>CM055118.1:179846085-180446085 GCA_029206835.1 Rana muscosa | reverse complement strand
AAGGACTTGCAGAGTGAAATAAACTGACACTCTCCCTACCTACAGTTTTCTGTCCCTAGAATAAATGTTTTTTTTAAGCACAATATAGCACAAGGAGAATTCACTCACTGTCCTTCCAGGTCCCTGGAAACAAGGACTTGCAGAGTGAAAGAAAAAAAACACTCTCCCTACCTACAGTTTTCTGTCCCTAGAAAAAATGTTTTTTTTAATCACAATATAGCACAAGGACAATTCACTCACTGTCCTTACAGGTCCCTGGAAACAAGGACTTGCAGAGTGAAATAAACTGACACTCTCCCTACCTACAGTTTTCTGTCCCTAGAATAAATGTTTTTTTTAAGCACAATATAGCACAAGGACAATTCACTCACTGTCCTTACAGGTCCCTGGAAACAAGGACTTGCAGAGTGAAATAAACTGACACTCTCCCTACCTACAGTTTTCTGTCCCTAGAATAAATGTTTTTTTTAAGCACAATATAGCACAAGGACAATTCACTCACTGTCCTTACAGGTCCCTGGAAACAAGGACTTGCAGAGTGAAAGAAAAAAAACACTCTCCCTACCTACAGTTTTCTGTCCCTAGAAAAAATGTTTTTTTTAATCACAATATAGCACAAGGACAATTCACTCACTGTCCTTACAGGTCCCTGGAAACAAGGACTTGCAGAGTGAAATAAACTGACACTCTCCCTACCTACAGTTTTCTGTCCCTAGAATAAATGTTTTTTTTAAGCACAATATAGCACAAGGACAATTCACTCACTGTCCTTACAGGTCCCTGGAAACAAGGACTTGCAGAGTGAAAGAAAAAAAACACTCTCCCTACCTACAGTTTTCTGTCCCTAGAAAAAATGTTTTTTTTAATCACAATATAGCACAAGGACAATTCACTCACTGTCCTTACAGGTCCCTGGAAACAAGGACTTGCAGAGTGAAATAAACTGACACTCTCCCTACCTACAGTTTTCTGTCCCTAGAATAAATGTTTTTTTTAAGCACAATATAGCACAAGGAGAATTCACTCACTGTCCTTCCAGGTCCCTGGAAACAAGGACTTGCAGAGTGAAAGAAAAAAAACACTCTCCCTACCTACAGTTTTCTGTCCCTAGAAAAAATGTTTTTTTTAATCACAATATAGCACAAGGACAATTCACTCACTGTCCTTACAGGTCCCTGGAAACAAGGACTTGCAGAGTGAAATAAACTGACACTCTCCCTACCTACAGTTTTCTGTCCCTAGAATAAATGTTTTTTTTAAGCACAATATAGCACAAGGACAATTCACTCACTGTCCTTACAGGTCCCTGGAAACAAGGACTTGCAGAGTGAAAGAAAAAAAACACTCTCCCTACCTACAGTTTTCTGTCCCTAGAAAAAATGTTTTTTTTAATCACAATATAGCACAAGAACAATTCACTCACTGTCCTTACAGGTCCCTGGAAACAAGGACTTGCAGAGTGAAATAAACTGACACTCTCCCTACCTACAGTTTTCTGTCCCTAGAATAAATGTTTTTTTTAAGCACAATATAGCACAAGGAGAATTCACTCACTGTCCTTCCAGGTCCCTGGAAACAAGGACTTGCAGAGTGAAAGAAAAAAAACACTCTCCCTACCTACAGTTTTCTGTCCCTAGAAAAAATGTTTTTTTTAATCACAATATAGCACAAGGACAATTCACTCACTGTCCTTACAGGTCCCTGGAAACAAGGACTTGCAGAGTGAAATAAACTGACACTCTCCCTACCTACAGTTTTCTGTCCCTAGAATAAATGTTTTTTTTAAGCACAATATAGCACAAGGACAATTCACTCACTGTCCTTACAGGTCCCTGGAAACAAGGACTTGCAGAGTGAAATAAACTGACACTCTCCCTACCTACAGTTTTCTGTCCCTAGAATAAATGTTTTTTTTAAGCACAATATAGCACAAGGACAATTCACTCACTGTCCTTACAGGTCCCTGGAAACAAGGACTTGCAGAGTGAAAGAAAAAAAACACTCTCCCTACCTACAGTTTTCTGTCCCTAGAAAAAATGTTTTTTTTAATCACAATATAGCACAAGGACAATTCACTCACTGTCCTTACAGGTCCCTGGAAACAAGGACTTGCAGAGTGAAATAAACTGACACTCTCCCTACCTACAGTTTTCTGTCCCTAGAATAAATGTTTTTTTAAGCACAATATAGCACAAGGACAATTCACTCACTGTCCTTACAGGTCCCTGGAAACAAGGACTTGCAGAGTGAAAGAAAAAAAACACTCTCCCTACCTACAGTTTTCTGTCCCTAGAAAAAATGTTTTTTTTAATCACAATATAGCACAAGGACAATTCACTCACTGTCCTTACAGGTCCCTGGAAACAAGGACTTGCAGAGTGAAATAAACTGACACTCTCCCTACCTACAGTTTTCTGTCCCTAGAATAAATGTTTTTTTTAAGCACAATATAGCACAAGGACAATTCACTCACTGTCCTTCCAGGTCCCTGGAAACAAGGACTTGCAGAGTGAAAGAAAAAAAACACTCTCCCTACCTACAGTTTTCTGTCCCTAGAAAAAATGTTTTTTTTAATCACAATATAGCACAAGGACAATTCACTCACTGTCCTTACAGGTCCCTGGAAACAAGGACTTGCAGAGTGAAAGAAACTGACACTCTCCCTACCTACAGTTTTCTGTCCCTAGAATAAATGTTTTTTTAAGCACAATATAGCACAAGGACAATTCACTCACTGTCCTTCCAGGTCCCTGGAAACAAGGACTTGCAGAGTGAAAGAAACTGACACTGTCCCTACCTACAGTTTTCTGTCCCTAGAATAAATGTTTTTTTTAAGCACACTATAGCACAAGCACAAAACACACTGACACTCTCCCTACCTATCCTTCTCTTTCCCTAAACTAAAGGAATCCAGGTTAAGCAAGAAAGAAATAACAGTCACTGTCCCTGCCTATGCTGCTCTATCCCTGCTCCGGAACACACTACACTAGGCCGCCGTGCTGGCGGCCTTTTATAGTGTGGGGCGTGTACTAAACACCCTCAGCAATAATTGGCCACAGGCATCCTGCCTGTGGCCAATCATTGCTCTCCTCGCTGCCGGCGCTGTGATTGGCCAAGCATGCGGGGTCACAGTGCATGCTTGGCCAATCACAGCGCCTGGATGACACTGCGATGGCGTAGTGCATTGTGGGCCGTTCGCGTCACTCGAATTTGGCGCGAACGACCCAAATCGTTCGATCTTCGTCGAACGATCGAACAGCCGATGTTCGAGTCGAACGTATGTTCGACTCGAACACGAAGCTCATCCCTACTGGTGGGTGTCTATTTGCCCCCCCCTGCGTCGATCAAGGTACTCCACAAGTTGGGTCCTCTGCTTGCCAATTATGGTACAGACAATTTGATACTTGTGGGGGACTTTAATATGCCACCTAATCCTGGGCTGGATCGTCTCGGCTCAGCGGGAGGATCCACTTCGGATCTCTCGGTCTGGGCAGAGACCTATGGATTGACAGACCTGTGGAGGTGGCGTCACCCCGCTGACAGGTCCTTTACTTGCCACTCGGCCACACATAGGACTCTCTCACGCATAGATCTGATGTATGCGGGGAGACCTCTATTACCTAGGGTCCAGCAGATCTCCATTCTGCCAAGGGGCATACCTGACCATGCCCCACTCCTCCTTAAGTTGTCTTTGGAGTAGAGTTGAGCGGACACCTGGATGTTCGGGTTCGACGGGTTCGGCCGAACTTCGGAAAAAAGTTCGGGTTCGGGACCGAACTTTAACCCGAACCCGGACCCGAACCCGAACCCCATTGAAGTCAATGGGGACCCGGACTTCTAAGGACTAAAAAGGCTCTAAAAAAGTAATGGAAAGGGCTAGAGGGCTGCAAATGGCAGCAAAATTTTGTTAAGAGCATGGCAAGTGCTCTGCAAACAAATGTGGATAGGGAAATAACTTAAAATAACATAAAAAAAATAAAAAAATAAAAAAATATGCTGGAGGCCCTTTTCAGCAGAAGAGGTAAGGGAAGTCATTAAGAACCTCAGAAACTCAACGGCACGATGCCACACATATGGTGGGAATGCCCCAGAATACGCCCTTTCTGGAATAAATTATTCAATTTAATGGATAAGCTAGTGTGAAAATAAAATACTTTGAAATAAAAATGTAGCGGGGTGCTAAATTTAAGGGAAGTGTTTGAGTGGTAAATAGGCTCAAACACCCTAATTCTGTAGGATTCATGGACCATTTTGTCCTCGGGGGACAGTATTGGTGTGCAGTTCCCTGCGGCCTACAGGTGGCGCTGCCATGGTAGGCTAGGGTTGAACCGCCGATACAGTGCTGTGCCTTTTGCGTCCCCTCTTGGCAGTAGTACAGCGGGGCGGGGAACCTGCTGTGCATGCCAGGAGAGCATATAAAAGGGGCAGACCTTTGGCCTGGGGGCTGATGTCCAGTGGGGTCCACGCCCAGGTGCCTTCGGCCTGGGTGCATGTGTTCCTGTTCCATCTCGGGTACCTTTAGCCCGGGGTGAGGTACTATCCTGGAGTTCCTGCTGCCCTGGGTATGGAGGCCTAGGTGCGGGAGTAAAGCCTGGAGTCCAGAGCCTTCGTCTGGAGTCCGCTAAGGGTCGAGGAGTCTTAGGGTGCCGCCTCGTGTAGGGGACCATGTTCCAGGGAAGGGAGGATCATGCTGATGGACTGATGCGGGAGTCACGGTGAAGGAAGGGTCTGTTGACTCCCTGGAGAGATGTCTTCCCCTTGATATGGGCTAGGTTCGTAGAAGGAGAAGCTCAAGGTAATCTTGACTGTATCAGAGGCCTTATTCACCCGGCCCGTGGCAGAGGCCTTATACACCCTGCTCTGTGGCAGAGACCAAAGTTCTCCAGGTCCGTGGCAGGGGCCTTGTATACCCGGTCTGTGGCAGAGACCAACTTCAAGGTCTGTGGCAGAGACCGTGCACCTAAAACTGTTTGAGAAACCTAAGCAGTGAAGTGAATGTGCTACGTTTGTGCCTGGACCTCCTCCACACCTTAAGCTGTCCTGTTTCTTTGCTCTAACCTTTTCTATCCGAGTAGAGTTTATTTTGCCATGAGAGAATAAGAGTTGTAATTTCAGCTGGTGTGGACATTGACTTTACTGGGAATTAAAGGACTTGCCTCTACCTACAGTAGAGGTGAGAATCATCCTCTGGAGGAGTTTTGACTCCGGCTGTGGACACGGCCCGTCAAGTACACCGCTCAACCTCTTTATATAGGAGGGTACGGGCTGGTAGTGCGGTGTGCCTTTCTCCCTCCTGCGAGGAGCCAACAACATAAAGGCAGGTAAGGGGGAAAGGATCTGTGTGCTACAAAAAAATAAAATAAAAATTACTGTATAATCTTGACCTAGAAGGACGAGGTCCATATGGAGTAGGAGGTTGAGGTGGCGGTGGATGTGGCTGTGTAGGTGGAAGCGGCGGTGGAGGAGGACGAGGTAGCCAACACTGGTTCAAAAATACAACAATGGCTGGGTAAGGCCGGTGATGTGTCGAATTCTGTCCTCCGTCAAATAGTGTCCACCCTGTACTGCGCTTGCTCAGTATGTAGGACAAGGGGATTTCGAAAATCTCCCAAGACGAACGGCGCCTGCGTGGTGAGTTCAGGTGAAGGCCACACCATCCGTGGTTCAAGCCGAGCCAAGTGAGGCCGTGCCCGAAGCGTGGCGATCGAACCGAGCCCGTGAGGGGCCCTGTTACTATGTGCTACCGTATGTCCACTTGGATGGTGGGGCTTGAACCTGCACTCACGGCGCAGGCGCCGGTCATCTTCGGAGATTTTGTGAATCTCCTTGTCCTCTGTACTGCGCAAGCGCTGCGCCTTCGCAGTATGGGCCGGACACAATCCGATGGCCGGACAGTTTTTGTCACAACACCGGTATACATGTCTATTCTGCACAAGGTACGGACAAGTCCTGTGGGATCCATGCCTGGTTCATTTTAATGAACGTGAGCTTGTCCACATTGGCTCTGGACAGGCGGCTGCACTTGTCTGTGATAACGCCCCCTGCCGTGCTAAATACACGTTCAGATAATACACTGGCTGCAGGGCAGGCCAGCACCTCCAAGGCATAAAGGGCAAGCTCAGGCCATGTGCCCAATTTGGAGACCCAGAAGTTAAAGGGGGCAGACCCGTCATCCAGTACGTGTAGGCCTGTGGACACATACTGCTCAACCATGTTGGTGAAATGCTGCCTCCTGCTAAGACGTTCCATCTCAGCTGGTGGTGCTGGTTGTTGTGGCGTGCTGACAAAGCTTTTCCACATTTCAGCCATGCTAACCCTGCCTTCTGAGGTGCTGCCGGTGCCCCGGCTGCATTGGCGACCTCTTCCTCCTCCTCTGCCTTCGCCTTGTGCTTCCACCGTACGCCCGCTGTCAGGTGGGAATGCCACCAGCAGCGCGTCTACCAGCGTGCGCTTGTACTTGCGCATCTTACGATCCCGCTCCAGTGAGGGAATTAAGGACGGTACGTTGTCCTTGTAACGGGGATCCAGCAGGGTGGCCACCCAGTAATCAGCACCAGTTAAAATGTGGGCAACTCGGCGGTCATTGCGGAAACACTGCAGCATGTAATCGCTCATGTGTGCCAGGCTGCCCAGAGGCAAAGAAAAGCTGTCCTCTGTGGGAGGTGTATCGTCTGTGTCCTCTGTATCCCCCCAGCCACGCACCAGTGATGGCCACGAGCTGGTCTGGGTGCCACCCTGCTGTGAACATGGCTCCTCCTCTTCCTCCTCCTCCTCCTCCATCTCCTCCTCCACCTTGTCATCCTCCAGAACTGTGCCCTTTCTGCCGGACAATTGTGTACCTGGCGTTTGTTGGTGCAGGAACCCACCCTCGTAGCCACTTGTGAAAGACTGCCCTGAAAGCCTTTGAAATGATCCGCTTCCTCCTTCTCCTCCTCATCCTCCTGTGCCACATCCTCTTCCATCATCGCCCGAAGCGTTTTTTCAAGGAGGCATAGAACTGGGATAGTAACGCTGAGAACGGCGTCATTGGCACTGGACATGTTGGTGGAGTACTCGAAACAGCGCAACAAGGCACACAGGTCTCGCATGGAGGCCCAGTTATTGGTGGTGAAGTGGTGCTGTTTCGCAGAGCGACTCACGCGTGATTGCTGCAGCTGAAACTCCACTATCGCCTGCTGCTGCTCGCACAGTCTGGCCAGCATGTGCAAGGTGGAGTTCCACCTTGTGGGCACGTCACATATGAGGCGGTGAGCGGGAAGGCCGAAGTTACGCTGCAGCGCTGACAGGCGAGCAGCAGCAGGGTGAGAACGCCGAAAGTGCGCACACACAGCCCGCACTTTCTGCAGCAGCTCTGGCATATTGGGATAATTTTTAAGAAACCTCTGGACCACCAAGTTCAGCACATGCGCCAGGCAAGGAATGTGCGTCAAACCGGCTAGGCCCAGAGCTGCTACGAGATTTCGCCCATTATCGCACACCACCAGGCCGGGCTTGAGGCTCACTGACAGCAACCACTCATTGGTCTGTTGTTCCATGTACCTCCACAACTCCTGCGCGGTGTGGGGTTTTTCCCCCAAACAGGAAAGTTTTAAAACTGCCTGCTGTCGTTTACCCCTGGCTGTGCTGAAGTTGGTGGTGAAGGTGTTACGCTGACCGTATGAGGAGGCGGTAGAGGCTGAGGAAGCGGAGTAGGAGGAGTTAGCAACAGGAGGCAAACTGAAGCGCCCTGCAATCCTCGGTGGTGGAAGGACATGCGCCAAACTGCTATCTGCCTCAGGCCCAGCCGCCACTGTATTTACCCAGTGTGCTGTTAGGGAGATATAACGTCCCTGACCGTGCTTACTGGTCCACGCATCCGTAGTTAGGTGGACCTTGCCACAGATGGCGTTGCGCAGTACACACTTGATTTTGTCCCCCACTTGGTTGTGCAGGGAAGGGATGGCTCGCCTGGAAAAGTAGTGGCGGCTGGGCACGACGTACTGTGGGACAGCCAATGCCATCAGGCTTTTAAAACTCTGCGTCTCCACCAGACGGAATGACAGCATTTCAAAGGCCAGGAGTTTTGAAATGCTGGCATTCAGGGCCAGGGATCGCGGGTGGCTAGGGGGGTACTTCCTCTTCCGCTCCAATGTTTGGGAGATAGAGAGCTGAACGCTTCCATGGGACATTGTGGAGATGGTTGGTGACCCAGGTGGTAGTGTTGCTGGCAGATCCTCTGTTTGCGGGGTGGCAGGTGCCACTGTCACTACAGAGGTGGATGAAGAGGCCAATACTGCAGCAGAAGAGGAAGCAGGAGGAGCCAGAGACCTTTCTTGGTTTTTGAGGTGTCTACTCCACTGCAGCTCGTGCTTTGCACTTAGATGCCTGGTCATACAGGTTGTGCTCAGGTTGAGAACTTTTATGCCTCGCTTCAGGCTCTGATTGCACAGCGTGCAAACCACTCGTGTCTTGTCATCAGCACATTGTGTGAAGAACTGCCACGCTAGGGAACTCCTTGGACCTGGCTTTGGTGTGCTCGGTCCCTTGCTGCGTTGGGCAGTAGCAGACATACTGTCTAGGGGACGGACGCTCCGCTTTTGCACCCTGCTCCCTCTTCTGCTGTGCTGGTGGCTCTGTGCGACCACCGCCTCTTCCTCCAAACTACACTGGTCACCTGCATAACGTTCATTCCATGTGGGGTCGAGGACCTCATCGTCCTCCACATCATCTTCCACCCAGTCTTCACCCCTGCCCTCCTTGTCTGTCTGCACAATTGCGAAAGCAGCAGCAGTTGGCACCTGTGTTTCGTCATCATCCGAGACGTACTGCGATGGTCCTCCCATGTACTCATCATGAAACATAAGTGGTTGGGCATCGGTGCACTCAATCTCTTCCACTTCTGGGGCAGGGCTAGGTGGATGGCCCTGGGAAACCCTGCTAACAGAGTCATCGAAAAGCAGAAGAGACTGCTGCATAATTTGGGGCTCAGACTGCTTGGCTGATTTGCAAGGGGGTGAGGTGAAAGACTAATGGACATGGGTTTCAGGTGCCAACTCTGATCTTTCATCAGAAGAGTGGGTGGGAGACAATGTGAAGGAACCCGAGGCACTGTCAGCAACCCAATCTACTATCGCCTGTACTTGTCCTGGCCTAAACATTCGTACAGCCTCATTAGGCGCGACAAAATACCGCCGCAGGCTCGGTCGCCTACTCGCACCTGAGGAAGGTGTTTCACTTGTGCGTGTATCTGGCACAGATCCACCACGTCCTCTCCCTGCAACAGGAGCTCCACCAGCAGCACCACGACCGGGGCCACCACGTCCCTTTGACCTTCTCCTCATATTTTCCAAATTTAGGGTCTTGCCCTAAATGGGTGTTTTTGGAAGAGCAGAATCGCACAGCTACAGAACTGCAGAAAATGCTATTAAAAAAAAAATTAGTTTTTTTAGTATAGCACAGTAGGAGAAAACTTTATAGAAATTGTTTATTTCACACACCTCCAAATATGTATAACACACTGCAAACTATTTTTTGTGCCCCTAAACTGCGTTTTTTGGAAGAGCAGAACACACCCACAGTACGTAACCGCTGAATCGCACAGCTACAGAACTGCAGAAAATGCTATTCAAAAAAAATGTTGTTTTTTTAGTATAGCACAGTAGGAGAAAACTATATAGAAATTGTTTTTTTTTAGTATAGCACAGTAGGAGAAAACTATATAGAAATTGTTTATTTCACACACCTCCAAATATGTATAACACACTGCAAACTATTTTTTGTGCCCCTAAATGGCGTTTTTTGGAAGAGCAGAACACACCCACAGTACGTAACCGCTGAATCGCACAGCTACAGAACTGCAGAAAATGCTATTCAAAAAAATTTTTGTTTTTTTAGTATAGCACAGTAGGAGAAAACTATATAGAAATTGTTTATTTCACACACCTCCAAATATGTATAACACACTGCAAACTATTTTTTGTGCCCCTAAACGGCGTTTTTTGGAAGAGCAGAACACACCCACAGTACGTAACCACTGAATCGCACAGCTACAGAACTGCAGAAAATGCTATTCAAAAAAAATGTTTTTTTTTGTATAGCACAGTAGGAGAAAACTATATAGAAATTGTTTATTTCACACACGTCCAAATATGTATAACACACTGCAAACTATTTTTTGTGGCCCTGAATGGCTCTTTTTGCAAGCGTACATTAAAGTGCAAATTTATTTTTTATTTTTTTTGCCCTAAACGGGTCTTTTTTTGCACGAGTAAAATAAAATGCCAATTTTTTTTTTTTTTTTGCCCTATGGGTCTTTTGGAAAAGAGCACAATAAAGTGCCTTTTTTTTTCCCCCTAAATGGATCTTTTTCAAAGAGCAGAATACACCCACAGTATGGAAACGGTGTATCTCTCAACTTAATATATGCAGTGCTGGTGCACTGAGCTTGCAGATAAAAGGTAGATTTTCTCTGACACTGGGCTCATAGCAGTGTAAAAAGACTGCACTGCAACACAAACAGGTAAACCTATGCAGATCGCTGAGTTATATCTCTGAATCTGGACTCCTATTCCTATATAAGATATCTCTCTCCCTAAAAGCAAAAAACAGGAACCTGGCCCTACACTACACTGTCTCTATCTTTTCCCTCAGATTCCAGAATCAGGACTAACTCATGTATTTTTCTATCTCTCCCTAAAAGCAGCAGCAGCAGACTAGATCCTCTCCCTATCTATTCTGAAGCAGAGTGACGTGTGTGCTGTGTGCCTCTAGCTTATATAGAAGCTGGGTCACATGTTGCACTGACCAATCACAGCCATGCCATTAGTAGGCATGGCTATGATGGCCTCTAAGGGCACACCAGCTAATCAAAAGGTGATTAGCTGGCCCCTGAAGCATTTCTAAATGCGTATTTAGATTGCCGAACCCGAACCCGGACTTTTGCGCAAAGTCCGGGTTCAGGTTCGGGAAAAAGCTAAAGTTCGGTACGGACCCGAACTTTACAGTTCGGGTTTGCTCAACACTACTTTGGAGGGGTCCCCTACGGATAAATTGTGGAGATTGTCGAGATTCTGGATCTCTGACCCTGGGGTAGATTCCGGGTTTCGCCTGCACATGGATACATACTGGGCACTTAACCCGGGGTCGGCCCCGGCGGCGGTCGTGTGGGATGCCTTTAAGGCCTCCTCCAGGGGTCAATATCAAACGCTTATTGGTGATGCTCGCAGACAGTTGAGGGCCGATTTACTTGAGGCGAAGAATAGGGCCGCCTCCCTGGAGCGCCAATATGCCCAGTCGGCTGACCCGGGGCTTCACATTAAACTTCAGGAGAGCACCAGAGAGGTTATGTTGCTTCGCACATCCCTTACTAAAAAGAAGTTGCTCCAGCAGTCCCAGAGGATCTTTGAGGAGGGTGAACGGGGGGGGGGGGGTAGGCTGCTGGCTTGGTTGGTCAGGGAGCAGTCGGCCTCTATGAGTGTTCCCTCATTGGTTGATGATGCTGGGGTTAGGCGAACCTACTCTAGGGCGATCAATGAGTGCTTTGCGTCCTATTATTCTGACCACTATTCTACTCGGGTTGACTACTCGTCGGAAGACCTCCATATCTACCTCTCGGATGTAGACTTCCCAGTCCTGACTGATACATATAGAGATCAACTTGACTCCCCTATTACGCTTGAGGAGGTCCAGCGGGCCATCTCCTCACTACAGGTCGGGAAAACGCCGGGTCCAGACGGGTTCCCCACGGAATTTTATAGAACGTATGCAGAGGACTTGGCCCCCAGGTTTCACTCCATGCTCCTGACCTCGTTGAGAGAGGGGACTTTGCCTGCCTCCATGTCAGAGGCGGTTATTGTAGTTATACCCAAGCCGGGTAAAGACCCTGAACTGTGCAAATCCTATCGCCCAATCTCCCTGATCGACGTGGATGCCAAGTTACTGGCCAAAATACTGGCGACTCGACTGAACAGAGTGATTGCGGCTCTGGTCCATACGGATCAATCCGGTTTCATGCTAGGTAGAGGCACGGATATCAATATCCGCCGGCTATTTACCCACGTCGATCTGGCTGAGGAAGGCGCTGCAGGTGTAGTGGCGTCCCTTGATGCTGAAAAGGCATTCGACTCGGTCGAGTGGCTTTTCCTCTGGGAGGTGCTGGAAAACTTTGGGTTTGGGCCTAGGTTTATTTCCTGGATTCAGTTGCTCTACAGAGACCCGACTGCACGGGTTAGAGTCAACGGCCTGCTGTCCCCTCCCTTTGGCCCGCATAGAGGTACCAGACAGGGATGCCCCCTGTCACCGGGGCTTTTCGCCCTGGCGATTGAGCCCTTGGCGATCTTAATCCATCAGGATCAAAGGGTAAAGGGCATACGGGTTGGGGCACTTCAGGAGAAAATTTCGCTGTACGCGGACGACACACTGTTGTACCTAGCCGACGCAGGGCCCTCCCTTGCTTCTGCTCTTGAGATAATAGACCAGTTCGGGAAGTACTCTGGGGTTCGCGTTAACTGGGACAAGTCAGTCCTTTTCTCCCTCCACCAATCGGGCTCCAGGGCGATCACCGACACGCCTCTCCATTGGGTGGACGAATTTAAATACCTTGGGGTGGTTGTCCGGGGGTCCCCTCAGGCATACATGGAGGACAATCTCTTTCCCCTGTTGACCCAATTCAATAGGAAATGTCACCTTTGGAAAACGCTACCCCTATCCCCGGTGGGTAGGGTGAACCTGTTAAAGATGGTTTATCTTCCCAAATTTGTATACTTTTTTAGGAATACTCCGTGTCCGATACCTAAATCCTTTTTTCAAAAAGTGGACTCCATTATCACTACTTTTGTCTGGGCTGGGAAAGTCCCGAGACTGGCCAAGAGGACACTCCAGCTCCCCCTGTCACAGGGGGGATTGGCACTGCCCCACTTCCTGCTCTACTACTGGGCGGCGGTTCTGGTGACGGTCCGGTGGTGGTTTGACCAGTCCAGACAAAATCCAGCGGTAACCCTCGAGGCGGCCATCCTGGGGTCCTATGCGGCACTATCTAACCTACCCTATAGGGGACCTGGGGCCCATCCCCAGGTCACATCTCTGATGCGCACAACCATTCTGGTATGGCAGAGGGCTAGATCTATTTACAGATCGGCCTCGGTCATCTCGCCCCACACGCCTTTATGGGGCAACCCAATGTTGCCACATATCTATGGGCTCCCGGAACCTCAGTTGTGGGCGTCTAGGGGGATAATTAATGTTAAGCATATCTACACCGATGGGTCTTTCTCCTCCTTTAAAACATTACAAGCTAAGTATCATGTCCCCACTTCTATGAAGTTTAGATACTACCAGCTTAGGCATGCGGCACAGGCCCAGTTCCCTGACCATCTGACCCTCCAGACTGACGCTGTTGAACGACTGCTCATTGCGAAGATTATGGATAAGCCTCTGTCCTCCCTCTATTTTTACCTTTCCATAGCGTACACGACATCCCTGACAACTGTTTACAATAAATGGAGGATGGACATTCCAGATCTGACTGACGAGACCTGGGGGGACGTGCTGTCTGACTATGTTACTAAAATGATCTCAGCAAAAGACCGCTTCATACAATTAAAGTTCTTGCACAGGGCATACTACACACCCGCGAGACTAGCCAGCATATATCCAGGAACGAGTGCTCAATGCCCTAGATGCGGTTCGTCTCCAGGCACTTTCCTTCATATGGTGTGGTCGTGCCCTGAGCTGCGGCCATACTGGGGGGAGGTGATGGATGTCCTGGGAGCGTTTGGGGACTGGTCTCTTGTCTTGGACCCGGCCCTGGCGTTGCTCGGGGTTATGGAAGGTGTCGAAGTGTCACGGCATGAAAAACTGTTCTTGTTCTATGCCCTGTACTATGCCAGACGAGAGATTCTCCTTAGGTGGAAGCAGCCCGGCCCTCCTACGCTTCAGGCATGGAAGGCAACGATAAACTCTGTCCTACCTTTATACAAGCTAACGTATGAGAGTAGAAACTGCCCCAAAAAATTTGACAAGGTCTGGTCCCAATGGATTGATGCTCATGGATAGGAGCCCTAGAGTTTATGGGTTACTCCTAATGGATAGTGCTGTCTCCTATGTTATCTCTTGGTTGTGGCTAGAAATGCTGTTCTAACATGTGTTTTAGGTATCCCCCCCCTCCCCCCCCTCTTTACATCCCTACCCCTCCCTCTTCTCCCCCCTCCCTCTTCTCTCTCCCCTCCTTACCCCCCTTTTTTTTTTTTTAACACCGCTATCTGGTCTTAGACCACAACTATGTATTAACTGCTTTAGGATATCATTATCTTGAGACAACGATTAGTAGTGTTATTTGACCTGTTCCATTGGACCTTTATGACCTTATGTATGTATCTGATGTCCATATACTGTGTCGTTGTTAACTTTAATACTTTTAAATAAAAAAAAAAGTTTCACTGTAAAAAAAGTATAGGGTGGTATTGGGCCGGCTGGGGCGATATAGGGCAGGTTGGGGTAATATAGGGCCATTTGCGGTGATATAGGGCAGGCTGGGGTGGCATAGGGCAGGTTGGGGTTGTATAGGGCAGGCTGGGGTGGTATAGAGCAGGTTTGGGTGGTGTAGGGCAGTTTGCGGTGGTATATGTCAGGCTGGGTGGCATAGGGCAGGTTGGGGTGATATAGGGCAGGGTGTGGTGGCATAGAGCAGGTTGTGGTGGCATAGGGCAGGTTGGGATGGTATAGAGCAGTTTGCGGTGGCATAGGGCAGGTTGGGGTGGTATAGAGCAGTTTGCGGTGGCATAGGGCAGGTTGCGGTGGCATAGGGAAAACTGGGGTGGTATAGGGCAGTTTGCGGTGGTATAGGGGAAGTTGGGGTGGTATAGAGTAGGTTGCGTGGCATAGGGCAGGTTGGGGTGGTATAGAGCAGGTTGCGGTGGCATAGGGCAGGTTGCGGTGGCATAGGGCAGGCTGGGGTGGCATAAGGCAAGTTGCGGTGGCATAGGGCAGGGTGCGGTGGCATAAGGCAGGTTGTGGTGGCATAAGGCAGGTTGGGGTGGCACGCATAGGGCAGGGTGCGGTGGCATAGGGCAGGCTTGGGTGGTATGGTGCCAGGTTAGGACTCTATGTAGTGACATGTGCAGCAGTGCAGTAACTTACAGCATGCCTGGAGGTGAAGACACTCTGGCTGCTGTGTCCTCGTTTCTTTCTCCTTCAGCTGTGGGATCAGCCAGAGTGAACGAGTCTGTGGGAGGAGTGGAGGGGGCAGCCACACCCCCAGCTCCACCCACCAACTCCGGAGAAATTGGAGATGATGGGGAAGATGTGACATGCTGTCCGTCGGCCCACCTATGGCCAGTCCGGGCCTGCACAAGGTTTAGGAGTGTGTCTATGGGAATGTTTGACTATTCTTCCAGAAGCGCATTTGTGAGGTCAGACACTGATGTTGAACGAGAAGGCCTGGCTCGCAGTCTCCATTCTAATTCATCTCAAAGGTGTTCTATCGGGTTGAGGTCAAAATCAGTAAAGTTTCTCCACCCCAAATTCGCTCATCCATGTCTTTATGGACCTTGCTTTGTGCACTGGTGTGCAGTCATGTTGAAACACGAAGGGGCCATCCCCAAACTGTTCCCACAAAAATGAAAGCATGAAATTGTCCAAAATCTCTTGGTATGCTGACGCCTTAAGAGTTCCCTTCACTGGAACTAAGGGGCCAAGCCCAACCCCTGAAAAACAACCCCACACCATAATCTACCATAATCTATGGACTAAAGCCCTGTACACACGGTCGGACTTTTGGCCAACAAACTTCATTTTGAGCAAGTTGGACCAACAATCCGACCGTGTGTACGCTCCATCGGACAAACTTTTTTTGTTTTTTTCTTGTTTTCATCGGACAAAAGTTGGGTCTGCAAACAGACAAACTTTTGTCCAACAAAAGTCTGATGGAGCAAAGTCCGACCGTGTGTACAGAAAACCATCAGACTTGACCAAAGGGTGGTGGTAAAGAGCAGAAAAGAGCAGAGAAACCACGTGATGTTGCAAAAAGTTTTGGGAAAGTTTGCAGAAAAGTCTGAGCGTGTGTATGCTATGGGTGTTCCCGACCAACTCCGTTCAGACAAAAAACCACGGAAAAGTCCGATGGAAGTCCGACCGTGTGTATGGGGCTTAAGACTGGGATGCCATTAAAATTCATGTGTGTGTAAAGGCAGGTGTCCCAATACTTTTGATATCTATCAGGTAAGTTTCATGTCAGCCTTGTGATCCTGTTTCTATTTTCTAGCAGTGACTTGACAGCAACAGGATTGCTAAAGCAGCAGAGAGCTGTGCTCCAATGTTGCCAGGTACCAAACCAAGGTGTCCCAATATACTGCTTGGCCTTAGCCCAAACCACAGACCCATTCTCTCATTCTATTGAGTGAAATGTGGGAAGATAATAAAATGGATTATGTTGCAGTTATTCCATAAGCATTTTAATATCATTTTAAAGCAGAGCTTAAAGCGGAAGTAAACCCAACGATTTAATAGTTTCAAAAAAACAGTTACATTCCCGGCATGCCGGAAATGCTAACTGTCACATTGGTTGTGCTCCCAACCAAACTGTCACACCATCCAATGGCTGGTGTCATAACTAGGGTTGAGCAGACTTTTGGGTTTTTGGGTCCCGGACCCGAACCCAAACAATTGACTGTATGTTCGGGTTCGGGTACGGTGTTCGGCAATATGCATGTAAAGCAGTGCTTGTTTCCCGTGCTTAGAACTGTCCCTGCACAAAGTGTCATTTCTGAAGGAAAAAAAGTCATTTAAAACTCGCTCGTGGCTATAAAGAAAAGTCATTGATAAAAAATAAAAAAAAGCACGGGGGTCCCCCCAAATTCAATTACCAGGCCCTTCAGGTCTGGTATGGATACTAAGGGGAATCCTGCCGCAAATTTAAAAAAATAAATGCGTGGAGTTCCCCCAAATATCCATACCAGGCCCTTCAGGCCTGGTATGGATTTTAAGGGGAACTCCACCCCAAATTTAAAAAAAGATGGCGTGGAGTCCCCCTAAAAATCCACACCAGACCCTTTATCCGAGCACGCAACCTGGCAGGCTGCCAAAAAGAGGAGGGGCGAGAGAGCGCCCCCCCTCCTGAACCGTACCAGGCCACATGCCCTCAACATGGGGAGGATGTTGATGGGGACAAGGGCCTCATCGCCACAACCCTTGCCCGGTGGTTGTGGGGGTCTGCGGGCGGGGGGCTTATCGGAATCTGGAAGACCCCTTTAACAAAGGGGACCCCCAGATCCCGCCCCCCCTATGTGAATTGGTAAGGGGTACATTGTACCCCTACCATTTCACAAAGAAAGTGTAAAAAAAATGTAAAAAAACACACAGACACCTTGGAAAAGTCCTTTATTAAAAAAAAAAAACATTCCAGCGATGAAATCCAGTGTCCCGCGGTGATCCCGATGTCCAGCGCTGTCCAAACGAGACGTCATTGTCTGAGCCTGAGCGGACCTGATGGGGAACTTCCTCCGCAGTGTATTAAATGAATAGACCCGCACCTTCTAAAGTTCCCCATCAGGTCCGCTCAGCCAATGACGTAGGTGTAAGGCTAAGCGGACCAGATGCGAAACGTGAGAAGGGGCGGGTCTATTCATGTATTACACTGCGAGGCAAACATGTGGGGAAACATGCGCGAATAGTCCTCAGAAGTTCGGGTCCCCATTGACTTCAATGGGGTTCGGGGTCAAGTTCGGGTCAAGTTCGGTCCCAAACTCTAACTTTTTTCCGAAGTTCGGCCGAACCCGTCTAACCCGAACATCCAGTTGTCCGCTCAACTCTAGTCATAACTGATCACATGTACAGCATCATGGCAGTTGAAGATTAAACAGAGGCCAAGATGGCAGCTTCCTTGGCTGAAAATGATAGGAGGGTTTACTTCCACTTTAAAGCGGAACTAAACCCATCAATTCAATTGTTTCCCAAAACAGTTAAGCCTCGTACACACGACCGAGTTTCTCGTCGTAAAAAACACGTCGTTTTTTTCTACGAGATTCTTGTTAACCTTGCCGATTTTCTCGTCAAGCTTTCCATGCGTACACACTGACATTTCCCAATTTCCTCGTTATTCTCCGCGGTCACGTCCAGCACGTACGACGGCAATATAAAGGGGAAGATCTTTTTCTTGGCGCCACCCCTTGGGCTGCTTTTGCTGATCTCGTGTTACCGCGTGTGAAGTAAAAGTTTGGGAAGAGACGATTCGCGCTTTTTAGTCTTCGTACTTTTCAGTTTGTTTTCTGCGGTTCAGTTTGTGCTTGTGAGTTCGTATCTTGACTTTCAGGGCGTCTAGGCAGGTCGTATCTGTTTTACAGTGCGTTCTTGCCTGTTCGTTTCTGTTTTTCAGCTCGTTATTCATAGGCCTTGCTGTTCTAAAGTGCGTTCTGTTCTGTACGTTCTGATAAGACGACCGTTTCCTAGCCATGTCGCCTGGACGTTCTCGTCGTCGAGTTCGTGCTGTGCGTGCGCTTGGTGTTGGTCTGCTTGTTTTGGACCAAGACCAGTCCATGAATGGTGTGGGGAGGAGTTCATGGACCAAGAATTGGTTGCTCCAGCGGGACCAATTCTGCCATATGCCTCTGCTGCGGGAGATAGTCGAGAATAATCCTGAGGACTACAGGAATTTTCTGCGGATGTCTGACCCCATTTTTCAGGAACTGTTGGCTTTGGTATCCCCCTATATTACCAGGCAGGACACCGTTATGCGGGAAGCCATCAGTGCTGAGCAGAGGCTCATCGCCACGTTACGTTATCTGGCGACAGGGAGAAGTCTGCAGGACTTGAAGTTCACGACAGGCATCTCCCCCCAGGCTCTGGGCCTCATAATCCCAGACACCTGTTCTGCTATTATACAAGTCCTGCAGGAGGACTATATTAGGGTAAGTTTTTTCCATTAACATCACATTTTATGTATTTCATGTATGCTAATGTATTGTATTTCTTTCATCCTTCCCTAATTACCATGATTGTAATATGCTGAGAATGCCCCCTTTGTCCCCATGCATGCTGGAAGCTTTAGATTGCCCCTTTTTTCTCCTCCATGCATATTTCCCTTCACTAACCTTTCCAGCAGGGGCGCCTGTTGCTCCAAATGTTTGGGGGTTCAAACCCCAATTTAGGAAATAAACTTCCTCCTTTTTTGCTCTGGTGCCTATTTAACGCCCCCATTTGTTCCCTCCAATGCAGCCATTTTGTTCCCTCTAATGCAGCCATTTTGTCCCCTCCAATGCAGCCAGTTCCCCCCCAGCCCTGCACCTCTTGTGGTCAGCGCCATCCTTCTTCTGTCCTTGATGTCTTCTCCTTCCCTTGATGTTGCATCAGCCAATCATGTTACCATTAAACAGACTTGGTGAACATGATTGGCAGAGCAGCCTGTCAGTGTTTACCCAAGGAATGCCCCCCCCCCCCCCTGCGTCCCCTATTTAACTTTTCTGAAGCCAATTACATCCCTCAGGCTGTAATGTGCAAGTCAATTTTCCTCCCTGTTTCTGATATGCAATTTTAAGCCCATAAATGCTGCAGTTCTTCATATGTCGGTCGCTTAACAGGGGGCCATCCACCTGAATAGTGGGCGGCATAGACAATACATAGGTTCATGCAAGGCATGAACCTATGTATTGTTCTGAGTGACGGGCACAGGAGAGAGGGGGCAGTGCTCCAGAGCCCACTCTGGATGCACCGCCACTGCAATGCTATCCTGTGGCCAAACACATCTACCCCCCCTCCCCATTATAATTTATTAATGGACCATCATAGGGGGTGATGAATATGATACATGAGCCTTCCATTATACTTATTTAAAACACCTTAATAAACGTAGACTTTGCTTGATGTTGGCCTCTATAGTATTTTCTTAGAATCTCCTTGTAATGTTTGATTTGTGTATTCTAATATTTTTTCATCTTGTTTGACTCCACAGCTTCCTTCCACGCCACAGGAATGGCAGACTGTGGCATTGGAGTTTGCCATGCGGTGGGACTTCCCCAACTGCGGTGGTGCTATAGACGGGAAGCACGTCCGCATCGTGCCGCCACCCCGTTCTGGGTCCTACTACTACAACTACAAGGGGTTTCATAGCATTGTGCTGATGGCGGTGGTGTCAGCACGGTATGAATTCCTCTATGTTGATGTAGGGAAGAATGACCGGATGTCCGATGGGGGATCCTTCATCCAGACGGAGTTTGCCCTCCGTCTCCAGAGTGACGACCTTGCATTGCCACCGGATGCAGGGAATGTTGAAGGACTCCCCTTTGTTTTTTTGGCTGATGAAGCCTTTGGACTTGGACCGCATCTTATGAGGCCATTTCCTCAGAGGACCCTGACCCCAGAGAAGAGGGTGTTCAATTACCGGCTGGCCAGGGGCCGAAGAGTCGTTGAAAATGCCTTCGGCATAATGGCCAGCCGGTTCCGCCTTTTTATGACTTCAATACACTTGGCGGAGTACAAAATAAACTATGTAGTTTTATGCTGCTGTGTGCTACACAATTTTCTCTGCCGCAAATCAAATTCCTATATGGCCTCAGTTTTGCCTGAGGCTGGACTTTCCCCTGCTAATCCCCTGCCGGGCCTGGAATCTGCCCGTGCTGGCTTGCCCCCCCAAAATGCCCGTGAGGTTCGGGACAAATACATGGACTATTTCACGGGTAGGGGGGCAATTCCTATGCCAGGCTATGGCTAAAGATTCCTGTCTAACGATCAAAATAAAAATCTGGTTTAAACTTTTGTTGGTTTCCTGTCTCCTAGTTTGTAGTGCCAAGTGTATTTTCCTTTAGTAAATACCAACCATTTCACTATGTAACCTTTAAAAAATAACCAAATAAGGTTAGAGCGTATTAGAAAAAGAAGCTACACGTTGTTTGTGTTCAAATATTTTACTATGTGCACATTCACACACCTTTTTTTTTTTTTTTTGTTTGCCTGGACACAAACCGGCAATTGTTTTCTTAGGAAAATACAAAAACAACAGTTGCATTCCAAAAATTACAAAATTGGATACCTCGGAGCAATCTGAGACATTCACTTACACAAACTATATGTCTCTATGTGCCCGTCCTAATATGGGGTCCTGCCACCCCTTGCCCAGCCAAAAATTGAATATGCACACAATTGGGATTATTTTCCTATAGGGATTTTAGACTCCTGATCCCTATTGTCAACATGTGCTATCTGCCATCAGGGGTGATCAATGGACGTGTTTTGTGGGTGCAACCCCTTCCTCAGTTCACCTACTTTAGATACGAGGAAGGGGTTGCACCCTCAAAAGACGTACATGGATATCCCTTGATGGCAGATGGCACATGTTGACACACTGTGTGCAGATTCAATTTTTGGCTGGTTTGATTGTCAAAAAGTTTTTAAAAAGTGGAAGAACAAACATGAAAAAAAGGGGGTTTGGATGCCTTATTGAATTCTCCCCAAAACATTGAGAATGTCTTTAAATGTTTGATCCATCACATGAATTCTTTCTTTAATTTTGTCCAGTTCCGTGCTACATTCCATCACTTGCTGGATGAGGCGGAGGGCACTGTCAGCAGAGAAACGTGTACTATCCTTCACCCCAACATTCACATCCCCTAAAAACAAAATACAAAAGGTATTATAATTCTGCAGGCCTACCTCTCTTACCTGAAGCTGGGGTGACAGATACTGACCTGTTGTGGTGACCAGTTCCACAACGTCATCCACCTCTCCTTCCTGCACTTCTCCTTCGTCCACCTCAACTTCCTCTACATCCTTCGGTTGTGGGTCTTTGGGAGTTTGGGGTTGTTGTGAAGCTGTGGGGTTCCTGTGCTCCCTGGAGTGTTCTCCTCCCAGTCTTCTCTCCCCTATGAGAATCAAACAAAAGGTAGAGTTATCACACAGAAATTCTCTATGATAAAAAAAAACAGGCTAAATTGCTTGGAAGTGGGGTACAAGTGTGTGTTTGGGCGGAAGTTAAAGATGAATGCATTATTTCTGACCAAGAATATGTTTAGTATTCACCTTTGTCTGTCATTTTTTAGACATGGAGGCAACACAAAAATTCTCTGATGCACCTGTGTGAGACACCCAAAAAAGGCGGGTCTGGTGGCCCACACTATAGTGCTCCAAAGTACAGATGTGGAAGCAGCTGCTGAGTGTCCTCTCCTTTACACAGATTACAGTTTGCATTTCATTCTCTTTCCAAACACATCATCTAGCCTAAAACTTTGTGCCCCAAATTTCCAAAAAAATGGCAGATGTCTAATTACTTTTGTGGCTGTAAAATAAGCCAAAACAGCGGATAGTGGCCGAACGAAGTGTCTGTAACGTAACGAACGATTACTGTGCCCAACCAAGTTCAAAATATTACATTTTGGAAGGGAATCCAATAAGCAAAAAAACCACAACCAGCAACATGTCAGTTTAGAAAAGGATTAATAGCATAAAAGTGTACATTTTACTTACTTTTTGCGAGCATTCTCTTAATGCTCCTTAACTGCTCTGGCTCCCTCAGTTTGAGGTCTGACCACCTCTTTCTGAGCTGCTCATTTGAGCGTTTCACCCCGAAATTCGTCTTCAGACTCTTCACGACTTTCTTCAGGATTTTGGCCTTCCTTCTATTTGGTTTGCTATACGGCCCATGCTTTGCGTCATAATCCGACTTTAGCAATATGTCCACCATCTCCGCCATCTCCGCAAAAGACATATTAGATGCCTTGAATCTCCTCCTTGATCTTGACGTTTCCTCGGTCTCCGGGCTTGTCTCCTCCTCGTTATTGGAGGAATTATCAGACACCTGCTGTAAATCCGCCATATCTGTCTGCACGCCGAAAGAGAAGGGGCGGGGAAAAGATGTTAGTTAGAACGTCATGGGCGGGCGACATGTGCGGAGCGACGTGTTCGTATTTTGACGCATGCGTGGTGTGTATATAGCAAACACACATGTGACTATAGTACGTTCGGTGTGCGGAGAGAGGAGTTCAAGTGACGGACGTGCGAACGAAGGTATGTGATTTTGAGACTGTGCCAAATTGTTGGCCTATACTGTCTTGAGAATGTTGTAGGATATTTATGGTGACTACGATGTTAAGGAGGTTAGACTGTTTGCCTCACATTAGTTATATATTATTTATTTAACTTGCAGAGACAATATGAATGTCTTTATTAGAGACAAAGAGTTCCTGGCGGAATTTATTGACCGGGTAAGGGAGCTGCCGGCTCTGTGGGAGACGAAAAACCCCATCCACAAAAAAAGAGGGGTGAGAAAAGCAGCGCTGGAGAAGCTGCTCCCATTTGTGCATACCAAGGTGACCACAGCCACAGCAAAACAAGTGGACACTAAAATTGGGAGCTTGAGAGGCACCTACAGGACTGAACGCTCTAAGGTCCTGGCTTCTCTGAGGTCAGGAGCAGCAGCAGGTGATGTGTATGTCCCGATTTTGTGGTACTACAGCAGGATGTCCTTCCTGGATGACCACATTGAGGCAAGGCCATCACTCTCCACTCTTCCCCCCAGACTTCCCTGCAGCCAACCTGAGCCTTCTCTGGAGCAAGAGGAGGCAGCCATCCTGGATGATTCTGATTTGGCCATCTGGAGCCAGGTATAGTATTAAATGAAATTGCATTGGGATAAAATTAATGTTTGACAAATATGTCAAGATGAGAAACATACAATATTTTGGGTTCCACAAGTGAAATCAAGATCTCTAGACATTAGTCTGCACTTAATTGGGTGCTAAATAGTCAATCTGATGTAGTTGTAAATTAGAAAAAATGATTTCTGGATTTACATTCTAATTGCTTCAATCATGTTTATAAAGTTTGATACAAAGATTAAACCAACATATTAAACTATGTCCCTTTTTCATACACAGGATGAAATCAGCCAGGAGGAGGGTCTGGAAACTGTCAGGCAGGAGGAGGCAGGGCCCAGTGGCAGCCAGGAGGTGGCAGGGCCCAGTGGCAGCCAGGAGGTGGCAGGGCAAAGGAGAAGCACCAGATCCCAGGTGCCTCCCATCCGGCTTCCCAAAAGAGGCAGGAGGGACAGGACCACCAGTGAGGCAGCAATGGCCCTTATTCGTGAGGCCCATGTCACCCTCCAGGAGCCCACATGCCCTGAAGAGGCCATTGCCGGCCTAGTGGAGGCAAAGTTCAAGGTGATGAGCATGGAGCAACGCCTCCTATGCGAGCCCCTGCTCATCACCTTGCTCAACAAGGGGGTGATGGAAAAAATTACCCCCAATACAGCTATTTGTGAGGTGGCACAACTGTCCCAACCTCAACCTCCTCCTCCACCTCCACATTCTTCTTCTGCCCCACCCCCTTCTCCTTCACCTCCACCTTGTTCTTCCGCCCCACCCCCTTCTCCTCCACCTCCTCCTCCTCCTGACAGGAGTACCCCTCCAGTGGCCCAGCCTCCAGCCAAACGAAGAAGGAAGGCTGCAGGGAAGGCTTCAGGAAAGGTTGCAGGGAAGGTTGCCAGGAAGACGAGGAAGTGATGGCCTTGCTTCATTGTGGTCGGACAGAAGGCAGCCTGTTGTAGTACCACACACTTGGGACATATATATCACCTGCTGCTGTTCCTGACCTCTGGGAGGCCAGCATCAGATTGTGTTCAGAAATGTTGGCCTTCTCAAGCTCCCAATTTTAGTGTCCACACAGGGTTGCTGTGTGCTCTGGGGTCCCTGGGATGCACAAATGGCAGCAGCTTCTCCAGCGCTGCCTTCTCTTTATTTTAGTTCAAACATGAATAAATGTTATTTTTCTTTAAGTTCATACTTGACTATGTGTATTTGTAAAAATTTTAAATCTAGCTTTGGAGTAAGCAGATACATTTGACTGACAAAAAAAAGGGACAGATAACAACCCCCCAAAAAAATAACTAAATCTGATTTCCCAAAAAAGGGTGTAAAATTTAAATAATATATATTAAAAGATTCAATGGGAGATCACTATCAAAACATTGCGAAATTACAATTAACATCAGTTAGAAAAATATCAAATTTTTTAATATTCTTAAAAACTTGCACGATATAATACACATAAATCTTCTTAAGAGCAGCATGAAAAAGGTTAAAAAAAGATAGTCATAACTCTGTGTGAAGATCAGCAGCAAAAGAAGTTCATTCGTTTGGATTAATGTAACATTCTAACGAAGATTTCAATGCACAACATTTAAACGATGCAAAAATTTGGAGCGTGACGAATGTGCTATCTCCATTACGAAGGCTTGTTTTACCAGAAGATGCGTTCCCGTCTCATAGTTGCTTCTGAGCATGCGCGCTTTTGGAAGAGTCGTAAAAGCATACACACGAACCATTTTCTCGTCACAAAACAGGCCGACGAGAAACACGACGAGGAAATCTGGAATCCTGACGAGAAAATAGAGAGCAGGTTCTCTATTTTCTCGTCGAGATTCACAGCAATTTTCTCGTCGTAAAACCATACACACGAACGGTTTTCCCGACAAAAAAGCTCACGCTGCACTTTTCTTGCCGGTTTTGGACGAGAAACTCGGTCTTGTGTACGAGGCTTAACATTCAAGGCAGGCCAAGAATGACAGTTGTCACTGTTGCTTGTACTCCCAACTGAACTGTCAAGCCATCAAATAGCTGGTATATCATAACTGATCACATGTGAAGTAACATGACAACTGCAAATCAAGCAGAGGATAAGATGGCAGCTTCCTTGGCTGTAATTACACTCTTTCATTGCCCTTGTAGGTTCTGTTATAACAGGGGTACTCAGACAGGAATTGTACAAGTGGCCACCCTCGCTATCTGTGGCTCTCATACAGGCACAGTGGATATAAAAAGTCCACACATCCCTGTTAAAATGTCAAGTTTCTGTGATGCAAAAAAATTAGACAAAGATAAATAATTTCAGAACTTTTTCCACCTTTAATGTGACCTATAAACTGTACAACTCAGTTTAACAACAAACTCTTTTAGGTGAAGGTAAGTAAAAATAAAAAAATAAAATAAAATAATATGGTTGCATAAGTGGGCACACTCTTAAACTAATACTTTGTTGAAGCACCTTTTGATTTTATTACAGCACTCACTTTTTAGGTATGAGTCAACCAGCATGGCACATCTTGACTTGGCAATATTTGCCCACTCTTCTTTGCAAAAACACTCCAAATCTGCCAGATTGTGAGGGTATCAGCCCTCTTCAGGTGACCCCACATATTTTCATATAAATTTTTTATTTTTATTTAAAACTGTCCCTTCAAGAAGTTTTTTTTAAAAAAAAGGTCCTTAAGTGCTCTGTTGGAAACGCCACGTCTATGCAATCATGAGATTGCAGACGAGGCACTTCATTTGCAGGCTTTAACCCGCCCTGGGGTGCATTCCATCGTG
Source organism: Rana muscosa (assembly GCA_029206835.1). Taxonomy (NCBI): domain Eukaryota; kingdom Metazoa; phylum Chordata; class Amphibia; order Anura; family Ranidae; genus Rana; species Rana muscosa. The sequence goes on along the minus strand of CM055118.1, from coordinate 180,419,764 downwards.
ACGATCAGCATCCACCCGGCGCCGTAGTATTATTTACTATGGCCGGGTGCTTTGATTGACAGTTATGTCACTTCCGGTTTTCACTGTGCCCGAGCGGAGGAAGCATGAGGAGCAGACTCCTCCACCGCCTCTGCTGCTAAAGGTATGATCTATTTATCTATCTGCCTCCCTTCCTGACTGTAATGTATGGGGTGATCTGACACCCTGTCTGTAGCACTGCAGTATCCTGTAATCGGAAGGTGGAGGGGGGAGGGAGGGTGTCCTCCCCCCAGTTATTCACTCGCAATCTGCTGGATCAGACAGAGTGAGTCAGTGAGACATGTGCCTGGCAGGAGAGGAGAGGGGGGGATGGGGGACTGCTGAGTGCGAATGCCCGAATGTCTTTGGCATAATTCGTTATGAAAAAAGTTACGAATGTACGAATCCATTCGAAGCACAATAACACTCTGCTATGCTCTCTGCTTCTCCCTCACCGTGCTGAACTCCCTCTCAAAATGGTGTACATGGGCGGAGGCTATAGCCGCATGTAAAAAACGAAAGTAAAATACGAGATTTCGAATCGTTACAAATAACCGCTATGTATTTAGAAAAGTACAAATCCATTCGAAGCACATTAGGCAGCGTCGTTGTGAGAGAGACACGGAAAATTATGAATCAACGAACCCAAAAAAAGTTACGAAAGTAGGAGTTGTGTCCAGAATCAACGAAAAACAATGTACTCTACCGAAAGTACGAATTATAAATCAACTAAAAATAAGGCTTAAATGAATACGAATCATTCCGATTCAACGAAAAATGTCGCTTGCGAAAATTAGAATTAGTCCGAACACGAAAAATCCCGTCTAGCAAAATTATGAACGATTACGAATCAACAGGACCGAAAAGAAACGAACGAAACTAAATGAATTTTTCAGTTGTGCACAAGAAACAAACCGAAACTAAACTAATTATAATAATAATCTCTCTCTCCCTCCCACCCAATGAATATCTATCTCTCTCTTTCTCTCTCCCGTGGGCCGTGGGCGGAGTCAAGAAGAACAAGTGGGAGGAGCTTCCACTTGTTTGCCGCGTGAGACACTGCATGTGTGTCTAGCACTTAGAAAATTGGAGCACCGCCATGTCTTCAGTGCTATCGCTGCAGTCTACCTTTGAACCCAGGATGTTTCCTATGGGCACTGCTGCAGGTAACATGATGCCGGGAACCGTGCTGATGGACACTGGCATCTAACTGAAGCTGCATGGGCGGTTCATGCTCTACACGATCGGTGGCGTGGAGGCCCTGGGTATGCTGTGTAACAGGTTTGATGGACTGGCTATGCACCCCTGTCCCTTTGTTCGATGTTTACGATGTGGGGAATACCTGTTTTCTGTGGAGCAACCCACCATGTCACCCCGCGCCTACCAAGTGGACTGGGTCACGGGCAACTTGACGGAAGAAGCTGCCTTCGACCAAATTGTCCGGCCCATGCCCACCGCATCTGCTGCGGTGAGTAACCCTGGAAGGGATGTTGCTGTTGCTACTGTGAGTGGATTACCAGCGGATACTATTTCCACTATCTCGTCAACCGTATCCACCGTTGCTTCACCTATCTTCGTGGCACCTGTACAGAAAAAGGTGGGATATGTGAAGGCCTCCCGCGGCCGCGGTCAAGGCCCACCCCAGCGTTTACCGGAACCGGACCCCGAGAGAGATGATATTCCCGGGTAGTCCACGGCAGGGACCGGTAAGACATTTGGGGAAAAAGTTTTTGGGACTGTACGCAATTATTTGCCGGCAGAGGAGTTAGAAGACTTGGACTCTGTCAGATGCCGGAGATGATTACATGTTTGAACCCATGCCTAAAGAACTGTCATGGAATTATATGGGGGATGTTGCCTCGGTAAACAGTTCATCGGAGGTGAGAGCCATGGATTCTGGGGAGACAACACCCAGGTTGGAAGCCCCAGTTGTTACCGATAAAGTCCTGCCCAAAGTTACCAGTTTATATGGCTCAGGAAAATCACTTGCAAATCGTATGGTACACAAGTCCGCAGTTTCCTGTATACCGCCTGGTTATGGAAGAACCAGATCTTTGTTTGTTGCAATGGAGCTATGGTCGGCACATTTATGCAGATAAAGTGGTAATTTCTCGGCCTGGAAAGGAGGACTACGTCTACTTCATTACTACAGTGGACAGACAAGGGAAGTCACTGACACTACCAGACCCTCAATTTTATTGGTGATGATAAACCTTGACTGTCCCAGTTTGTCATTTTTGCAAAGGAGAAGATTTCCTTTTATCTTTTCTTCTTTGAAGGACTTGGGGTGTCTAGCTAGTTAGTGCTAGGGCATTTGAACTCTGAGGCCTCGTACACACGGCCGAGATTCTCGTTGAAAAAAACATGTCGTTTTTTTCGACGAGATTCTTGGACAAGAAACTTGTCCCGGCCGAGTGTACACACGCTCGTTTCAAAGAACCCGCGGTTCTTTGAATGGAGCGTACGCGGTGACGTCATCGACTACGACGAGCATGCGCTCGTCACATTCGATGCCGTCGCCGCCATCTTGGTATACCCTACGTATGCCTAGGAAGCTACCGCGCATGCGTCGAATTCATTTCGAACATGCGCGGGCTTCCGGGAGGACAGGTAAGTGTACACACACTCACTTTTCTCGTCGAGAAACATGCCGACGAGAATCTCGACGAGAAAATAGAGAGCAGGTTCTCTATTTTCTCGTTGAGGTTTCTTGTCGGTTTTCTCGACGAGAAACCCGATAGCCGCGTACACACGACCGATTTACTCGGCAAGACCTCTCTGCCAGCAAGTTTCTTGCTCATTCTTGCCGAGAAAATCGGCCGTGTGTACGAGGCCTGAGTCAAGATTCTTTACCCGTTTCAGCGCTTGGACCAAAAAGGAACTGTGTGTTACTCTTCGACCACTAGGTGGCGGAGGTTTGCTTGATCAGCAGAAACTGAACTTTGCTAAACTGAACTTTCTACTTTTAGCTACATAACACTTAGCTACATAATTATTTTTCACTTAGGAAAAATATATATAGGAGAGAAAGTTTTATTTCTCCGGAAGTAAGGCTTTGCTTCCTTTGTACAGTAATGAATGGAATATTTGTCTGTGTGTGCTATTTTGTTTTTCAGGTGTCCTGGATCTCCTTCCAAGCTACTGTCAAGTTGGGTGGGTTAGAAAGAGAGATAGGAATACTGTAGTGCAGGGGTCTCAAACTCAAATTACCTGAGGGCCACAAGACAACTTTTCATATCCCATGGGGGGCGCATGCAAACTTTCAAACTTCAAAAACAATAGCACTGGTGTCAGCGGACGCATTATTAACCCCCAGCACTGGTGTCAGCAAACGCATTATTAACCCCCAGCACTGGTGTCAGCAAACCCATTATTAACCCCCAGCATTGGTGTCAGCAAACGCATTATTAACCCAGCATTGGTGTCAGCAAACGCATTAATAAACCCAGCACTGGTGTCAGCAAACGCATTATTAACCCCCAGCATTGGTGTCAGCAAACACATTATTAACCCAGCATTGGTGTCAGCAAACGCATTATTAACCCAGCATTGGTGTCAGCAAACACATTATTAACCCCCAACATTACCCCCCACGCTGCACAAATAGCCCCACACTTCATAAAATACCCCCCCACACTCCATAATTACCCCACACTACACAATTACCCCCCCACACTTCACAATTACCCCCCACACTTCACAATTACCCCCCACACTACACAATTACCCCCCACACTACACAATTACCCCCCACACTACACAATTACACCCCACACTACACAAATTTCTACCCCAGTCACCACACTAAGGACTTTGCCTCAGTGTGATGGCTCAGTCACCTCTCCTGGCAGTTAGGATCGTCTGCCTCCCGAGTCCTTTCCTCCTCTCAGCTCCTGGCTTCCACAGAGGCCTAGTGACAGCCAGGGCACTCAGAGAACACAATCTCCCGCCCTGAGGTGGCAGCAAGACCCTGGATCGGGGCTCTGATCGATCGTCAGTGCATGGTGGGTGGGGCTATGGGCGGATCCTTCCTCCGCTCTGTTCTCTCTCTAGGCTGCAGCAGCGTGCAGCGGAGAGGACAAAGGAGATGGAGAGGTAAAGATCTTCGGTGCCTCCCACTCTGCGGTGCTTGTGCAGTAAAAAAACTTGTCCAGGATTGGCCCTGCCTGCGGGCCATTTTTAACTGGTCCGCGGGCCGCAAATGGCCCGCGGGCCGGTACTTTGAGACCCCTGCTGTAGTGTATAGTAAAATGATTATTGCATGTCTATGTGAAGTGTATTTCTTGTTGCCTTACCCTTCCCTTCCCATCCAAGTGTTTGGACTCAGGTAGCTGACCTTCAGGATTGAAGGGTCAAACTTTCCTCGTCAATGAGGACATCGTCTGTTGTGGAGGGGGAAGTATGTAGCGCCCTGCTCCCAATGAGGGTGAGCTATATGTTAAATTATAGTTGTCTGAGCAATAGTTTGGCTCAGAGGGATTGTGTTACAAATTGCACTCTGTTTCAGTTCGGCTGGTTGTGTGATTTCCCTCCTGACAGTAGGTGTCGCTGCCACCGCTGGTCAGGATTGGAATGGCTACAGGCTGAACGTATTGGGTACCTCTTTCCGAGCAAGCAGCCCAGGGGGCGTGGTAAACCCGCTGTGCATGCTGGGAGGGGGTATTTAACCACTTGAGGACCGCCGCACGCCGATGTATGTCGGCAAAATGGCACGGCTGGGCACATGGGCGTACAGGTACGTCCCCTTTAAGAGCCCAGCCGTGGGTTGAGGGACAGACACCATTAGGGCAAAAAGGAGATTCTGGGGTCGTGTCTTCGGTCCCCACCTGAGGGCCCTCATGGCCTCAGGGAAGTGTTGGCAGTTTCCGCCTTGGGGCCACGTTGGCCTGAGGCTCTGTTACTGACAAGTAGGCCCTGGAGTAACTGGGGGCCTACTGATCCAGGGATGATCCTGTGTCGCCTTACCTGCTGGAAGGGACCAAGCAATTGAGGACTCAATTGGAGGATGCATCCGGATCATGATCTACCTCACAGTGCTGCCGGAACGGCTGAAAGATTCTAACACTGAGAGCTGTATTCTTCATTCAGAAGGTAACCCAAGTAAAAGTTACACAAGTCTGTGGCAGAGACTGTTCTATTTGCACCAAGTCTGTGGCAGAGACTGTTCTATTTACACCAAGTCTGTGACAGAGACTGTTCTATTTGCACCAAGTCTGTGGCAGAGACTATACGTGATCGAGCTGTATATCCGGTGTTTGCTGATTCCAGTGTGGAGACAGTTGTTCCTCTGGATCTAGGAAAATTCTTATGATTCGCAACTAAGGTACCTGAGTCCTCCCCATCCCTTCATCCATCCCTTCATCCCCTCTGTTGAAACTTTTATTCAAATAAACCCTCGAAAGAGACTTTTTGTGTTGGTGCAAACTTCTTCTAGACAACTCTTCAAGGAAAACCCCTGAGACGAGCATACAGAACAGTGAGGTAACGTGCAAGGCCCAAAATTAAACCAGCGGCCCACTACCGGGGTATTGCTACATCCATATTAATTTCTCAGGTCACATTCATGGTTTAAATAGTGACAAAAACCTAATGCTGAACTCCAGGCAAACAGCTAAATACACAGATAAAATACACATATGAGAGCTGTTTTACCTGCCATGGGATTTGTATTCCTATTCATCCAGTTCTGAGATTTGCACAGCTCCACTACACAGGAAGCTCTGTTTGCAGGGCAAAAGACCCCAAACAGCTTCACTGCAACATTTGCTTCAGTGAAGAGGAGCCTTCTCCTCCTGACCAGCTTCCTTAGGAAGCGTCCTCCAGCAAATTTATTTCAGGCCAAGTTTCTTCAGGCCCTAAGCAAGCACATGCTGGGGCTTGATAACAACCGCTCTTCAGTAACACAGACTGCCTCCCGGGGCGTAGGCCCCAGAAGAGAAAGTGTTCAGAACAGACCCTCCCAAACCTTTATCTTCTCCCCAGTCACCCCTTCTAGGTCTACCTCTCAGGGATTGGTCAGATAGATATTTATCACCCAGTGACTAACCCTCCTGCTCAAGCTTCTTCCAGAGGCAGGCAGGAGTAATCAGCCACCAGGCTTAGGATAGACATGATCAGACCTAGAAAATAAATTGCTGCTCAGCTTGTAAGCAGGTTAAAATGCTGGTTAGTGAGACAGCCTCTGCCCCAGCCGGAGGGTAAAAAGTTAAAGGGACACTAAAGGTTCCTGTTTTTGTTTTTTTAAATAACAAACGTCATACTTACCTCCACTGTGCAGTATCACTCGGCCCCGCCCCCCGGCGCGCCGCGTCATTGATTTGATTGACAGCAGCGGGAGCCAATGGCTGCGCTGCTATCAATCAACCAATGAATGAGCCGAGAAGCCAAGCCGAGAAGTCAGTGCGTTCACGACGCAGGACTTTCGAGGGGTCAGGTAAGTAAACGGGGGGGCTGGGGGGCCGCTAATCCTCAGATGTTTTTTCACCTTAATGCATAGAATGCATTAAGGTGAAAAAACTTGTACCTTTACAAACCCTTTAACCTGTTTCACGCACTTCCGACTGAGCTCTGCCTCTCTCTCTCTCTCTGCTGATAATAAAAGGGGGGAGGGCTCTTCCTAGTCAGACAGTCTGCATGGGAGAGAAGACACAGACAGGACACAGCATGTAATATCCAGTTACATTACAGAGCTGCTGCAGCTATAGCTATCAGAGAGAGACTTGCCTGCCTATAGGAACCTTCCACAAGGTAGTTTGTGACGAAACATCGATTGATTTCCTCTGAGGTATAGAGGAGATCAACGTTGGGTCCAAGGATATGGGGGACACTAATCCCTCCTGAGTGCTCTCTGGAGAGCCAAGCAAGGAGTTTACCGGATCTCTCCCCTTGCTCGAATATACGGTGGGATTGAGCAAGTAACTTTTTCTGAGTCAGGGAAGTACGGAGGGAGAGAACCTCTCTGGTCAGAGATTGCAGTCTAATGTATTGTTGGCAGTCGCGTCTTCTAATATATAGTGCCTCCTGCTTACTGGCTGCAGTTTCTGGCTGCAAACTACCTTGATGAGGTTGACATTCCCGTCCAGACTGACAAGTATAGGAATGGCCTGGATAGCCCTATCTCCCTAGACGAGATACTTAAAGCACTTAAATCTATGCAGCCGGGAAAAACCCCTGTACCTGACGGGATACCCGTAGAGCTTGACAAACAATACCCTGACGTCCTAGCCGCTAGACTACATACAATGCTGACAGCAGCTGAACGCTTGCACTCTATGGGTGACGCAGTCATAATTGTAATTCCGAAGCCGGGTAAGGACCCTTCTTTGTGCCCCTCCTATAGACCAATCTCACTGCTAAATGTTGACGCTAAATTACTGGCTAAGGTATTGGCGAATAGGTAAAACGCGGTCATCACGGCATTAGTGCACCCCGACCAGACAGGATTAATACCAGGCAGAGGCACTGACATAGGTCTTTGACTCTGTTGAGTGGAGGAACTTGTGGGCGGTCCTTGCTCAATTTGCTTTTGGAAGTAAATTCCAAACTGCTCTATGCGGCTCCCCAGGCTAGGGTGTACACCAATGCTTGTCTCTCCAGACCGTTCCCACTGGGCCGTGGCACGAGACAGGGTTGTCCCCTGTCCCCAGGCCTGTTCGCCCTGGCCATAGAGATTCTGGCCGCCCTTATTAGTGCGGATGGAGAGATACGGGGCATACAAGTTGGGACTATCCATGAAAAAATCTCTCTTTACGCAGACGACACCCTGCTATACCTAGCTGACTCCTCCACCTCCCTTCGTAGAGTGCTGGCCCAATTTGATCGCTTTAGCGGATTCTCGGGTGTACATATCAATTGAGACAAATCTGAATTGTTCTCGCTCCATCCCTCCCCCATCATATCTAACTCCCAGACGCAGCTTAAATGGGTGGCGGAAATTAAATACTTGGGGATAAAGATCACAGCGGATTTAGGGGACTACGTGGCCCGTAACCTCCACCCTCTCATGCAGCAGGTCACTACCAAATGTGCAGCATGGCGTTCATTCCCCCTGACACCTGTGGGTCGGGTTAACCTGCTAAAAAATTGTGCTCTTGCCCAAGTTTTTATATTATTTCAGGAACACCCCTATCCACATCCCCAAGGCTTTTTTACAGAGACTGGAGGGGCAGCTGTGGGCCTTTGTCTGGGCCGGGAGACCTCCCAGGGTGGCGAAGCAGATACTTCATCTTCCCCTCTCTGGCGGTGGGTTGGCACTTCCCAACTTTCAAATTTATTACTGGGCAGCCGTTTTGGTCACTGTCCATTGGTGGTTCTCCCAGACTAGGCAGAATCTGGCGGTCACACTGGAGGCAACTATACTCAGGTCATACGCCGCTCTCAGCAACCTCGCATTTCGAGGCAAACAGGCTGCTCCCTCTGTTACTACCCCCATGAAGACCACGATTAGATCCTGGCGGGAAGCTAGAGAAATATATGCGAAACCCTCTCATGTATCCCCTCATTTGCCCCTCTGGGGCAACCCTACCCTGACTCATTTCAACTCCTTGACAGGTCCCTCGGTGTGGGCAAGTAGGGGGATAACGACCCTGAAACACATAGTCAAAGACGGCAAACTTCAGACTTTCCAGGACATGAAGGCCCTGTTCTTGTTACCAGCGAAGTGGGCATTCCGGTACTGGCAGCTGAGGCATGCCTTCGGGGCCCAATTCCCGGACAGACTAACACTGGAGTTGGACTCCAGTATGATGGGACAGCCTCTCTCCTCCCTATACCTCTACCTGACGGTAGCTTACGACACCAAACTGACCAGATCCTTTAAAAAGTGGAAGCCTGACATACCCGACCTGGGCGATGAGAAATGGGAGGAGTGTGTCTCCACATACATCCCGTCACTGATAGCGGCTAGGGACTACTTCACCCCACGAAGATTGGCCCAGATATTTCCCCGTAGAGACCCCCTCTGTCCCAGGTGTAGGCGGGAGGTGGGCTCATTCTGGCACATGGTCTGGTCATGCTCGGAGATCCAGCCTTACTGGATGCAAATAGTTAACACCTTGAGCGCAGTCTCCGGACTTCGGGTCCCCTTGGATTCCCTGACCCTTCTTCTGAGTCACTTGGAGGAGATTCAGGGGGACAGATACACCAAATTATTTCTGACTTTCTCCCTGTACAGACTTACATATGAGAGCAGACAGTGCCCTGCGAAGTTTGATAAAATATGGTCGGGATGGATTGATGCTAATGGTTGAGTATAGCTATGGCTACATACGCAAACACACTGCTTTTGCCTATCCCCCCCCCCCAAATTGGTCCAACTGTCTGTTATCCAGTTCGGAAGTCTAGACAGGGAATTTACAACTGACATACTGATCGACCAGCCCCGTTGAGGATAGGGATTGGTTGCCCTTAATACTGTAAGAAGATGTTCATTGTAGTTAGGGACTTGGAATAGTGCTGAACCTTACTATGATTGCTGTACCTGCCTGAATGCGATTCCTTATGCATGTGATATTGTAATGTTGTTTTGTATTTCAATAAAACATCTCTGTTAAAAAAATAAAAAAAAATAGGGCCTGTAATGAACACACATGGGATGAAGTGGTGACATGCAGTTGCTAGGGGCAACAAGTACAATAAAAGGATGATATGACAGCCAGACAGCGGGAGAGCAGTGCCGGCAGGGGTGATGGGTCTCATGCATAGTAAAGGAAGTGGTCTGTGCCCCAGCAAATGGGACCAGACCCACATAGTGGAGACCCTATTTACCCAGCAGCATGGTACGGGAGAGAAAAGAGTTAATTATGCATGCTCATAGGGTCCGCCCTGGTGCCTGGTGGGTTTCCATTCTGTCACTGGGAGATAGGTGGCAGAGTCAAGCTGGACCGGTGGAACTGGACACGGCTCTGTGGTGTCTCCTTCAAAATGACACATCCTGAACAGGTGAAAATGTATTGTGGGACCAGGAGGCACCTGCATAACAGCTTCAGGTTATGATACAGAGACCCTGGGGTGCACAGCTTGCTTCTAAGTTAGGGTACTGCCATAATGTTGATGTCACATGAACGTGGCCCTGCCTGATCTTGGTAATCAATTACCAATGCTAATCTTTAGCGAGAGCGCACACCGGAGAGTTTGAAGGATGGAGAAGAGTTAGAGTGAGCAAAAGGCCCTCTGTGCACTGGGTGAGTCGGCCCCGCCCACCAGCTGAGTACAGCAGAGCCAAAAAATAAATTGATCCAGCCTAGAGCAGGGAGCTACATCTACTTTAAATGTATCTGGTAAATGTGTGTTAAAGTCTTGATGTAGTTTAGTCATGGATAGGGATGAGCCGAACACCCCCCGGTTCGGTTCACATCCAGAACATGCGAACAGACCAAAAGTTCACGCGAACATTCAAACACCGTTAAAGTCTATGGGACTCGAACGTGAGAAATCAAAAGTGCGAATTTTAAAGGCTAATATGCAAGTTATTGTCCTAAAAAGTGTTTGGGGACCCGGGTCCCGCCCCAGGGGACATGCATCAATGCAAAAATACGTTTTAAAAACGGCCGTTTTTTCGGTAGCAGTGAAACAATAAAAGTGAAATATTCCTTTATATTTCGTACCTGGGGGGTGTCTATAGTATGCCTGTAAAGTGGCGCGTGTTTCCAGTGTTTAGAACTGTCCCTGCACAAAATGTAATTTCTAAAGGAAAAAAAGTAATTTAAAACTACTCGCGGCTATTAATGAATTGTCGGTCCCGGCAATACAGATCAAAGTCAAAGTCATTGAAAAAAATGGCAGGCGTTTTTTTCAATGACTTTTATCTGTATTGCCGGGACCCGACAATTCATTAACCACTTAACGACCGCTCACTGTATATGTACGTCGGCAGAATGGCACCGACAGGCACAATCACGTACAGTGTACGTGATTGCCTTTGTACAGTTGGGGGGTCCGATCGGACCCCCCTCCTCTATAGTGAGTGGTCGGTATTCGTTGGGGAGCGATCCGACATGAGGGGGCGGCCATTCGATTCCGGCCACCCCCCGCGATCGCTCCCGGCGAATGGAAATGCTCCCTCTGCTGTGTAATGTTTACACAGGCAGAGGAAGCAGGAGGAAGTGATGTCATCTCTCATGCAGCGCTCACATATACCGAGCGCCGTACAAGAGAAGACACACAGGTCAGTGCACTAACACTACACTGACACCAGGACACATAGGCACACAAATCGCCCCCCCGGGCCCCCCCAGATCACCCCCCAGCCCCCAGTCACAGTGTCACTGATTGCAGTGACCATTTATTTACTTATCACTGCAATCAGTGACATTTGTGACTGTAAAAGTGTCACTAAAGTTAGTTTTAGGTCCAGTGTAGCCCCCTAACCCCACCCCTAATAAAGGTTTAACCCCCTGATCACCCCCCAGATAACCCTTTCACCCCCTAGCACCGCCGTCACTAAGCGATCATTTTTCTGATCGCTGTCTTAGCGTCGGTGATGCAGATCGGTAGCCAGTAATTTTTTTTAGGTTCGCCGCAGGTTTTTATAGCGTCGGGTACCCCCATAAATTATCTAATAAAGGTTTAACCCCCTTGATCGCCCCCCAGATAACCCTTTCACCCCCTATCACCACTGTCGCTAAGTGATAATTTTTCTGATCGCTGTCTTAGCGTCGGTGATGCAGATCGGTAGCCAGTTATTTTTTTTAGGTTCGCCACAGGTTTTTATAGTGTCGGGTACCCCCATAAATTATCTAATAAAGGTTTAACCCTCTTGATCACCCCCCAGGTAACCCTTTCACCCCCTATCACGACTGTCGCTAAGCGATCATTTTTCTGATCGCTGTCTTAGCGTCGGTGATGCAGATCGGTAGCCAGTAATTTTTTTTAGGTTCGCCGCAGGTTTTTATAGCGTCAGGTACCCCCATAAATTATCGAATAAAGGTTTAACCCCTTGATCACCCCCCAGGTAACCCTTTCACCCCCTATCACCACTGTCGCTAAGCGATCATTTTTCTGATCGCTGTCTTAGCGTCGGTGATGCAGATCGGTAGCCAGTAATTTTTTTTAGGTTCGCCGCATGTTTTTATAGCGTCAGGTACCCCCATAAATTATCTAATAAAGGTTTAACCCCCTTGATCGCCCCCCAGGTAACCCTTTCACCCCCTATCACCACTGTCGCTAAGCGATCGTTTTTCTGATCGCTGTCTTAGTGTCGGTGATGCAGATCGGTAGCCAGTAATTTTTTTTAGGTTCGCCGCAGGTTTTTATAGCGTCAGGTACCCCCATAAATGATCTAATAAAGGTTTAACCCCCTTGATCGCCCCCCAGGTAACCCTTTCACCCCCTATCACCACTGTCGCTAAGCGATCATTTTTCTGATCGCTGTCTTAGTGTCGGTGATGCAGATCGGTAGCCAGTAATTTTTTTTAGGTTCGCCGCAGGTTTTTATAGCGTCATGTACCCCCATATATTATCTAATAAAGGTTTTAACCCCCTAATTGCCCCTAGTTAACCCTTTCACCAGTGATCACCATATAAGTGTTACGGTGACGCTGGTTAGTTAGTTTGCTTTTTATAGTGTCAGGGCACCCGCCGTATATATAACCCAATAAAGGTTTAACCCCCTGATCGCCCGGCGGGTGATATCAATTAGGTTTTAGCGTCAGAGAGGGTCTGCGTCACACCCCAGGCAGCGTCAGGTTAGTGCCAGTAACGCTAACACCCACGCGTGAAGCATACACCCCCCTTAGTGGTATAGTATCTGATCAGATCAATATCTGATCTGATCAGATCTATACTAGCGTCCCCAGCAGTTTAGGGTTCCCAAAAACGCAGTGTTAGCGGGATCAGCCCAGATACCTGCTAGCACCTGCGTTTTGCCCCTCCGTCCAGCCCAGGCCACCCAAGTGCAGTATCGATCGATCACTGTCACTTACAAAACACAACAGACATAACTGCAGCGTTCGCAGAGACAGGCCTGATCCCTGCGACTCCAGTGCTGTAGGAGGTGATTTCACCACCACAGTTAAAGAAAAAAAAGCATATATGCCGAAGCATTGGGGCAGCAGGGGCGGAGGAGCAATTTTGCTCCTAATGCCGCGTACATACGGTCGAAATTCCGACGGAGGCTTGCCCGTGGAAAAGTCCGACCATGTGTGTGCGGCATAACTTTTTTACGGGAGGATGCCCCCATGCTTCGGCATATATAAATGGTGCATGTATGCCCAGTGTTGCCAACCGTACGTAGATTTACGTACAGCCCGCGATTTAACCCCTTTTTCGGGCTGTACGTAAAAGTCCGTTTATGGGCACCGGCGCCCATAAAAAAGATGGCCGCGAGCCGGCCATACAACTGCGCATGCGCCGTTCCGAATGCGCCGGCCGAGCGCATTCGGAACTCGGCCGAGCGGCGGCGGCGCACACGCAGTAACGTGATGGCGCCGCTGGCGCCATTTTTGAAAAGGCCACAGTGGCTGGCGGCAGTGGCGGGACACCTGCAGTGAGTGCATGCCATGCACTCATCATAGGTGGTCTGTGGAGGACTCGGAGCACTGACAGGGCCCAGCCAGGAGTGAGGAGGACGGACTCAAGGTCAGTGAAACAGGGGGGGATACAAGGGGACAGCGTCATCAGTGTGCTGTATCCTCCTCTGGTTCCTGTGTCCCTTTCACCTCTTCACAGGTCAGGGCAGCACAGTGCTGCCCTGACCTGTGGAGTGGTGAAAGGGGCACAGGAGGAGGACACAGCACACAGATGATGTGCAGAAGTAATATGGTGGTGTCCGCAGCCTCTGTTCCCCTCCTGTAGTGTGTCCGCAGCCTCTGTCCCCCTCCTGTAGTATGTCCGCAGCCTCTGTCCACCTCCTGTAGTATGTCCGCAGCCTCTGTCCCCCTCCTGTAGTGTGTCCGCAGCCTCTGTCCCCCTCCTGTAGTATGTCCGCAGCCTCTGTCCCCCTCCTGTAGTATGTCCGCAGCCTCTGTCCACCTCCTGTAGTATGTCCGCAGCCTCTGTCCACCTCCTGTAGTATGTCCGCAGCCTCTGTCCACCTCCTGTAGTATGTCCGCAGCCTCTGTCCACCTCCTGTAGTATGTCCGCAGCCTCTGTCCACCTCCTGTAGTATGTCCGCAGCCTCTGTCCCCCTCCTGTAGTATGTCCGCAGCCTCTGTCCCCCTCCTGTAGTATGTCCGCAGCCTCTGTCCACCTCCTGTAGTATGTCCGCAGCCTCTGTCCACCTCCTGTAGTATGTCCGCAGCCTCTGTCCACCTCCTGTAGTATGTCCGCAGCCTCTGTCCACCTCCTGTAGTGTGTCCGCAGTCTCTGTCCCCCTCCTGTAGTATGTCCGCAGCCTCTGTCCCCCTCCTGTATCGTGTGTCCGCAGCCTCTGACCATCTCTTGTCATGTCTACAGTCTCTGAGGGGATCCTAGAAAGGAGTCAAGAGTGGGTGTGCCGCCGGGATGGGGGTTACGGCCCAGGAAGAAACAGACGTGTGGACTGGGAAGAGGAGATCAGAGCCACCAAGCTGGAGCCGTCTGACTGAGCCCCACACTGTGCACCCGAGGGGAGGTAAGTGACAGTGCCGCCAGGCCAGTCTGAGGGGGGGGTCACTGTCTGATGTAAGGAGGTGAATGAATACAATAATGTAAGGGGGCACTGATATAAAGGTTTCCCCCTTATATTAGTACCCCCCCTTTACCTTAGTGTATTCACTCTGTGGAAGGTGGTCTCTATTCACCAGAGCCCCTCCCCCCACATCAGAGTTCCCCCTTACATCATGATCTGCAGCGTTCCCCTTTACATAAGAGTTCCCTTGCACTGTAAGGGGGCATCCTGCAGACTCTGATGTAAGAGGGAACTCTGTGCTGGCTGGGTTATAGTAACCTAACCTTCATGTGAATTGAGAAATATGTTTTTTTACTTTTGTTTAACTTAAACACATTGATATTAGCATCAGCTATGTGTTTTTAGTTCAAATATTGATATTTGCACTGTTTAGTACTAAAAACCGTAATTTTAGGTACTTTTTTCAGCGTCAGTAAAAAATGCGGCTCTGCCAGTAATCTTCATTATTTTTGCCAGTAAGAAATTGGTGCCGTACAGAAATTTTGGCATCCTTGCCAGTAAATTTCACTTCAGGGGGTTGGCAACACTGTGTATGCCCATCATTAGAAGTGGGTGGATGAAGGGCGGTATTCTAATGGTGGGCATACCCACCGATCAATCTCTTCTTTCGCTCAGCCAACTGGCTGCATGAAAAAAAAAAGATTACAATACATGTCCAACAAGGACCAGCAACGTACTGGTATGTTGCTGGACTTTGAATGTTTATACCAGAATGATGCCTGCGGGTTTAGGTATCATCTTGGTATCATTCTTTTCAGCCAGCGGCCGGCTTTCATGTAAAAGCAATCCTAGTGGCTAATTAGCCTCTGGACTGCTTTTACAAGCAGTGGGAGGGAATGTCCCACCCCCGGATATAAAAAGCGCCATTGGGAAATTGGGAAAGCATTTTATCACACCGATCTAGGTGTGGTCAGATGCTTTGAGGGCAGAGGAAAGATCTAGGGTCTAGAAGACCCCAGTTTTTTCAAAAAAGAGTACCTGTCACTACCTATTGCTATCATAGGGGATATTTACATTCCCTGAGATAACAATAAAAATGATAAAAAAAAAAAAAATATGGAAGGAACAATTTAAAAATAAAATAAAAAAGCAAAATTAATAATAAAAAAAAAAAAGCACCCCTGTCCTGCCCTGCTCTTGCCCAATGGCGAACGCAAGCGTCGGTCTGGCGTCATATGTAAACAGCAATTGCACCATGCATGTGAGGTATCACCGCGAAGGTCAGATCGAGGGCAGTAATTTTAGCAGTAGACCTTCTCTGTAAATCTAACGGGGTAACCTGTAAAGGCTTTTAAAGGCTTTTAAAAATGTATGTAGTTTGTCACCAATGCGCGTTTGTGCGAAATTTTAAAGCATGTCATGTTTGGTATCTATGTACTCGGCCTAAGATCATCTTTTTTATTTCATCAAACATTTGAGCAATATAGTGTGTTTTAGTGCATTCAAATAAAAAAAAGTGTATTTTTTCCCCAAAAAATGCGTTTGAAAAATCGCTGCGCAAATACTGTGTAGAAAAAAAAAATGCAACACCCACCATTTTAATCTGTAGGGCCTTTGCTTTAAAAATATATATAATGTTTGGGGGTTCAACATAATTTTCTTGCAAAAAAAAAAAATATGTTTTCATGTAAACAAAAAGTGTCAAAAAGGGCTTTGTCTTCAAGTGGTTAGAAGAGTGGATGTAAGCTTCCTAATGTTGTGTATAAAATGCCAGAACAGTTCAAAACCCCCCCAAATGAAACCCATTTTGGAAAGTAGACACCCCAAGCTATATACTGAGAGGCATGTCGAGTCCATGGAATATTTTATATGTTGACACAAGTTGTGGAAAAAAGACAATTTATTTTTTTATTTTAATTTTTTTGCACAAAGTTGTCACTAAATGATATATTGCTCAAACATGCCATGGGCATATGTGGAATTACACCCCAAAATACATTCTGATGCTTCTCCTGAGTATGGGGATACCACATGTGTGAGACTTTTTTGGAGCCTAGCCGCGTACGGGACCCCAAAAACCAAGCACCGCCTTCAGGCTTTCTAAGGGTGTAAATTTTTGATTTCACTTCTCACTGCCTATCACAGTTTCGGAGGCCATGGAATGCCCAGATGGCACAAAACCCCCCCCCCCCCAAATGACCCCATTTTGGAAAGTAGACACCCCAAGCTATTTGCTGAGAGGTATTGTGAGTATTTTGCAGATCTCGCTTTTTGTCACAAAGTTTTGAAAATTAAAAAAAATATATATATATTTTCTTTCTTCATTTTCAAAAACAAATGAGAGCTGTAAAATACTCACCATGCCTCTCAGCAAATAGCTTGGGGTGTCTACTTTCCAAAATGGGGTCATTTGGGGGGGGTTTTGTGCTATTTTGGCATTTTATGGCCTTCAAAACTGTGATAGGTAGTGAGGAGTGAAATAAAAAATTTGTGCCTAGAAATCCTGAAAGCGGTGCTTGGTTTTCGGGGTCCCGTACGTGGCTAGGCTCCTAAAAAGTCCCACACATGTGGTATTCCCGTACTCAGGAGAAGCAGCAAAATGTATTTTGGGGTGCAATTCCACATATAACCATGGCATGTGTGAGCAATATATCATTTAGTGACAACTTTTTGTAATTTTTTTTTTTTTTTAGTCATTCTTCAATCACTTAAGACAAAAAAAAAAAAATATTCAATGGGCTCAACATGCCTCTCAGCAATTTCCTTGGGATGTCTACTTTCCAAAATGGGGTCATTTGGGGGGGTTTTGTACTGCCCTGCCATTTTAGCACCTCAAGAAATGAGATAGGCAATGTACCCTAGTTTGTAGACGCTATAACTTTTGCGCAAACCAATAAATATACGCTTATTGACATTTTTTTTACTAAAGACATGTGGCTGAATACATTTTGGCCTAAATGTATGACTAAAATTGAGTTTATTCGATTTTTCTTATAACAAAAAGTAGAAAATATAATTTTTTTTCAAAATTTTCGGTCTATTTCCGTTTATATCGCAAAAAATAAAAATCGCAGAGGCAATCAAATACCATTAAAAGAAATCTCTATTTGTGGGAAGAAAAGGACGCAAATTTTGTTTGGGTACAACATTGCATGTCCGCACAATTTACAGTTAAAGCAGCGCAGAGCAAAATTCTGAAATCACCTCTGGTCCTTTAGCTACAAAATGGTCCAGGGCTTAAGTGGTTAATAGCCGCGAGTAGTTTTAAATGCCGTTTTTTCCTTCAAAAATGACAGTTTGTGCAGGGAACCAAAATTTAAAAAAAAAATGCGTGGGGGTCCACCTAAAATTCCATTACCAGGCCCTTTAGATCTGGTATGGATATTAAGGGGAACCCCGCATAATTAAAAAAAAAATGGTGTGGGGTTCCCCCCCAAAAATCCATACCAGACCCTTCAGGTCTGGTATGGATTTTAAGGGTAACCCTGCACCAAAATAAAAAAAATGGCGTGGGGTTCCCCCCAAAAATCCATACCAGACCCTTATCCGAGCACGCAACCTGGCCAGCCACAGGAAAAGAGGGGGGGACAAGACAGCGCCCCCCCTCCTGAACTATACCAGGCCACATGCCCTCAACATGGGGAGGATGCTTTGGGGGTCTGTGACCCCCAAAGCACCTTGTCCCCATGTTGATGGGGACAAGGGCCTCATCCCCACAACCCTTGTTCGTGGTTGTGGGGGTTTGCGGGTGGGGGGCTTATCGGAATCTGGAAGCCCCCTTCCAAAGGGGACCCCCAGATTCCGGCCCCCATATGTGAATTGGTAATGGAGTACATTGTAGCCCTACCATTTCACAAAAGAAAGTGTGAACATTTTTAAAAACCACACAGACACAGTTGTGAAAAGTCCTTTATTAAAAATAAAAATGCAGAGATCCCCAAAGCATCCTCCCCATGTTGAGGGCATGTGGCCTGGTACGGTTCAGGAGGGGGGGGGGCGCTCTCTCGTCTACCCTCTTTTCTGCGGCCTGTTAGGTTGCGTGCTCAGATAAGGGTCTGGTATGGATTTTTGGGGGGAACCCCACGCCATTTTTTTTGGTGCAGGGTTCCCCTTAAAATCCATACCAGACCTAGGACACATGTGCTCGGGGTCTTCAGCTGGAGAGCGTGGTCCCAGAGGGAGGGGGCTGCTGCCCCTCCCCTGTGCAGGCTGCCCTGTGTCCTCAGGAGGTCCACCTGAGGGCCGGAACTGTGAAAGCTATAACCCAGATGTCCTGTAGTGCTGACTAGGAGGGAGATGCATCTAATGGGTGTTAGCTAAAGGGTATACTGGTGAGCGTCCTGAAGAAAAGTGGTGCATTGAGTCTGCTGCCAGAGCAAGCAAAGGACTTATCCTCCCACACAGCATAGTGTGGTCTAGCAGGGAAACTGCTATCCGGATTAATTTAGTGGGGTCAAGTGAGAGTTGTCCTTATCTGTGTAAATTTCAAGTTGGAGTATCCCCCTAATCCCTTCTCCTATCCAAGTTCTACCAATAAATACAAAAAACAAACAAATACCCTAGACTGATCATTGGATAACGAGTGAAAATATGCACGGGTATAGTGTGAAACAGCGGCGTAGCGTGGGTTGTCAGCTCCCGGGGCAAGGCAAGAAATTTGAGCCTCCTAGCCCACAGACTTTTAGCACCCCCTGAGTCCCTTCCACTAGTACAGTAGTACTGACCAACCTGATTCCTACACTGAACACTACACTAACCTACCTGATTCCTACACTGACCTACCTGCCCACTACACTGACCTACCTGATTCCTATGCTGACCACTACACTGACCTATCTGACCACTACACTAACCTACCTGTTTTCTACACTGTCCACTTCACTGACCTACCTGACCACTACTCTGACCTACCTAACCACTACACTGACCCACCTTATTCCTATACCGACCACTACACTACCTGATTCCTACACTGTCCTCTACACACATTATTATTGCTCGCTGATTGGTTGCTACCGTGTTTCCCCGAAAATAAGCCTGGGTCTTATATTAATTTTGTCAGCCAAAGACACACTAGGGCTTATTTTCGGGGTAGGGCTTGCCATGCAATGTGCTATCTTCCCAGTGGTTGCAAAATTACAGAATCCCCTCTATCACAGGATCACATAATGCAAAATGTGTGCATTTCTGCAATGCAAAAGTGCAAATACCTTCTTCCATAGCCTACCTGAGCTGTTTCCCTTTGAGCAATGCAGAGGGAGGGGGGCGAGATCCTCCGTTGACACCCGATTCAATGGCCCGCCTGAGCCGTCTTCAATGGCTACGATGAGTGCAGAGGGAGGGGGGGCGAGATCCCCCTGCTGACACCCACTTCAATGGCCTGCCTGAGTCTTCCAAGTCTACGATTAGTGCAGAGGGAGGGGGCCGAGATCCCCATGCTGACAAGAGAAGAGCAGATAAGCTGAGCCCTGCTCGGCGCTTCCATGGTCCGCCCTCGGGGTAGGGCTTATATTGCAGCCCTTCTGGAAAATCGCGCTTGGTCTTATTATCGGGGTTTTACTGCACATAATTACCGCTTACCCATTGGTTGCTAGAGGTTACTGCACATAGTTACTGCTAACTGATTGGTTGCTAGAGGTTACTGCAAATTATTATTGCTCACTGATTGCTTGCTATAGATTACAGCATATCATTACTGTTCACTGATTGGTTGCTGAAGGTTACTGCACATCATTACCACTCACTGGTTGCTATAGGTTAATTGGTTGCTAGAGGTTACAGCACATCATTACAGCTCACTGATTGGTTGCTAGAGGTTACAGCACATCATTACAACCCACTGATTGGTTGCTTAAGATTACAGCACATCATTTCACTGCCTACACACCACAGACTGCGGAGGTGACGGGACCCACCAATAGATAAAAAATAGTAGAACTAGGGTTGAGGGGTGCGCTGTGTACAGAGTGCAGAGTTGAGAGTAGGGATGAGCTCGGTGTTCAAATCGAACATACGTTCGACTCGAACATCGGCTGTTCGATCGTTCGACGAAGATCGAACTATTTGGGCCGTTCGCGCCAAATTCGAGTGACGTGAACGGCCCACAATACACTGCGCCATCGCAGTGCAATCCCGGCGCTGTGATTGGCCAAGCATGCACTGTGACCCCGCATGCTTGGCCAATCACAGCGCCGGCAGCTAGGAGAGCCATAATTGGCCACAGGCAGGTTGCCTGTGGCCAATTATAGCTCAGGGGGTTTAGCACACGCCCCACACTATAAAAGGCCGACAGCGTGGCGGCCTTGTGTAGTGTGTTCCGGCGCAGGGAAAGAGAAGGATAGGCAGGGACAGTGTCATTGTGCTATTCTTTGTGCTATTCTTGTGTGTAGGGAGAGAGAAGGATAGGCAGGGAGAGTGTCAGTGTCATATTCTTTGCTAAACCTTGTGTGCAGGGAGAGAGAAGGATAGGCAGGGGACAGTGTCAGTGTCATATTCTTTGCTAAACCTTGTGTGCAGGGAGAGAGAAGGATAGGCAGGGAGAGTGTCAGTGTCATATTCTTTGATAAACCTTGTGTGCAGGGAGAGAGAAGGATAGGCAGGGGACAGTGTCAGTGTCATTGTTGCTAAGCCTCCTGCACAGTATACACCTGAAGCTAGCCCGTATTGCTGTGTTTTCCTGGTGTGTTACACTAACAGGCATTTGCAGCACTTACAGCGGGCGGAGTGTGCTTCCTGCTAAATATACACCTGAAGCTAGCCCGTATTGCTGTGTTTTCCTGGTGTGTTACACTAATGCCCCATACACTCGATCATTTTTCATGCCGTTAAAAATGCAATTTTTTAAAATGGCCATTAAAACCGATCGTGTGTATGCTCCAGAGCATTTTTAACGACGTGAAAAACAGCCATTAAAAATTTCGAACATGCTCTATTTTTTCACGTTGTTTTTCATGTCGTTTTTTTTAACGACGTGAAAAACGATAGTGTGTATGCTTTAACGACGTGAAAAAAAACGCGCATGCTCAGAATCAAGTATGAGACGGGAGCGCTCGTTCTGGTAAAACTAGCGTTGGAAATGGAGATGGCACATTCGTCACGGTGGAATTAATAGCATTGTTTTAATGCTGCGCATTCCGTTCTTCTTTTGATAATGCTTAAATAATTACCTTCTTTTGCTAATGACATTTGAGAGTTATGCCAAACTAGGTTCTTAAAGTGGTTGTAAACCCTCCTAAATTTTTTATTTTTTTTAACTAGCTGTAAGAGAAAGGCATAATGAGCTATTATGACTAGCATAATAGCTCATTATGCATCACTTACCTTAGATCGGGGGCCCCCAAAGCCATCCTCGTCTCCCTCTTCAGCCGCATCCATCGCTGCGGCGATAGCCGGAAGGTTACTTCCGGGTATCGCCGCTGCAGCCAATCACAGCGCCGCTCCGGCGCTGTGATTGGCCGGAGCGGCGAAGACGTGACTCCGCGCATGCGCGCGTGAGCCGTCGAATTCGGCTACGTCGTTGAATGTTGCGACCTAGCCGAATTTGTGAATGGGGTTAACCCCATGCGCATGCGCGTGACGTCAGCGTCGCCGCATTTAAATGCAAATATCTCCTTAACCGTGTAGGTTAAGGAGATATTTCATGCACCTACAGGTAAGCCTTAATCTAGGCTTACCTGTAGGTCTTTGTTTATAAAGTGGGTTTACAACCACTTTAAGTAATTCCTAATTGATCTAATGATTGTAAAATATTCTTTTGAAGCCACATCTCCCTCATAAATTCATAACTAAATGTAAAGATCACAATAATTATAATTTTTTTTTTTTAGTTTTTATTTTAGTAATTAAGTTAGCTTTATTATTTTTGATGGGCTTCTTTGATATATGTAGGCTTTTTTTTTTTTTTTTTTGGTGATTTTGCTTAAATTATTGGTGTGTAAAGTTACCATACCAACCTTCAAAATTTGTCTCATTTTGCCTCAAGGAGGTTTGTGTCCCTTGTTAATAACAATAATATTATTTGAAATGTCCCTGCCTACTCCCTAGCAAAGTCTCTTTTGAAATACAAATCACATAGTCAAGTATTTGAAGCCAAAAAAAAATCCTTTATTTAGGTACATTACAAATTAAAGGTGAAGGCAGCACTGGAGAGCCTGCTTGCATTTGTGCATCCTTTGGACCCCACAACAACCATCCAAGATGTCAAAACCAAACTATTTAATAAAAAAAAAAAAAAAAAGGAGCCGAAACTTGGCTTGAACTCCCAGAGGTCAGGAACAGCAGCAGATAAGTCATATATGTCCCCAGTCTGTGGTACTACAGCAGGCATTATTTTTTTCTCCTACTTGTAGCCTTCTCTCCAGCCTTCTCTGCAGCCTTCCCTGAAGCCTTCCCTGCAGCCTTTGTTGGTTGCTTCTTCGGAGGCTGGGGATCAGGAGGAGAGGAGGTGGCAGGAGGAGTAGTAGTAGGAGGAGGAGGAGGTGGAGGAGTAGGGACAACCTCAGTGATGTCGGTGAACTTGGTCAGTTCACTGAGCAACCCCTTGTTAATCACCTTCAGCAAAAGGTTCTCACTATAGAGCTTTTGCCGCAAGTCCATTTGGCCTAACTTATGGGCCAGGACTGCGGCAAAGCCCTCCTCAGAAGGGGGTGCCTCTCTGAGGGCCACAGTAGCCTCTTTTAGAAAGGCTCTTGTTTCCTCCTCCACCTGCCTAGCTCTCCTTGGCCCTCGTTGTTTCATTATCAGGGGAGGCATCTGGGCTCTTGTGCTGGGCCCAGCCTCCTCCTGTGTGCCACTGGGCCCTGCCTCCTCCTGGACCCCAACATCACCCTCTTCCTGGCTCAGCTCTGGCTGTAAAAAAAGAAAGGGACATTCTTTATTTTTTGCCACCATCAATCACACACATTGTTCACCTCCAGACATTTTTTAATTGAATGTCAAAAGGTATTAATTTTGCATAGATTCCGCCTCCTGATATTGTTGCCTTGTCCCCATCAAATTTGACCACTACTGTATCTTGCTCTTTAAATCCTCTTTTTTTTAACATTAAATACCTAACAATACTAACAACAATTTTAAATCATCACTTTTGTAACATATAAATGGAGATATCAATACTTTACTTGGCTCCATATATCCAAATCTGCCTCCTCAAGGACCTCATCTTGATCCTCAGGGGAAGCCAGAGCAGGGTTGCTAGGAAGGCTGGAGGGCTGGCTGCAAGGAAGGCTGGAGGGCTGGCTACAAGGAAGGCTGGATTGACCTCTGGGGGGAAGGGTGGAGAGAGATTCCCGCACTTCCAGCTGGTCATCCAGGAAAGATAACTTGCTGCAGTACCACAGACTGTTTTTTTTTAACCTTATCTGCTGCAGCACCTGACCTCTGGGACTTCAGGACCATATTCCTCTGGGTCCTGTATGTCCCCCTGATGGTAGCAATTTTGGTTTTCACATCTTGGAGAGTTGTTGTGGGTATCTGTGTTTGCACAAATGCAAGCAGGCTCTCCAGTGCTGCTGTCCTGGCCACTTTATTTTTATTTCCACCACTTTTTGTCTGCCAAAGGATAGGGAGGTCTTTCCATTTATCAATGAACTCCCCCATAAAGTCTGGGTTTTTGAAACTATTCATTCTCTCTGTAAAATCAAGCAACAAGAAAATACATATGTTTCAGGACACATTCATCAAATCAGCATTTTTGACAGATTTTCAAGCCCAAAATCTCCTCCTCTGATGAAACCCAAATCCTTAAAAACGTATGTACCTTGGTCAACACGTTCATTGCTAACTCCCTCTCCCGCCAAATGAACGTATTTTCGACACATGGATCTTCTTCACTTGATATACACTGCGCATGCGTGAAACTCCGCACGCTTTCCCCGCCCTCGACGTTCGAGATTGTACTTTCCCCGCCCCTTCTCGCACGTTGTAGTGCTTAACAACATGGCGGAGACACAGTTGGCTGAGATTACGTCTACAGAGGAGGAAATTCCAGAGGAGCCCAAATCCCGATCCAGGAGATATAAGGCATCCAACATGTCATTCGAGTAAATGGTGGAGATGGTGGCCATTTTGAGGAGGGAGGATTATGATGCCAAGCATGGGCCGTATAAAAGACCTAATCTTGTCAAGACAAAAATTATGGGCAAAGTGGTCAAAACTCTTCACCAAAAATTTGGGGTGTGCAGAACGAAGGAACAGCTCAGAAAACGATGGTCTGATCTAAAGTTGCGGGAGCCCGACCAATACAAAAGAATCAAGAAAGTTAGAGGAAAAAGTAAGTACTTTTTCTTCATTTTCCCTGCTAAAGATTATTACTTGTATTAAGTCGTGTATATTTAGACTTTGATATAGTACAGTAAAAGATAACAACTTTCAATGTTCGTCCGCACACTAAACGGACGTAGTAAACCTCTTTCTCCCTCCAGTTCCTAAAACGATGTTTTTGGATCATCCAGTGTGAACACACAATTGTTTTTGTTTTGTTTTGGGGAGCAAATTGGGTAAACAATTTGCTTTATATTTAGAATCCAAATGACATTTTTTTTGGGGGAAAAAGGGTAGGCATTGTAATGTTAAGGGAGAGAATGCTCAGCAGCTGCTTAAACATCTGAACGCAGTAGTACAAGTGTGGGACAAAACCCCCACATTTTTAGGGTGTCACACACAGGTGATCCTGTGTATATACTTTGGGGTGTTACAATGTGTCAAACTTTGTTTCAAAAAGTATATGCTCTGGTTTTGGCAATGTATCCAATCATGTGTTCCGGTTGTCACTGAGGGTACATTTAAATATGGACCACACTTCCAAATAATATTTAGAAATCTCTTTTTCTTGTTTTTTTGTGGCCCAAAAATTATTAGTTACTAATGAAACTATACCTTTTATTGCAATCTCCATAGGGCTTCAAAAAGCAACGTCAGATGAGCCTATAAATCCAACACCTTCAACAATACCCCCAGAACCACATGATGGAGAGGAACGTGAAGTTGTGGAAGTGGAAAGTGGCACCACAAGAGGTCAGTGTCAAACCAGACAGATGCAGCTTAATAGATGTAGGCCTACATATTCTATACTACATGATTTGTTTTTGTTTAGGTGCAGTTCTGTCCGGAGACCCCGAAAAGTTTACACATCACAGTGCCCAGATCCTGATCCAATACCTCATGGTCTGCTGTCGTGACCTTGAAAAAATAAAGGGAGACTTGATAGAGATCAGGCAAAATACCAAGCGGGTTGAGGAAAAGCTACAAAAAATAATGGCTGTGCTTGGGCGTGTATAATGTTTGAATACAAAAGAACGTTGAACTTGCTGTGTTTTGGCAGGTTTGTTTTTGTTTTAAGCTTGATAATGAATAGTACATGTTTACATTTTCACGTTTTTTTATTTGTTAATTTTTTAGGCATGGCTGTTCATGCGTTTTAACTCCAAAAATATTTTAATAACATCTACACTTCAAAGGAAGTTTCCTCAAAAATAATTAAAAAAGGTATTTTCTTAACCAGAATTTGTGGCTTCATTATGTAAATGTTGTGCAAAGTGAACTAAACAATGTTTTGTGTTTACACTGACAATGAAGGCTAATTAAGAATGCAAAATACACTAGACTTGTGCACAACGGAAAAATTCGTTCCGTTTCGGTTCGTTTCTTTCCGGTCCTGTTGATTCGTAATCATTCGTAATTTTGCTAGACGGGATTTTTCGTGTTCGGACTCATTCGTATTTTTGCAAGCGACATTTTTCGTTGAATTTTTTGTTGCTTTATAATTCGTACTTTCGGTAGAGTACGTTGTTTTTCGTTGATTCTGGACACAACTCCTACTTTCGTAACTTTTTTTGGGTTCGTTGATTCGTAATTTTCCGTGTCTCTCTCACAACGACGCTGCCTATTATGCCTAATGTGCTTCGAATGGATTTGTACTTTTCTAAATACATAGCGGTTATTTGTAACGATTCGAAATCTCGTATTTTACTTTCGTTTTTTACATGCGGCTATAGGCTCCGCCCCTGTACACCATTTTGAGAGGGTTCAGCACGGTGAGGGAGAAGCAGAGAGCAGAGCAGAGTGAGTGTTATTGTGCTTCGAATGGATTTGAAATCTCGTATTTTACTTTCGTTTTTTCATGCGGCTATAGCCTCCGCCCCTGTACACCATTTTGAGAGGGAGTTCAGCATGGTGAGGGAGAAGCAGAGAGCAGAGTGAGTGTTATTGTGCTTCGAATGGATTCGTACATTCGTAACTTTTTTCATAACGAATTATGCCGAAGACCTTCGGGCATTCGCTATTTTGCGGTATAATTTATTTCGGATTCGGTTTTATTCGTAATTGCTCTGTTCGGAAATTCGAATGCTTCCGAATGTCCGAAAGTTGCTAAATTCGGACGAATTTTGATTCGTTACGAAACGAATTGCACAAGCCTAAAATACACATGGCAATACAAGTGCATTAGGTAAACCGACGAGAAACCTAAAAGAATATTAAATGAAAACACCTAAACAATATTTTCTCAAAAAAAGGTTTTATTTTTAAAAATAATAAGGTTAAAATTAATCAGGCATATCAATGGCCCCCCTACCCACAAAATAATCGACATATTGTTGACGGACCTCACGTCCGGTTTGGGGGGCCAAGCCTGGACGGCCAGCTTCCAGGGCCACAAGATTTTCCGCTTCAAATAATGAGGCCTCAGGCCCAGTCAAAGTCAGATAATGGCTTGAATGCACCCTGAGATAATTATGGAGCACACAGCAAGCCATTACAACATGGTTCCATTTGTAAGGGGCAAGGTGGATGGAGGTGAGGAACAGGCGGAATCGGCTGGCCATGATGCCAAAGGCATTTTCCACCACCCTTCTTGCTCTGGCCAGCCGATAGTTGAACACCCTCCTCTCAGGAGTGAGGGTGCGTTGCGGGAATGGCCTCATCAAATGGGGACCCAGGCCAAATGCCTCATCCGCCACAAAGACAAATGGGAGTCCCTCCACATTCTGCTCCGCTGGTGGCAAGGCCAGCTCATCCAAAAGGAGCCGTTCCCCAAACTCCGTCTGTGCAAAGACTCCTCCATCAGACATCCTGCCATTCTTGCCAACGTCCACATAGAGGAATTCGTAGGTGGCCGACACCACTGCCATCATGACGATGCTGTGGAACCCCTTATAGTTATAATAAAAAGATCCCGAATGGGGTGGTGGGATGACCCGAACATGTTTGCTGTCGATGGCCCCTCCACAGTTCGGAAAGTTCCATCGTTGGGCAAACTCAGATGCCACATTCTGCCATTCATGTGGCGTAGAAGGGAACTGTGGAATTAAATAAAAAAAAAATAATACTTTGAGACAGAAACATTGAAAGCAGATTTAAGAAAACCATTCATGGCCAACATTGGGAGAAACCGAAAAATTAAAACATTATTAGTAAGCAACAACAAACCAAAAACAAACCACAAAAAAAAATGGGGGGGGGGGTTGAAGATGAGTTGGGGAGATCACAAATGTAGGCTGTAGCACTCTGTATGAATTATTGAAAAATGTTACATTCCTAGGCAATCTTTAGGGGGCGTTTAGGGTAAAGCACTACGATGGAGCATAGATTAAAATACATGGAAATGACAAGGCAAGGTGGGTATGGCCCCAGGATAGCATGCTGGAGAGGTTAGGTAAGGCAAATTTAAATGTAGGCCTAATAAAAACATTCCCAAAAATAAATAACCATGTGGAGAAAGGGGACATTCCCTGCAGCTAAGAATCATGGGAATTAGGGACTGCTAATAAACCCAAAAAAAAAATTCAACAAAGAAATACATACAATGTGATGTTTGAAATAAGAACACTTACCTTAATATAGTCCTCCTGCAAAACTTGAAGGATGGCAGAACACGTCTCTGGTATAATGATACCCAGAGCCTGGGGGGATATGCCTGTGGAGAACTTTAGGTCCTGCAGGCTTCTCCCAGTCGCCAGGTATCGCAACGTGGCAATGAGCCTCTGCTCAGCACTGATGGCTTCACGCATAACGGTGTCCTGCCTGGTAATGTAGGGGGACACCAAAGCCAACAGATGCTGAAATACGGGGTCAGACATCCTGAGAAAATTCCTGTAGTCCTCAGGATTATTCTCCCTGATCTCCCGCAACAAAGGCATATGACAGAACTGGTGCCGCTGGAGCATGAACTCCTCCTCACCCTGTTCATGGCCTGGAGTCGGGATACAGCATGAACCCCGGCACCAACTACAGCACGAACTCTACGACGAGTACGTAGCGGCAACATGGCTAGATAACGGTCGGCAGCTCAGAACGAACTAGAAGAACGCACGGAAGAACAGCAAGGCCTATGAAGAACAAGCTGAAAAACAGGAATGAGCAGACAAGAACGCACTGAATAAACAGATACGAACTGACTACAAGCACTGCAAGACAGATACGAACCCACAGGCACAAATTGAAGTCCACAAAACGATCTTCAAAGCACGAAGACTGAAAAGCGCGAATCGTCTCTCACCAAACTTTTACTAACACGCGGTAACACGAAATTAGCAAAAGCGTCCCAAAGGGTGGCTTCATTAGAACGGAACTTCCCCTTTATAGTGCGTCGTACGTGGTGTACGTCACTGCGCTTTGCTTGAACGTTTTTTAAAATGATCGTGTGTACGCAAGACAGGCTTGAGAGGAAACATGAAAAAAAACGACGTGAAAAACGTCGGTAAAAAAAAATGGCATGAAAAACGATCGCGTGTACGCCGCATAACAGCCATTTGCAGCAATTACAGCGGGCGAAGTGTGCCTCCTGCACATTATACACCTGAAGCTAGCCCGTATTGCTGTGTTTTCCTGGTGTGTTACACTAACAGGCATTTGCAGCACTTACAGCGGGCAGAGTGTGCTTCCTGCTAAATATACACCTGAAGCTAGCCCGTATTGCTGTGTTTTCCTGGTGTGTTACACTAACAGGCATTTGCAGCACTTACAGCGGGCGGAGTGTGCCTCCTACACATTATACACCTGAAGCTAGTCCGTATTGCTGTGTTTTCCTGGTGTGTTACACTAACAGGCATTTGCAGCACTTACAGCGGGCGGAGTGTGCTTCCTGCTAAATATACACCTGAAGCTAGCCCGTATTGCTGTGTTTTCTTGGTGTGTTACACTAACAGGCATTTGCAGCACTTACAGCAGGCGGAGTGTTCTTCCTGCTAAATATACACCTGAAGCTAGCCCGTATTGCTGTGTTTTCCTGGTGTGTTACACTAACAGGCATTTGCAGCACTTACAGCGGGTGGAGTGTGCTTCCTGCTAAATATACACCTGAAGCTAGCCCGTATTGCTGTGTTTTCTTGGTGTGTTACACTAACAGGCATTTGCAGCACTTACAGCGGGCGGAGTGTTCTTCCTGCTAAATATACACCTGAAGCTAGCCCGTATTGCTGTGTTTTCCTGGTGTGTTACACTAACAGGCATTTGCAGCACTTACAGCGGGCGGAGTGTGCTTCCTGCTAAATATACACCTGAAGCTAGCCCGTATTGCTGTGTTTTCCTGGTGTGTTACACTAACAGGCATTTGCAGCACTTACAGCGGGCGGAGTGTGCCTCCTTCACATTATACACCTGAAGCTAGCCCGTATTGCTGTGTTTTCCTGGTGTGTTACACTAACAGGCATTTGCAGCACTTGCAGCGGGCGGAGTGTGCTTCCTGCTAAATATACACCTGAAGCTAGCCTGTATTGCTGTGTTTTCCTGGTGTGTTACACTAACAGGCATTTGCAGCACTTACAGCGGGCGGAGTGTGCCTCCTGCACATTATACACCTGAAGCTAGCCCGTATTGCTGTGTTTTCCTGGTGTGTTACACTAACAGGCATTTGCAGCACTTACAGCGGGCGGAGTGTGCTTCCTGCAAGATAAACACCTGAAGCTAGCCCTTATTGCTGTTTTTTCCTGTTGTGTAACACAGGCAGTCATCTGCAGCACTTACAGTGGGCGTTGTGTGCTTCCTGCAAAATATACACCTGAAGCTACCCCTTATTGCTGGTTTTCCCATCTCCCTGCAGGCCATTGCTATGTCTGGAAGGCCAACAAAGAGAGGCAGACAGTCACGAGCCAATAAAAGAGGGCAAGCAGGCTCTGTGTCTGGGGGCAACAGTGCTGGTCGTGGATGCGGTGCATTGTCATCAGCACATGGCCATGGGACACGCTTGTCCTTCTTTTCGGCAGCTGGACGTGTTGAGCCGCATCATGCCGAAGACTTGGTAGAGTGGATGACCAAGCCCTCCTCATCCTCCTCATCCTCTCTCACCCAGGATCAGGGTACTGGCAAAGCAGCTGCCAAAGCGTCCTCTTCCCTGGTATCAATGTCATCATCAGTCACTCCTTCCCTAGACCCACCATGTCCTCCTGAGGAGTCCCCCGAACTGTTTGAGCACAGTGTTGGGTACATGCTCCAGGAGGATGCCCAGCGTTTCGAAGGGTCTGATGATGATACCCAGCTAGAGGAAGGCAGTAGCGTGAGAGCAGAGAGAGGGGATGCTCAAGAAGGACACCAATCTGGCAGTCATGTTCCAGCAGCTGCAGCATACTGCCAGATTGGCTCCAGTGATGAGGAAGGAGGGGATGATGAGGTCACTGACTCCACGTGGGTGCCTAATAGGAGAGAGGAGGAGGAGGAGGATGAGGAGGAGGCACATCTCCAACGAGGCAGGATTCCCTCGGGGGGCCAGCGTAAGGGCAGCACACCGACTGAATCACACCGCAGAGCTCCGCCTGTGCAGGGCGCTGCCTCTGCCCATTATTCAAAAAGTTCTTTGGTGTGGGCCTTTTTTGAGTCGAGTGCATCAGATCGCACAGCTGCTGTTTGCAACATATGTCTTAAGCGTATATCGCGTGGCCAAAACATCAGCCGCTTGGGCACCACATGCTTGACCAGACATATGTTGACCTGCCATGCAGCTCGTTGGCAAGCCTACCTTAAAGACCCACACCAAAGAACAAAGCGGACCTCTCCTTGCACCGCATCAGCTGGGATCGCCAACCCCACTATACCTTCAGTCCTCTCTGAAACCTGCTCTGAGAGGAATGAAGGTGTAGAATTAGGTGTGTCACAGCCAAGTACTTGCGGGCACTCTGCTAGCAGTACACTGACGTCCGATTCTAGCAGGCAAATTTCCCTGCCCCGTCAAAAGAAGTTCACTCCCAGCCATCCACATGCCCAGCGGTTGAATGCTATCTTGGCTAAATTGCTAGCGCTTCAACTGCTGCCTTTTCAGTTGGTAGACTCGGCCCCCTTCCGTGAGTTTGTGCAATGTGCGGTTCCTCAGTGGCAGGTTCCCGAACGCCACTTTTTCTCACGGAAGGCGATTCCGGCTCTCTACCGGCATGTGGAAGGCAATGTCTTGGCCTCGCTGGACAGGTCGGTCAGCGGTAAGTTGCATATTACCGATGACTCATGGTCCAGCAGGCATGGACAGGGACGTTACCTTTCTTTCACGGCCCATTGGGTCACTCTTTTGGCAGCTGGGAAGGATGCAGGACAAGGTGCAGTAGTGTTGGAGGTTGTTCCGCTGCCATGCCTCCAAAATGCTACTACTGGTTGTGACACACCTCTCTCCTCCACCCCCTCCTCTTCTTCTTCCTCCATGGCCTCTTACTGTGCTTTGTCCTCGGAACCAGCGGTGCTCCATAGGCGTTCAAGGGGCTACGCAAGTACGCAGGCAAAAAGACGCCATGCCATGCTTGCGCTGGTGTGTTTGGGGGACAGGAGCCACACTGGGGCAGAGGTTCTGTCAGCTCTGCAGGGACAGGCCGAGAGGTGGTTGACGCCACGCCAGCTTAAGCCAGGAATGGTGGTTTGCGACAATGGCACCAACCTCCTCTCCGCCCTCCGACAGGGACAACTGACCCATGTGCCCTGTGTGGCTCATGTCCTTAACCTGGTGGTGCAGTGGTTCTTGGGCAGGTACCCGGGCTTACAGGATGTCCTGAGGCAGGCCAGGAAAGTCTGTGTGCATTTCCGCAGATCTTATAATGCCAGTGCTCGCCTGGCTGAGCTGCAAAAGGAGTTGAACCTGCCCAAGAACCGCCTTATATGTGACATGCCCACCAGGTGGAACTCAACGTTGGCCATGCTGCAGTGGCTGCACACACAGCAGAGGGCCATCAATGAGTACCTGTGCGACTACGGCACCAGGACAGGGTCAGGAGAGCTTGGTTTTTTTTCACCACGCCAGTGGGGCATGATCAGGGATGCATGAACTGTCCTGGCACCATTTGAGGAGGCCACGAGGATGGTGAGCAGTGACAGTGCATGCATCAGTGACACTGTACCTCTTGTACACCTGTTGGAACATACGCTGCATGGAATAATGGACAGGGCACTTGAGGCAGAACAGAGGCAGGAAGAGGAGGACTTCCTTGCCTCTCAAGGCCCCCTTTACCCAGACAGTGTTCCTTCTGTCCCACCAATCGCACAGGAAGAGGAGGAGGCGGAGGAGGAGGAGGAGGAGGATTGTGTCAGCATGGAGATGGAGCCTGGCACTCAGCATCATCAGCAGCAGTCTTTTACTGATGATTCACAGTCCCAAGAAACCCGTGGACTTGTACGTGGCTGGGAGGAGGTGGCTGCGGATCATGTCGTCCTTAGTGACCCAGAGGACTCCGGACCGAATGCCTCAGCTAACCTACGCTGCATGGCCTCCCTGATCCTGCAAAGTCTGCGGAAGGATCCTCGTATTCTTCGGATCAAAGAGAGGGACCATTACTGGCTGGCCACTCTCCTTGATCCACGGTACAAGGGTAAGGTTGCGGACCTTATCTTACCGTCGCAGAGGGAGCAGAGGATGAGACAACTCCGGGAGGCCTTGCAGAAAGATCTGTGCAGCGCGTTCCCAGAGACTGGGAGGTTACAAACTCCTGGTCCTGGACAATGAGTTGCTGAGGCTTCGGTCAGTCAAAGAAGGAGCGGTGGGGAAGGTGGCCGTCTGACCGATGCGTTCAGACAATTCTTTAGTCCGCAGCCCCAAGGTATGATTGGTTCCAGCAACCATCGCCAGCGTCTGATATACATGGAGCAGGAATACCTAGGGGCAAGGTTAGACTTGGACACCTTCCCCACCGAAAATCCTCTGGCTTACTGGGTCTTGAGGATGGATCACTGGCCAGAGCTTGCACAGTATGCAATTGAGCTACTGGCCTGTCCTGCATCCAGCGTTCTTTCAGAACGCACATTCAGTGCTGCTGGAGGATTTGTCACGGATCACAAGGTGCGCCTGTCCACCGACTTGGTTGATCGACTGACCTTCATAAAGATGAACCAGTCTTGGATCACCACCAGCTACCAAACACCTGAAGCTGATATAACAGACTAATTTATTTTCAAATGACACATCCCTTTAAGACTGATGCTGATGCTGAGTGACTGTCCTGTTATGTTGACTGACTATTCTCCTCCTCCTCAATGATCCGATTGATGATGATAGCTTGGAAGAACATTTTTGTTTCTGGGTGCCGCCACCAGTGGCTAAGGCCCAATTTTTCAGCCCCTGTTTAACAGGGGCATGTAATTACAATTTTTTATGCAATGCTTTGCAGCAGGGCTCATTCCTGCACTCCAACTAGAGTATCTAGGAGAGGTTGCAGTGTCGTGGCACCAGCACCAGTGCCTAAGTCCCAATTTTTCAGCCCCTGTTTAACAGGGGCATGTAATTAAAAAAATTTATGCAATGCTTTGCAGCAGGGCTCATTCCTGCACTCCAACTAGAGTATCTGGGAGAGGTTGCAGTGTCGTGGCACCAGCACCAGTGCCTAAGGCCCAATTTTTCAGCCCCTGTTTAACAGGGGCATGTAATTAAAACATTTTATGCAATGCTTTGCAGCAGGGCTCATTCCTGCACTCCAACTAGAGTATCTGGGAGAGGTTGCAGTGTCGTGGCACCAGCACCAGTGCCTAAGGCCCAATTTTTCAGCCCCTGTTTAACAGGGGCGTGTAATTAAAATTTTTGATGCAATACTTTGCAACAGGGCTCATTGCTGTGCTCCAAGTACAATATCTGTGAGGGGTTGCAGTGTTGTGGCACCAGTGCCTAAGGCCCAATTTTTCTGCCCCTGTTTAACAGGGGCATGTAATTACAATTCTTGATCTAATAATTCACAGCAGGGCCCATTCCTGCGCCCACCAAGAGTAACTGTGAGGCCTTACAGTGTTGTGTCAACACCACCACCACCAAAGGCCCAATTTTTCAGCCCCTGTTCAACAGGGGCATGCAATTACAATTCTTGATCTAATAATTCACAGCAGGGCCCATTCATGCGCCCACCAAGAGTAACTGTGAGGGCTTACAGTGTTGTGGCAACACCAACATGTAAGGGGCAAATTTCAGCAGAGTATATACGGTAGGCCCCTACTTTCAAACATCCAACTTACAAACGACTCCTACTTGCAAACAAAAGGAGACAACAGGAAGTGAGAGGAAATCTACCCCTAGGAAGGGAAATTCTCTCCTGTAATGCCGCGTACACACGATCGATTTTTTCGACGGTGAAAACACAGTCGAGAAAATCGACGTTAAAAACGAGGAACAGCGGCCGTTTTAAATGTAATTTTTTTTTTGGTCGAAAAAAACGACCGTGTGTGGGCTCCGCGGCAGTGTTTCCCTATGGGACTCCCCATAGGAGTTTCCGGGGGTGTTCGGCTCATCCCTAGTTGAGAGGGTGCGCTGTGTATGGAGTGCAGGGTTCAGAGGTGCGCTGTGTACGGCATGCAGGGTTGAGGGGGTGTGCTGTGTATGGCGTGCAGGGTTGAGGGGATGCGCTGTGTACAGCGTGCATGGTTGAGGGGTTGCGCTGTGTACGGTGTGCAGGGTTGAGGGGGTGCGCTGTGTACGGAGTTCAGGGGTGAGGGGGTGCGCTGTGTACGGAGTTCAAGGTTGAGGGAGTGCGCTGTGTATGGCTTGCAGGGTTGAGGGGTGCCTGTGTAAATCTCCCGCTCAAATACAAAGCTCTCTTCTCCACTGATTCCAGTTCAGAGCTCAGCCCCGCTGCCACCATCCATTACAGAGCCTTCCTTGGCGAGGAGTACTCACAATGTCCATGCAGGCTGCCTGTCTGTGTGGATTCCTCATCCTCTTCCTCCTGGCCCGGGTTTCCTCCAGTCCTGGGGTGGTGCAGGGTCAGAGTGCCGGGGCCCGCATAGCAGCACACTGACAGGCAGGACTCAGGAGAAGTGGCGGTGGAAGTCTGGGCTGTGGGGCGGGCTAAGAAGACGGACAGAGCTAGCGAAGATCCTGGTGTGTTGGGAGTGTAATGGAGAGGATGCCTTGCCTGACCTCTTCCTCCCTCCCCCTCTCCGCAGGCCGCACCTTCTCTCCAATCCCTAGTATCATGGATAGTCTTAATTTCAGTTACTGGTGTCACCGCTGGAGCCTAAGCTGGGGCCAGGACTTTGCAACAACAGGTCTTCTATCTCTTAGCGAAGAGCTCTCGCTCTCTTAGACTGCACAGCGCAGGAGATGAGCTGTAGGTAACCTGCGCCACCTCTAAATGTTGCACCTGGGGCATTGCCCCCCCCCCCACACGCTACGCCACTGGCTGCAGGGTAAACAGAGTTAGGCCCAGGAAAGACTATACTCAGCGACCCCTACGGGGCAGTGCTACAAATCAAATCAAATCAAATAAGCACATTTTGGGGTTTTCCAGCTGTTATACAAGGCCTTACTGATAAGAGAAAGGAACCTTTTTTTCTGTTGTTTTATACACACCAGGCCTGTCATTTATTTAGCTTGTCAGAGTATCAACAGCCTTTAAAGTCCACCAGGGACAAGTTCTGTCACTGCAGCTGGAGAAATGCCGTGCACCATTGGCACCGGAAGCTGTATTCTCCTTTTAAATTGATGGGATGGACATTTGATCCCTGAATAAAGTGGCCCCCTGTTTATAAGACACGTACGCTTTAACCTCCCTGTTATTAATCTGCATCTTGATGTGTAGAGGTGACCTGACCCCAGATCAGCAATGACATAATGATGCAATCCCAGTCTTCCAGTAATTAATGGCAGATCATTAGCTAATGGCTGCAAGTTTGTAATTGTAACGTTATTATGGATGATACAAAGGAAGGGTACTTATATGAATATGGATAAGGAAGCATCACAATGATTAATCAATAATGGAGCTTCATGTGCTGTGCATCGCTGCTAGATTGGGGATCAATCCTCCTGTGTGGCACTAGGACTATTCTACAACATGTGCTGGGGCTTATCAATGATCTGCAGACATTTGAATTAAATGTAAATGTAGCACCACCCCCGTAGGGGTCGCTGATATCCAGGTCTCCACAGCTGCATAGCCAGTCACATAATGTTTCCTTCATGGTCTCAAACACAGGAAGTCCTTGGCTTGTTTTTTTGTTGTTTTTATTAGGGGATGATAACTTGGATGGGGTAGGGAATTATGGCATGCCCAACTTAAAAAAATGTCCAGAAAACAGAACAAGGGACAACTTCCTCCCTATTTACAAAGAATCCTCTTCTTCCTTTCTTCTGGTTCATACTGCTGATCACTTCAGGGTAATTAACAGCAGGGACATGCAGTCAGGGGAGGCAGGTGAGGCAGAGTCTCACCTGCCATAAACATACAAAAAAAATGTATCCAGTTTCTAGGGTCGTAGCTCGGTGACCTGGGGTCACAGAGACCATGAAGTCCTGGAGTCCTACCCCACCACTGGTCAAAATTTGGGGCACCTGCCACCTATGGTTCCGGAGATACGGGGCTCCTTGCACGGCCTGTCAGAAGCTACATACAGAGGGACCAGTTTAAATACAAGCTGGCACACTGTTTGCAGCAGCCTGAGAGGATGAGCTCACAGTGCCTCTGACGTCTTGTCAGAAGCACTGAGCTTAATGGACAGCTTGGAGCCTTGGACGAAAGGTAAAGTACCATTGGCCCAAGCTGTCCAATAAAAATGCTGCAGTGGAGGCTCTCCTCTCACTGCGGTGTCATAAAAGGGGGCATGTGTCTAAAAGACACATGCTACCTTCCAGCCCAGCCCTCTTAACTACAAGGAAAAAACATGGGTTTATGGGTATAGGATTTACCCATAATCCCATGTTTTTTCTCACACAGTTAAGAGGGAGAATCTGCTGCTGCTGAAAAGGTACTTTTTTAATCAAGCTAAATCATATATTATTATGCTATATGTTAAAAACAAAATCATTTATTATTTATCTGTATACTGAGAAATTACTGGTTTGAAATTATAACTTCAAACTTCAGTAATTTGTCCGTTAAGCCATCTGCTTGAGTACAGTTTTTGAAAATATAGTAAATTACCTTAAAAACAATATATAATAATTATTTTTATATGACTTACTTAAAGTAATTACCACTTGCCACCCAGGCCAATTCTGACACTTCTCTCCTAGATGTAAAAATTATAATTTCCCTAAACGTCTTTCAGGACGGCACCTGAGAGAGTGGCTCTTCCCACTTCTCAACAGGAAACACCACTTCCACCAAAGTTTAAAAGGAGGCTTCTCCCCACAGCTCATCAGTTTTTGTTTCTTTTTCGTACATCACGGGACACAGAGCGACTTAGTCATTACTAATGGGTTATATAGTTTACCTTCAGGTGCTGGCACTGGCAACTTCCAAACCGGAAGTACCCTCCCCTATATAAGCCCCTCCCATCCGGGAGCACCTCAGTTTTTTTGCCAGTGTCTAAGGTGTTGGCCAAAGAGTAACATGTGTTTTCCTGGGCTTGCGTACAGGTTCTTTTACGGGCCTTAGTAAGCTGTTCCGGATCCCACCAAAAAAGCTTCATAGCTAAACGGTCGGTACCCGGGCCTTGCAACAGAAGAGCAAGGTTTTGCCTGTAATGCCTCTCTTAGGAGGGCTGGACCCTGGGATCATACCTGGGGTCATACCCACGACCAACATGTTTTCTGTGCAGGGTGCTATACAGGTCCAGGGGAGTGGAATCCTTGGGAACCCGGTCCCTGAAGGTTTAATTACAATGCCTGCCGTGATAGGTGAAGTTTGGGCTTCTGTGGACCAAACAGAGTCCTGCGGCGGGGAACAGGTAAGTGGGGGCCCCCAGGAACTTGGTTCTATTGGGGGACCCCCAAGCCTAATTTGTCTTTCTGTCTGTTACCTAACGGTATTCCCGCTAATATCTGTGTATGCCTGTAACTACTGAAAAATGTAAAATTTTAATAGTAGTCAAGAAAAAAAAAAAAAAAGAGGACCGCGGTACCTGTGTTAAACCACTAGAGGCCGCTGTGGTCCATTTTTTCTTGTCATGTGGATCTTTGGTTTTCTCAAGTCAAAAGATCCAGGCAGTTGGTAAGTTTCTCTGTGGGAATCCACTTCCTCTGCCCTGTTGCTGCGCTCATCCATCGCACAGGCCCTCCGGCAAAAAGGGCCCTGGCTCCTAGTCCCTGCTTGGTTTTCGAAAAGGGCGCCAATGGCGCACGGGCGCGCGCGCGGGCGCATGCACGCGCCTCCTATGAAAAAAAAGGGGCGGGGTGGGTTAATGACGCTCGTTGTGCGCCGCGGCGCTTCTGCGCATGTGCAGGCGTCCCAGCATGTATAAAAGACACAGTACAAGTGTCAGCTGGATGCAAACAGAGCTAGCAACAAACAGTGGCACACAGAGGCGGTTGATGCAGGCATCCCCATAGAAAGGCACTTTAGTGGACACCAGCTGGTATATAGCAGCAACTGTGTTAGACTATTACCAGCAAAATTGGTGTATGACGACGGGAATACCTCAGCTTTGTGCTTAAAGGATATGTCGTCCAGACGCTCCGGAAATAAGTCTTCCAGGAAGCCAAAGGGGTCTCCATCGGGCTCTGAGGATATTGGGCATGCTTGTACTGCACCAATCTCCCCTGAGAATTCAGAGGTCAGTAGCCGTAGGAACCCCGCAGGAGTGCCTGGTGCTGCGGCTGTCCCCAGTCCACCTGCTCCTGTATATATAACAGAGGAGGTTTTATCCTCAACTCTGGGAGGATTGGAAGAGAGATTAACAGCATTGATCGCTGCTTCCCTGTCACAGAGAAAGCGCGTCCAATCTCCGTCTCCTCCTTCAGAGTGCCTGTTAGTGGAGGAACAGCCCCACACAGAGATCGACCTACCTGAAGGGGATCAGGATGAGGTTGATTCAGTTATGGAGGAATCAACAGTGGAAGAACCTTTCTCAGCATCTCAGGCTGAAAGATTATGGGTTCAGTCTCTGACTAACATGGTCCGATCAGCATTTAAAATGCCTCTGGCGGAACCATCAACCACTACGGTTTCCTCGCTGGGGTCGCTGAAAGCTCCCCAGGCTGTCTGTTCCTTCCCAATCCACCCTTTATTGGAAGGGCTTATTTACCAGGATTGGGAGCATCCTGATAAAATATTTACTCCCCCCAAGAGATTTCCGGTGATCTATCCCATGGAGGATAAGTTCATAAAAAAATGGAGGGTCCCTACAGTGGACGCAGCCATCTCTTCTGTGAACAAATCACTGACATGTCCAGTAGATAATGTTCCAATGTTCAAAGACCCAATAGATAAAAAATTGGAGTCTTTACTAAAATCTGCTTTCTCTACAGCAAGCATGGTGACACAACCTGCGGTAGCAGCGATTGGAGTCTGCCAAGCGGTGAAAGATCAGTTGAAACAAGTCTTAAGGGACTTACCAGATCAGCAGGCTCTTGCCCTAGCTGACCTGCCTAGAGCCTTGTGTTTTGCGGTGGACGCCATAAAGGATACAATCCAACAGGCCTCCCGCTTTACGCTGTCTGTAGACATATGCGTAGGCTTCTATGGCTCAAAAACTGGTCTGCTGAAGCTCCCTGTAAGAAATTGCTGGTTAGCTTCCCATTTCATGGAAAACGCTTATTTGGAGAAGATCTGGACAAATATATCCAGAAAATTTCTGCCGGTAAAAGTTCACTCTTACCGGTTAAGAACAAGAGTAGAAGTCCTTCTTTTAAGAGGCCTACTTCTCCAGTCCCTGGCACATCGGCTGTGAAACAGTTCCGACGGCCTCCGCGGTCAAATTCAGGGGGCAGAAATCAGGGACAATCACAGGGTAACAAGAAACCCTGGGTCAAGAGAGGTACAAAACCTCCCCCCAAGTCATGAAGGGTTGCCCCCACTCAATCAGGTGGGGGGAAGACTTCAGTTGTTCACAGAGACCTGGCGGGACACCATCAGAGACAGATGGGTGCTCTCCGCAGTAAGTCTGGGATACAAGCTGGAGTTAAAAGACACTCCTCCTGCCCAATTTATGAGGTCAAACGTGCCAAGCGATCCCCAGAAGAGAGGATCCCTCCTTCTGGCACTAGAACAACTATTGCTCCAAGGTGTAATCATGAAGGTTCCCCTGGAAGAAAGCGGGTTCGGGTTTTACTCGAACCTTTTCACAGTCCCCAAACCAAATGGGGACGTGAGGCCCATATTAAATCTAAAAGGGCTAAACAAGTTCCTAAATATCAGGACTTTTCGGATGGAGTCGATCCGATCGGTGGCCACCGCCCTACAAGGGCAGGAATGGTTAGCCTCGATCGACATAAGGGATGCTTATCTGCATATTCCCATCTTTCCGGCCCACCAGAAATTTCTACGCTTTGCAGTAGAAGGGCGCCATTTTCAGTTCAGAGCCTTACCTTTCGGTCTGGCCACAGCACCACGAGTGTTCACAAAAATTCTGGCCCCACTATTGGCCAATCTAAGAACACAAGGTGTAACGATAATGGCATATCTAGACGACCTGCTACTAATAGACCACTCAGTGGAAAAGCTGGAAGTAGCTATTCACAAGACAATCAAGTATCTGGAATATCACGGTTGGATTATCAACCGGGACAAGTCAGCTCTAAGACCAGTCAGAAGTCTGGAATACTTAGGGCTAAGGCTGGATTCAAATCAGAGAAAGATTTTCTTACCTCCAGAAAAGGTGTCGTCTTTAAAAGATTTGACCCACTTAGTGGGTACAAAAAGAAAACCATCCATACGCCTGTGCATGAGGCTGCTGGGAAAAATGGTGGCTTCATTCGAAGCAGTACCCTACGGTCAATTCCATTCAAGGAACTTGCAGAGGGCCATACTGTCAGCCTGGAACAAAAAAGTTCAGGCTTTAGACTTACCAATGTCCCTGTCCCCTTCCGTTCACAAGAGCCTCCATTGGTGGTTGGTGCCCCAGAATCTGGAAAAAGGGAAACCCTTCAGTCCGGTTTCTTGGAAGGTGGTCACTACAGATGCCAGCCTCATAGGCTGGGGGGCAGTACTGGAGCAATGGTCTCTCCAGGGCAAGTGGTCAGAAGCAGAGAAGGCCCTGCCCATCAATCTCTTAGAGATACGAGCAGCCCGGTATGCCCTAGTAGCATGGACATCCAAACTCCAAGGGTCCCCTGTCAGAATTCAATCAGACAATGCCACAGCAGTGGCATATATCAATCACCAGGGTGGCACCAGGAGTCGTGCAGCCCAGAGGGAAGCGAATTGCATCCTGAAATGGGCAGAAAGATATGTCCCAGCCATATCCGCGGTTTTCATCCCAGGAGTGGAAAATTGGAAAGCGGACTTTTTTAAGTCGCCAGCAATTATGCCCGGGGGAATGGTCTCTTCACCCCGAGGTTTTCCAGGCAATATGCCAGCGGTGGGGAACACCGGATGTAGATCTGCTAGCATCCAGATTCAACGCAAAGGTGGACAGATTTGTGTCTCACACAAGGGATCCCCTAGCTTGCGGCTCGGATGCCCTAGTGTTCCCTTGGGATCAGTTCAAGCTGATATATGCATTCCCACCGCCACAATTGTTACCGCGATTAATCCGCAGAATCAGGGTAGAAAAGAAACCAGTGATTCTAGTGGCTCCAGCGTGGCCCCGAAGGGCATGGTACGCGGAGATTGTAAAAATGTCAGTGAGGAGTCCTTGGACCCTCCCACATCGTCCGGACCTGCTGTCGCAAGGACCGATATACCACCCTTCCTTACCAGCCCTAGGTTTGACGGCCTGGCTATTGAAGCCCACATTCTGAAAAAGAGAGGGCTCTCTAATCCTGTGGTATCTACCATGATCAATGCCAGGAAGCCGGTATCCAGGCAGATCTATTATAGGATCTGGAATGCGTACATTACATGGTGTGAGGCCAAGAAATGGCATCCACGTAAGTACATGATAGGTAGGATTTTGGACTTCCTACAGTGGGCTGTAGATAGGAAGCTGGCCTTGAGTACTATCAAGGGTCAGATTTCGGCCTTGTCAATATTTTTTCAAAGGCCCTTGGCTTCGCATTCACTAGTCAAAGCTTTCATACAAGGAGTGATGCGTATTAGCCCTCCGGTTAGTATTCCCATATGTCCATGGGACTTAAACCTGGTTCTGTCGGTTCTACAGAAACAACCGTTTGAACCATTGCAACACATTTCCTTGGTTCTTCTCACCAGGAAATTGATTTTCTTAGTAGCCATTTGTTCGGCTAAAAGAGTATCGGAATTAGCCGCCTTGTCCTGTAAGGAGCCATATCTGGTTGTCCATAAGGACAGAGTAGTATTATGTCCTCATCCAGCCTTTCTTCCTAAGGTGGTATCGAGGTTTCATTTGAACCAAGATGTGGTTCTTCCTTCTTTTTTCCCCAAACCTAGCTTGGTAGAGGAAAAGTTATTGCATTCTTTGGATGTAGTAAGAGCAGTTAAAGCTTATCTAAAAGCCACTGCTCAGATTCGCAGAACGGATACTTTGTTTATTCTGCCGGAAGGCCCTAGAAAGGGTCAGGCAGCATCAAAATCTACTTTAGCCAAGTGGATTCGACAGGTCATAATACAAACCTATGGCTTGAGAAAGAGACCGCCTCCATTCAAAGTTAGGGCGCACTCCACAAGAGCAGTTGGAACTTCATGGGCAGTGCATCACCAGGCCTCCCTGACTCAAGTCTGTAAGGCCGCAACATGGTCTTCAGTACACACGTTTACTAGATTCTACCAGGTAGACGTTAGAAGTCAGGAGGATGTCGCCTTTGGGCGCAGTGTGTTGCAGGCCGCAAAAGATCCTCATGCCTGATGGCGCCCAGCTTATGTATCCCTCCCCTCATTTGGCATTGCTTTGGGACGTCCCATTAGTAATGACTAAGTCGCTCTGTGTCCCGTGATGTACGAAAAAGAAAAGGGGATTTTTATAACAGCTTACCTGTAAAATCCTTTTCTTGGAGTACATCACGGGACACAGAGCTCCCACCCCTCTTTTTGGGACACTTATTGCTTTGCTACAAAACTGAGGTGCTCCCGGATGGGAGGGGCTTATATAGGGGAGGATACTTCCGGTTTGGAAGTTGCCAGTGCCAGCACCTGAAGGTAAACTATATAACCCATTAGTAATGACTAAGTCGCTCTGTGTCCCGTGATGTACTCCAAGAAAAGGATTTTACAGGTAAGCTGTTATAAAAATCCCCTTTTTTCCTCCGGCAAGGGAACTCCTAGTGGGAGTCAGGGTCTCTGAGGTGCTGTCCTGAGAGGCCAGGCTACCTGCTCCACCATACCTTTTTTTGCCTCTAGAGAGTCCGCCCCTCCCACACTGCATCCGGAGGTGGCTGATGTGTGGGCTCCTTCTCTCTCTTTAGCTCGGGGAGAGCCTGTACTGCTCCATGGATCGCCACTCTTAGGCGGCGGCAGGCCGGTCACAGGTTTATTTTTGACCGCCCAATGGTTTGGTGCTACATACCTCTGCCATCTTTTAGGTGGCAGAGTGGAGACTTGCCCAGCTGGAAGTGAGGTATCCGGCAAGGGCGGCACCGTGG
The DNA here is from genome assembly GCA_029206835.1 of Rana muscosa. Classification (NCBI taxonomy): domain Eukaryota; kingdom Metazoa; phylum Chordata; class Amphibia; order Anura; family Ranidae; genus Rana; species Rana muscosa. Next base: position 180,375,443 of record CM055118.1, on the reverse strand, counting down.
AGCAGGCTCGCAGCGTCACTACCGCCGGAAGTAGCGCAGAGCGAGGAGCAGATCTGGTGCCTATATTCTGGTCCGGAATGTAGGGAGAGAGAGAGAGGCACCACAGTATACGGGGCAGAGCACCCATACACCCCTTACCTGGGCCTTTGCTGGTGCCTGTGCCTGTCCCACTCGCTGCCACCACCGAATCCATCATGATGCTGCCGCGCTGTGGCTAGAACGCCCGTTCCGGACTCCATTAGCGTCGCTGAGCTGGACCGGAACCGACATTCTAGCCACACACACACAGGTTCAGGTATCTCCAGAGGTACGTCATTAGGGTTTCTATCCCCATATCTTTCTGGTAAAGAAACCATCTGGGAGCGTCCGTCTTATTCTCAATTTGAAACCATTAAACAAGTCAGTCCTACACAGAAGATTTTGCATGGACTCGATCTTTACGGTCAGGAATCTGTTAACCAAGGAATGCTTCATGGAATGAATCGACTTAAGAGATGCATAACTGCATGTTCCTATAGCCTCTCAGTCCTAAAAGTTCCTTAGGCTGGCAGTAAAGATAGGGAAGCAGGTGATGCATTTACAATTCAAGTCCCTCCCTTTTGGTCTTTCATCCGCCCCAGAAATTTTTACAAAAATAATGGCGGAATCCCACCCCTCTTCTTCGCCCCTTCCAGGGAAAATTTGCAGGATGACCTGGGCAAGGCCCGCAGCCATTTGAAAGCCTTGGGTTGGATCGTGAACCTTCAAAAATCAAACTTCAATCTGGCTCAGCGGGTTCAATTTCTAGGTTACCAAATAAATTCAGTAGAGCAAAGACTCTTTCTTCCGGAAGAGAAGAAAAACAAGGTCAGAAATGTAGCAGCTATGCTACAGAAAAATCAGGAGGTATCGATCAGAAAGGTTATGTCAGCCCTGGGAACCTTAACCTCAACAATGCTGGACATTCAATGGGCGAGGCTCCATTTCAGGCCTCTCCAGAGTTTTCTTTTAAGAGTTTGGGACCACAGTCCAGAAACCTTAGACACAAAAGTAAAGCTCCCCACCAGGATCAAGAGGACCCTTTGGTGGTGGAGAAGTCAGTAAATTTTGACAAAAGGCTTACTATGGTCTTTCCCGACCGAAAAAGAATGACGACAGATGCCAACAGTTGGGGATGGGGGGCCCACTGGGATCAGAAACTAACACAAGGAGTTTGTTCCCAAACCGAGGCAGAAAAGTCCTCAAACTGGAGGTACAGTAGTTAAAGGAAGTCACCTTAGCATTGGCTGACTTCTCTCCAAACCTCCAGGGGTCCCATGTGTAGATTTTATCAGACAACGCCACTACCGTGGCATACCTGAACAACCAGGGGGGGGCACAAGAAGCAAGGCTCTTCAGTTGCTGTCAACATGAATCCTGGAGTGAGTGGAGGATCATTTACTTTCACTATCAATGGACCTTCTTAAAGGCACATTAAACAAAGTAGCAGACTTTTTGAGCAGATGAAAAATTCAGGAAGCAGAGTGGAGCTTGAATCCAGAAGGTTTTTCGTTGATCACCAAGTCATGGGTGAATCCACAAGTGGGCCTGTTTGCGTCAAAAGAAAATGCACAGCTCCCTCAGTTTTTTACTCTCCACTGAGATACCGGTTATCTAGGGATAGATGCCTTATCACATCCCTGGAACTTTCAGCTGGGCTATGTCTCCCCCCCCCCCCTTTCCAGCTAATCCTGGTTCTCCACCTTTCTACAAATGGCAGTCAAACCGTTCTGGCAGCTTCCTCTTAAACAGGATTTACTACTTCAAGGCCCAGCATATTACCCGGATATAGCCAGGCTAAGCCTCACCGCCTAGTACAGTGATGGTGAACCTTGGCACCCCAGATGTTTTGGAACTACATTTCCCATGAATCTGAACTACACTGCAGAATGCATGAGCATCATGGGAAATGTTTGTCATCACTGACCTAGTATCTGAGGAGCAGCTATTAAGGAACAAAGGATTGTTAGAAGCTCTAGTAACCAATTTACTCTCTAGTAGGAAGAAAGTGACTAGAGCTATTTACGCTAAAGTTTGCAGGGCCTACACTACATGGTGTCGTTCGACAAACTGAACCTTGAAAGACCTTGTGTCAGTTTTGGAATTCCTACAAAGTGGCGCAGACAAAGGTCTTGCAATTAGCACTCTTAAGGTGCAAGTGGGCTGCCCTGGGAGTATACCTAGAGAGACCAATTTCTTCAGTATCTTTGGTTGCAAGATTTTTTAAGGCACTTGCTAGATCCAGACCAGCTCCTACTAAACATTTTCCTAGGAGGGATCTGTCAGTAGTTTTGCAAGCCTTCACAAAGGAACCTTTTGAACCAATGCAAACAATTTTGTTAAGAGATCTTATGCCGCGTACACACGATCGTTTTTAGTGACGAGAAAAATGACATTTTTTTAAATGGTCATTAAAAATGATCGTGTGTGGGCTTTCCAGCATTTTTCCAGACGAGAAAAACGGCGAGAATCACGACGAGAAAAATTGGAACATGCTCTAATTTTTCACGTCGGTTTTTACATCGTCATTTCTTTCTCGTACATCACGGGACACAGAGCGACATAGTCATTACTAATGGGTTATATAGTTACCGTCAGGTGCTGGCACTGGCAACTTCCAAAACCGGAAGTACCCTCCCCTATATAAGCCCCTCCCATCCGGGAGCACCTCAGTTTTTTTGCCAGTGTCTAAGGTGTTGGCCAAGAAGAAACATGTGTTTTTCACTGAGCTTGCGTACAGGTTCTTTTGGGCCTCAGTAAGCTATTCCGGATCCGACCAAAAAAGCTTCATAGCTAAACGGTCGGTACCCGGGCCTTGCAGAGAAGAGCAAGGTTCTGCCTGTAATGCTTCTCTTAGGAGAGCTGGACCCTGGGATCCAGAGCTCTGGTCATACCCACGACCAAGATGTTTTCTGTGCAGGGTGCTATACAGGTCCAGGGGAGTGGAATCCTTGGGAACCCGGTCCCTGAAGGTTTGATTACAATGCCTGCCGTGATAGGTGAAGTTTGGGCTTTTTTGGACCAAACAAAGTCCTGCGGCGGGGAACAGGTAAGTGGGGGCCCCCAGGAACTTGGTTCTATTGGGGGACCCCCAAGCCTAATTTGTCTTTCTGTCTGTTACCTAACGGTATTCCCGCTAATATCTGTGCATGCCTGTAACTACTAAAAAAATGTAATAATTTTTAATGGTGGTCAAGAAAAAAAAAAAAAAAAGAATGTTTTTTTATATATGTTTAGTATATTAAACTGCGGTACCTGTGTTTGTCCACTAGAGGCCGCTGTGGAATGTTTTTCTTGTCATATGGACTAGTTTCTTCTCAGAGAGCAAAGTCCAGGCAGCTGGTGAGTTCTCCTACAGGAAACTGTTTCCTCTGCCATGTTGCAGTGTTCGTCTATCCCCCGGCCTGCGGCAAAGGGGGCCCTGGCTCCTGTCCCTGGTTTCCATGTTTGAAAATTAGCGCCGAGGCGCACGTGGCCGCGCGCGTGCGCGTGCACGCGCCTCTATATATAGAGGTGGCCGGAAAAAGGGGCGGGGCCTGGGGGATGACGCTCTGTGCGCGCCGCAGCGCTTCTGCGCATGTGCGGGCGTCCCAGCAGGTTTTTAAAAAGCCACATTATTGCAGTAAGCTGGCTATGAAGTACAGAGACAGAGCTGGCAACATTTAAAGGCATACAGCAAGCGGTTGATACAGGCATCCCCTAGAAAGGCACATTAGTAGACACCAACTGTGATATAGCAGCAATTGTGCTAGACTATTCTCAGTAAAAGTGGTGTATTACGGCTGGAATACCTCAGCTTTAGGCTTAGGAATATGCCGTCCAGTAGCTCCGGAACTGAATCTTCCAGGAAGCGAAGGGGGTCTCATCGGGCTCTGAGGATCTTGGGCATACTCCTGCTGCACCAGTCTCCCCTGAAGTTCAGAGGTAAGTGACCGTAGAGACCCCGCAGGGGTACTTGGTACTGTGGCTGTCCTCAGTCACCTGCTCCTGTGTATGTAACAGAGGAGGTTTTTTCCTCAGCTCTGGGAGGATTAGAGAGAGATTGTCAACATTTATCGCTGCCTCCCTGTCAGGGAAAGCACGTCCGATCTCCGTCTCCTCCTTCAGAGTGCCTGTTAGCAGAGCAACAGTCCCATACAGGGATCGACCTGCCTGAAGGGGATCAGGATGAGGTTGATTCTGTTATAGAGGAATCAACAGTGGGGGAACCTTTTCTCAGCATCTTAAGCTGAAAGATTATGGGTTCAGTCTCTGACTAACATGGTCCGATCAGCATTTAAAAATGCACCTTGCGGAACCATCAACCACTACTGTATCCTCGTTGGGGTCGCTAGAAGCCCCCAGACTGTTTGTTCTTTTCCACTTCACCCTTTACTGAAAGGGCTCATTTACCAGGATTGGGAACGTCCTGAGAAAATATTTATTCCCCCAAGAGATTTCCGGTGGTCTATCCCATGGAGGATAAGTTCATCAAAAAAAAAAAAAAAAAATGGAAGGTCCCTACAGTGGACGCAGCCATCTCTTGTATGTATAAATCACTGACATGTCCAGTGGATAATGTCCAAATGTTCAAGAACCCAATAGATAAAAGATTGGAGTCCTTATGAAAATCTGCTTGGTGATACAACCAGCAGTAGCAGCTATTGGGGTCTGCTAAGCAGTGAAGGATCAGTTGAAACAGGTCTTGAGGGACTTGACAGATCAGCAGGCTTTGCCCTAGCTGATCTACCTAGAGCCTTAGGCTTTGCGGTTGACGCCATAGAGGATTCAGTCCATCAGGCCTCCCGCCTTACGCTGTCTATAGTACATATGCGTAGGCTCCTATGGCTCAAAAACTGGTCTGCTGAAGCTCCCTGTAAAGAATGGCTGGTTAGCGTCCCATTTCATGGTGAACGCTTATTCAGGGAAAACCTGGACAAATATATCCAGAAAATTTCCAGCGGTAAAAATACGCTCTTGCCGGTTAAAAGCAGAGTTAGAGGTCCCTCTTTAAGAGGCCTGCTTCTCCAGTCCCTGGGGCATCGGCTGTGTAACAGTTCCGACGGCCTCCTCGGTCAAATCCCGGGGGTAAAAAACAGGGACAGTAGCAGGGTAATGAGAAACCCTGGGTCAGGGGAGGTACAAAACCTCCCCCAAAGTTTGAAGCCCCCACTCAGTCGGGTGGGGGGAGGACTCCAGTTGTTCGCAAGAGACCTGGCGGGACACGATCAAGACAGATAGGTGCTCTCCGCAGTAGGTTTGGGATACAGTTTGGAGTTAAAAGACTCTCCTCCTTCCCATTTTTGAGGTCAAACGTGCCAAGGGATCCCCGGAAGAGAGAGTCCCTCCTGTTGGCACTAGAACAACTATTGCTCCAAGGAGTAATTATGGAGGTTCCCCTGGAAGAATGAGGGTTCGGGTTTTACTCAAACCTCTTTACAGTCCCGAAGCAAACGCGGACGGGAGGCCCATATTAATTCTAAAAGGGCTATACAAATTCCTGTATATCAGGACTTTCCGATGGAGTCGATCCGATCGGTGGCCACTGCCCTACAAGGGGAGGATTGGTTAGCCACGATCGACATCAAAGATGCTTATTTGCACATTCCCATCTTTCCAGTCCACCAAAAATTTCTACGCTTTGCAGTAGAAGGGCGCCATTTTCAGTTCAGAGCCTTACCCTTCGGTTTGGCCACAGCACCACGAGTGTTTACAAAAATTCTGGCCCTTTATTGGCCAATCTAAGAACACAAGGTGTAATGATAATGGCATATCTGGATGACTTGTTGCTGATAGACCACTCAGTGAAAAAACTAGACGTGGTCGTTCACAAGACGATCAAGTATCTGGAATCTCACGGTTGGATTATCAACCGAGACAAGTCAGCCCTAAAAACCAGTCAAAAGTCTGGAATACTTGGGGCTAAGGTTGGATTCAGGCCAGAGAAAAATATTCTTGCCTCGAGGAAAGGTGTTGTCTTTGAAAGATTTGATCCACTTAGTGGGTACAAAAAAGACAGCCGTCCATACGCCTGTATATGAGGCTGCTGGGAAAAATGGTGGCATCATTCGAAGCAGTACCCTACGGTCAATTCCATTCAAGGAATTTGCAAGGGGCCATACTGTCAGCCTGGAACAAAAAAGTTCAGGCCCTAGACTTACAATGTCCTTGTCCCCTTCCGTTCGCAAGAGCCTCCGTTGGTGGTTGGTTCCCCAGAATCTGGAAAAAAGGAAATCCTTCAGTCCGATTTCTTGGAAGGTGGTCACTACAGATGCCAGCCTTATAGGCTGGGGAGCAGTACTGGAGCAATAGTCTCTCCAGGGCAGATGGTCGGATGCAGAAAAGGCCCTGCCCATCAATCTCTTAGAGATACGAGCAGCCCGGTATGCCCTAGTAGCATGGACATCCAAACTCCAAGGGTCCCCTGTCAGAATTCAATCAGACAATGCCACAGCAGTGGCATATATCAATCGGGGGGGCACCAGGAGTCGTGCAGCCCAAAGGGAAGTAAATTACATCCTGAGATGGGCAGAAAAATATGTCCCAGCCATATCTGCGGTATTCATTCCAGGAGTGGAGAATTGGAAGGCGGACTTTCTAAGTCGCCAGCAATTAGGCCCAGAGGAAGGGTCCCTTCACCCCGAGGTTTTCTGGACAATATGTCAGCGGTGGGGAACATCGGATGTAGATCTTCTAGCATCCAGATTCAACGCAAAGGGGGATAGGTTTGTCTCTCGGACAAGGGATCCCCTAGCTTGCGGCTCGGATGCCCTAGTGTTCCCTGGGGATCAGTTCAAGCTGATATATGCATTCACACCGCCACAATGGTTACCTCGGTTACTCCGCAGAATCAGGGTAGAAAAGAAACCAGTGATTCCGGTGGCTCCAGCGTGGCCGAAGAGCGTGGTACGCGGAGATTGTAAAATTTCAGTGGGGAGTCCTTGGACTCTCCCACGTCGTCCGGCTTTCGCAAGGACCGATATACCACCCTTCCTTACCAGCCCTAGGTTTGACGGCCTGGCTATTGAAGCCCACATTCTAAAAAAGAGAGGGCTCTCTAATGCTGTGGTATCTACCATGATCAATGCCAGGAAGCCGGTATCCAGGCAGATCTACTATAGAATCTGGAAGGCGTACATCGCGTGGTGTGAGGCCAAGAAATGGCATCCACATAAGTACGTAATAGGTAGGATTCTGGACTCCTACAGTGGGCTGTAGATAGGAAGCTTGCCTTGAGTACTATCAAGGGTCAGATTTCGGCCTTGTCAATATTTTTTCAAAGGCCCTTGGCTTCGCATTCACTAGTCAAAGCCTTTATACAAGGAGTGATGCGTATTAGTCCTCCGGTTAATATTCCCATATGTCCATGGGATCTAAACTTGGTTCTGTCGGTTCTACAGAAACAACCATTTGAACCATTACAGCATATTTCCTTGGTGCTTCTTACCAGGAAATTGATTTTTCTAGTAGCCATTTGTTCGGCTAAAAAGAGTATCGGAATTAGCAGCTATGTCCTGTAAGGAGCCATATCTGGTTATCCATAAGGACAAAGTAGTGTTACGTCCTCATCCAGCCTTTCTTCCTAAGGTGGTATCGAGGTTTCATTTGAACCAAGATGTGGTTCTTCCTTCTTTTTTCCCCAAACCTACTTCGGTAGAGGAAAAGTTATTGCATTCTTTGGATGTAGTAAGAGCAGTTAAAGCTTATCTAAAAGCCACTGCTCAGATTCGCAGAACGGATACTTTGTTTATTCTGCCGGAAGGCCCCAGAAAGGGTCAGGCAGCGTCAAAATCTACTTTAGCCAAGTGGATTCGACAGGTCATAATACAAGCCTATAGCTTGAGAAGTAGACCGCCTCCGTTCAAAGTTAGGGCGCACTCCACGAGAGCAGTTGGAACTTCATGGGCAGTGCATCACCAGGCCTCCCTGGCTCAAATCTGTAAGGCCGCAACATGGTCTTCGGTACACACGTTTACTAGGTCCTACCAGGTGGACGTTAGAAGTCAGGAGGATGTCGCCTTTGGGCGCAGTGTGTTGCAGGCCGCAAAAGATCCTCATGTCTGATAGCGCTCAGCTTATATATGGTGTATCCCCCCCCCTCATTTGGCATTGCTTTAGGACATCCCATTAGTAATGACTATGTCGCTCTGTGTCCCGTGATGTACGAGAAAGAAAATAGGATTTTTATAACAGCTTACCTGTAAAATCCTTTTCTTGGAGTACATCACGGGACACAGAGCTCCCGCCCCTCTTTGGGGACACTTATTGCTTTGCTACAAAACTGAGGTGCTCCCGGATGGGAGGGGCTTATATAGGGGAGGGTACTTCCGGTTTTGGAAGTTGCCAGTGCCAGCACCTGACGGTAACTATATAACCCATTAGTAATGACTATGTCGCTCTGTGTCCCGTGATGTACTCCAAGAAAAGGATTTTACAGGTAAGCTGTTATAAAAATCCTATTTTTTCTCGTCATGAAAAACGTCCGTGTGTGGGCCTTAACGACGTGAAAAAAAATGCGCATGCTCAGAATCAAGTATGAGATGGGAGCGCTCGTTCTGGTAAAACTAGCGTTCGTAATGGAGATAGCACATTCGTCACGCTGTAACCGACTGAAAAGCACGAGGCTGAAAAGCGCGAATCGTCTCTCAACAAACTTTACTAACATGAAGGGTGGCGCCATCCGAATGGAACTTCCCCTTTATAGTGCCATCGTACGTGTTGTACGTCACTGCGCATTACTCGAACATTTTTTTCCACAATAGTGGGTAGGCAAGGCAGGCTTGAGAGGAAACACGAAAAATCACGTCGAGAAAAATGCAGTTTTTTTCAATGACATTAAAAACTATCGTGTGTACGCGGCATCACTCTCGAGACAGTGTTTTTAGTTGCGATTACATCCGCAAGAGGAATCAGTGAACTGCATGCTCTATCAGTAAAATAACTTTTTTTGTCAGTTTACCCAGATAGGATTATACTAAAAACAGATCCAGGGTTTTTCCCAAAAGTTGCGTTAATTCATAACTGGTCGCATTAAATTATCCTGCCTACTTTTTGTTGGCAAAAAAAGTCTATTTCACAACTTGGGTGTGAGAAGAACTCTGTTGCATTACCTGGAAGTAACAAAGGACTTTAGGTCTTCAGACTCTTTGTTTGTTCTTTTTTCTGGCAACAAGAAGGGCCACCAAGCATCAAAGGGGTCAATTGCTAGATGGCTAAGATCAGCTATTTTGGAAGCTTACTCCCAGATGGGTTTGTCTCCCCCATTGGGAATTCGAGCACACTCTACTAGAGCTCTGGCCACTACATGGTAAAGTTACCTAACGTTTGTCTGTAATTACAGACTGGATCTTCTATCAGCACTGGGTGATCAGGCTGTTGTCCCTCCCTAGTTGGTATGTCTCGTGTATCCTCTCATGTGCTGTCCTTAAAGACGTTTAGGGAAAATTCAAGTTATGGCCTGCCTTATATCCAGAGGCTATTGTAACATTGTTCAAAACTGGTGCACTTAGAATCTGGTTCAGCTCTGCATAGCAGCCTTAAAGTGGTTGTTAACCCACTTTTTCAACCCCCTCCCATCCTCTCTGTACTATATTAATAAGTGTCCCTGTGCCTGTGTAATGTAAAAAAATCTGCCATTCTGTACATATACTTGTCAGCTCCCTTCTCTCTCAGCTCACAGTTCCAATGGGCGGGGCCGAGATCTCCTGCTGACGTCAGCTGGGGAGGAGGGGAAGAGGGGAGAGAGAGAGCCGATGTGAACACCGTTAATCAGCTGAGCGCCGGGAGCCTTGGTACACTTGTTATTATGGTACAGAGGGGATTACAGCACTTAGCTGCAGATATGAGAGCAGCAGTGGGGGGGGGGGGTGTGTGTGTTGCGAGAACTGGTACAAGCAGACAGAGAGGGGAGGGGAGATGAGGACAGAGAAGACACAGGAGAGCAGGGCAGCGTATGACAGAGGCATGTTCGCTGACTCCGGTGTCAGGTGCTCAGCAGCCCTGATATATCGGAGTCAGCGTACAGGGGGAAGGGTATAGCTAGGCAGGATCAGACAGGTATTTCAGGTGTTACGGGGGGACAAATTACACAGAACAAGCACTGCTGTATAACGTGCTTTATAGGAACACAATCCTTTTTTTTTTTGGGTTAACAAACGCTTTAAAGTTTTGGTGAAAAAACCTGGAAGCTGATTGGTTTTAATGAAGAAATGTGACTGATTTTGCACTCCCCAGTTTTAGTAAATAAACTCTATAATAGCTAACAAGCTGTTAAAGGTCCCCACTGACTTTCCGGTGAAATGTGTAAAGTTCTCAGGGTACTGGTGTAGCTCTCCAAAGATTTAGTTAAAGTAACCAGATGACAGGGATGTGAGTGAATATCATTGTTTGGGTTTGTTTTCTCCTCTTTAAAGAGCTTTTTAAGGCTCCATGTACACAGAAGCTCAAAAACTGTAGTTTTGAAAGCCAGATTTCTGGCAGAAAAAGCTGCTTTAAAATATAGCTTTTATCAGCGTTTTTTACTAGCGTTTATTAGCGTTTTTCAGTGTAGCGTTTTTTAGCTTTTTTTTTCAATGGATCAAAAAACGCTAAAAAACGCTGGCGACCAGCGGTTTTAAACGTTTTTGAGCATTTTTGAGCGTTAATTAGCGTTTTGCGGTTTTTTGCATTTTTTCCCGCTGAAAAACGGCACTTTGAACGCAAATTTCTTGCGTTCAGAAAAAAGCCCATTAACTCCACTGCTCATTAACGCTAAAAAACGCTATGTGTACATGAACACATAGGCTAACATAGAGTGCAGTTAATGGGCTTTTAAAAAAAACGCCAAAACGCCAATAAACTGCAGTTTATCAGCTTCAGTGTACATGGAGCCTAACCCATAGAGCAGTGACTGGATAAACGCCAGTCATTGCTAATGCACATAGAAAACAATTGCGATGCAGTGAGATGTGGTAAAATGCAGACATGCTCCATTTTATTGCAGCGCACAGGTAGGTTCTGCACGCCACATGCACTGCTGTGTGGAGACATGACTTAAATGTTGCTATGTGCACTTCAAATAAAGTTTAAAAAAAAGGAAACAGTTTGATGTGCCGCCTCCGCACTGCAACTCACTGCAGCCGAAAATTTACAGTGAGTCACTGTCACTTTAATAAATGGAAACAGGATAAGCACCTGATGACTTTCCGCCTTAGAACTCTGGACATATGGAGCTATCCCACGCAATTCAGCTTAAGAAAAAAAAAATCTACAGCGTTTAACAGCTAGCGATCTGGCTCTGCCAATGCGCTAATTAAATACATACATTTTTTTCTTATTACAAAAAGAAAAAAAAAATCTGATGGAGAATTAAAAAGGCTCTTGTAAAAATTGTGTCAATTTTTGCACGATACTGTGTGTACAGCTATCACTTACGAGATTCTTTGTAATTTATCAGTTTAATGGTGCAGTTTGAGAGCCTGGAGCGCTAACTAGAAAGAAATAAAACTCTTTAAAATGTTTTTCCTCTGCCTCCCTTTAAAATTTGTGTTGTAAAGATTAAATCCCTAGGCGGGGAAAAATAAATCATTATTCCCCCTGTGGACAAAGCAGTATCAATTTTTATTCCTATCCTCCAACTGGAGATGTATGAGAAATATATAAAAGTGCATTTAATAGAAAAGCCCAGCCGATCTTTCAGTTTAAATCAGCGAAATACATTTCAGGTGCATCAAAACAAAATGTGCACAAAGTCTAATGCCGCGTATACACGATCGGAATTTCCGACAACAAAACCGTGGTTTTTTTTTTGCCGGATGTTGGCTCAAACTTGTCTTGCAAACACACGGTCGCACAAATGTTGCTCGGAAATTCCGATGGTCAAGAACGCGGAGACGTACAACACTATGACGAGACGAGAAAAATTAAGTACAATGATTACGAGCATACGTCAAATTGATTACGAGCATGCGCACCACTTTTGTGCGTCGGAAATGGCTACACATGGTCGGAATTTCTGACAAGAACTTTTGTTGTCGGAAAAATTGAGAACCTGCTCTCAAACATTCGTTGTCGGAAATTCCGACAGCAAATGTCCGATTGAGCCTACACGCGGTCAGAATATCCGACCAAAAGCTCACATCGAACATTGTTGTCGGAAATTCCGATCGTGTGTACGCGGCATTACAGTTTGTTTTCTTTTAAAAGCAACCACAGCATGAGTAGAAAAGCCTGTCCCCTTCCTGCATGCTTTTTTCTGTGTGGAAGCAGAGATCTCTCTGCAGAGGTCTAACATGCCTATTGATGAGTCAGAATTATAGCTCTGCAATCAGCAAAGCTCATGCTCCCTGCTTATTACATAGTTCTAGCAGAGTGTGCTGGACCTCATCAGAGTTACCACTACTTCCACACAGAGAGCAAGGGTCCTTCTCTGCAGCATGCTGGTAGAGGACAGTATGTTTTACTCAGGCTGTGGCTGCTTTAGAAAGATAATGATCTGTAAGACTTTGCACACCTTTTGTTTTGACCTACAATACCTGGAATGTATTTAGCTGATGATTTAAAGTGACTTTAAAAAATCATATTCAAGTATATATTCTTAACTTAAAAGAGTAGTTTCTATTGCTCTTTTCCAAATCTCCAAATTCCTTTTTTTGGCTGCTGTGATTTGACTTCCTGTTAGAAGGTGGCTACATTTGCTCTCTATAGTCCCACTGTAGGTAGAAACGTAACCAGCCACTCTTGAACACTAATGAGTTTGACTAGGAACTATACACTATGGGATGTGCATAGAGTGGTGCACATAACTGCAACTAATGTGCACTGCTGATTCCAAGCCAGTGGTGGCTGGTGGTCAATTTTTTTTGGGGGGGGGGAGCAGTGCCGGGACAAGGTCATCAAGTGCCCAGGGCAAAGATGCCAAACTGCGCCCCCCTTTCCTTTAGGGTTAGGGTCTGGGTGCCCCCCTATCCCTGCAATAAACCATTGCGCCTGGGGCAGTCGCCCCTCCTGCCCACCCCTTGTCCCGGCCCTGGGGGGAGCATACAACCTTGATCGATCGATCAATTGCCCGCTCGCTCCGTCGCCCGTGTGCCTGCTAGGCCACCTGCCAGCCTAGCACTTACTCCATCCAGGTCGTGGCTTTGGTGGCTTCCCCCCTGCATCTCCTCCTTAATCCCGGTGGTTGCTTCTCCTTCCCACCAATCGGGTCTTAGGACTTCTGGCCAATCAGGTCTTCCTGATTGGCCGGGAGGAGAAGCAGGAAGACATTAGCAAATATTAATTCGCTAATGTCACACAAGTGGGTGGGCTTGGGGCACAATGCTCTGCGCCCCGAGCCCACCCTTTTTGAAGCCAATTAGAGCCCAAGGCTCTCATCATGTGCTTCAAAAAAATAAATAAACTACCATTGAAATCCATGTGCCCGGCGCCCTGCATGGAGATTAGGGGCCGGGCGCAAGTATTAGGGGAGCGGCACCTCTTATGAGCGCCCGCCACTGTTCCAAACAAATGGAAGTTAGAGGGAAAAGATTCAGAAGCTCACAGAAAACTTTACCAGAAGAAAAACACAGTAAGAAACAATTTCATAAAAAGTAGACCATGATGTCAAGTGATTGCAAAGCCAGGGTATACTTGCCTGCTCTATGCAACGTTATTGCACAGAGTAGTCTCTTACACCTTCTTTGGTGGTCCCCTGCCAGTGCTGTCCACTTTTCCTTTGAGTGCCCCATAGCAAGCCATGTGCTATGGGGGAACTCATGCAGGCATGCTCCCAAGCTGGGCTGTGTGCATCCATAAACACATACAGTGTGACTTAGCCCTGCCCCTACCACTCCCTCCTCATAGGAGTTTCTCTGACAGCAGCAGAGGCTGCTCACAGGGAGTGAAGAGAGAAGAGATACACCTGGGACAGCACTGGATCGTAAGAGGACTCAGGTAAGTGTTTGGGAAAGGGAAGAGGAACAAACAAATCACTGGATGTGTATGAATTATGTTTGGAGAATAAAAATATTGTTTAGTATCACTTTAAACAGAAAGTTCAGTTGGACTATAACATTGTACACAAAAGGTTAAGGAGCAAAAATAATGCAAGACTGTTTTGCTGCAGAGGTAAGAACAAAGTAGATCAGATCTTGATAGGCTCTATTTTATCATCTGTACTCTTATTAGAGCGTTTTATTTCATTTCGGGTGCTCCTTTATATTTACCTTCTTTTGATCCCCACAGGAGCGACCACCTGGCCGCACCCCAAGGTAGCAGCCCAGGCCCACAACTGGGTTTACCATCTTCTTCACACAACAGCCGGGCATCAAACTCTGGAAAGAAACTTGTCCTATCCTGCCTCCTTGACTTCCTATCTACAACCAGTGACCAATCAAGTCAGTCCAACGCGATCCCTACCCTTCAAAAACATAGTGTGTTTTTTGGAAGTGTACATTTTGGGGTTGATTTACTAAAGGCAAATAGACTGCGAACTTTGCAAAGTGCAGTTGCTCCAGAGCTTAGCAAATGAGGTAAAGGTTCTCTTTGCAAAGAATATCCAATCGCATGTAAGGAAAATAAAAAAAACAGCATGTTTGCCTGCACATGATTGGAGGATGGAAGTCAACAGCGTTTGTGCTCATTCCTTCCTGTTTCGGGTCTGGTTAAAAAGTCTAGGCTTATGACATCAAGCAATGCTCTCTCTCTCACTCTCGTGAGAGTTTGCCAGGAAGGGAGGGGGGTGAATCATAAGAGGGCCAATGAGGGCTGCAGAGCTGGAGGTGTACCTCTGTGGGGTTGATTTACTAAAGTCAAATAGACTGTGCACTTGCCAAAGTGCAGTTGCTCCAGAGCTTGGTAAATGAGGTAAAGCTTCACGTAGGGAAGAATACCCAATCACGTGCAAGGAAAAGAAAAAAGAAAACAGCATTTTTGCTTGCACATGATAGGATGATGAAAGTCAGCAGAGCTTCTGCTCATTTACTAAGCTCTGGAGCAACTGCAAAGTGCACAGTCTATTTGCCTTTAGTAAATCAACCTCTGTGTGTCTGTGTAAATCCAGTGAAATCCAGGTTCAGCTGCCCACAGTTCAAATGGATGCAGCCAGGCTCAGTGGAGGGAGATTTCTGCAGCATATTTGTCAAGTACAGAATTGAAGTATATATAAAATAATATGCATAGTGGTTGGAGGGAAGCTTCAGAATGGTAAAGATGTTTTTATTACAGACTGTGAGCAGACTGCAGCTCCTCTTTAATGCACAAAAGATGTAGGTGGTGTGAATGGACCGCTTGGAAAGTCACATACGCAAGTGAAAATTCTTGTGCATTTCTAGTGTTTGAAAAGTTACCATTCTTGACAAATTTAGTGGTACTACACCAGCTGGGAGTACTGCTTGATTAGACAATTAATATATGCAAGACACATTAATGCATGCACACAGCAAAAAACAAAATTGCCCATGGGACTTTTAAAGAGCACACCTCAAAACGTACAGAAAAAAGAGAATGTATTAAACATCAACATATTGATACATTTTACATTTGTGTAATAAACCTTTCCATGAGACCTGGATATGTCATAAGGATGACTGTCAGTAGTCTGAGATAGCTGTGCTAGGTCTCTACGTGTTTCGCGAGAGGAGTCTTGCTTCTTCAGGAAAAGCACAGATAGGTGCCTGGAGATCGAAAGACGCAAATAAGTAAGTAGAACAAACCAGAAAAAAAGGGGGGGGGGGGGGAGAAAGGTGCCAAGCATTTACATATAAGGTTCAGTATATTACACTTACAATTAATCAATTAATGAGAAGCTCCTGGCCTACTGCCCATTATTTTTATAATAATTCATCTTTACAACAGTATTTGTAAACCCTATCCTGATTTTGTTCACACACACTATTCAATATATAACTATTTGGATTAAATTATGTCAGCACACAGGTACTCACTCATTTCACTTGATATTATCTTCATTCGTCATAGTATTTGAATTTATTTATTTGGTTAGGTTTTCATTTTGGTTTATCTCCTTGATTGTACAGGTGTGGGTACTTTCTTGGTGGGATTTACTTTCTTCGCCCAGGTTCCGGTTCCTTGTGGTCTCCCACTGGTTTCCATCTCCTGCCCTCACACAGCTCCCGGAGGAAGCTTGGTGGCATGGTTGGCTTTTCATGCATTTATTCATCTACTTTTATGGACGTTTTGTTTTGTTTTGAAGATTCTTTTATAAATTTAGGGTGATATAACCACCCATATACATTATTCTTTTGACTACTTTTATAAAGAGTCATCTATACTACGCCAGTAGGCCAGGATCTTCTCATTAATTGTAAGTACTGAATCTTATATGTAAATGCTTGGCACCTCCCCCCCCCCTTTTTTTATTTGTTTGTTCTACTTACCTATTTCCTTCTTTTGATCTTCAAGCACCTATCTGTGCTTCTCCCGAAGAAGCGACACTCCTCTTGAGAAACGCGTCGAGACCTAGCACAGCTATCTCAGACTACTGATAGTCATCCTTATGACATATCCAGGTCTCATGGAAAGGTTTTTTTTTTTTTAAAAGGTGTTTATTTTGATTTTTAAAAGAAACAATACAAAAGAAAACAAAAACAGTACAGTCTGACAATTGAGTTAGTACACGAAACCAGCAATAAAGTGTGGAGGAGTGCATAGACACTGCGGTAACGAAGGTAACCCAAAAAACACTCACAAATAAGGACCAGACACACTTACACACACACCCACACAAAAACATACATCCTTGCAGCAACTACGACCCCCTAGCAGTATCACATTACTAATGGTCAGTAGACCAAATATCACCCGTGACTCGCACAGTGAGTGCCCTCCAAAAGTATGATTAGTAACCCACACTAGACCTTCAATCAAAAAATACCAAATAAAAATAGTTTTAGTGAATTCAGAAGTTTACAGAGGAAGCTGTGAGGAGAGGACCCCCCCCCCCAAAGTCCTTTGACACATCCATCCATGGCTGCCAGATCTTAGAAAATTTCTTAGGACATGCCCTACTTTTGTAAATCAGTTAGAACCTGGGGAGGAGGCCATGAATAAGTCAAAGGACAGCATGAGCCGAAAGGGGGCCCACGTCCTTCCAGTGCGGCAGAATGTTTTTTCGTGCATAAAACAATAGTAGGCGTAGCAAAGTTCTGGCATGAGCACGAAGGACGTAATCATTCAGCACCCCCAATAGTCCAACCTCCGGTGTGTGGGGTAGTGGCAGGTGCAGTTTGTCAGCACAAAAGGCAAATAAATCCTTCCAGAAGGCGGAGAGTCTCGGGCATGTCCAAAACATATGAAAGAAATCAGCAGCAATTGTACCACATCTAACGCATGCAACATCATGACCAAGCCCCATCCTAACCAGCCTAGGTGGTGTATAGTGTAAGTGATGGATGAACTTAAACTGTATCAATATATCGGCAGTGCTAATAATATCCTGGAAGCATACTTCCGTTACCTCCTCCAAATCCTCTTCAGAAAGCTCAGGCATATACAACAGCCATTTGAGGTGAGAATTCTGAAACGGATCTGCACCCACCCCCTGGAGGCGGCCATAAAAGGACGTCACCGACTTAGCCATTTCTGGGAAAGACAGGAGGTCTTCAATGGAAGAGTCCGTGAGCTCTATGGTCAACGACCCGAATTGTGTCTGGAGGGCATGTCTCAGTAGGAGATATTTAAAGAAAAATTTATTTACAAGCCCATAGGTAATCCTGAGTGTCTCAAATGACAACAGCGAATTCCCTGTAATTACGTGAGATAAGTGTGTGACCCCAAAACGGGCCCACCACACCGAGTCTGGGTGACCAAAGAGCTCCGGAAGTTTCGGGTTCCGCCACAGGGGAGATTGCGGTGAAACCCCAGTAGAGGATTGAGACAGTGTTTTTTCCCCCTCCCTCCAGGCCAGAAAACCCACCTCCACAGGGGAGAGTCTGGAACCTCCAACTATCCTAGATCTGTGTAATTCATCACGTAGTGTAGTAGGGGGTTCAAACAGGGAGAGCAGGAGAGCAGCGGCGGGAGTCTGGGGGTCAGAGTGCATCCAGTCATGAACAAATGTAAGCTGGGAGGCTAGAAAATAGTGTCGCAGGTTCGGGCAAGCCAGTCCACCCGCAGCCTTGGCTGCTTGGAGGGAAGACCGGGCTATACGGGGCTGGCAACCGTTCCAAATAAAGCCAAAAAGGGCGGAATCAAGTTTTGCAAATAATTTTTTGGCGAGAAAAACCGGGGAAGCTCGGAAACAATAAAGACATTTTGGTAAAAAAATCATTTTAAAGATATTTATGCGGCCAATTAGATTAAGGGGCAATGATGACCATGTACGAAATTTAACCATCATTTGTTGAACTATTGGGGTAATATTTAGTTCCTCATACCTAGAGAGGTTAGCATGTATCTGTATGCCCAGATATTTAAAGGAAGATGTTAGCTGAACCTGTGACCTTTGTAGGTACTCATGGAAAGGTTTAATACACTAATGTAAAATGTATCAATATGTTGATGTTTAATATTTTCTCGTTTTTCTGTATTACATGTTGTTTTTAAATGTGTGTCAAATAAATCATTTATAAATTTTACCTGGTACGTTTTGAGGTGTGCTCTTTAACCACTTAAGGACCGCCTCACGCCGATATACGTCAGCAGAATGTACGTTGCCCTTTAAGAGCCCAGCCGTGGGTCGCGCACGCGCCACCGGCAGCGCGCTTGCGACCCGGTCCTGAGCTCCGTGACTGCACCCACGGGACCCGCGGACCACATCACCGCCGGTGTCCCGCGATCGGGTCACAGAGCTGAAGAACGGGGAGAAGTAAGTGTAAACAAACCTCTTCCTGTGCTTCCTAGTGAGCCTGTCACGGATCGTCTGTTTTCTGTCATAGGGAACGACGAGTAGTGACGTCACACGCCAAGCCATGCCCCCCTACAGTAAGAAACACACATTAGGTCACACTTAACCTCTTCAGCGCACCCTACAGGTTAACCCCTTCACTGCCAGTGTCATTTTCACAGTAATCATTGCATTATTATAGCATTAATCGCTGTAAAAATGACAATGGTCCCAAAATAGTGTCAAAAGTGTCCGATGTGTCCGCCATAATGTCGCAGTCATGATAAAAATCGCTGATCGCCGCCATTACTAGTAAAAAAAAAATAATTATAAAAATGCCATAAAACTATCCCCTATTTTGTAGACGCTATAACTTTTGCGCAAACCAATCAATAAACACTTATTGCGTTTTTTTTTACTAAAAATATGTAGAAAAATACATATCGGCCTAAAGTGAGGAAAAAAATAAATTTTTATATATTTTTTGGGGATATTTATTATAGCAAAAAGTAAAAAATATTGAATTTTTTTCAAAAATGACGCTCTATTTTTGTTTACAGCGCAAAAAATAAAAACCGCAGAGATGATCAAATACCACCAAAAGGAAGCTCTATTTATGGGAAAAAAAGGATGCCAATTTTGTTTGGGAGCCACGCCGCACGACCGCGCAATTGTCAGTTAAAGCGGCACAGTGCCGAATCGCAAAATGGTCCGGGGCTGAAGTGGTTAAAAGTCCCATGGGCAATTTTGTTTTTTGTTGTGTGCATACTATTGGGGACTAAGTAGCACCTCCACCCATCTCACACCTGCTCTATTTTCTTTGTAGTACTTTAATGCATGCATTATTGCTGCATAGTGCTTCAATACATGCATGTATAGCGATAGCTACCCTACTAGTTCAGTGTTTGACTACTGGGGAAAACTTATGCCGCGTACACACGATCACTTTTCTCGTCGGGAAAAATTAAATTTTTTCTCTTGGACGAGAAAAACAGCCGTGTGTAGGCTTTCCAGCATTTTTCCAGACGAGAAAAACGTCAAGAATCACGACGAGAAAAATTAGAACATGCTCTAATTTTTCTCGTCGCGAATCACGGCATTTTTTTCGGCGGCAGTTTTCCCATAGGGAAACACTGCCAAGGAGCCTACACACGGCCGGTTTTCTCGACCAAGAGAAAACCGGCCGTGTGTAGGGGACCAAGCCGGTCCTCGTTTTTCCCGTCGGGTTTCACGGCGGTGTTTTCACCGACGTGAAACTCGATCGTGTGTACACGGCATTAGGCTCCATACAAATTTGAGCGTTCCCTGAACATGAACCTCCCCTTTATACTGCCGTCGTACCTCACCGCGCTTTACAACGACGAGATTTTTCATTGACAGTGTGTATGCAAGGAAAGCTTGACAAGAATCTCGTCGAGAAAACCAACGTTTTTTTTTATGACGGGATTCTCGGCCGTGTGTACGAGGCTTTACAGTGAATTATGGGATTTGAACACAAATTTACCGGCACATTTTTTTTCTTTTTGCTGTCAGACCTGCTTAGCTATGATATGGTGAGGAAAGATTAAAATTCTAATTTCCGTACACATACCTGGTAATTACAGTCATAGGATCATAGGGATAGAGTTTCTCTCTAACGCAGTATTAGGGACATATCCTCATTTTAGGTATAATCAGTGGTTGTCACTGTTCTTATTTAAACTTTATCTATAATGTATCTTCTTCAAAGGATTCCTACATTATCATGTAATACCGGTGCAAGGCTGCAAGTGTCCTCTACAATAATCGATGTAAAAAATCTTTACAGAAAAGCAAAGGACACTAAAGTCCTGTAAAAATACAGCAGGGATTTATTAAAGTTAATTTATGACATCTCTTTGATCTGTAGAAAGGAAACTTTACTTTCTTACAAAATCAATTTTCTTAATGTCTTTTTTTCCCCTTTTTAGAAACAAAGCCTAGCAGTAAAAATCAAACAGGAAAAGAGAAAGTTTTCCAAGTCTGGCGGCTCTATGCTTCTAAATGACCCGCGAGAGTCTTTGTACATAGTGGAGGGCAAGCGCAACGCGGCAATGTCATCACCTTGATACGAGGTGTTTATTTGATAAAGGCTCATTTTCCCGTTTTGATTAATTAAATGCTCTAATGGTGCTCGAAAACTATATTAAGACGTGTAATAAGCGCCGTGCGAATGCGTTCAGACGCCATTAACCATCTTGATGAGATGTTTTGGAAGATGTTACAATAAGTGCCGTCTAATTAACTGACTATTCATCAAAGCTGAACAGCTAAGCTGACACACAGTTTGTCCTGATTAACAAAGTGATGGGAACCCTCTAGTCCTTGGTCTACAATTCTGATGTCTCTTTAGTTTTTGTTTTATATTTTCAAAGGATAGAACTTTAAGTGCTTAGATTTTTTCAACTTTGGTTTACTCCAAAAGAAGGAGGAGGTACTGTATGTTGCCCAACCTCCCATTGGCTCCAAGTGCTCCTGAGTGTAGCAAATTGAAAAGAACCTGTAGTAAATACTTATTCAAGTGATGCTCTTATTTGTTGAGATGCGGATGATTGTCACCTTGTCTTGTGGCTTCTGGTGGCCTTCTGGCAGCATGGACAATAGGGACAGAGTTTCCATATGGGATCCCGATTCTAAGGTGGTGGCCAATTATGCCAAAAGCATACTTTAAAACCTGGTAGCTTTTAAAGAGTATTTATAGCCCAAACCTTTTTTATTTCAGTTTTAAAGTAATACTAAACAGGGATTTATTTATATTATCCCTTCTTTTTGGCCCCTTTCACACTGGGGCGGGAGGTGCGCTGGCGGTTTGGCGCCTCTATTTTTAGCGGCGCTATACCGTCGGAATTGCGGCGGTATTCGGCAGCTAGCGGTGCGGTTTTACCCCCCGCTAGCGGCCGAAAAAGGGTTAATACCGCCAGCAATGCACCTCTGCAGAGGCGCATTGCCGGTGGTATAGCCGCGGTGTCCCATTGATTTCAATGGGCAGAAGCGGTGAAGGCTTTTACACTGGAGAAACAGCAGCCGCTGTTTCAGGTCGGTTTGCAGGCGCTATTTTTAGCGCAATAGCGCTTGCAATCCGCCCCAGTGTGAAAGGGGTCTTTATGTATGCGGATGATGGAACTATATATTTTTTTTTGTTATAAAAAGTACCTATTTTCTTAATCGATATACAGCTGTCATGTGACCCATATCTTTCCCAACTCATCTGCAGGGAAATGTCAGCAGGAAGAGCTTCTAGTCCTGTGCTGCTGGTCACATGTTAAAAAAAAAAAAACAGCCATCGAAAAACATAGAAAAAATACATAATTAATATCTTTTTTTTAAAATCATCATGCAAATGTGTATTTGAACTCAAATCTTTATTTTTGTGCAGAAACATGGTGTGGGCTATCTAGAGGGAAGTTCTGCCAAACACAACATGTTTTACGTCCTCCTGTGTCTAACGTTTGTATGTGCTTAGAATTACAGGGAGGTGAAGCTTCCATCAATCAACAGGTAATATCCCACCCTCATTGTGCTTAGATGTTTAATGGGCATGGAGGAGGAGGGCGTGAGCTGTCATTTACCACTGTGTATATGCCCACATAACTCTATAGTCAACTGACTACATCTATTGTATGAATCTGTGATTCTTCCATCTCTCCTGCTGTTTCTTAATCATTATCCCACCAGTAACCAGATCACCAGTCATCGGGGGCAGCTATGACACGAGGAAGCAAAACTCTGCCTTTACCAAACTGGCTGCACACAGAGACACAGTATGGAACAAGGCATGGTAAATCAGTAGAGGGGAAAGATCAGCTGCAGGGGGCCACATGCAATGCTGATTTCTAGGCCATATCCCTCTGCTTGCCTTATGTGAGCACAGTATCCACAGTACAGATCCTTTTTAAGTGGTGGTTTAGTAACTTTGTCATGACTTTAGGTTTGCATTTTCCCCTTTACACCTCAGGAAAGCAAAAAAAAATTTACACTTTCTATGAGATAATACCTCATTTTATGATACATACAGTTATTTCTCAGGTACATATAGTAAAAAAAAGAAAAAAAGTCAAGTTGGGCTTTTATGCTGCATTTTTCTCATTTTCTCGATTTCAGCATTTTAAATTGTTCCATTTTGCTTGTCTTCCTTCTCCCTATGCCACCCCCTCCCCAATCTCTCCCTTGATAGAGGCCCCTGTGCGCGTGCTGCTATTTTAAGCCTGGCGGTGTTCCTGTGCTATCAATAATCCCTTGTCTATCCTTCTCTCCTTCCCCGCGAGTGTGGACGAGCTTGTTCTAACCCAGCAAAGATCCTGGCTGTCTTCATGATTGAAGTATTTGTGAGCGCTGCATGGTTCTTCGGCAGACTCCTTCTGTTACAAGCTCCTGATTACCCCGTGAAGCCCTCCAGACTTTTCTTACTGGTTTCTTTTATGAGCGTATTCGTAATCAAGAACATTGTTCAGTGCCTGGGACTGGTTCCATGATCGTAGAATACTTCAGGCCTGGCAACCATGATGGCTCAGGAGCTTTGTCCTTCTGCAGGATAGTTATATGACTTCATTAAACCAGCTCAATGTCTGAGATAACAGAGAATTATGGGAAATAATACAAAGGTAGCAAACATGATAATTCAGCTATCTCTTTGTATGCTCCACATCCCTAAGAAATGTTTCATTAATGTTTACACCCCCCAAAAAGTAATATCACATTTAAAGTGGATGTAAACCCACTCTCATCCTTTCTAAACTACTGCCATAGTGCTGATCTATAAGGATATAAATGCCTCCTGCATGTATCCTTATCTGTCAAATGTCTCCCCTCTGTCTGTTATAAGAACTGAAAAACTGCAGATTCTGTGGGTGGATCTGTTGTCTGTCGCTCGGTGGGTGGAGTCGTGATGTCAGACTCCCCGCCCACCTCTACACTCCCCTTGTCAGCATGCATTTTCTCTTGTTTATTCCTTCTGCTATGATCACTAACATCCAGTCAAAATCCAGAAAATAACCACATGACTTCAGAAAAGGAGTGGGGGTGGGAATTAAAAAATAATGCTAGTGCACGAGATATGTAAATAACCTGTCACTCAAAGCAAGGCGGTGGAACGGACAAAGGTAACTCTGTTTGTCCGTTTTATCTCACTGAACAATAAAAGAGGATTGCTCAGAGCTGGATTAACTCTTTGTGGCAAGACCTGGCACAAATGATAGGAAATCTTATACTCTACATTGTGACAGCAGAAAAAAAAAATTGGGGTTTACATCCACTTTAAGGATAAAGAAGTCTATTTAGAATTTTTGAACCACATGCAATATTGGGAGCTGCACAAACTTAAACTTACAAAACTAAGTTCCAAATGTAGGAATATGGAATCATGATCTATTTTTTAATAACAAACTTACTGAGTGATGACCCGTGACTCCTCACTAAGGGACAAAAGATACTCTTTGTTGCACCCAGTGAAATTCAATTTTGCACCCCTAGGGGTGCAGGGTACCTCAGGTTGGGAATCCTCAAGCTACTTTATTCTTCTGCAAGGTAGTTTTATGACCATCTTAAAGCGGAGCTCCGCCGGAAAAAAAAATATTAAAAGCCAGCAGCTACAGCTACAGCAGCTGCTGGCTTTTAATATTTGGACACTTACGTGTCCTGGAGTCCAGCGACGTCCGCAGCAGAGGACGAGCGACCGCTCGTCGCTCTGCTGCTCCCTCCGCCATCCTCGCTGAGGGAACCAGGAAGTGAAGCCCTGCGGCTTCATGCCCGGTTCCCTACGGCGCATGCGCGAGTCGCGCTGCGCCGTTCTGATTGGTGCTCCTGTGTTCTGGGAGCCGAGTGTCTCCCAGAACACCAAGGGAAGTCTACGGGAAGTGACGTCACTCCCGCAGATTCCCGGATACAGGACTCCCGGATGTGGGTGAAAATACCTGTCTTAGACAGGTATCTTCACCCCCCTCCCCCCTGAAAGGTGTCAATTGCGACACCGGAGGGGGGGAGGGTTCCAAATAGCAAAAGTTGCTATTTAGGGTGGAGCTCCACTTTAATCACTCTAATAATGATGGATTATGGGAATGGATGTCAATGTAAGAGCTATGACTGGTCAAATCACAAAATCTTGGCGCTGACGATGACTTGGCCTTAGTAGATCTCAGCACATTAGAGCTTGTCTAAGGCCCCTTTCACACTGGGGTGGGAGGTGCGTCGGCGGTAAAGTGCCGCTATTTTTAGCGGCGCTTTACCGTCGGATTTGCGGCAGTATTTGGCCGATAGCGGTGCAGTTTTTCCCTCTGCTAGCGGCCGAAAAAGGGTTAAAACCTACCGCAAAGCGACTCTGCAGAGGCGCATTGCCGGCGGTATAGCCGCGGTGTCCAATTGCTTTCAATGGGCAGGAGCGGTGGAGGAGCGGTAAACACACCGCTCCTTCACCGCTCCAAAGATGCTAGCAGGACTTTTTTTACCGTCCTGTTAGCGCACCGCTCCAGTGTGAAAGCCCTCAGGCTTTCACACCGGAGAAACAGCAGCCGCTGTTTAGGGTCGGTTTGCAGGCGCTATTTTTAGTGCAATAGCGCCTGCAAACTGCTCCAGTGTGAAAGGGGTCTTAGACATCAGGTGCCTAAAAAGGTAGGTGGAGTTTTTAAAGGGGTATGTTCTTGGTTAAAGATGAATGCCAGGCAAAATACTAAATAAACATATGAAATAGAGGAAAGGGACCTGCCAAAGAATTTGTATTTCTGTCCTTTCAGTTCTGAGATTTTCACAGCTTTGATACAGCACAGCCGACTCTTGCTGGGCATGAGACTTGATTTTTGTCTGATGCAGTTAGGCCGGTTTCACACTGGGGCGGTGGCGGTATAGCGCCGCTATTTTTTATACCGTCGGGATTGCAGAGGTATTCGGGCGCTAGCGGTGCGGTTTTAACCCCCACTAGCGGCCGAAAAAGGGTTAATACTACCCGCAAACCGCGGCTACAGCCGCGGTTTGCGGGCGGTATTACCGCGGTTTCCCATTGCTTTCAATGGGAAGGAGCGGTGTAGGAGCGGTAAACACACCGCTCCTCTCACCGCTCCAAAGATGCGGCTAGCAGGACTTTTTTTTAAGTCCTGTTAGCGCACCGCTCCAGTGTGAAAGCCCTCGGGCTTTCACATTGGAGAGACAGGAGCCGCTGTTTAGGCTCGGTTTGCAGGCGCTATTTTTAGCAAAATAGCGCCTGCAAACCGCCCCAGTGTGAAAGGGGCCTTATAGGTCTTGTGCCAACTCCAGCCTTATGATTAGACAGAGAAAGAAGAAGAAGTAGACTAAAGATATCATCACTCTGTCACTTTGCTCTCTTTTCCTATCAGCATGTTCCTTGTTAACACTGCAACCCAGCTCATTGTTTCCTTGTCCTACTTCTCCCTCTAAAAAAAAATGCATGGAATTATATAATAATTAATACAGAGATTCAATCATTTGCATAATGTATATCTGCCTGGAGGTAAGCTTTAAGACAGGGATCAAGGGTAAGAGGTTAAAGCAACCTTACCATTAGCTAAAAAAATCCCTAAAAAAAGTTTCCCTGTAAAAGAACACTATATTCCGCTGCTTGCACTGCTGAACACCACTCCAATCCATGGAAATGGCCCCCCAATTCTGCAGGGAAATCAACATTTCCATTAATGTGGATTTCCACATTCCTCTGAACCTCTGCTCAATGTGAAGGTATTGAAAGTTTATTTAGAAGAGTTACAAAGTAAAAGTAAAGATGAGAAAACAGAGAAATGAACATGTATTGAGATCCTTTGGACATGGCAGGTGTACCAAGGATCTCACCTCTTGATCAAAACAGAAGGCTTTTAAGCTCCAGTCCTGGTCAGTTGTCATGTTGGACCTTCCCAAACATAAACATTTTACATATCAAATCATTCAGAATTTGCACAAGCAGCACATCATTAATTACCAGAGACATTCATTCCTGCTGTCTCCAATTACCTTATCAGTTTGACCATCCTCTAGATCAGTGGTCTCCAAACTGCAGCCCGAGGGCCGGATGCGGCCCTTTGCTTGCCTTTATCCGGCCCTTGGGGCAGTATCCCTCCCACTGATACGAGACACTATTCTGACATCTGAAACTGACAGTGGAGCACCATTTCTCCCACTGACACCACTAATGGGGCACTATTTCTCCCTATGATACCAATGATCGGGCACTATTTCTTCCCCTAATACCATATGTTTAGTCCCACTGATGCTAGGAAAATTTCCACCCCCCACTAGCCAAAGTCCGGCCCTCCAAGAGTCTGAAGGACAATAAACCGTCCCTTTGTTTAGTATGTTTGGAGACCCCTGCTCTAGATTCTCAAATGCCTCACTGTAGAACAAAGAGATTTAGGGGTTGCTTTATTAAAGGGAAAATGACTGTGCAGGTGCTCCAGAGATTAGTAAATGAGCAGAAAGTGCAAGTAAAAATGCTTTTTTTTTTTTTTTCCTTGCACATGATTAGGTACTAGAGCTGCACAATTCTGGATAAAATGAGAATCATGATTTTATTAGCTTATGTAGCGGGCATGTACTTTCCCGGGTGTAAATTTAACTGGCAGAGACACCAGTGATGTGTAATTCCCTGCAGCCCAGCAAGTGGAGCTGTCGCCCTGGGCTGGGGTTGAATCATTGCTGTGTGCCGTGCCTCCTTTTTGTCCTCCCTCGGCAGCAGTATGGTGGGGCGGGGAACCCGCTGTGCTTGCTGGGAGAGGGTATAAAGGGGCCGGCCATCTTTGTCACGGGGTCGAGTCCCAGGCACCTTCAGCCTGTGGGCGGTGGTTCGTGTCGGTCCTCTAGGCGGCCTAGGCCTAGAGGACAGCCGAAGGTTGTGTTCCATCTCAGGCACCTTTAGCCTGGGGTGAGGTACTCGAGAGGAGGTCTGGAGCTCAGTGCCCAACACTGAGTTCCGCGAGGGACGGAGGTCCTAGGGAACCCAGGGATTGGTTACCCGAATCCGGAAGGCGTAATGGACCGGGGGGAGCTCCTCACTTGAAGACGGGTGCAGCAGATTGCCAGTGACAGGTGAGCCTCCCACCGGAGACCGCCTGGAAGGAAATTCCCCCTCGCTCGGAGACCGCAACCCACTTTCAGGGAGGAAAGTGGAGAGTTCATTGTGTCTGGGCCTTTTCGCATCCACACCTCCTTGTTTGTTCTGTTCTTAAAGGGAGTCTAACTGATTATGCTGTTCACTCGAGAAGAATAAAGGAGTGTTGGACTTTAATGGTGTGAGGTTCTTTTCTGGTGGACATTGTTCAAGGTAATCTCACGTGGAGGTTTTAGGTGCACAACACTGACCCGAAGGTAGAGGAAGAACTTTGTTTATACCGCACTGACACCTGTGGTGAAGGCCAGGCGTGGTGTCCCCGCTCTCTCCCCTCTAAGGTACCCCTAGACAAGAAGAGAAACGAGCTGATGCAAAGAGGGGAGTGAGGAGGGCGCTACACGTGGGGGCTCGGGTCCGGTATAGAGTTTGTGCACCACGGAATTGAACGTGTCTGCTGGAGGAGTTACGCAAGTAGGCAGGCCTTCATTGGCCGAAGTGCATCCCTGTGCTCGAAGTCGTGGACATGACCCATTAAAGGGAAAGGCCCGCGCAGAAGAGCGAGGAGAGGGGGAAGCTCAGCCGTGTGAGGGACTACACGTGGGGGCTTCTATTTTCACTGCGCCACCAGGCACACCCCCATCGCTTAGTTCATGGGCGTGATTTAGAAACAGAAAAGAAGAAAAGCCCGCAAACTGGAGCAAAGGGGAGGAGTCCAATACATGTGAAGGACTACACGTGGGACTTTGGCGCAAAAACTTGGCAGTGTGCGATGGATCAGCAACAGGTCGCTATGTTCGGACATACGTCGTGGATTCCAGTTCACCCTTCCACCACGACATTGACTGCTGCTGCTCCGGTAACAGATACGGGGATCCGGCTAAAGCCAAGGGGTCGATTCGCCCTGTATTTGTGCATGGACGTTGAGGCCCTGGGTGTGATTTGTCCCGGCTGTTCGGGACTGGTGTGCCAACTGAAGCCATTCGGGCGATGCGAGGCTTGTGGGGAGTTCCTGTTTGAAGTGGATCCAGCGGTGGAGAAACCGAGAACCATTTACCCCGGCCGTGCTGCAGGCAACACCACTCAAGGAGGAGGAATTACTGCTTTGACAGCCATCCCTGCGCACACTGCAGCGACCGTGGAGGAGGTCGTGAAAACTCAACGGAAGAAATCCGAGGATGCTGACTCGGTCACCACTGTCTGGCAGTGTCCAGCACCGAAGAGAAAGACCGGGATGGTAGCACCGACCAGCGGTTGTGGTGGACCGTCTCGCCCGCTTACGCCCGGCCAGGATGGATCCGTCGACAAGAGTTCCGGACGTCCCGATTCAAGCAAAGGCCGAGATAAGCCTGGCGGAGAGATTTGGTGTGTGGGAAGAGGTGAAAGCTCAGTCTCCACTACAGGGTACCTACCCGCGGAGGAGTGTGACACCTCTGACCTGGAGTCGCTCTCGGACATGGGAGAGGACGTTGCTATAGATGAACTGTTTGCAGAAAAGGGCTGGGACAAAGTACCTCTCGCTTCATCCCGGAGAACCAGGGATCCACCCATGTCTACAGGGGAAAGTACACCCCGGGTGGAGGCACCAGCGCCTGAAGAGGGGTCCCATCCCCGGCCTGCCTCTACATCCCCGGTACCATCTGTACCGAAGACCGGGGAAAAGAGACTGTTACTGCGGGCACCAATGCCCCGACCAGACGTGGTCAAGGTCCCTCGCCACCCGGACTCAATCGTTTTGCCTGGTGAAGGGGATAGAGCTACTATGCCTTCTTTGGCCAGACTACAACGCCTATTTGGTCAGAAGGTTGCTGCAGAGTACGGATGGGAGTATCCATACTTGTCCAAGGAACTGCTCTATGAGGTGGAAGTGTGCCGGGAGCGCTGGTACAATGACTTTGTGTGGACTCACCTTCAGATTCCACACGCACGCAGGTACCTGGCATGCTCTCCCAAGGCCTCTCAACGTTTTAAGGACTGCAAGGCAGAGTGGATGTTGGGACGACACATCCATGCAGACAAAGTGCTGATCCGGCGCAAGGAAGGAGAAGATGTAGAGTATCATCTGGAGACAATGGACCAGCACTTGAAGCCGCTTGTTCTGCCGCATCCTCGTTTCTACCTGTAGGAGAGAAAAGACTCCGTTCTTGTTATGCTGCTGAACTTTCTGGGGCCTGTTGCTTTCGTTGCCCAGAGGAATGAAGAACTGTTCCTGGTTTGTTCTTCACTTTTCCAGCAAGAGATCATGGACTCTGGGGTAGATAGGGCCAAAGAGAAGAGGAAAAGTTCCATGAGTGCAGTTACTGTGATGCTGTCACCAGGTGGCAGTGTTGCGCAACGTTAAACACTTTACACACACTCACTCCTTGGAGGAAAGGGATTTCTTTACGGAGAAGTTTATTTTCTCTCACACGAATATATGTGTCAGGGTTTATGTGTGGTGATTTCGTTTTTTCCCTCTGCAGGAGAACCTCCCATCAAGATCACTGAGAATGGGGTGGATCTTAGTCAGGATGGGTGGGAAAAGTATAATGTGAATATGTGATTCAAAAGTTATGGTTAAATGTTGTTGTTTCCCTTCCCTTTTATATAGGGCTCAGACACAATTGCTTCAGTTGACCAAGTTTTTTCCAAAAGTTTTTATTTTTGTACAATTGTTAGTCGGTCTCTGGATTGGAACATGCCAGCCCTTGAGGGTATGATTTGTTCCAGACACTGGGGACCAGTGTCAAATCACCAGGGGGAGAGTGTAGCGGGTATGTACTTTCTCGGGTGTAAATTTAACTGGCAGAGACACCAGTGATGTGTAATTCCCTGCAGCCCAGCAGGTGGCGCTGTCGCCCTGGGCTGGGGTTGAATCATTGCTGTGTGCCGTATCCTTTTTGTCCTCCCTTGGCAGCAGTATGGTGGGGCGGGGAACCCGCCGTGCTTGCTGGTAGAGGGTATAAAGGGGCCGGCCATCTTTTTCACGGGGTCGAGTCCCAGGCACCTTCAGCCTGTGGGCGGTGGTTCGTGTCGGTCCTCTAGGCGGCCTAGGCCTAGAGGACAGCCGAAGGTCGTGTTCCATCTCAGGCACCTTTAGCCTGGGGTGAGGTACTCGAGAGGAGGTCTGGAGCTCAGTGCCCAACACTGAGTTCCGCGAGGGACGGAGGTCCTAGGGAACCCAGGGATTGGATACCCGAATCCGGAAGGCGTAATGGACCGGGGGGAGCTCCTCACTTGAAGACCGGGTGCAGCAGATTGCCAGTGACAGGAGAGCCTCCCACCGGAGACCGCCTGGAAGGAAATCCCCCCTCGTTCGGAGACCGCAACCCACTTTCAGGGAGGAAAGTGGAGAGTGCATTGTGTCTGGGCCTATTCGCATCCACACCTCCTTGTTTGTTCTGTTCTTAAAGGGAGTCTAACTGATTATGCTGTTCACTCGAGAAGAATAAAGGAGTGTTGGACTTTAATGGTGTGAGGTTCTTTTCTGGTGGACATTGTTCAAGGTAATCTCACGTGGAGGTTTTAGGTGCACAACACTGACCCGAAGGTAGAGGAAGAACTTTGCTT
The DNA here is from genome assembly GCA_029206835.1 of Rana muscosa. NCBI lineage: Eukaryota > Metazoa > Chordata > Amphibia > Anura > Ranidae > Rana > Rana muscosa. The sequence continues at coordinate 180,344,037 of CM055118.1, read as the reverse complement.
ATACCGCACTGACACCTGTGGTGAAGGCCAGGCGTGGTGTCCCCGCTCTCTCCCCTCTAAGGTACCCCTAGACAAGAAAAGAAACGAGCTGATGCAAAGAGGGGAGTGAGGAGGGCGCTACACTTAGATTAAAGATCACGATTCTCAGAGTAACATCATCTTTCACATTATATCACAAAATTTGGCTAACTTTACTGTTTATTTTTTATTCATTAAGGAGTATTTTTTCCCCAAAAACTGCATTTGAAAGACAACTGCACAAATACAGTGACATGAAATGCAATGACCGCCATTTTATTCTCTAGGGTCTCTGCTAAATATATATATATTAAACTTAAAAACTAAGCCCTTTTCTGACACTTGTTGCTTACAAGTTAAAATCAGAATTTTTTGATAGAAAATTACTTAGAATCCCCAAACATTATATATATATATATATATATATATATATATATATAATGTTTGGGGATCCTAAGTAATTTTCTATCAAAAAATTCTGATTTTAACTTGTAAGCAACAAGTGTCAGAAAAGGGCTTAGTTTTTAAGTGGTTAAACTGCCCTCATTTGCAGAGCAAAGTTTATCCCCTTGATATAAAAGAACCAAATGATACAGTGTTTCTTGTTTATCTCAGCGATGAACAATGTCGTGATAAACTTTGCTGTTTTTTTTTTTTTTTTTTGACAGCTCTGAGCAGAGAACAGCTCTGCACTTGTCACATGAATCGTGAAAATGCTGGATTAAAATCGTGAGGTCGTTATTCTTTAATGATTAATCGTGCATCTCAATTGAAGTACTGTTTACCTCATTTACTAAGCTCTGGAGCAACTGCACTTGACGAGGGCAAATGCACTTTGCAAAGTATACAGTCTATTTGCCTTTAGTAAATCAACCCCTAAAGCCTCATACACACAATCGGATTATACGACAGGAATTGTGTGATGACAGGCTGTTGTCGGAAAATCTGACCATTTGTTTGCTCTATCGGACAATTGTTGTCGGATTTTCCGCAGACAAATGTTGGATAGCATGCTTTAAAATTGTCCACCAACAATTGTGTGTTGTCGGATTTTCTGATCATGTGTACACAAGTCCGTCGGATGAAACTCCAAAGTACAAACACGCATGCTCAGAAGCAATGCTCACCATAACACGACATTAGCATAAATTGCCCAAAGGGTGGCGCTAAAGAGCTGAAAAAACACATAGTTTTGTGTTTGTTGGCTGACAATTCTTTGTCGTTTGTATGCAAAATAAGTTCCTGGCCAACTCCCTTCAGACAAAAGTCCTACGCTTTGTCAGATGAAAATATGATTGTGTGTACGTGGCTTAACTGTCTCCATGTTGTACAGAAAGACATTTCAAGAATCCCAGCCATCCGTTCTAAAAACTTTTTTTCTGCAAAGTCAAGCGAATCTGTTATTTTAGAAAGAACCTAAGATTGGCATATAAGCACTCTAATGTAATTTAACTACTTTCTGACCGCCCACAGTACTTTAACTCCGCGTTGGTGGCACAGGCAGGCTAGATCACATACATGCACATCATCCAGCCTGTTCCAGGCTAGGGGCATGCAGCGTGCCCCTCCAGCGACAGCTGTGTCCACCAGACACAGCAGATTGTGGATCTCTCTACCGGTCCTGGTACACAGTGTGTTGTGTTGTGATTGTCCCACAGTTATAACTTGACACTTGGGCCAATCACAGCACCCTGTACTATGTGATTAGCTGTAGCCAATCACAGATCACTAGTTATCACAGCTGTTATGAATGTAACCCATTCATGACAGTAGATAACATTGCTGTTGCAATGATTATCATTGTAACAGCAATAAAAGTGTTAGAAAAAAATAAGTTTTTTTTTTTAAATAAATATTATTATTTTATTTTTTTTACATACTGTTACCAGTAAGGACCCCTGATCACTGCCACACCAGTCATATGATGACGCTGTACTGCACTGGTTACAGTAAGTTAAAAAAAATGTGAATAAAAATGCATTCAACTTCAAGAATTGTTACAAAAAAATGAAAACTTAAAAAATGCATTTTAGGGGCCTTAAGAATGGATAAGTCGTCAGTACATCAGAAATTATAAATTTTTAAATACATATACCATAGTTTGTAGAAGATACAACTTTCACACAAACCAATCAATATACAGTTATTGGGATTTTCTTTTACCAAAGACATGTAGCAGAATAAATTTTGACCTAAATTTAATAAACAATTGGATTTCATTGGATATGTGTTATAACAGAAAATAGAAAATATTGTTTTTTTTCAAAATGTTTGGTCTTTTTTCGTTTATATCGCAACAAAAAAAAAAAAACCAGTGTTGATCAAATACCACTAAAAGAAAGGTCTATTTGTGTGAAGAAAATAATAAAAAATGTAATTTGCGTACAGTGTTGCATAAGTGGTTAATAATTGGTAAAACATATAATAATATTTATTTTTCTTTATCAATGTACCTGAAAGCATTACACATTACATGATATAGGAATATATATTATATATATATATATATATATATATATATATATATACACAGCCCTCAAAATTTGCACTCGCCTACTCGCATTTGGCGAGTAAACAAATGAGGAGGGCGAGTAATGACAGGGCTGTGCTGTCCCAGGAATGTATAGCCAGTGCCCCAGCCGCGCACAGGCTCGCAGTGCGGCCATTGCAATACATACACAGTCAGCTGCCTAGGACCGCCCCTCTCCACCTCCTGCCACACATCCCCGCCCAAGCACACAGAGACCATGCGGTTTAATAGGCATGAAAGAGCCGCCCGCAATCCCCACCCAGACCATACACTTCAGTCTACATTTAAGAGCTGCCCGGGACCGCCCCTCTCCGCCTCCCTCTTGTACATGATTGCCCAGGCACACAGACAATGCTGTTTAATAAGCATGAGAGAGCCGCCAGGGACCGCCCCCTCTCCGCCTCAGTTCTGCTGCACACCCCCACCCAGGCACAAAGTCCGTGCACATCAATAGGCATTAAAGAGCCGCCTGGAACCACCCACTCCGCCTCCCTCCTGCTGCACATCTAAGGAGTGGGGCGGTCCTAAGTGGGCAGGCTCAACCCATCTCGGTCTGCCCTCAGTGGGCACAGTGATGACTCACCCCCGTGGCTGCAAAATTGTAAATATGACAGTGTGCTGTTAGGCAAGGTTACACTGGGGGATTAAACAAAATGTGTGCTGGTGTGCTGGGGGTGGTATTGAGAGCAAGCATGTGCTGGATATGGGGGGGGGGTGCTAATTGGAGGCATAGATATCATGGATTGGTGGGTGGGCGGAATTGAAGGTCTGAATCATATCCGTGCCTCCAATTCTACCCCCCTTCCTAATCCATCATACCTATGCCTTCACCACCACCACCCCTTCCATGTGATAGATTGGGGGGAATGGTGGTGAAATTGGAGGCAATGTATGATGGATTGGGGAGAATATTGAAAGCATAGATGCGCTGGATTGGGGGGAAGATTGGAGGCATAGGTGTTCTGGAGAGGGGAGGTCAGAAGATGAGGTGTGCTGGGGGGGTCGTTAAAAGCACAGATGGAGGGGGGGCATTGGAGACAGAGATATGCTGGGAAGAAGAATTAGAGATAGAGTTGTACTGGGGGAGGTGTTGGAGGTAGAGGTGTACTGGGGAAGGTATTGGATGTAGAGGCGTACTGGGGGGGTGTTGGAGGTAGAGGCGTAATGGGGGGGTGTTGGAGGTAGAGATGTACTGGGGGGAGGTGTTGGAGGTAGAGGTGTACTGGGGGAGGTGTTGGAGGTGGAGATGTACTGGGGGAGGCGTTGGAGGTAGAGATGTACTGGGGGGAGGCGTTGGAGGTAGAGGTGTACTGGGGGGAGGCGTTGGAGGTAGAGGTGTACTGGGGGGAGGTGTTGGAGGTAGAGGTGTACTGGGGGAGGTGTTGGAGGTAGAGATGTACTGGGGGGAGGCGTTGGAGGTAGAGGTGTACTGGGGGGGAGGTGTTGGAGGTAGAGGTGTACTGGAGGAGGTGTTGGAGGTAGAGGTTTACTGGGGGAGGTGTTGGAGGTAGAGTTGTATTGGGGGAGGCGTTGGAGGTAGAGGTGTACTGGGGGAGGCGTTGGAGGTGTACTGGGGGAGGTGTTGGAGGTTGAGGTGTACTGGGGGAGGTGTTGGAGGTAGAGTTGTATTGGGGGAGGCGTTGGAGGTAGAGGTGTACTGGGGGAGGCGTTGGAGGTGTACTGGGGGAGGTGTTGGAGGTAGAGGTGTACTGGGGGAGGTGTTGGAGGTAGAGTTGTATTGGGGGAGGCATTGGAGGTAGAGGTGTACTGGGGGAGGCATTGGAGGTGTACTGGGGGAGGTGTTGGAGGTTGAGGTGTACTGGGGGAGGTGTTTGAGGTAGAGGTGTACTAGGGGAGGTGTTGGAGGTAGAGGCGTACTGGAGGAGGCAAAACAAAACCTAATACTGAATAAAGCAATAAACCGTTTCATTTCATGAGATAATTTACGAGGGCGTGTATAGGGGCGGGGCAGGGTAGGGTTTGGGTGGGGGAACTGGTGGCGAGTAACTCTTAAGACCTGGCTAGTAGCTCAGGAGTTGAAATTTTGAACCCTGTATATATATATAGCGGTACACCCAGTTAAGAGGGCTGCTGGTATTAATTTGGGCCCTGTAGTGCACCGCTGTCAACCCCTGGCAATGGGCTCTATCCTCCCGTGGCACAGCTAGTAATGGGGAGATAGGACCGCGTGACCGCAACTCTTGGGGACGCAGTCCTATGGCAAACACACACAGTTCTTGCTTGATAGGCAGGAGGGTCCAAAGAGACCGAACAAACTCTGCCTCCCCTTTATAAAGTCCGCCCCAGCAGTCCTTGCTTCGGGGCAATGCACCTTGGGTGCTGAAAGATCTCTTGGGAAATGTAGTCTCTCTGTATTAAAGGGGAATACCCCGCTACACACTCCCCCCACTTTGAATCTTTGGTCCCCAAAGACAGCATCAACAAAAAGTACCCACTACATTACTCAAGGCTGTCAGAGATATTGGCAGGGGAAGTTCCCACCAAAAACAAGGAAGGGAGTTACCCTGCCCACAGGTCACTTCTGCAAGTGTGGCCTGCCTAACTGTGCCAGGGAGTGAGCTGGGGTTGCCCTCCACCAAATGTACAGTGGAGGGACCAGATGTGGGTATGGTCCTTCTTGCGGTTAGGACTGTGTCCTCTGAACTTTCTCCCATCTGAGCGTAGGTTAATTTCCGGGGAGGGCGAATGGCTCTCTTTATTCTTTGCTCCCTGGGAGTCACAGTCTCAGCCACTCTAGTTTCTTCTTCTGGTACTGAAGTGGGGACTTCCTCTGTTTCTTGGACATCCAATTCAGATGCAGAGAGGTATATGGAATCCATTGAATCTTCAGCAGGCGAATTGTCTTGAACATCTTCCCACTCTTGGAACTGAAGACTGGACGGGACAAATTCAGTGGCTCCTGCATTTAAGGTGTTATCCACAAGACCTTCAGAAGGGGGAAGGTCAATGGACAAGGGCACAGGGGCCTGAGACGGCCACAACCAGCTGAGTTCTGCTTCCTTCTCTTCACTTTGATCTGAGTCTCTCTTCCCTTGACAAAGTTGCTTGTGACCTAGTACTAGGTCGAGGGGTATGAGTGATAGAAGGTGACTCAGGAGAATCCAAAGTAGGTGGCAGCCTGACAGCCTCCGACAAAAGTAACAGATGATTCCGGTGCCAGGTCTTCAGTGGCCCTATTTTCCCTTCTGGCTTTACTTGGTAAACTGGCAGATCCGGTAGTTTCTTGCAGATCACCTAGGGCTCTGATCTCCATCTATCTGCTAGCTTATGTTTTCCAGGAACACCTAAATTTCTCAGCAAGACTCAGTCTCCAGGCTGTAGATCTTGAATCCGAACTTTCAAGTCGAAATTCCGCTTGTTTCGGGCTCCTCTCTGATCGGATGATAACTGAGCCTTCTCATAGGCCAACTTCAAGCTTTTCCTCAGCCTGTCCACATAGCCCTTGTGTGAGGCAGCAGATGTATGGTCCACAGAAGTACCGAAGGCCAAATCCACTGGCAGTCTTGCCTCTCTCCCGAACATGAGTCTGTAGGGGGAATACCCTGTGACATCACTGGTGGTGCTGTTGTAGGCATGCACAATTGCTGCTATGTGCTTGCCCCAGTGCTGCTTTTCCTCACTAGACAGGGTTCCCAACATGTTTAACAAAGTCCTATTGAACCTCTCTGGTTGGGCATCCCCCTGAGGGTGATAGGGAGTAGTGCGAGTCTTCTTTATTCCTAAAGAATCCAGTAACTTTTTGATTAACCGACTCTCAAAATCTCTCCCTTGATCTGAGTGAAGGCGTTGAGGCAATCCATAATGGACAAAGTACTTCTCCACCAAAATTTTTGCAACGGTGGAAGCCTTCTGGTCTTTGGTTGGAAAAGCCTGGGCGTAGCGAGTGAAATGGTCGGTTACCACCAGAACATTTCCATGACCACTCAAGTCAGGTTCAAGACAAAGGAAGTCAATGCATACCAAGTCCAGGGGCCCTTGGCTTTCTAGATGGCCCATTGGGGCAGCTTGACGTGGCAGTGTCTTCCTTTGTATGCAGCGGGCACATGAGTGACAGTACTCCTCCACTTCAGCCCGCATACAGGGCCAGTAAAACCTACTTCTCACCAGTTGGAAGGTTCGTTCAGCCCCTAGGTGGCCATGATTATCATGCAGAGCAGCTAGGACAGTTTTCCTGTGCTTGTCCAGCAAGAACAGCTGCCACTTCTCTTCCAGGTCATCAGAGGGGCCCCTTCGGTAGACCACCCCTTGATGTAGCTGTAACTTGTCCCATTCTTTGTGGATGGATCGGGCCTCCCTTGAGGAGTCGTGTAGAAGCCTACTCGGATCCTGATCCTCCAAAACTTCCAAAGCTAATCTTCCCCAGGGGTCTTCTAGCTGATCCCTTCTAAGGTCCTTCTTAGATAGCTTCGACAAGTCGTCTTCACCAATCTGGGTCACATCACAATAGGATTTGGGCTGGCTTGAAACTGGGCCCCTTGACATAAGGCCCTCACTCCATCCAGGATCACTTGGGTCCAATCTTCAATGCAGAAAGTGGGAGCATGTGCCCTTCTGGATAAAGCGTCAGTATCTCGGTTCCCCGCTCCAGGCCTATACTTCAGACTGAAGTTGAAACTGGAAAGGGTTGCCAACCAACGGGGGCCAGTGGCATCCAACTTGGCTGTGGTGAAGAGATAGGTAAGCGGATTATTGTCAGTCTTTACAGTGAATTCAGCCCCATACAGGTAGTCTCTGAGCTTATCCACAACTGCCCACTTTAGGGCCAGGAACTCCAACTTGTGGGTGGGGTAATTCTTCTCTGTTGGTGTTAGGCTTCTACTAACATAGGCTAGGCGACTGGCCTTAGCTGTCCTTCATATTCCTGGTATAGCACACCTCCCAGGCCATCATGGCTGGCATCCACATGAAGTTCATACGGTTTCTTGGGGTCAGCATAGGTCAATATCGGGGCAGTGGTCAGGCTCTTCTTTAACATTTTGAAGGCGTCTTCACATCTTTCTGTCCACTGTCCTTCCACAGAGTCTCCCGGCTTCCTAGGGCCAGTCTCATCTTCCTCTCCCTCTGTCTTCCACAACTCATTTAGGGGTTTTGCTATTTTTGCGAACCCTTCCACGAATCGACGGTAGTAGGAGCAAAATCCGAGGAAGGATCTGAGTTCAGTCACAGTGGTTGGGCGAGGCCAGGAGGAAACTGCTTCAAGTTTGTCAGGGTCGGTAGACACTCCCTCTTCGGACACTATGTGTCCTAGATAATGTACTGAGGACTGGTAGAACTGACACTTTTCTGGTGAAAGCTTGAGCCCCTCGTCACTGAGTCTCTTCAGGACTTTCTCCAGCCTTCCTTCATGCTCCTCAAGAGTCCTTCCAAAGACAATGATGTCATCTAAGTACACTAGGACTTCAATAAGGTGCATGTCCCCCACCGTCTTCTCCATTAGCCTCTGAAAGGTGGCAGGGGCCCTCGACAGGCCTTGGGGCATCCTGTTGAACTCGTAGAACCCTATCGGGGTGATGAAAGCCGTTTTCTCTCGATCTTCAGGATTAGGGATGAGCTTCGTGTTCGAGTCGAACATACGTTCGACTCGAACATCGGCTGTTCGATCGTTCGACGAAGATCGAACGATTTGGGCCGTTCGCGCCAAATTCGAGTGACGCGAACGGCCCACAATGCACTACGCCATCGCAGTGTCATCCAGGCGCTGTGATTGGCCAAGCATGCACTGTGACCCCGCATGCTTGGCCAATCACAGCGCCGGCAGCGAGGAGAGCAATGATTGGCCACAGGCAGGATGCCTGTGGCCAATTATTGCTGAGGGTGTTTAGTACACGCCCCACACTATAAAAGGCCGCCAGCACAGCGGCCTAGTGTAGTGTGTTCCGGAGCAGGGAAAGACAAGCATAGGCAGGGACAGTGACATTTATTTCTTTCTTGCTTAACCTGGATTCCTTTAGTTTAGGGAAAGAGAAGGATAGGTAGGGAGAGTGTCAGTGTGTTTTACTGTGCCAGTCCTTGTTTCTAGGGACAAAGAAGGAAAGTGAGGGGATTTCTCCTTGTGCTATAGTGTGCTTTAAAAAAACATTTTTTCTAGGGACAGAAAACTGTAGGTAGGGAGAGTGTCAGTTTCTTTCACTGTGCCAGTCCTTGTTTCTAGGGACAAAGAAGGAAAGTGAGGGGATTTCTCCTTGTGCTATAGTGTGCTTTAAAAAAACATTTTTTCTAGTGACAGAAAACTGTAGGTAGGGAGAGTGTCAGTTTCTTTCACTGTGCCAGTCCTTGTTTCTAGGGACAAAGAAGGAAAGTGAGGGGATTTCTCCTTGTGCTATAGTGTGCTTTAAAAAAACATTTTTTCTAGGGACAGAAAACTGTAGGTAGGGAGAGTGTCAGTTTCTTTCACTGTGCCAGTCCTTGTTTCTAGGGACAAAGAAGGAAAGTGAGGGGATTTCTCCTTGTGCTATAGTGTGCTTTAAAAAAACATTTTTTCTAGGGACAGAAAACTGTAGGTAGGGAGAGTGTCAGTTTCTTTCACTGTGCCAGTCCTTGTTTCTAGGGACAAAGAAGGAAAGTGAGGGGATTTCTCCTTGTGCTATAGTGTGCTTTAAAAAAACATTTTTTCTAGGGACAGAAAACTGTAGGTAGGGAGAGTGTCAGTTTCTTTCACTGTGCCAGTCCTTGTTTCTAGGGACAAAGAAGGAAAGTGAGGGGATTTCTCCTTGTGCTATAGTGTGCTTTAAAAAAACATTTTTTCTAGGGACAGAAAACTGTAGGTAGGGAGAGTGTCAGTTTCTTTCACTGTGCCAGTCCTTGTTTCTAGGGACAAAGAAGGAAAGTGAGGGGATTTCTCCTTGTGCTATAGTGTGCTTTAAAAAAACATTTTTTCTAGGGACAGAAAACTGTAGGTAGGGAGAGTGTCAGTTTCTTTCACTGTGCCAGTCCTTGTTTCTAGGGACAAAGAAGGAAAGTGAGGGGATTTCTCCTTGTGCTATAGTGTGCTTTAAAAAAACATTTTTTCTAGGGACAGAAAACTGTAGGTAGGGAGAGTGTCAGTTTCTTTCACTGTGCCAGTCCTTGTTTCTAGGGACAAAGAAGGAAAGTGAGGGGATTTCTCCTTGTGCTATAGTGTGCTTTAAAAAAACATTTTTTCTAGGGACAGAAAACTGTAGGTAGGGAGAGTGTCAGTTTCTTTCACTGTGCCAGTCCTTGTTTCTAGGGACAAAGAAGGAAAGTGAGGGGATTTCTCCTTGTGCTATAGTGTGCTTTAAAAAAACATTTTTTCTAGGGACAGAAAACTGTAGGTAGGGAGAGTGTCAGTTTCTTTCACTGTGCCAGTCCTTGTTTCTAGGGACAAAGAAGGAAAGTGAGGGGATTTCTCCTTGTGCTATAGTGTGCTTTAAAAAAACATTTTTTCTAGGGACAGAAAACTGTAGGTAGGGAGAGTGTCAGTTTCTTTCACTGTGCCAGTCCTTGTTTCTAGGGACAAAGAAGGAAAGTGAGGGGATTTCTCCTTGTGCTATAGTGTGCTTTAAAAAAACATTTTTTCTAGGGACAGAAAACTGTAGGTAGGGAGAGTGTCAGTTTCTTTCACTGTGCCAGTCCTTGTTTCTAGGGACAAAGAAGGAAAGTGAGGGGATTTCTCCTTGTGCTATAGTGTGCTTTAAAAAAACATTTTTTCTAGGGACAGAAAACTGTAGGTAGGGAGAGTGTCAGTTTCTTTCACTGTGCCAGTCCTTGTTTCTAGGGACAAAGAAGGAAAGTGAGGGGATTTCTCCTTGTGCTATAGTGTGCTTTAAAAAAACATTTTTTCTAGGGACAGAAAACTGTAGGTAGGGAGAGTGTCAGTTTCTTTCACTGTGCCAGTCCTTGTTTCTAGGGACAAAGAAGGAAAGTGAGGGGATTTCTCCTTGTGCTATAGTGTGCTTTAAAAAAACATTTTTTCTAGGGACAGAAAACTGTAGGTAGGGAGAGTGTCAGTTTCTTTCACTGTGCCAGTCCTTGTTTCTAGGGACAAAGAAGGAAAGTGAGGGGATTTCTCCTTGTGCTATAGTGTGCTTTAAAAAAACATTTTTTCTAGGGACAGAAAACTGTAGGTAGGGAGAGTGTCAGTTTCTTTCACTGTGCCAGTCCTTGTTTCTAGGGACAAAGAAGGAAAGTGAGGGGATTTCTCCTTGTGCTATAGTGTGCTTTAAAAAAACATTTTTTCTAGGGACAGAAAACTGTAGGTAGGGAGAGTGTCAGTTTCTTTCACTGTGCCAATCCTTGTTTCTAGGGACAAAGAAGGAAAGTGAGGGGAATTCTCCTTGTGCTATAGTGTGCCAAAGCATTCCTCATCAACCATCTTTGAAATCCTTGTTTTTTGGACAGTCAGGGAAATTGTCGTTGTGCTATTCTGTGCAAAAGCAATAATCCTCAACCATATTTAGAAATCCTTAAGTAAAGGGACAGAGAAGGACACCTGAAGGTAGCCCTTATTGCTTTTTTCCCATCTCCCTGCAGGCCATCTATTAGAATGTCTGGAAGGCAAACAAGGAGAGGCAGACAGTCAGGAGGCAATAAAAGAGGGCAAGCAGGCTCTGTGTCTGGGGGCAACAGTGCTGGTCGTGGACGCGGTGCATTGTCATCAGCACATGGCCATGGGACACGCTTGTCCTTGTTTTCGGCAGCTGGACATGTTGAGCCACATCATGCCGAAGACTTGGTAGAGTGGATGACCAAGCCCTCCTCCTCCTCCTCATCCTCTCTCACCCAGGCTCAGGGTACTGGCAAAGCAGCTGCCAAAGCGTCCTCTTCCCTGGTATCAATGTCAGACTCATCATCAGTCACTCCTTCCCTAGACCCACCATGTCCTCCTCCTGAGGAGTCCCCCGAACTGTTTGAGCACAGTGTTGGGTACATGCTCCAGGAGGATGCCCAGCGTTTCGAAGGGTCTGATGATGAAACCCAGCTACAGGAAGGCAGTAGCGTGAGAGCAGACAGAGGGGATGCTCAAGAAGGACACCAATCTGGCAGTCATGTTCCAGCAGCTGCAGCATACTGCCAGATTGGCTCCAGTGATGAGGAGGGAGGGGATGATGAGGTCACTGACTCCACGTGGGTGCCTAATAGGAGAGAGGAGGAGGAGGAGGATGAGGAGGAGGCACATCTCCAACGAGGCAGGATGCCCTTTGGTGGCCAGCGTAAGGGCAGTACACCGACGGAATCACACCGCAGAGCTCCGCCTGTGCAGGGCGCTGCCTCTGCCCGTCATTCAAAAAGTTCCTTGGTGTGGGCCTTTTTTGAGGCTAGTGCATCAGATCGCACAGCTGCTGTTTGCAACATATGTCTCAAGCGTATATCGCGTGGCCAAAACATCAGCCGCTTGGGTACCACATGCCTGACCAGACATATGTTGACCTGCCATGCAGCTCGTTGGCAAGCCTACCTCAAAGACCCACACCAAAGAACAAAGCGGACCTCTCCTTGCACCGCATCAGCTGGGATCTCCAACCCCACTATAACTTCAGTCCTCTCTGAAACATGCACTGAGAGGAATGAAGGTGTAGAATTAGGTGTGTCACAGCCAAGTACTTGCGGCCACTCTGCTAGCAGTACACCGACGTCCGATTCTAGCAGGCAAATTTCCCTGCCCCAGCTGCTGGACCGTCGAAAGAAGTTCACTCCCAGCCATCCACATGCCCAGCGGTTGAATGCTAGCTTGGCTAAATTGCTAGCGCTTCAACTGCTGCCTTTTCAGTTGGTAGACTCGGCCCCCTTCCGTGAGTTTGTGCAATGTGCGGTTCCTCAGTGGCAGGTTCCCAAACGCCACTTTTTCTCACGGAAGGCTATTCCGGCTCTCTACCGGCATGTGGAAGGCAATGTTTTGGCCTCGCTGGACAGGGCGGTCAGCGGTAAGGTGCATATTACCGCTGACTCATGGTCCAGCAGGCATGGACAGGGACGTTACCTTTCTTTCACGGCCCATTGGGTCACTCTTTTGGCAGCTGGGAAGGATGCAGGACAAGGTGCAGTAGTGTTGGAGGTTGTTCCACCGCCACGCCTCCAAAATGCTACTACTGGTTGTGACACACCTCTCTCCTCCACCCCCTCCTCTTCTTCTTCCTCCATGGCCTCTTCCTGTGGTTTGTCCTATGAACCAGCGGTGCTCCGTAGCCGTTCACGGGGCTACGCAAGTACGCAGGCAAAAAGATGCCATGCTGTGCTTGCGCTGGTGTGTTTGGGGGACAGAAGCCACACTGGGGCAGAGGTCCTGTCTGCTCTGCAGGGCCAGGCCGAGAGGTGGTTGACGCCACGCCAGCTTAAGCCAGGAATGGTGGTTTGCGACAATGGCACCAACCTCCTCTCCGCCCTCCGACAGGGACAACTGACCCATGTGCCCTGTGTGGCTCACGTCCTTAACCTGGTGGTGCAGCGGTTCTTGGCCAGGTACCCGGGCTTACAGGATGTCCTGAGGCAGGCCAGGAAAGTCTGTGTGCATTTCCGCAGATCTTATAATGCCAGTGCTCGCCTGGCTGAGCTGCAAAAGGAGTTGAACCTGCCCAAGAACCGCCTTATATGTGACATGCCCACCAGGTGGAACTCAACGTTGGCCATGCTGCAGCGGCTGCACACGCAGCAGAGGGCCATCAATGAGTACCTGTGCGACTACGGCACCAGGACAGGGTCAGGGGAGCTTGTTTTTTTTTCTCCATGCCAGTGGGGCATGATCAGGGATGCATGCACTGTCCTGGCACCATTTGAGGAGGCCACGAGGATGGTGAGCAGTGACAGTGCATGCATCAGTGACACTGTACCTCTTGTCCACCTGTTGGAGCACACGCTGCGTGGAATAATGGACAGGGCACTTGAGGCAGAACAGAGGCAGGAAGAGGAGGACTTCCTTGCCTCTCAAGGCCCCCTTTACCCAGACAGTGTTCCTTCTGTCCCACCCATCGCACAGGAAGAGGAAGAGGAGGAGGAGGAGGAGGAGGAGGAGGAGGAGGAGGATTGTGTCAGCATGGAGGTGGAGGCTGGCACTCAGCATCATCAGCAGCAGTCTTTTAGGGATGATTTACAGTCCCAAGAAACCAGTGGACTTGTACGTGGCTGGGAGGAGGTGGCTGCGGATCATGTCGTCCTTAGTGACCCAGAGGACTCCGGAGCGAATGCCTCAGCAAACCTACGCTGCATGGCCTCCCTGATCCTGCAAAGTCTGCGGAAGGATCCTCGTATTCTTCGGATCAAGGAGAGGGACCATTACTGGCTGGCCACTCTCCTTGATCCACGGTACAAGGGTAAGGTTGCGGACCTTATGTTACCTTCGCAGAGGGAGCAGAGGATGAGACAACTCCGGGAGGCCTTGCAGAAAGGTCTGTGCAACGCGTTCCCAGAGACTGGGAGGTTACAAACTCCTGGTCCTGGACAACGAGTTGCTGAGGCTTCGGCCAGTCAAAGAAGGAGCGGTGGGGAAGGTGGCCGTCTGACCGATGCGTTCAGACAATTCTTTAGTCCGCAGCCCCAAAGTATGATCGGTTCCAGCAACCATCGCCAGCGTCTGATAAACATGGTGCAGGAATATCTAGGGGCAAGGTCAGACTTGCACACCTTCCCCACCGAAAATCCTCTGGCTTACTGGGTCTTGAGGATGGATCACTGGCCAGAGCTTGCACAGTATGCAATTGAGCTACTGGCCTGTCCTGCATCCAGCGTTCTTTCGGAACGCACATTCAGTGCTGCTGGAGGATTTGTCACGGATCACAGGGTGCGCCTGTCCACCGACTCGGTTGATCGACTGACTTTCATCAAGATGAACCAGTCTTGGATCACCACCAGCTACCACACACCTGATGCTGATATAACAGACTAATTGATTTTAACATGTCACATCCCTTCAAGACTGATGCTGATGCTGAGTGCCTGTGCTGTTATGTTGACTGGCTATCCTCCTCCTCCGAGTCCTCAATGATACGATTGATGATGATAGCTTGGAAGATCATTTTTGTTTATGGGTGCCGCCACCAGTGGCTAAGGCCCAATTTTTCAGCCCCTGTTTTACAGGGGCGTGTAATTACAATTTTTTTAGCAATAATTTGCCATAGGGCTCATTGCTGTGCTCCAAGTACAGTATCTGTGAGGGGTTGGAGTGTTGTGGCACCAGTGCCTAAGGCCCAATTTTTCAGCCCCTGTTTAACAGGGGCGTGTCATTACAATTTTTGAAGCAATACTTTGCAACAGGGCTCATTGCTGTGCTCCAAGTAACGTATCTGTGAGGGGTTGTAGTGTTGTGCCACCAGTGCCTAAGGCCCAATTTTTCAGCCCCTGTTCAACAGGGGCATGCAATTACAATTCTTGATCTAATAATTCACAGCAGGGCCCATTGCTGCACCCACCAAGAGTAACTCTGAGGGCTTACAGTGTTGTGGCAACGCCACCACCACCACCACCACCACGAAAGGCCCAATTTTTCAGCCCCTGTTCAACAGGGGCATGCAATTACAATTCTTGATCTAATAATTCACAGCAGGGCCCATTGCTGCACCCACCAAGAGTAACTCTGAGGGCTTACAGTGTTGTGGCAACACCACCACCACCACCACCACCACGAAAGGCCCAATTTTTCAGCCCCTGTTCAACAGGGGCATGCAATTACAATTCTTGATCTAATAATTCACAGCAGGGCCCATTGCTGCACCCACCAAGAGTAACTGTCAGGGCTTACAGTGTTGTGGCACCAGCACCACCATCAAAGGCCCAATTTTTACTACCACTGTTCAACAATTATATGTAATTAAAATTCCTGATATAATAGTTGACAGCAGGGCGTTCCAGCACCAACCAAGAGTAACTGTGAGTGCTTACAGTGTTGTGCCAACACCAACAACTAAGGGGCCTATTTCTGCAGAGTATATACGGCAGGTCCCTACTTTCAAACATCCAACTTACAAACGACTCCTACTTGCAAACGCAAGAAGACAACAGGAAGTGAGAGGAAATCTACCCCTAGGAAGGAAAATTCTCTCCTGTAAGAATAAATATGGGAGAAAGGTGTCTCCTCTGTACTGATGCTTTATCAGCAATCCTTGTTTCAAGAAAAACACCACATTTCAAAAACAGTTGACATTGGGACGGAAAGTGAGGTGAAATGTTCTGAACAGGGGCACAGACAGCAAAACAAATGTTACAGGGGTGATAACCCTTACCTATGTTTTCCAAAAAGTTTAAAAATAGATTTTTGGGCTGGAGCTACACTTCAACAATGTACCTGTTCAAAATTACAAACAGATTCTACATAAGAACAAACCTACAGTCCCTGTCTTGTATGCACCGCCTGTATACGGCTGTTCAGAGTATATAGGGCCTTTTTTATTTTATGTGCGGGGTTCCCCTTAATATCCATACAAGACCCAAAGGGGCTGGTAATGGGCTGGGGTAGGGGGGGGGGGGGTCATGGGGTAGCTATGCCATTTTTCTTAAAGCTTTTCATCCATATTACCGGGACCAGACATTACATTAAAGCCGCAAGCAGTTTTAAATGGCTTTTTTTTCCTTTAGAAGTGTCATTTTGTGCAGGGACAGTTCTAAACACGGGAAACATGTGGCACTTCACAGGCATACTTTAGACACCCCCCAGGTACGATATTTAAAGGAATATTTGACTTTTTTTTTTTCACTTTATGCATCATTAAAATGACTGCTCCCGAAAAACGACCGTTTTTAAAACTTCTTTTTGCATTGATACATGTCCCCTGGTGCAGAACCCGGGTTCCCAAACCCTTTTTAGGACAATAACATGCATAATAGTTGTTATAATTAGCACTTTAGAATTCGAACGTTCGCATCCATTGTATTTAATAGGGTTCTAATGTTCGTACGAACTTTCGGTCCGTTCGCGGGTTCTGGTGCGAACCGAACCCGGGGGTGTTCGGCTCATCACTATTCAGGATGCATAGGGATTTGATAGTACCCACTCTTCAGGTCCATGACGCTGAACCACTTGGCTCCTGACAGGCTCTGCAGGGCATCCTCAATCCTGGGAGTGGTGTACTGATCCGGTATGGTCCTCCTATTGAGAGTCCTGTAGTCTATGCACAGTCTCAATGAACCGTTTTTCTTCCGGACTACCACATAGGGGAGGCATACGGGCTTCTGGATTCTTTAATCACTCCAGTTCTCTTCAGTTCGGCCAACTGCTCACGCAGGTCTTCCAGATCATCGAGAGGAACTCGCCGGACCCTTTCCCAAAAGGGTTTGTCTTCCTGCAGACGAATCCTATGGGTAGCACTCCTTGCACACCCTACATCAAACTCGTCTTTTGAGAAGATGTTTCTCCATCTGATCAGTTGGGCCTTGGCTCTCTCTTTCCACTTCTTTGGTAAGGTGGTGTCTTCCAGGCACAACCCATCCAGGGTCTCTCCTTCAGCTTGTTTCAATTCCGACATAGCCACTGGAGTAGCTGGGTTTACTCTACCCAACAATACCCGGGCTGGAATCTTAATAGGAGAACTGGAGACATTCCTGACGCTCACTGGGATCTGGCCCTTGGACTTCTTCAACGTTCTCAAAGGGACCACTTCGGGAATCACTTCCAACCCTGGTTGAGTATCCAGGGGGTCTGGTTCCAGGACCACGAAGGGGCCAGGTTGCTCCCATGAGAGTTTTACAACAGCCCTAAGGCAGGTTACCTCACCAGGCTGTAATGTTCTCTCTTCTCTTGACAGTCTCCAGACTTTCCCTACCCCTTCTTCTGGGGCCTTTTTCTCCAGGACTAAATTCCGGTAGACCTGTTGTAGCATGGGGTGGATCCTGGCAACTGAAGCCCCTTGTTCTTGCACTATGGGGTCCAATAGTCTCCTGACCAGGTCAGTGTTGGTTCCTATAATTATGGAACTTCTACTGGCTCCTTGTGGGCGAGGACAGACCACTGCAAGATTGTCGAAAACTTCCGCTTTTCCTGTTACAGAGGGATCAAATGCCAGCCTGATTGAAACGTAGCCGTCATAAGGGAAACTCTGTGTGCCAATTCCCCATGTCTCGAGGTCGTCGAGTTTCTGTAGAGGCACGTAGCTCAAGTGTTTTTTATAAAAGTCTCTGTACAAGAGTGTCACTTGGGCTCCAGTGTCCAGGAGGGCTCTGATGTAAACTCCTTCCACTTGGACAGGGACTAGTGGAGAGGGTCCCACCAGCCTATCTAGAAAACTCTCCCGAAGCGGCTTCTTCTTTGGACTCTGGGGTTTTTCCTTAGGATTCTTCTTTTTCCACTTGTCTCTGGATCTTAACCCCTTTTGGGCCTGGTATGCATTGATTCCCTGCAGGATGTTAGACTTTAACTCCTAACAGGGGTTGTTGAGTGGTTTTTGAGGGGCGTTGTTCCCCTTTCTCTGTATTCTTTTCTCTTTCTGGATCTTTCTTGGACTGGTGCACACTCTTTCAGGGTGGCCAACTCCTCCACAATTGAAACAGACAATCTCTCTTCTCTACTGTGGAGAGCTTGGTGTCGAACTACTCTGGCGTGACTCATTCCTATTCTCCTCGGGTTCCTTTATTCCTGAGTTTTTTGACAGGAGTGAGGTCAAAAGCTCCAGCACCTGAGTCATTTGAGTCTTTAGGGTCTCCACCTCTGGGTCCCGTTCAGTGGCCATAGCTGATCTGACTCCCACCATTGGGGTGATAGTAGTCTTCTCAGTCCCTTGTAGGTCCTTTAAGAGGACTTCTTCATCTCTTATAATCCATACAAGGTCTGGGTAACTCAGAGTCATTACTCCTTCAGAGGTCTTCAAGTGAAGCCAAACTGGATCTGAGCGCAGGGCGCCCCTCAGGATCTGCTTCATTCGGGTTGCATCTATAACCTGCGGCAGTATTCCATTCTTTAGAACAATTTGGCACAGCATCCGGTTTAACCTCCGCACATATTCGGATAGCTTCTCTCCCGGCTGTTGGAGGGTATGTTCGAACTGGTACATCAGTTCAGTCGCCTTCTCTAGCTGGCCAAACTCCTCCTGCAGCATAGCCAGATAATCGTATGCGGTGCAGGTAGCATTGCTAAGCCTGAGGTTCTTTACAGCTTCAGCAGCAGCGCCCTTTAGACTTTCACTGATGCGCTGCTTCTTCTGCACCTCTGGCACCTCCCATCCTTCTACCGCTTGCATGGCCTGTTCAATCCAGGTGTCAAATTCTTCTTCTCCGGCAGGCACTGGTTGCTTCCCTGAGAAGGTGCGGAGCTTCCGGTAACTGGCTTCCACATGCACCGTATTGTTTTTTTGACACTTGACTACAAAGTCTCCTAAAGCAGTCAGTAACTCCGGCCCTATGGCAGTCAGAGGTGATGCCGGAGCTGTTGGCTCACTACTGTGTTCCATTTTGGGGCAGAGTAGTGGAGATGTTAACGGGGAGGTTCGTGGAAACTCCTTCTTCACGGCCTCTGCATGCACTAAGCGATACGTTTGGTCATCTATGGCCTTTACACTCTGACCTTTAAACTCTTCTGGGATTCCTCCTCCCCATTCCACTAGTGCGTATGTGTATGAGGTATCTGACTTTATATCTATCACACATACTTTCTGGCAGGGGGATATTATCATCACTAGCTGCTTAATCTCTTCTTCCTGCCGGATCTCCCCTGGGAGTACAATGACCACCGCCCGGGTCGGATCAGCGGCCCAGTCTACACACCACTGTTCCACTGTGCAACGTACAAGGATCCCGGACTCGAGCCCCCACATATAGCGGTACCCCCAGTTAAGAGGGCTGCTGGTATTAATTTGGTCCCTGTAGTGCACCGCTGTCAACCCCTGGCAATCGGCTCTATCCTCCCGTGGCACAGCTAGTAATGGGGAGATAGGACCGCGTGACCGCAACTCTTGGTGACGCAGTCCTATGGCAAACACACACAGTGATATACTTTAAACTTCTATTAAAGTAATTGAAACTGACACCAATGTACTTGACCCAGATATTTTACTGAGGCTAATGGGCAAGTAATAAACAACAGTATAACAAGTTGCAGATCCCTGCAATAAACAGTATTAAAGATGAACAGAGTGATAGAATAATGAGGTATTGCTTTGAAACTCTAGTGATGCCCTTTTACAACTACTTCCCCTCGTGGGCAGACAAATGCCCAGCAACGTCTACCTACGCAGTCAGGCCTGACTGAACTAAATGGAAGTTCTGTAAAACAATCTTCACTAGCAATCTTTCGGTGGTGCACTTGATGAACAAACTTTGTAATCCGAACGAGTAGTAAAGATACAGTATTTGTCTATGAGCAAGTGCTCTCTCACCACCCGGACCAGTCCTAGTCCTTTTCCTCCGCAGATTCGTCTAGGCACATGGATCCACCGACATCCGAGTCTTCGGTCCTCCTGGTGTAGTACAGCAAGGATGAGAAGATGTCTCTAGGATTCTGCTAGGCTGGCGGAGGGCTCTTTGGAAGAAAGTGCCCAGACTTTAGGCCTGGGCTTGCAGCAGTCTCGCACAGAGTTCTTGCTTGATAGGCGGGAGGGTCCAAAGAGACCGAACAAACTCCGCCTCCCCTTTATAAAGTCCGCCCTAGCAGTCCTTGCTTCGGGGCAATTCACCTTGGGTGTTGAAAGATCTCTTGGGAAATGTAGTCTCTCTGTATTAAATGGGAATACCCCGCTACATATATATATATATATAAAAAAAATAAAGACACTTTCAAAAATATTTAAATATAAGTGGCCTTATACTTTTCTTTTAATATTTCAACTTTGCAAGTTCTAATATAAGCAAAATGAGAACAAAATCATCCCCTTGAAGTGTTGCTGCCCCAGGCCTGGGCCTGCATAGCCTTTCCATTGATCTGTCAGTGATTCTTTATGTAATGCATTCAACAAGCAATGTAAAAAAAAAATAAAAAATGCTCAGATTCTGCATTTATTTTCTAGTGGAACAGTTAAAAAAACAGGCGGTTCAGAATAATGGAAGCGACACACAGCTTTACAGTTTCATTAGCCGCAGAAGCAATGTCATATGGGCCTCTTTATTTTTTTGAAATGGAAAATAGTTTTTCTACGTCCTCCGGGCAAGACTTGGCAGATCTGCAAAGACTTCATCTCCCTTACATCCAATCAATGGAGTATCACTTCAACGCTGATTTCAAGAATAAGGACAAAAATGCAGCAAATTAGACTCGCCTTCAAAATATTGTAAATTTTATGTATTTCTGTTTGGCAGTAATAGCGTTCTAATTGAATTGTTAACACTTGCAGAACTGCAGAGCTGGGAGATGACACAGTTTTCTTTCTTCTGAATGTTTCATAAAATAAATTACAAAGGACCCAAAAAAATATCATTTAAAAAGATATTGCCATCAACTTAAAAAAGCGCAGGTAGAAGCACAGACACATCTAGTTATTTTAAATGCTTACCTGCAGTGTTTTTCCTTTCTATAATTTTTTTTATTCACTGGAAATATGCAATTGAACTTGCTAGAAAATATTAATGCTCCAAATACAGTAAATTTTCCAGCTGAGCCCCCCCCCCCCCTTCACATCATAGCCCTCTCCTCTTCTGACAATGTTTAATTACTCTCTATGCTGGTCCAGCTCCTCTGCCTCTCCCCTTACCTCAGTGGATAACCCTTTTGTAGCTGCTCGGGATGGAGTGAAAAGGAATACTATAGAGTGTCACTTGAGTGACAGCTCTTCAGTGGGCAATTGTACAAAATCAGCAGAGGATCAAATACTTTTTTCCCTCACTGTATCTTTCAGCATTGATAGTGCCTTTCCAGCTGCCCATTCCATATGCACGAATTCACCCCCATATACCATTAGAGATGCAGGCTTTTAAACTGAGTGCTGATAACAAGCTCTTAAGCCCGGAGGATGCGACACCCATGATTGCCAAAAAGATTGTAAAATTTTGATTCATCTGACCACACAACAGTTTTCCACTTTGAAACAGGCCATTTTAAATGAGCTTTGGCTCCGAAAAGACAGCAGCTTTTTTGAATCATGTTCAGATATGGCTTCTTATGGTGACATGTCAGAAATGTATTCATGCAATATGATAAGCTACTAAAAGATATTGCTATCTCTGCAATAAGAGAAGAATGGGGTAAATCATTCAGCTGTACAATTTTAGCACAACTGATGCAGTGCACAGAATGATGCAGAGTACAACACCTACTGTTGTAAACACAATGGGGTTTATTTACTAAAGGCAAATCCACTTTGCACTACAAGTGCACTGCAAGTGCACTTGGAAGTGCACTTGGAAGTGCAGTCGCTGTAGATCCGAGGTGGAACATGCAAGGAAAATAAAAAACAGCATTTTTTCTTGTACATGATTGGATAAAAAAATCAGCAGAGCTTCCCCTTATTTCAGATCTTTCCCTCAGATCTACAGTGACTGCACTTCCAAGTGCACTTTCAAGTGCACTTGCAGTGGACTTGTAGTGCAGAGTGGATTTGCCTTTAGTAAATAACCCCCATAAAATCCATAAAACATATTTGAAACTTAGCAGTTTTTTTTTTTTTACAACCTCGATTTCCAAAAAGTTGGGACGCTGTATAAAATCTACATAAAACCAGAATGCAATGATGCCTTTTTCAGGGAAGGTCTTGAATATTTCAGCAGGACAATGCTATTCGCATACTGCATCTATGACAGCAGCATGGCTTTATAGTAGAAGAGTCCAGGAGCCTAACTGGCCTGCCTGCAATCCAGACCTTTCACCAAATGAAAATATTTGGCACACCATGAACCGAAAAATACTACAAAGAACACCCAGAACTGTCGAAGAGTTGGAATCTCAAAACTCCAGCAACTGTCTCCTCAGTTCCCAGGCATTTACAAAGTGTAGTGTTAAATCCGATTTTTGATGAGACAGTGGGGTTGATTTACTAAAGGAAAATAGACTGTGCACTTTGTAAAGTGCAGTTGCCCTCTGCAAGTGCAGTTGTTCCAGAGTTTAGTAAATGAGGTAAAGCTTCACTTTGCAAAGAGTACCCAATCGTGTGTATGGAAAATAAAAAATGTTGCATTTTTGCTTACACATGATTGGATGATGGAAGTCAGCAGAGCTTCTGCTCATTTACTAAGCTCTGGAACAACTGCACTTGCAGGGTGCAACTGCACTTTGCAAAGTGCACAGTCTTTTTGCCTTTAGTAAATCAACCTCAGTCCAAAACTTAAGATAATGAGGTGCTTTTTTATTACAAACACTGCAGTGGAGAAACACAATACACAGTTCTAAGTAAAGCAGTAAAGTGAAAGTGTTTCTGGGCTTACATCTACAGGTTACACAATTTATATGTATGAATATGCATAAGATATGGGCGTGTATTCTAGGCGTGATATAGGTGTGATCGTATAGTTTAGTCCAATCAATGTCCATATCTTCTTAGTAGCAAGAGAACAGTTGAATGGGTGGTTACATGTGACATAGAAAGTGAAAGAAAACATGGGCGCCGCCATGACGGTACTGGATCAAACCAGCTAGATAAGACTGTGCATTTCTCTGAGCAAAAGGGAGTAAACTGCTGCTTCTTATCTGGCGGTGAAGGACATCATAGACTGAAAACCATGTGTCTAAAAGAAAGTGTATTACAAATTCTTAAAGTGATAGTCTCATATATATATATATATATATATATATATATATATATATATATATATATTAGGGCTGTGGAAATTAACTATTAATTCCTCGATTAATCGATTAATTGTTTTGATCGATTAAAATTCTTTTGATCGATTAAAATTCTTTTGATCGGTGCACACCTCTCCCCCGGCTTCCGGGTCTTCAGGGAGATCCGGTGATGTTACAGACACCGGCGGGGCTTGCCGTGTCCCTCTGAAGGGCTCCTTTGCTGTGCCTTCATATCTGCATGCCGGCGGGACCTTACTATTTGCCACACGCAAGGGCTGTTACACTTCCCTCTATCACTTCCCTCTATCAACCTGGGATTCTACAGCCATCCACTGGGAGTTGTGATAGTTCCCTTCACGGGACATCTACATGCTGATGGACTGATGTTAGCCCCTTCTCATCTGGATTCAGCAGTGGTATCGTTGTACACATTTTTATACCAGTATCATACTTAGCTACATGTTTTTATGACTGCTTTTGCTACCGTTTGGTATTACTCGCACCATTTTTACAATTTATGTAGCTACATCGATTTTATCTCCAGTGCAATATTTATTTTGTTATCTTCTTGAAGACTATAAAAGTTTTAATGCTATTCCCATCGAGCGCTGCCTTTGTGTGTTTTTTTGTATTCTGCTATCCATTTTTCCAGTGGTTGGTAGCTGCACTGGGAATCAGCCTGCAAGGAGATCAGCTAAAAGTAGTTGGATCTATGTGCGTTACAATTAATCGAAATTAGTCGATTAATCGATTTAAAAAAAATCGATTAATCGAACACGAAAATTTTAATCAGTAACAGCCCTAATATATATATATATATATATATATATATATATATATATATATATATATATATATATATACAGTATATATAGTCAGGTCCATAAATATTGGGACAATTCTAATCTTTTTGTCTCTATACACCACCACAATGGATTTGAAATGAAACGAACAAGATGAGCTTTAACTGCAGACTTTCAGCTTTAAAGCGGAGGTTCACCGGAATTTTTTTTTAAAAGCCAGCAGCTACAAATACTGCAGCTGCTGACTTTTAAAAAATTGACACTTACCTGTCCAGGTCGCCCGCGACGTCAGCAGCCGAAGCCAAGCTACCGCTCGGCTCTCGGCTTCCCCCGCCGCCATCCTCGGTGAGGGAATCGGCAAGTGAAGCGCTGCGGCTTCACTGCCCGGTTCCCTACTGCGCATTTGCGCGAGTCGCGCTGCGCCGTCCTCCCCGCTGTGTCCTGGGAGCCACGTGTTTCCCAGAACACAGCGGGGGGGGGGGGTGACGCAAAGGGGCAGGACTCCGGCTGGAGTCTATACCCGGAAGTGGTGCAAATACCTGTTTTATACAGGTATCTGCACCCCCTCCCCCTGAAAGGTGCCAAATGTGACACCGAAGGGGGGGAGGGTTCCGAAAAGCGGAGGTTCCATTTTGGGTGAACCTCCGCTTTAATTTGAGGGTATTTACATCCAAATCAGGTGAACGGTGTACGAATTACAACAGTTTGTATATGTGCCTTCCACTTTTTAAGGGACCAAAAGTAATGGGACAATTGGCTGCTCAGCTGTTCCATGGCCAGCTGTGTGTTATTCCCTCATTATCCCATTTACAAGGAGCAGATAAAAGGTCCAGAGTTCATTTGAAGTGTGCTATTTGCATTTGGAATCTGTTGCTGTCAACTCTCAATATAAGATCCAAAGAGTTGTCACTATCAGTGAAGCAAGCCATCATTAAGCTGAAAAAACAAAACAAACCCATCAGAGAGATAGCAAAAACATTAGGTGTGGCAAAATCAACTGTTTGGAACATCCTTAAAAACAAAGAACGCACTGGTGAGCTCAGCAACACCAAAAGACCGGAAGACAATGGAAAACAACTGTGGTGGATGACCGAAGAATTCTTTCCCTGGTGAAGAACAGTTGGCCAGATCAAGAACAACTTCAGGAGGTAGGTGTATGTGTGTCAAAGTCAACAATCAAGAGAAGACCTCACCAGAGTGAATACAGAGGGTTCACCACAAGATGTAAACCATTGGTGAGCCTCAAAAACAGGAAGGCCAGATTAGTGTTTGCCAAACAACATCTAAAAAAGCCTTCACAGTTCTGGAACAACATCCTATGGACAGATGAGACCAAGATCAACTTGTACCAGAGTGATGGGAAGAGAGGAGTATGGAGAAGGAAAGGAACTGCTCATGATCCAAAGCATACCACCTCATCAGCGAAGCATGGTGGTGGTAGTGTCATGGCGTGGGCATGTATGGCTGCCAATGGAACTGGTTCTCTTGTATTTATTGATGATGTGACTGCTGACAAAAGCAGCAGGATGAATTCTGAAGTGTTTCAGGCAATATTATCTGCTCATATTCAGCCAAATGCTTCAGAACTCAGTGGACGGCGCTTCACAGTGCAGATGGACAATGACCTGAAGCATACTGCGAAAGCAACCAAAGAGTTTTTTAAGGGAAAGAAGTGGAATGTTATGTAATGGCCAAGTCAGTCACCTGACCTGAATCCGATTGAGCATGCATTTCACTTGCTGAAGACTAAACTTAAGGGAAAATGCCCCAAGAACAAGCAGGAACTAAAGACAGTTGCAGTAGAGGCCTGGCAGAGCATCACGAGGGATGAAACCCAGCGTCTGGTGATGTCTACGCGTTCCAGACTTCAGGCTGTAATTGACTGCACAGGATTTGCAACCAAGTATTAAAAAGTGAAAGTTTGATTTATGATTGTTAACCACCTCGCGCCCGCCGTACGAGAATATACGGCCGCAAGGTGGTTGTCAAATGCCGGGAGGCCATTATTATACGGCCTCCGCTATTTGGCCACTGGGGGGCGCGCGCACGTGCCCGGCGCTTCACTGCAATGCCGATGCGCGTGCCTGGCGGCCGCGATGTCCGCCAGGCACCCCCGATCGGCGGTTACAGAGACAAGGACATGGATCTGTGTGTGTAAACACAGAGATCCATGTCCTGTCAGGGAGAGGAGACCGATGCTGTGTCCCTTGTACATAGGGACACAGATCGGTCACCTCCCCCAGTCAGTCCCCTCCCCCCACAGTAACAATCACTCCCAGGGAACACATTTAACCCCTACCTCGCCCCCTAGTGTTAACCCCTTCCCTGCCAGTCACATTTATACAGTAATCAGTGCATATTTATAGCACTGTTCGCTGTATAAATGTGAATGGTCCCAAATTAGTGTCAAAAGTGTCCGATATGTCCGCCATAATGTCGCAGTCACAAAAAAAATCACTGATCGCCGCCATTACTAATAAAAAAAAAAATATATAAAAATGCCATAAAACTATCCCCCTATTTTGTAAACGCTATAACTTTTGCGCAAACCAATCAATAAACGCTGATTGCGATTTTTTTTTACCAAAAATATGTAAAAGAATACGTATCGGCCTAAACTGAGGAAAAAAAAATAAATTGGGATATTTATTATAGCAAAAATCAAAAAATATTGTTTTTTTTTCAAAATTGTCGCTCTATTTTTGTTTATAGCGCAAAAAATAAAAACCGCCGAGGTGATCAAATACCACCAAAAGAAAGCTCTATTTGTGCGAAAAAAAGGACGTCAATTTTGTTTGGGAGCCACGTCGCACGACCGCGCAATTGTCATTCAAAGCGTGACAGTGCTGAAAGCTGAAATTTCGCCTGGGCAGGAAGGGGGTATATGTGCCCAGTAAGTAAGGGGTTAATCTGTCCCATTACTTTTGGTCCCTTAAAAAGTGGGAGGCACATATACAAACTGTTGTAATTCCTACACTGTTCACCTGATTTGGATGTAAATACCCTCAAATTAAAGCTGAAGGTCTGCAGTTAAAGCACATCTTGTTTCATTTCAAATCCGTTGTGGTGGTGTATAGAGCCAAAAAGATTAGAATTGTGTTCACATCCCAATATTTATGGACCTGACTGTATATATATATATATATATATATATATATATATATCTCAACATTATCAGACCCCTATAATTCTACTAATTTACCTCCTCGTGACCCCTATGGAGGGGTCATTACCATATCTTCCCTACCTAGTATGATACCAGAGGGTCCACAGTACTACTTCACATCTAAGTGGAGCAAAGTTCTTCTTAGGGTGTATGTGGATACATATCTTTACTCATTCGTATCACCCATCTCAGCATCATACGAATCTGCTAATCTGACTATCTGATAACACTCAATCTCTTCCTTGGGGTCATCTTCCTCAGTTCTAACTGTCATTGTAGTAATCTTTGTATTTGACATTAAACACACCTGAAAAAAACTAATAAACAAGCAATCCTATAACGATGATTCCTATGAGGACAAACCATATCTGTTGAATCCATGAAAATTTGCCATTTCTAAACAAAGTGTAATCTGAGTTTGTCATATTTCTTATCATAATGTCATATTATATACCTCTTTCCCTTACTAAACAGGGGGATATTCCCAAAGGCCTTAAGTTATATTTAGCATACAATGTATTTTCACAATAATAGAACATTTGTGATATTCTTGACATACTAGTTTTGGGCAGCCTTGTATTGCTTAACCACTTAACGACCGCCCACTGTAAATATACGTCGGCAGAATGGCACCGACAGGCAGAATCACGTACATATACGTGATTGCCTTTGTATAGTTGGGGGGTCCGATCGGACCCCCCTTCTTTACAGTGAGCGGTCGTTTTACCTTCGGGAGCGATCCGGCATGAGGGGACGGCCGTTCGATTCCGGCCACCCCCTCTCGATCGCTCCCGGCGAATGAGAGCTTCCCCTGCCTGTGTACTGTTTACACAGGCTGGAGGAAGTGATGTCATTTCTCCTGCGGCGCTCACATATACAGGAGAAGATGCAGGTTAGTGCACACAACACTACACTGACACCAGGACACATAGGCACATAAATCGCCCCCCCAGGCCCCCCCAGACACCCCCAGATCACCCCCCAGATCACCCCCCAGCCCCCAGTCACAGTGTCACTGATTGCAGTGACCATTTATTTAGTGATCACTGCAATCAGTGACATTTGTGACTGTAAAAGTGTCAGTACATTCAGTTTTAGGTACAGTGTAGCCCCCTAACCCCCCCCCCCCCTAATAAAGGTTTAACCCCCTGATCACCCCCCAGATAACCCTTTCACCCCCTAGCACCGCCGTCACTAAGCGATCATTTTTCTGATCGATGTCTTAGCGTCGGTGATGCTGATCGGTAGCCAGTAATTTTTTTTAGGTTCGCCGCAGGTTTTTATAGCGTCGGGTACCCCCATATATTACCTAATAAAGGTTTAACCCCCTTGATCGCCCCCCAGGTAACCCTTTCACCCCCTATCACCACTGTCACTAAGCGATAATTTTTCTGATCGATGTTTTAGCGTCGGCGATGCTGATCGGTAGCCAGTAATTTTTTTTAGGTTCGCCGCAGGTTTTTATAGCGTCGGGTACCCCCATATATTACCTAATAAAGGTTTAACCCCCTTGATCACCCCCCAGGTAACCCTTTCACCCCCTAGCACCGCCGTCACTAAGCGATCATTTTTCTGATCGATGTCTTAGCGTCGGTGATGCTGATCGGTAGCCAGTCATTTTTTTTAGGTTCGCCGCAGGTTTTTATAGCGTCGGGTACCCCCATATATTACCTAATAAAGGTTTAACCCCCTTGATCGCCCCCCAGGTAACCCTTTCACCCCCTATCACCACTGTCACTAAGCGATAATTTTTCTGATCGCTGTCTTAGCGTCGGTGATGCAGATCGGTAGCCAGTAATTTTTTTTAGGTTCGCCGCAGGTTTTTATAGCGTCAGGTACCCCAATATATTACCTAATAAAGGTTTAACCCCCTTGATCACCCCCCAGGTAACCCTTTCACCCCCTATCACCACTGTCGCTAAGCGATCATTTTTCTGATCGCTGTCTTAGCGTTGGTGATGCCGATCGGTAGCCAGTAATTTTTTTTAGGTTCGCCGCAGGTTTTTATAGCGTCAGGTACCCCCATATATTATCTAATAAAGGTTTAACCCCCTGATCGCCCCCCAGGTAACCCTTTCACCCCCTATCACCACTGTCGCTAAGCGATCGTTTTTATGATCGTTGTCTTAGTGTCGGTGATGCAGATCGGTAGCCAGTAATTTTTTTTAGGTTCGCCGTCAGGTTTTTATATAGCGTCAGGTACCCCCATATATTACCTAATAAAGGTTTTAACCCCCTAATTGTCCCTAGTTAACCCTTTCACCAGTGATCATCATATAAGTGTTACGGGTGACGCTGGTTAGTTAGTTTGCTTTTTATAGTGTCAGTGCACCCGCCGTATATAACCCAATAAAGGTTTAACCCCCTGATCGCCCGGCGGGTGATATCAATTAGGTTTTAGCGTCAGAGAGGGTCTGCGTCACACCCCAGGCAGCGTCAGGTTAGTGCCAGTAACGCTAACACCCACGCGTGAAGCATACACCTCCCTTAGTGGTATAGTATCTGAACAGATCAATATCTGATCTGATCAGATCTATACTAGCGTCCCCAGCAGTTTAGGGTTCCCAAAAACGCAGTGTTAGCGGGATCAGCCCAGATACCTGCTAGCACCTGCGTTTTGCCCCTCCGTCCAGCCCAGGCCACCCAAGTGCAGTATCGATCGATCACTGTCACTTGCAAAACACAACACACATAACTGCAGCGTTCGCAGAGACAGGCCTGATCCCTGCGACTCCAATGGTGTAGGAGGTGATTTCGCCACCACAGTTAAAAAAAAAAAAGCATATATGCCGAAGCATTGGGGCAGCAGGGGCGGAGGAGCGATTTTGCTCCTAATTCCGCGTACATACGGTCGAAATTCCGACGGAGGCTTGCCCGTGGAAAAGTCTGACCATGTGTACGCGGCATAACTTTTGCGGGAAGATGCCCCATGCTTCGGCATATATAAATGGTGCATGTATGCCCATCATTAGAAGTGGGTGGATGAAGGGCGGTATTCTAATGGTGGGCATACCCACCGATCAATCTTTTTTTTTCGTTCAGCCAACAGGCTGCATGAAAAAAAAGATTACAATACATGTCCAACAAGGACCAGCAACGTACTGGTATGTTGCTGGACTTTGAATGTTTATACCAGAATGATGCCTGCGGGTTTAGGTATCATCTTGGTATCATTCTTTTCAGCCAGCGGCCGGATTTCATGTAAAAGCAATCCTAGTGGCTAATTAGCCTCTGGACTGCTTTTACAAGCAGTGGGAGGGAATGTCCCCCCCGGATATAAAAAGCGCCATTGGGAAATTGGGAAAGCATTTTATCACACCGATCTTGGTGTGGTCAGATGCTTTGAGGGCAGAGGAAAGATCTAGGGTCCAATAGACCCCAGTTTTTTCAAAAAAGAGTACCTGTCATTACCTATAGCTATCATAGGGGATATTTATATTCCCTGAGATAACAATAAAAATGATAAAAAAAAAAAAAATATGGAAGCAACAGTTTAAAATAAAAAAAAAAGCAAAATTAATAATAATAAAAAAAAAAGCACCCCTGTCCTGCCCTGCTCTTGCCCAATGGTGAACGCAAGCGTCGGTCTGGCGTCATATGTAAACAGCAATTGCACCATGTATGTGAGGTATCACCGCGAAGGTCAGATCGAGTGCAGTAATTTTAGCAGTAGACCTCCTCTGTAAATCTAACGGGGTAACCTGTAAAGGCTTTTAAAGGCTTTTAAAAATGTATGTAGTTTGTCGCCAATGCGCGTTTGTGCGAAATTTTAAAGCATGTCGTGTTTGGTATCTATGTACTCGGCCTAAGATCATCTTTTTTATTTCATCAAACATTTGGGCAATATAGTGTGTTTTAGTGCATTAAAATTTAAAAAAGTGTATTTTTTCCCCAAAAAATGCGTTTGAAAAATCGCTGCGCAAATACTGTGTAGAAAAAAAAATGCAACACCCACCATTTTATTCTGTAGGGCCTTTGCTTTAAAAATATATATAATGTTTGGGTGTTCAACATAATTTTTTTGCAAAAAAAAAATATGTTTTCATGTAAACAAAAAGTGTCAAAAAGGGCTTTGTCTTCAAGTGGTTAGAAGAGTGGATGTAAGCTTCCTAATGTTGTGTATAAAATGCCAGGACAGTTCAAAACCCCCCCAAATGACCCCATTTTGGAAAGTAGACACCCCAAGCTATATACTGAGAGGCATGTCGAGTCCATGGAATATTTTATATGTTGACACAACAATATGTTGCGGAAAAAAGACAATTTTTTTTTTTTTTTTTTTGCACAAAGTTGTCACTAAATGATATATTGCTCAAACATGCCATGGGCATATGTGGAATTACACCCCAAAATACATTCTGTTGCTTCTCCTGAGTACGGGGATACCACATGTGTGAGACTTTTTGGGAGCCTAGCCGCGTATGGGACCCCAAAAACCAATCCCCGCCTTCAGGCTTTCTAAGGGTGTAAATGTTTGATTTCACTTCTCACTGCCTAGCACAGTTTCGGAGGCCATGGAATGCCCAGATGGCACAAAACCCCCCCCAAATGACCCCATTTTGGAAAGTAGACACCCCAAGCTATTTGCTGAGAGGTATTGTGAGTATTTTGCAGATCTCGCTTTTTGTCACAAAGTTTTGAAAATTGAAAAAAAAAAAGAAAAAAAAAATGTGCTTTCTTCATTTTCAAAAACAAATGAGAGCTGTAAAATACTCACCATGCCTCTCAGCAAACAGCTTGGGGTGTCTACTTTCCAAAATGGGGTCATTTGGGTGGGTTTTGTGCTATTTTGGCATTTTATGGCCTTCGAAACTGTGATAGGTAGTGAGGAGTCAAATCAAAAATTTGTGCCTAGAAATCCTGAAGGCGGTGCTTGGTTTTCGGGGTCCCGTACGCGGCTAGGCTCCTAAAAAGTCCCACACATGTGGTATCCCCGTACTCAGGAGAAGCAGCAACATTTATTTTGGGGTGCAATTCCACATATAACCATGGCATGTGTGAGCAATATATCATTTAGTGACAACTTTTTGTAATTTTTTTTTTTTTTGTCATTATTCAATCACTTGGGACAAAAAAAAAAATATTCAATGGGCTCAACAGGCCTCTCAGCAATTTCCTTGGGGTGTCTACTTTCTAAAATGGGGTCATTTGGGGGGGTTTTGTGCTATTTTGGCATTTTATGGCCTTCAAAACTGTGATAGGTAGTGAGGAGTGAAATAAAAAATTTACACCCTTAGAAATCCTGAAGGCGGTGCTTGGGTTCCGGGGTCCCGTACGCGGCTAGGCTCCTAAAAAGTCCCACACATGTGGTATCCCCGTACTCAGGAGAAGCAGCAGAATGTATTTTGGGGTGCAATTCCACATATAACCATGGAATGTGTGAGCAATATATCATTTAGTGACAACTTTTTGTATTTTTTTTTTTTTTTGTCATTATTCAATCACTTGGGACAAAAAAAAATATTCAATGGGCTCAACATGCCTCTCAGCAATTTCCTTGGGGTGTCTACTTTCTAAAATGGGGTCATTTGGGGGGGTTTTGTACTGCCCTGCCATTTTAGCACCTCAAGAAATGAGATAGGCAGTCATAAATTTAAAGCTGTGTAAATTCCAGAAAATGTACCCTAGTTTGTAAACGCTATAACTTTTGCGCAAACCAATAAATATACGCTTATTGACATTTTTTTTACTAAAGACATGTGGCTGAATACATTTTGGCCTAAATGTATGACTAAAATTTGTTTATTCGATTTTTCTTATAACAAAAAGTAGAAAATATCATTTTTTTTCAAAATTTTCGGTCTTTTTCCGTTTATATCGCAAAAAATAAAAATCGCAGAGGCAATCAAATACCATTAAAAGAAAGCTCTATTTGTGGGAAGAAAAGGACGCAAATTTCGTTTGGGTACAACATTGCATGTCCGCACAATTTACAGTTAAAGCAGCGCAGTGCAAAATTCTGAATTCACCTCTGGTCCTTTAGCTACCAAATGGTCCGGGGCTTAAGTGGTTAAACTCAAAAATGAAAGTAAATGTGTGTGTGCCTTTTTATTTTTTATTTTTTTAACTGTCTGGCCTATGTGAACATATCTAGCAATTACTTAAATTACTCCTTATGCCTGTTAGCATGTGTAATTTCTACAGGTGATTTTCCTCTATAGCCTTGACTGCTAAAATCAAGCAAAGGCATAACAGCAGTTTACTCATCTTTTGAAATTAGCTGTACTTTCTTGCATTGGCTGACATGTATCCACGTCACTTTACAGCTGTAGCAGTTGCCAGGAACACTTGGTAGGGTCCTTCAGATTTTGGTCCCAAAGGTACTTTCACATGTTCTTTTACTAGGACTCAATCACCTGGCTGTAAATCATGTGTTCCAGTTACTTGATCTGGATCTGGAATTGAATCAAAAACAAACTTGTGCTTAGCAGTTAGTTGCTTGTATTAGACAATTACATAGCAAAACAAAATTATTACTGTATACATTACAGCAGTCTGATGTGTAAAATACAACCCTGTCTTAAGTGGGCCCCCAAACAAAATTAAGGGTAGTCCTGATGCTGTAAAGAACCAGAGGAGACAGGTTCTGGCCACTGTTTCTTTACTGACCCTTCCTCCCGTTCCTGCATAAGTTTAGCTAGCCTGTTTTTAATAACCCCATTGTATCTTTCTAC
This sequence comes from Rana muscosa, assembly GCA_029206835.1. Lineage (NCBI taxonomy): Eukaryota > Metazoa > Chordata > Amphibia > Anura > Ranidae > Rana > Rana muscosa. The sequence goes on along the minus strand of CM055118.1, from coordinate 180,310,241 downwards.
CTTTCCTGAACTCTTAGGATGATAGGGTGTATGGAAGGCCTGCTCCATTCCCAAGTCCTTGCAAATTATTTGCTTGATCTGTCCAGTGAAATGTGTTCCTCGGTCGCTCTCAATGGTTTCAGGGACTCTAAAACTACATATTATTTTGAAAAGGAGCTTCTTTGATGTTGTCTTGGCATTTTCTTTAGCAACCGGCTAGGCTTCTATCCAGTTTGAAAACATGTCTACTCACAACAAAACATTTTGATATTGGCCTGATTTGGGCAATTGGATTTAATAAATCTGAAGTTTTTGGAAAAGGAATAGGGACTTGGCCAAATGTCTTTGTGTTACTCTGGTCTGTTTCTCAGGGTTATTTTTAAGCACAGATTATGCATCCCTCAACAAAGTCTTGACATGAATTTCTGGAGTATCGAATAAACCATTCAGCCTTGCTGATGTTTCTCTCCATTGCCTTAGGGACTACATGACTCGGGCCATGGGCTAGTTGCATGATAATTTTCTCCATTTGAGGTGGGACACATTCCATTTTCCTTGCACAAAAGTCCATCTTGATCCGTCTTTGCTCCGTCACTTTACATGATTTTATTCCAATCATCAGGTGCAGATTCTTGCAATTTCTTAATCAGTCCCTTTACTTTCAGTATTTGTTCTCTTCTTTTCCTTCAATCTGTTACGGGCTTCTTTTTATTCCTTTGCAAAATCAGTGATTAGGGTCATAATTGCTTCCATTGGTGTTTCAGCAGTCTTCCTGGCAGTATGATCAGAGAACTGGTTTCCTTTTTCTTCCATGGGTTGTTCTCCAGTATGTGCCTTGACCTTCAGGGTGGCTACTTCCTTTGGGAGGGTGACTGCTTCAAAAAGTTATTGAACATATTTCCAGTTTTGAATTGGTTCTCTTGCAGCAATTGTGAATCTTCTGTTCTTCCTTATGGGTCCATAATCATGGACTACTTTAAGAGCATACTTGCTATCAGTGTAGATGTTGGCTGTTTGATCCTTTGCGGTCTCACAGGCTCTTGTGAGTGCTACCACTTTGGCAACCTGCGCTGAAAGTGATGAAGGGAGTAGTTGGTTCTCAATTACCTCCTCCAATGTTGTCACCACATATGCCGTTCTTGGGACTCCATCTTTGTAAAAGTGTGAACCGTCTACAAACAGTATCAGATCAGGATTTTCAGGAGAAGTGTGCTTTACTGGGGAGATTTGTTGCATTTCTTCTTCCATGAGTTACAAGCAATTGTGGTCACCCTCCTCTTCGAGGTCTTCCTCTCTCTCTGGGAGAAAGAACTAGCAGGATTGATTGTAGTACATCTTTTCACTTCTATTTCTCCTAATTCAAGCATTATTGCTTCATAACATCCATTCTAAAGCATATCTTCCCTTTTGTACAGCACCACTGGCACAGGTTGCAGCTGCAGTTTTCTTTTTGTGTTCTTGCCACAACATGGATCTTGGTGCACCAACCGGATCTATTTTATACACGGTTTGAAAGGGTTTGCGGTCAACAGGGCAGGATATACAGAAAACGTGACAACAATCTTTTAGAAAGCCAACCTCCAGGGAAACACTGTTCAGACAAATAGGACTCCTCTCAGTTGAACTTAATGCTAATATACTGGCACCAGTCCCATCTTTGCCTTCGTCACCATCTTTTTCCTCATGTTGCTGGTTTCTGGCATCAGATGAGCATAAACATTTGCTCCTCATATTTAGGCTATAAAAGCATTAAGTCTGTTGTTTTCTCTTTTCTCTCCTCTCTCCTATCTCTGGGCTTCAATGCTACTGCACACTTCTCTTAGCAAAGCCCATTCAAATCCTTATTTCCTCATGGCAGTAAAAATAGTACTCAAGTCACATCCACATTTACTGTCTCTGCCATGGACTGGAAACATTTAAAGTAATTAAAAACATCCTCAGCTTTTTCTTGTCTCACATCAATCAAGCCACTTGATAATAATTCTTCAACATTCTGTCCATCTACTTTATAGTGCAATTCACTTTCATGTTTCCTATCTGCTTCTTTTTTAAACCATCAATAACCTTCTGATTTCTCTCTTCTGGCATGTGCTTCCTTGTCTAACTACTACTGCTTCTTCTTAACTTGCATAGTTCCTTTAATATTCTGACATGCTCAAATACTAAATCAACCCGGTCTTATCATGAGTGGAACCTTTTCACGATCAGTAGGCTAGAATAGAGAGCTAAACATTTAAAAAATGATAATAATATATGAATCCTAGAGTTACAGAACAAAAACTAACACGTTCAAGTAGGATTCCACTTCTGCAACATAATTAAACATTTCACAGACAGACTCTCACACAGGATGTGTCCATCGAAGAAGGAGAAATAACGGGGGGGGGGGGGTCAAAGGGGGAAGCTGCAAACCCGTCTCACTTCTCTCCTCTTCTACAAATGATTTCTCAGTTAAACTTACAAATCTTTCTCATATACCATTTTTTTTTTTACATTTAGATAACACTTGCATTGCCTGGTCTAATTCCTTTTTGCTAGGCCCATCAGTGATATGCGTTAGAAAAATCTTAACAGGTTCATGACTAGTTAAAGTTCCATCACATTGCATACTTTCAAAAATCCAATATTGTACACATTTAATCCCCTTATCCAACTCTGTCAATCTGCCATAAAAATTAACATACACAGAAACCCAAGTTGATCATAACTCCTTCTGGTATTATATCAGCTCTGTTTTAGTCCAGCCTATAATAGTTTTGGTGTCATTTCTTAACCACTGTCTACATCTATCTGTCATGTCAGTCAAAGGACTCACTTGTGCCACATCTACCTTTCCCGGATTGAAGGGTCAATGGGAGCGCCGTGCTCCCAATCTAGAGTCCTCACTAGTGATGAGCCGAACACCCCCGGGTTCGGTTCGCACCAGAACCCGCGAACGGACCGAAAGTTCGTACGAACATTAGAACCCTATTAAATACAATGGATGCGAACGTTCGAATTCTAAAGTGCTAATTATAACAACTATTATGCATGTTATTGTCCTAAAAAGGGTTTGGGAACCCGGGTTCTGCACCAGGGGACATGTATCAATGCAAAAAGAAGTTTTAAAAACGGTCGTTTTTCGGGAGCAGTCATTTTAATGATGCATAAAGTGAAAAAAAAAAAAGTCAAATATTCCTTTAAATATCGTACCTGGGGGGTGTCTAAAGTATGCCTGTGAAGTGCCACGTGTTTCCCGTGTTTAGAACTGTCCCTGCACAAAATGACACTTCTAAAGGAAAAAAAAGCCATTTAAAACTGCTTGCGGCTTTAATGTAATGTCTGGTCCCGGTAATATGGATGAAAATCTTTAAGAAAAATGGCATAGCTACCCCATGACCCCCCCCCCCCTACCCCAGCCCATTACCAGCCCCTTTGGGTCTTGTATGGATATTAAGGGGAACCCCGCACATAAAATAAAAAAGGCCCTATATACTCTGAACAGCCGTATACAGGCGGTGCATACAAGACAGGGACTGTATGTTTGTTCTTATGTAGAATGTGTTTGTAATTTTGAACAGGTACATTGTTTAAGTGTAGCTCCAGCCCAAAAATCTATTTTTAAACTTTTTGGAAAACATAGGTAAGGGTTATCACCCCTGTAACATTTGTTTTGCTGTCTGTGCCCCTGTTCAGAACATTTCACCTCACTTTCCGTCCCAATGACAACTGTTTTTGAAATGTGGTGTTTTTCTTGAAACAAGGATTGCTGATAAAGCATCAGTACAGAGGAGACACCTTTCTCCCATATTAATTCTTACAGGAGAGAATTTTCCTTCCTAGGGGTAGATTTCCTCTCACTTCCTGTTGTCTTCTTGCGTTTGCAAGTAGGAGTCGTTTGTAAGTTGGATGTTTGAAAGTAGGGACCTGCCGTATATAATCTGCAGAAATAGGCCCCTTAGTTGGTGTTGGCACAACACTGTAAGCACTCACAGTTACTCTTGGTTGGTGCTGGAACGCCCTGCTGTCAACTATTATATCAGGAATTGTAATTACATATAATTGTTGAACAGTGGTAGTAAAAATTGGGCCTTTGATGGTGGTGCTGGTGCCACAACACTGTAAGCCCTGACAGTTACTCTTGGTGGGTGCAGCAATGGGCCCTGCTGTGAATTATTAGATCAAGAATTGTAATTGCATGCCCCTGTTGAACAGGGGCTGAAAAATTGGGCCTTTCGTGGTGGTGGTGGTGGTGGTGGTGTTGCCACAACACTGTAAGCCCTCAGAGTTACTCTTGCTTGGTGGGTGCAGGAATGGGCCCTGCTGTGAATTATTAGATCAATAATTGTAATTACATGCCCCTGTTGAACAGGGGCTGAAAAATTGGGCCTTAGGCACTGGTGGCACAACACTGCAACCCCTCACAGATACTGTACTTGGAGCACAGCAATGAGCCCTGTTGCAAAGTATTGCTTCAAAAATTGTAATGACACGCCCCTGTTAAACAGGGGCTGAAAAATTGGGCCTTAGGCACTGGTGGCACAACACTCCAACCCCTCACACATACTGTACTTGGAGCACAGCAATGAGCCCTGTTGCAAAGTATTGCTTCAAAAATTGTAATTACACGCCCCTGTTAAACAGAGGCTGAAAAATTGGGCCTTAGCCACTGGTGGCGGCACCCATAAACAAAAATGATCTTCCAAGCTATCATCATCAATCGTATCATTGAGGACTCGGAGGAGGAGGATAGCCAGTCAACATAACAGCACAGGCACTCAGCATCAGCATCAGTCTTGAAGGGATGTGACATGTTAAAATCAATTAGTCTGTTATATCAGCATCAGGTGTGTGGTAGCTGGTGGTGATCCAAGACTGGTTCATCTTGATGAAAGTCAGTCGATCAACCGAGTCGGTGGACAGGCGCACCCTGTGATCCGTGACAAATCCTCCAGCAGCACTGAATGTGCGTTCCGAAAGAACGCTGGATGCAGGACAGGCCAGTAGCTCAATTGCATACTGTGCAAGCTCTGGCCAGTGATCCATCCTCAAGACCCAGTAAGCCAGAGGATTTTCGGTGGGGAAGGTGTCCAAGTCTGACCTTGCCCCTAGATATTCCTGCACCATGTTTATCAGACGCTGGCGATGGTTGCTGGAACCGATCATACTTTGGGGCTGCGGACTAAAGAATTGTCTGAACGCATCGGTCAGACGGCCACCTTCCCCACCGCTCCTTCTTTGACTGGCCGAAGCCTCAGCAACTCGTTGTCCAGGACCAGGAGTTTGTAACCTCCCAGTCTCTGGGAACGCGTTGCACAGACCTTTCTGCAAGGCCTCCCGGAGTTGTCTCATCCTCTGCTCCCTCTGCGACGGTAACATAAGGTCCGCAACCTTACCCTTGTACCGTGGATCAAGGAGAGTGGCCAGCCAGTAATGGTCCCTCTCCTTGATCCGAAGAATACGAGGATCCTTCCGCAGACTTTGCAGGATCAGGGAGGCCATGCAGCGTAGGTTTGCTGAGGCATTCGCTCCGGAGTCCTCTGGGTCACTAAGGACGACATGATCCGCAGTCACCTCCTCCCAGCCACGTACAAGTCCACTGGTTTCTTGGGACTGTAAATCATCCCTAAAAGACTGCTGCTGATGATGCTGAGTGCCAGCCTCCACCTCCATGCTGACACAATCCTCCTCCTCCTCCTCCTCCTCCTCCTCTTCCTGTGCGATGGGTGGGACAGAAGGAACACTGTCTGGGTAAAGGGGGCCTTGAGAGGCAAGGAAGTCCTCCTCTTCCTGCCTCTGTTCTGCCTCAAGTGCCCTGTCCATTATTCCACGCAGCGTGTGCTCCAACAGGTGGACAAGAGGTACAGTGTCACTGATGCATGCACTGTCACTGCTCACCATCCTCGTGGCCTCCTCAAATGGTGCCAGGACAGTGCATGCATCCCTGATCATGCCCCACTGGCGTGGAGAAAAAAAACCAAGCTCCCCTGACCCTGTCCTGGTGCCGTAGTCGCACAGGTACTCATTGATGGCCCTCTGCTGCGTGTGCAGCCGCTGCAGCATGGCCAACGTTGAGTTCCACCTGGTGGGCATGTCACATATAAGGCGGTTCTTGGGCAGGTTCAACTCCTTTTGCAGCTCAGCCAGGCGAGCACTGGCATTATAAGATCTGCGGAAATGCACACAGACTTTCCTGGCCTGCCTCAGGACATCCTGTAAGCCCGGGTACCTGCCCAAGAAACGCTGCACCACCAGGTTAAGGACGTGAGCCACACAGGGCACATGGGTCAGTTGTCCCTGTCGAAGGGCGGAGAGGAGGTTGGTGCCATTGTCGCAAACCACCATTCCTGGCTTAAGCTGGCGTGGCGTCAACCACCTCTCGGCCTGGCCCTGCAGAGCAGACAGGACCTCTGCCCCAGTGTGGCTTCTGTCCCCCAAACACACCAGCGCAAGCACGGCATGGCATCTTTTTGCCTGCGTACTTGCGTAGCCCCGTGAACGGCTACGGAGCACCGCTGGTTCATAGGACAAACCACAGGAAGAGGCCATGGAGGAAGAAGAAGAGGAGGGGGTGGAGGAGAGAGGTGTGTCACAACCAGTAGTAGCATTTTGGAGGCGTGGCGGTGGGACAACCTCCAACACTACTGCACCTTGTCCTGCATCCTTCCCAGCTGCCAAAAGAGTGACCCAATGGGCCGTGAAAGAAAGGTAACGTCCCTGTCCATGCCTGCTGGACCATGAGTCAGCGGTAATATGCACCTTACAGCTGACCGCCCTGTCCAGCGAGGCCAAGACATTGCCTTCCACATGCCGGTAGAGAGCCGGAATAGCCTTCCGTGAGAAAAAGTGGCGTTTGGGAACCTGCCACTGAGGAACCGCACATTGCACAAACTCACGGAAGGGGGCCGAGTCTACCAACTGAAAAGGCAGCAGTTGAAGCGCTAGCAATTTAGCCAAGCTAGCATTCAACCGCTGGGCATGTGGATGGCTGGGAGTGAACTTCTTTCGACGGTCCAGCAGCTGGGGCAGGGAAATTTGCCTGCTAGAATCGGACGTCGGTGTACTGCTAGCAGAGTGCCCGCAAGTACTTGGCTGTGACACACCTAATTCTACACCTTCATTCCTCTCAGTGCATGTTTCAGAGAGGACTGAAGTTATAGTGGGGTTGGAGATCCCAGCTGATGCGGTGCAAGGAGAGGTCCGCTTTGTTCTTTGGTGTGGGTCTTTGAGGTAGGCTTGCCAACGAGCTGCATGGCAGGTCAACATATGTCTGGTCAGGCATGTGGTACCCAAGCGGCTGATGTTTTGGCCACGCGATATACGCTTGAGACATATGTTGCAAACAGCAGCTGTGCGATCTGATGCACTAGCCTCAAAAAAGGCCCACACCAAGGAACTTTTTGAATGACGGGCAGAGGCAGCGCCCTGCACAGGCGGAGCTCTGCGGTGTGATTCCGTCGGTGTACTGCCCTTACGCTGGCCACCAAAGGGCATCCTGCCTCGTTGGAGATGTGCCTCCTCCTCATCCTCCTCCTCCTCCTCTCTCCTATTAGGCACCCATGTGGAGTCAGTGACCTCATCATCCCCTCCCTCCTCATCACTGGAGCCAATCTGGCAGTATGCTGCAGCTGCTGGAACATGACTGCCAGATTGGTGTCCTTCTTGAGCATCCCCTCTGTCTGCTCTCACCCTACTGCCTTCCTGTAGCTGGGTTTCATCATCAGACCCTTCGAAAAGCTGGGCATCCTCCTGGAGCATGTACCCAACACTGTGCTCAAACAGTTCGGGGGACTCCTCAGGAGGAGGACATGGTGGGTCTAGGGAAGGAGTGACTGATGATGAGTCTGACATTGATACCAGGGAAGAGGACGCTTTGGCAGCTGCTTTGCCAGTACCCTGAGCCTGGGTGAGAGAGGATGAGGAGGAGGAGGAGGGCTTGGTCATCCACTCTACCAAGTCTTCGGCATGATGTGGCTCAACATGTCCAGCTGCCGAAAAGAAGGACAAGCGTGTCCCATGGCCATGTGCTGATGACAATGCACCGCGTCCACGACCAGCACTGTTGCCCCCAGACACAGAGCCTGCTTGCCCTCTTTTATTGCCTCCTGACTGTCTGCCTCTCCTTGTTTGCCTTCCAGACATTCTAATAGATGGCCTGCAGGGAGATGGGAAAAAAGCAATAAGGGCTACCTTCAGGTGTCCTTCTCTGTCCCTTTACTTAAGGATTTCTAAATATGGTTCAGGATGATTGCTTTTGCACAGAATAGCACAACGACAATTTCCCTGACTGTCCAAAAAACAAGGATTTCAAAGATGGTTGATGAGGAATGCTTTAGCACACTATAGCACAAGGAGAATTTCCCTCACTGTCCTTCCCAGTCCCTAGAAACAAGGACTTGCACAGTGAAAGAAACTGACACTCTCCCTACCTAGAGTTTTCTGTCCCTAGAAAAAATGTTTTTTTTAAGCACACTATAGCACAAGGAGAATTCACTCACTGTCCTTCCCAGTCCCTAGAAACAAGGACTTGCACAGTGAAAGAAACTGACACTCTCCCTACCTAGAGTTTTCTGTCCCTAGAAAAAATGTTTTTTTTAAGCACACTATAGCACAAGGAGAATTCACTCACTGTCCTTCCCAGTCCCTAGAAACAAGGACTTGCACAGTGAAAGAAACTGACACTCTCCCTACCTAGAGTTTTCTGTCCCTAGAAAAATGTTTTTTTTAAGCACACTATAGCACAAGGAGAATTCACTCACTGTCCTTCCCAGTCCCTAGAAACAAGGACTTGCACAGTGAAAGAAACTGACACTCTCCCTACCTAGAGTTTTCTGTCCCTAGAAAAAATGTTTTTTTTAAGCACACTATAGCACAAGGAGAATTCACTCACTGTCCTTCCCAGTCCCTAGAAACAAGGACTTGCACAGTGAAAGAAACTGACACTCTCCCTACCTACAGTTTTCTGTCCCTAGAAAAAATGTTTTTTTTAAGCACACAATAGCACAAGGAGAATTCACTCACTGTCCTTCCCAGTCCCTAGAAACAAGGACTTGCACAGTGAAAGAAACTGACACTCTCCCTACCTACAGTTTTCTGTCCCTAGAAAAAATGTTTTTTTTTTAAGCACACTATAGCACAAGGAGAATTCACTCACTGTCCTTCCCAGTCCCTAGAAACAAGGACTTGCACAGTGAAAGAAACTGACACTCTCCCTACCTAGAGTTTTCTGTCCCTAGAAAAAATGTTTTTTTTAAGCACACTATAGCACAAGGAGAATTCACTCACTGTCCTTCCCAGTCCCTAGAAACAAGGACTTGCACAGTGAAAGAAACTGACACTCTCCCTACCTACAGTTTTCTGTCCCTAGAAAAAATGTTTTTTTTTTAAGCACACTATAGCACAAGGAGAATTCACTCACTGTCCTTCCCAGTCCCTAGAAACAAGGACTTGCACAGTGAAAGAAACTGACACTCTCCCTACCTACAGTTTTCTGTCCCTAGAAAAAATGTTTTTTTTAAGCACACTATAGCACAAGGAGAATTCACTCACTGTCCTTCCCAGTCCCTAGAAACAAGGACTTGCACAGTGAAAGAAACTGACACTCTCCCTACCTACAGTTTTCTGTCCCTAGAAAAAATGTTTTTTTTAAGCACACTATAGCACAAGGAGAATTCACTCACTGTCCTTCCCAGTCCCTAGAAACAAGGACTTGCACAGTGAAAGAAACTGACACTCTCCCTACCTACAGTTTTCTGTCCCTAGAAAAAATGTTTTTTTTAAGCACACTATAGCACAAGGAGAATTCACTCACTGTCCTTCCCAGTCCCTAGAAACAAGGACTTGCACAGTGAAAGAAACTGACACTCTCCCTACCTACAGTTTTCTGTCCCTAGAAAAAATGTTTTTTTTAAGCACACTATAGCACAAGGAGAATTCACTCACTGTCCTTCCCAGTCCCTAGAAACAAGGACTTGCACAGTGAAAGAAACTGACACTCTCCCTACCTACAGTTTTCTGTCCCTAGAAAAAATGTTTTTTTTAAGCACACTATAGCACAAGGAGAATTCACTCACTGTCCTTCCCAGTCCCTAGAAACAAGGACTTGCACAGTGAAAGAAACTGACACTCTCCCTACCTAGAGTTTTCTGTCCCTAGAAAAAATGATTTTTTTAAGCACACTATAGCACAAGGAGAATTCACTCACTGTCCTTCCCAGTCCCTAGAAACAAGGACTTGCACAGTGAAAGAAACTGACACTCTCCCTACCTAGAGTTTTCTGTCCCTAGAAAAAATGTTTTTTTTAAGCACACTATAGCACAAGGAGAATTCACTCACTGTCCTTCCCAGTCCCTAGAAACAAGGACTTGCACAGTGAAAGAAACTGACACTCTCCCTACCTACAGTTTTCTGTCCCTAGAAAAAATGTTTTTTTTAAGCACACTATAGCACAAGGAGAATTCACTCACTGTCCTTCCCAGTCCCTAGAAACAAGGACTTGCACAGTGAAAGAAACTGACACTCTCCCTACCTACAGTTTTCTGTCCCTAGAAAAAATGTTTTTTTTAAGCACACTATAGCACAAGGAGAATTCACTCACTGTCCTTCCCAGTCCCTAGAAACAAGGACTTGCACAGTGAAAGAAACTGACACTCTCCCTACCTACAGTTTTCTGTCCCTAGAAAAAATGTTTTTTTTAAGCACACTATAGCACAAGGAGAATTCACTCACTGTCCTTCCCAGTCCCTAGAAACAAGGACTTGCACAGTGAAAGAAACTGACACTCTCCCTACCTACAGTTTTCTGTCCCTAGAAAAAATGTTTTTTTTAAGCACACTATAGCACAAGGAGAATTCACTCACTGTCCTTCCCAGTCCCTAGAAACAAGGACTTGCACAGTGAAAGAAACTGACACTCTCCCTACCTACAGTTTTCTGTCCCTAGAAAAAATGTTTTTTTTAAGCACACTATAGCACAAGGAGAATTCACTCACTGTCCTTCCCAGTCCCTAGAAACAAGGACTTGCACAGTGAAAGAAACTGACACTCTCCCTACCTACAGTTTTCTGTCCCTAGAAAAAATGTTTTTTTTTAAGCACACTATAGCACAAGGAGAATTCACTCACTGTCCTTCCCAGTCCCTAGAAACAAGGACTTGCACAGTGAAAGAAACTGACACTCTCCCTACCTAGAGTTTTCTGTCCCTAGAAAAAATGTTTTTTTTAAGCACACTATAGCACAAGGAGAATTCACTCACTGTCCTTCCCAGTCCCTAGAAACAAGGACTTGCACAGTGAAAGAAACTGACACTCTCCCTACCTAGAGTTTTCTGTCCCTAGAAAAAATGTTTTTTTTAAGCACACTATAGCACAAGGAGAATTCACTCACTGTCCTTCCCAGTCCCTAGAAACAAGGACTTGCACAGTGAAAGAAACTGACACTCTCCCTACCTACAGTTTTCTGTCCCTAGAAAAAATGTTTTTTTTAAGCACACTATAGCACAAGGAGAATTCACTCACTGTCCTTCCCAGTCCCTAGAAACAAGGACTTGCACAGTGAAAGAAACTGACACTCTCCCTACCTAGAGTTTTCTGTCCCTAGAAAAAATGTTTTTTTTAAGCACACTATAGCACAAGGAGAATTCACTCACTGTCCTTCCCAGTCCCTAGAAACAAGGACTTGCACAGTGAAAGAAACTGACACTCTCCCTACCTAGAGTTTTCTGTCCCTAGAAAAAATGTTTTTTTTAAGCACACTATAGCACAAGGAGAATTCACTCACTGTCCTTCCCAGTCCCTAGAAACAAGGACTTGCACAGTGAAAGAAACTGACACTCTCCCTACCTACAGTTTTCTGTCCCTAGAAAAAATGTTTTTTTTAAGCACACTATAGCACAAGGAGAATTCACTCACTGTCCTTCCCAGTCCCTAGAAACAAGGACTTGCACAGTGAAAGAAACTGACACTCTCCCTACCTAGAGTTTTCTGTCCCTAGAAAAAATGTTTTTTTTAAGCACACTATAGCACAAGGAGAATTCACTCACTGTCCTTCCCAGTCCCTAGAAACAAGGACTTGCACAGTGAAAGAAACTGACACTCTCCCTACCTAGAGTTTTCTGTCCCTAGAAAAAATGTTTTTTTTAAGCACACTATAGCACAAGGAGAATTCACTCACTGTCCTTCCCAGTCCCTAGAAACAAGGACTTGCACAGTGAAAGAAACTGACACTCTCCCTACCTACAGTTTTCTGTCCCTAGAAAAAATGTTTTTTTAAGCACACTATAGCACAAGGAGAATTCACTCACTGTCCTTCCCAGTCCCTAGAAACAAGGACTTGCACAGTGAAAGAAACTGACACTCTCCCTACCTAGAGTTTTCTGTCCCTAGAAAAAATGTTTTTTTTAAGCACACTATAGCACAAGGAGAATTCACTCACTGTCCTTCCCAGTCCCTAGAAACAAGGACTTGCACAGTGAAAGAAACTGACACTCTCCCTACCTAGAGTTTTCTGTCCCTAGAAAAAATGTTTTTTTTAAGCACACTATAGCACAAGGAGAATTCACTCACTGTCCTTCCCAGTCCCTAGAAACAAGGACTTGCACAGTGAAAGAAACTGACACTCTCCCTACCTACAGTTTTCTGTCCCTAGAAAAAATGTTTTTTTTAAGCACACTATAGCACAAGGAGAATTCACTCACTGTCCTTCCCAGTCCCTAGAAACAAGGACTTGCACAGTGAAAGAAACTGACACTCTCCCTACCTACAGTTTTCTGTCCCTAGAAAAAATGTTTTTTTTAAGCACACTATAGCACAAGGAGAATTCACTCACTGTCCTTCCCAGTCCCTAGAAACAAGAACTTGCACAGTGAAAGAAACTGACACTCTCCCTACCTAGAGTTTTCTGTCCCTAGAAAAAATGTTTTTTTTAAGCACACTATAGCACAAGGAGAATTCACTCACTGTCCTTCCCAGTCCCTAGAAACAAGGACTTGCACAGTGAAAGAAACTGACACTCTCCCTACCTAGAGTTTTCTGTCCCTAGAAAAAATGTTTTTTTTAAGCACACTATAGCACAAGGAGAATTCACTCACTGTCCTTCCCAGTCCCTAGAAACAAGGACTTGCACAGTGAAAGAAACTGACACTCTCCCTACCTACAGTTTTCTGTCCCTAGAAAAAATGTTTTTTTAAAGCACACTATAGCACAAGGAGAATTCACTCACTGTCCTTCCCAGTCCCTAGAAACAAGGACTTGCACAGTGAAAGAAACTGACACTCTCCCTACCTAGAGTTTTCTGTCCCTAGAAAAAATGTTTTTTTTTAAGCACACTATAGCACAAGGAGAATTCACTCACTGTCCTTCCCAGTCCCTAGAAACAAGGACTTGCACAGTGAAAGAAACTGACACTCTCCCTACCTACAGTTTTCTGTCCCTAGAAAAAATGTTTTTTTAAGCACACTATAGCACAAGGAGAATTCACTCACTGTCCTTCCCAGTCCCTAGAAACAAGGACTTGCACAGTGAAAGAAACTGACACTCTCCCTACCTACAGTTTTCTGTCCCTAGAAAAAATGTTTTTTTTAAGCACACTATAGCACAAGGAGAATTCACTCACTGTCCTTCCCAGTCCCTAGAAACAAGGACTTGCACAGTGAAAGAAACTGACACTCTCCCTACCTAGAGTTTTCTGTCCCTAGAAAAAATGTTTTTTTTAAGCACACTATAGCACAAGGAGAATTCACTCACTGTCCTTCCCAGTCCCTAGAAACAAGGACTTGCACAGTGAAAGAAACTGACACTCTCCCTACCTAGAGTTTTCTGTCCCTAGAAAAAATGTTTTTTTTAAGCACACTATAGCACAAGGAGAATTCACTCACTGTCCTTCCCAGTCCCTAGAAACAAGGACTTGCACAGTGAAAGAAACTGACACTCTCCCTACCTACAGTTTTCTGTCCCTAGAAAAAATGTTTTTTTTAAGCACACTATAGCACAAGGAGAATTCACTCACTGTCCTTCCCAGTCCCTAGAAACAAGGACTTGCACAGTGAAAGAAACTGACACTCTCCCTACCTACAGTTTTCTGTCCCTAGAAAAAATGTTTTTTTTAAGCACACTATAGCACAAGGAGAATTCACTCACTGTCCTTCCCAGTCCCTAGAAACAAGAACTTGCACAGTGAAAGAAACTGACACTCTCCCTACCTAGAGTTTTCTGTCCCTAGAAAAAATGTTTTTTTTAAGCACACTATAGCACAAGGAGAATTCACTCACTGTCCTTCCCAGTCCCTAGAAACAAGGACTTGCACAGTGAAAGAAACTGACACTCTCCCTACCTAGAGTTTTCTGTCCCTAGAAAAAATGTTTTTTTTAAGCACACTATAGCACAAGGAGAATTCACTCACTGTCCTTCCCAGTCCCTAGAAACAAGGACTTGCACAGTGAAAGAAACTGACACTCTCCCTACCTACAGTTTTCTGTCCCTAGAAAAAATGTTTTTTTAAAGCACACTATAGCACAAGGAGAATTCACTCACTGTCCTTCCCAGTCCCTAGAAACAAGGACTTGCACAGTGAAAGAAACTGACACTCTCCCTACCTAGAGTTTTCTGTCCCTAGAAAAAATGTTTTTTTTAAGCACACTATAGCACAAGGAGAATTCACTCACTGTCCTTCCCAGTCCCTAGAAACAAGGACTTGCACAGTGAAAGAAACTGACACTCTCCCTACCTACAGTTTTCTGTCCCTAGAAAAAATGTTTTTTTTAAGCACACTATAGCACAAGGAGAATTCACTCACTGTCCTTCCCAGTCCCTAGAAACAAGGACTTGCACAGTGAAAGAAACTGACACTCTCCCTACCTAGAGTTTTCTGTCCCTAGAAAAAATGTTTTTTTTAAGCACACTATAGCACAAGGAGAATTCACTCACTGTCCTTCCCAGTCCCTAGAAACAAGGACTTGCACAGTGAAAGAAACTGACACTCTCCCTACCTAGAGTTTTCTGTCCCTAGAAAAAATGTTTTTTTTAAGCACACTATAGCACAAGGAGAATTCACTCACTGTCCTTCCCAGTCCCTAGAAACAAGGACTTGCACAGTGAAAGAAACTGACACTCTCCCTACCTACAGTTTTCTGTCCCTAGAAAAAATGTTTTTTTTAAGCACACTATAGCACAAGGAGAATTCACTCACTGTCCTTCCCAGTCCCTAGAAACAAGGACTTGCACAGTGAAAGAAACTGACACTCTCCCTACCTAGAGTTTTCTGTCCCTAGAAAAAATGTTTTTTTTAAGCACACTATAGCACAAGGAGAATTCACTCACTGTCCTTCCCAGTCCCTAGAAACAAGGACTTGCACAGTGAAAGAAACTGACACTCTCCCTACCTACAGTTTTCTGTCCCTAGAAAAAATGTTTTTTTTAAGCACACTATAGCACAAGGAGAATTCACTCACTGTCCTTCCCAGTCCCTAGAAACAAGGACTTGCACAGTGAAAGAAACTGACACTCTCCCTACCTACAGTTTTCTGTCCCTAGAAAAAATGTTTTTTTTAAGCACACTATAGCACAAGGAGAATTCACTCACTGTCCTTCCCAGTCCCTAGAAACAAGGACTTGCACAGTGAAAGAAACTGACACTCTCCCTACCTAGAGTTTTCTGTCCCTAGAAAAAATGTTTTTTTTAAGCACACTATAGCACAAGGAGAATTCACTCACTGTCCTTCCCAGTCCCTAGAAACAAGGACTTGCACAGTGAAAGAAACTGACACTCTCCCTACCTAGAGTTTTCTGTCCCTAGAAAAAATGTTTTTTTTAAGCACACTATAGCACAAGGAGAATTCACTCACTGTCCTTCCCAGTCCCTAGAAACAAGGACTTGCACAGTGAAAGAAACTGACACTCTCCCTACCTACAGTTTTCTGTCCCTAGAAAAAATGTTTTTTTTAAGCACACTATAGCACAAGGAGAATTCACTCACTGTCCTTCCCAGTCCCTAGAAACAAGGACTTGCACAGTGAAAGAAACTGACACTCTCCCTACCTAGAGTTTTCTGTCCCTAGAAAAAATGTTTTTTTTAAGCACACTATAGCACAAGGAGAATTCACTCACTGTCCTTCCCAGTCCCTAGAAACAAGGACTTGCACAGTGAAAGAAACTGACACTCTCCCTACCTACAGTTTTCTGTCCCTAGAAAAAATGTTTTTTTTAAGCACACTATAGCACAAGGAGAATTCACTCACTGTCCTTCCCAGTCCCTAGAAACAAGGACTTGCACAGTGAAAGAAACTGACACTCTCCCTACCTAGAGTTTTCTGTCCCTAGAAAAAATGTTTTTTTTAAGCACACTATAGCACAAGGAGAATTCACTCACTGTCCTTCCCAGTCCCTAGAAACAAGGACTTGCACAGTGAAAGAAACTGACACTCTCCCTACCTAGAGTTTTCTGTCCCTAGAAAAAATGTTTTTTTTAAGCACACTATAGCACAAGGAGAATTCACTCACTGTCCTTCCCAGTCCCTAGAAACAAGGACTTGCACAGTGAAAGAAACTGACACTCTCCCTACCTACAGTTTTCTGTCCCTAGAAAAAATGTTTTTTTTAAGCACACTATAGCACAAGGAGAATTCACTCACTGTCCTTCCCAGTCCCTAGAAACAAGGACTTGCACAGTGAAAGAAACTGACACTCTCCCTACCTAGAGTTTTCTGTCCCTAGAAAAAATGTTTTTTTTAAGCACACTATAGCACAAGGAGAATTCACTCACTGTCCTTCCCAGTCCCTAGAAACAAGGACTTGCACAGTGAAAGAAACTGACACTCTCCCTACCTAGAGTTTTCTGTCCCTAGAAAAAATGTTTTTTTTAAGCACACTATAGCACAAGGGAATTCACTCACTGTCCTTCCCAGTCCCTAGAAACAAGGACTTGCACAGTGAAAGAAACTGACACTCTCCCTACCTAGAGTTTTCTGTCCCTAGAAAAAATGTTTTTTTTAAGCACACTATAGCACAAGGAGAATTCACTCACTGTCCTTCCCAGTCCCTAGAAACAAGGACTTGCACAGTGAAAGAAACTGACACTCTCCCTACCTACAGTTTTCTGTCCCTAGAAAAAATGTTTTTTTTAAGCACACTATAGCACAAGGAGAATTCACTCACTGTCCTTCCCAGTCCCTAGAAACAAGGACTTGCACAGTGAAAGAAACTGACACTCTCCCTACCTACAGTTTTCTGTCCCTAGAAAAAATGTTTTTTTTAAGCACACTATAGCACAAGGAGAATTCACTCACTGTCCTTCCCAGTCCCTAGAAACAAGGACTTGCACAGTGAAAGAAACTGACACTCTCCCTACCTAGAGTTTTCTGTCCCTAGAAAAAATGTTTTTTTTAAGCACACTATAGCACAAGGAGAATTCACTCACTGTCCTTCCCAGTCCCTAGAAACAAGGACTTGCACAGTGAAAGAAACTGACACTCTCCCTACCTAGAGTTTTCTGTCCCTAGAAAAAATGTTTTTTTTAAGCACACTATAGCACAAGGAGAATTCACTCACTGTCCTTCCCAGTCCCTAGAAACAAGGACTTGCACAGTGAAAGAAACTGACACTCTCCCTACCTAGAGTTTTCTGTCCCTAGAAAAAATGTTTTTTTTAAGCACACTATAGCACAAGGAGAATTCACTCACTGTCCTTCCCAGTCCCTAGAAACAAGGACTTGCACAGTGAAAGAAACTGACACTCTCCCTACCTACAGTTTTCTGTCCCTAGAAAAAATGTTTTTTTTAAGCACACTATAGCACAAGGAGAATTCACTCACTGTCCTTCCCAGTCCCTAGAAACAAGGACTTGCACAGTGAAAGAAACTGACACTCTCCCTACCTAGAGTTTTCTGTCCCTAGAAAAAATGTTTTTTTTAAGCACACTATAGCACAAGGAGAATTCACTCACTGTCCTTCCCAGTCCCTAGAAACAAGGACTTGCACAGTGAAAGAAACTGACACTCTCCCTACCTAGAGTTTTCTGTCCCTAGAAAAAATGTTTTTTTTAAGCACACTATAGCACAAGGGAATTCACTCACTGTCCTTCCCAGTCCCTAGAAACAAGGACTTGCACAGTGAAAGAAACTGACACTCTCCCTACCTAGAGTTTTCTGTCCCTAGAAAAAATGTTTTTTTTAAGCACACTATAGCACAAGGAGAATTCACTCACTGTCCTTCCCAGTCCCTAGAAACAAGGACTTGCACAGTGAAAGAAACTGACACTCTCCCTACCTACAGTTTTCTGTCCCTAGAAAAAATGTTTTTTTTAAGCACACTATAGCACAAGGAGAATTCACTCACTGTCCTTCCCAGTCCCTAGAAACAAGGACTTGCACAGTGAAAGAAACTGACACTCTCCCTACCTAGAGTTTTCTGTCCCTAGAAAAAATGTTTTTTTTAAGCACACTATAGCACAAGGAGAATTCACTCACTGTCCTTCCCAGTCCCTAGAAACAAGGACTTGCACAGTGAAAGAAACTGACACTCTCCCTACCTAGAGTTTTCTGTCCCTAGAAAAAATGTTTTTTTAAGCACACTATAGCACAAGGAGAATTCACTCACTGTCCTTCCCAGTCCCTAGAAACAAGGACTTGCACAGTGAAAGAAACTGACACTCTCCCTACCTACAGTTTTCTGTCCCTAGAAAAAATGTTTTTTTTAAGCACACTATAGCACAAGGAGAATTCACTCACTGTCCTTCCCAGTCCCTAGAAACAAGGACTTGCACAGTGAAAGAAACTGACACTCTCCCTACCTACAGTTTTCTGTCCCTAGAAAAAATGTTTTTTTTAAGCACACTATAGCACAAGGAGAATTCACTCACTGTCCTTCCCAGTCCCTAGAAACAAGAACTTGCACAGTGAAAGAAACTGACACTCTCCCTACCTAGAGTTTTCTGTCCCTAGAAAAAATGTTTTTTTTAAGCACACTATAGCACAAGGAGAATTCACTCACTGTCCTTCCCAGTCCCTAGAAACAAGGACTTGCACAGTGAAAGAAACTGACACTCTCCCTACCTAGAGTTTTCTGTCCCTAGAAAAAATGTTTTTTTTAAGCACACTATAGCACAAGGAGAATTCACTCACTGTCCTTCCCAGTCCCTAGAAACAAGGACTTGCACAGTGAAAGAAACTGACACTCTCCCTACCTACAGTTTTCTGTCCCTAGAAAAAATGTTTTTTTTAAGCACACTATAGCACAAGGAGAATTCACTCACTGTCCTTCCCAGTCCCTAGAAACAAGGACTTGCACAGTGAAAGAAACTGACACTCTCCCTACCTAGAGTTTTCTGTCCCTAGAAAAAATGTTTTTTTTAAGCACACTATAGCACAAGGAGAATTCACTCACTGTCCTTCCCAGTCCCTAGAAACAAGGACTTGCACAGTGAAAGAAACTGACACTCTCCCTACCTACAGTTTTCTGTCCCTAGAAAAAATGTTTTTTTTAAGCACACTATAGCACAAGGAGAATTCACTCACTGTCCTTCCCAGTCCCTAGAAACAAGGACTTGCACAGTGAAAGAAACTGACACTCTCCCTACCTAGAGTTTTCTGTCCCTAGAAAAAATGTTTTTTTTAAGCACACTATAGCACAAGGAGAATTCACTCACTGTCCTTCCCAGTCCCTAGAAACAAGGACTTGCACAGTGAAAGAAACTGACACTCTCCCTACCTAGAGTTTTCTGTCCCTAGAAAAAATGTTTTTTTTAAGCACACTATAGCACAAGGAGAATTCACTCACTGTCCTTCCCAGTCCCTAGAAACAAGGACTTGCACAGTGAAAGAAACTGACACTCTCCCTACCTACAGTTTTCTGTCCCTAGAAAAAATGTTTTTTTTAAGCACACTATAGCACAAGGAGAATTCACTCACTGTCCTTCCCAGTCCCTAGAAACAAGGACTTGCACAGTGAAAGAAACTGACACTCTCCCTACCTACAGTTTTCTGTCCCTAGAAAAAATGTTTTTTTTAAGCACACTATAGCACAAGGAGAATTCACTCACTGTCCTTCCCAGTCCCTAGAAACAAGGACTTGCACAGTGAAAGAAACTGACACTCTCCCTACCTACAGTTTTCTGTCCCTAGAAAAAATGTTTTTTTTAAGCACACTATAGCACAAGCACAAAACACACTGACACTCTCCCTACCTATCCTTCTCTTTCCCTAAACTAAAGGAATCCAGGTTAAGCAAGAAAGAAATAAAAGTCACTGTCCCTGCCTATGCTGCTCTTTCCCTGCTCCGGAACACACTACACTAGGCCGCCGTGCTGGCGGCCTTTTATAGTGTGGGGCGTGTACTAAACACCCTCAGCAATAATTGGCCACAGGCATCCTGCCTGTGGCCAATCATTGCTCTCCTCGCTGCCGGCGCTGTGATTGGCCAAGCATGCGGGGTCACAGTGCATGCTTGGCCAATCACAGCGCCTGGATGACACTGCGATGGCGTAGTGCATTGTGGGCCGTTTGCGTCACTCGAATTTGGCGCGAACGGCCCAAATCGTTCGATCTTCGTCGAACGATCGAACAGCCGATGTTCGAGTCGAACGTATGTTCGACTCGAACACGAAGCTCATCCCTAGTCCTCACTCTCGAGTCTCTACTTACAAAATTTGTGGGTCGTCACCCAAAATTTCTCCTGGGCTACACACAGTAGCCGTCAAATGGCACTTGATTACACTTGGCCACACAGGCCTGTGCACTTGCCACATAGGCATTACTCGACACACAGGCTCACTACTACAGTCCTCTGGTCAGACCTTCTAACAAGTTTCATAACTCTATTGACACCCCAAACATAGAAACAAAACATCAACATTGATAATTATTATCAGCGCTATTATTTCTGCAACAGGTAAAGTAAAGGAGTTATTTGGGTCAAACTGTGTAACATCAACATTACTCTGGTTTGCATTCATCTTATCTCACTATCTCATCAAAAGAAAAAAACAAATACATCAGACGTCAGCCAATAGACTTCAGACACCGAATGGTACTTGCCGGGGTAGGCAGAATAAGTAAGAATAAAAGTTTTTTACCGTGGCCACTCTGGTTCTGCCCACCATGAGTTTCCCGTCTCTTTAGTCGGAAGTCTACGGGAACTGAATCCGAGTCACGGCACCAACTGTTAAATCCGATTTAGGGTCTTCAAATCAAGACCTTTTGTGATGAGACAGTGGATCCAAAACTTAAGATAATGAGGTGCTTTTTTATTACAAACAGTGCAGTGGAGAAACACAATGGACAGATCTAAGTAAAGCAGTAAAGTGAAAGTGTTTCTGAGCTTACATCTACAGGTTACACAATTTAGATGTATGAATATGCATAAGATATGAGCATGTATCAAGAGTATTCTAGGCGTAATATAGGTGTGATCATATAGTTTAGTCCAATCAATGTCCATATCTTCTTAGTAGCAAGGGAACAGGTAAATGGGTGGTTACAACATGTAACCGATAGAAAGTGAAAGAAAACATGGGCGCCGCCATGACGATACTGGATCAAACCAGCTAGATAAGACTGCCCATTTCTCTGAGCAAAAGGGAGTAAACTGCTGCTTCCTATTTGGCGGTGAAGGTCATCATAGAGCAAGAAAGTGTATTACAAATTCTTAAAGTGATAAGTCTTATATATATACAGTCATGGCTGAAATTGTTGGCACCCCAGAAATTTTTCCAAAAAATAAAGTTTGTTCACAGAAAAGTATTGCAGTAACACGTTTTGCTATACACATGTTTATTCCCTTTGTGTGTATTGGAACAAAACAAAAAAAGGGAGGAAAAAAACCAAATTGGACATAATGTCACACAAAACTCCAAAAATGGGCTGGTCAAAATTCTTGGCACACTTTGAAAATTGTGGATAAATAAGATTGTTTCAAGCATGTGATGCTCCTTCAAACTCACCTGGGGCAAGTAACAGGTGTGGGCAATATAAAAATCACACCTGAAAGCAGATAAAAAGGAGAGACCTTCACTTAGTCTTTGCATTGTGTGTCTGCCACACTAAGCATGGACAACAGAAAGAGGAGAAGAGAACTGTCTGAGGACTTGAGAACCAAAATTGTGGAAAAATATCAACAATCTCAAGGTTACAAGTCCATCTCCAGAGATCTAGATTTGCCTTTGTCCACAGTGCGCAACATTATCAAGAGGTTTGCAACACATGGCACTGTAGC
The DNA here is from genome assembly GCA_029206835.1 of Rana muscosa. Lineage (NCBI taxonomy): Eukaryota > Metazoa > Chordata > Amphibia > Anura > Ranidae > Rana > Rana muscosa. The sequence continues at coordinate 180,288,086 of CM055118.1, read as the reverse complement.
TAATCTCTCTGGGCTTGGACGGAAGAGAAAAATTAATGAAAGGTTGCAACGCAGGATAGTCCGGCTGGTGGATAAGCAGCCCCAAACAAGTTCCAAAGAAATTCAAGCTGTCCTGCAGGCTCAGGGAGCATCAGTGTCAGTGCAAACTATCCGTTGACATTTAAATGAAATGAAATGCTATGGCAGGAGATCCAGGAGGACCCCACTGCTGACACAGAGAAATAAAAAAGCAAGACTACAGTTTTCCAAAATGTACTTGAGTAAGCCAAAATCCTTCTGGGAAAACGTCTTCTGGACAGATGAGACCAAGATAGAGCTTTTTGTAAAGCACATAATTTTACTGTTTACCGAAAACAGAATGAGGCCTACAAAGAAGAACACAGTATCTACAGTGAAATATGGTGGAGGTTCAATGATGTTTTGGGGTTGTTTTGCTGCCTCTGGCACTGGGTGCCTTGAATGTGTGCAAGGCATCATGAAATCTGAGGCTTACCAAAGGATTTTGGGTCACACTGTAAGAAAGCTGGGTTTGCGTCCGAGATCTTGGGTCTTCCAGCAGGACAATGACCCCAAACATATGTCAAAAAGCACCCAGAAATGGATGGCAACAAAGCGCTGGTGAGTTCTAAAGTGGCCAGCAATGAGTCCAGATCTAAATCCCATTGAACACCTGTGGAGAGATCTTAAAATTGCTGTTGGGAAAAGGCGCCCTTCCAATAAGAGAGACGTGGAGCAGTTTGCAAAAGAAGAGTGGTCCAAAATTCCGGGTGAGAGGTGTAAGAAGCTTATTGATAGTTATAGGAAGCGACTGATTTCAGTTATTTTTTCCAAAAGGGTGTGCAACCAAATATTAAGTTAAGCGTGCCAAGAATTTTGACCAGACCATTTTTGGAGTTTTGTGACTCCTCCCACTCGCTTCTTCAGTCACGTAGTTTGCAGGTTTTTCCTTTCTTGGCTCCGCTCACAGTCCACGGGGCTAAGAAGTGATCCGCAAATTACCCCCCTTTTTAAAAAAAAGAAATACACAGTCCAGAGCCCTCTTTGTAGCACAAACTCCCGGTGAATAGTTTCTTGAGTTGCGAGAGGTAACGGCAAATCCCGGACTCGAGCCCCCACATGTAGCACTACCCCTGTAGTAGCTGCTGGTTTAGATTTGGGCCTTGCACGTTAACTCACCATTCGTTGTCTAGGGGATGAGAGTCTATAGAAACTTCAATGTCCACAGAAGTTATAAATCCTTTCCATTTCGGCTTCATTTCACACAAACTTGCACAGGTAGAGGGATGGAGGGTCGGGGGAAGGTTCAGGCACACAATGCAGATCACTGGGGAAACTTCTAAGCTTCAAAAAAAGTCACACTCAACACTCTCCTTCAAGTGGGTATTGCCCACCCGGATAGGCCCCTTTCACTAGCCTAGCAGCCGGGATGATGCACGAACAAAATGAAGAACAACAGTCTCTGCCATAGACTTTAAAGCCTAGTACACACGACCAAGAATCTCGTCAGGAAAAAAACTTTGTTTTTCTAGATGGAATTCTTGTCAAGCTTTCCTTGCATACACACTGTCAATCCAAAATCTCGCCTAAAGCGTGGTGACGTACAACATGTACGGCGGCAGTATAAAGGAGAAGTTTGATTCCAATGGCGCCACCCCTTGGGCTGCTTTTGCTGATCTTGTGTTACTGCATGTTAGTAAAAGTTTGAGGAGAGACGATTCACACTTTTCAGTCTTCGTGCTTTTCAGTTCGTTACAGCATGACAAACGTGATATCTCCATTACGAATGCTAGTTTTACCAGAAGGAGCGCTCCCGTCTCATACTTGATTCTGAGCATGCCTGTTTTGTTAAGACTCGGAAAAGCATACATACGACCGTTTTTCTCGTCGGGAAACAGGCCGACGAGAATCCCGACGAGAAAAACGAGAATCCTGACGAGAAAATAGAGAGCAGGTTCTCTATTTTTCTCATCGAGATTCCTGGCAGTTTTCTCGACAAGAAACCATACACACGAACGGTTTTCTCGGCAAGAAAGCTCTCCCAGCAGTTTTCTTGTTGTTTCTTGCCGAGAAAACTGGTCGTGTGTACGAGGCTTTAAGACGATAAAGATGAGCTGTTCAATAATCCTCTGCCACAGGATTTAGTATCCGGAGATCCAGCCTTACAGTTTTAGAGCCTTTAAGCCGACCCGGCACACTGTAAGGTAACATAAGCTACGGTGCATCTTCCAATAAGGTCACCAGGTCTTCCCTGAGACACCAGCCTTCTGCTTGGTCCTCTCCAGGACAGGTCCTCCCCTGGTTACCTCCATTGAGTGGCTTCCTCCCGCAGGACAGACAGCACAGGATCACCTTCAAAGTGCAGGCCCCAGTCGGGACAATTGGGCCTATCCGGCAGAGATGCAGCCTCGGGCCAACATGGCTCCGCGGCTGAAATTTGACTATCACATACCTTGAGCCAGGAGGGCCACAAGGCAAAGAGCCCCGAAAAAATGGCGTCTGCCCTTTAAGTACCCTTCCCCAGCATGCCCAGCGGGGAGACCACTCCCACTGAGCTGTTCCCTGGGTAAAATACCCAATACACTCTGGCCTGCCTGTGTTCCAACACTGGCCTGTGGTGGTAACGCCACCTTCAGGCAAACAAAGGGAAATCCCTCCAAGCACAGCCATAGCCGGAACAGAAGCTGATTTAGACTTAATCATCAAAGTCTGAGCTAACTACCAGCTCAGACACCCACTAAATTTAAACATAGCATCTGGTCATCAGGAGCAGGGCGCTACACACTCCCCCCACCACAACAAGACACTGCCCCCAGTGTCTGGAAAAAAAATATGGCCCTCAATTCTGAGGACCAGTACCTGAACCTCAAAAAAAAAAACTGGATGGGGAAGGAAAGGGTAAAATAATACAAGAAGACATAAATTTTGACATGTTACACACACAATAAAATCACATCAATGTACCTCCCAGTATTCCTATCTCTCTATCCAACCCACCCACTCTCTGGTGGCTTGATAGAAGATCCAATCATACCTGAAAAACAAAACAAACATAGACAATGGTATAAAATGTCTCTCTATACAAATGAGAAGCAGAGCCTCACTTCCAGAGAAATGAGCCTCTCTCTCTCTATACACATGTTACACATGTTACTAGCTGCGGGTGCTAAGTGCAAAAAAAAAAAAAGAATCTAGTTTTGTTTAAACGAAACCCCCACCACCTAGTGGCAGAAATACAGTATGTCAGAGTCCTCAATTTTTAAGTGCTGAATCCGGGTAGGAAATCTTGACTCCGACGTTTTTCCTGGTAACCTAGCACTAACTTAGCTAGATGCCCCACAGTCCTTTAATGGAAAGCAAGGGGTATCTTCTTCTTTGATAAAAGTGACAACCAAAACCGTCACTATGAATGATCACCAGTAAACTCGGGGGTCAGGCAGAGTCAGTGACTTCCCCTTTTTGTCCACAGTGGTAATAAAATAAACGTAGTATTCCTTTCCAGGCCGGCAGATAACCACTTTGTCAGCATGGATATGTCTACCATAACTCCAGTGCAGTAGGCATCGCTTGAAACGTTCATCCATAGTAAAGGAATGACCTATTTTCCGGAACAGCTTAGGTACTTCAAGGTAGTCCCAAACATCTTCACTGTACCATTCCTCTCTGTTGGCCTCGATCTCTTGCATGACTTCCCTGGGAATGTAAGGAAACTCCAATCCGTATTCAGTGGCCACCCGCTTGTTTAATAATCTTTGTGACCGAGCAAGCCTAGGCAAAGATCTGGTACTTCCATATCCGGTATACAAGAAACTGGGGACTTGTGCACCATAGGATTCACAGACAGTTTTCCTGACCCATACGAACTAGTGACTTTAGGCAGGATTTTAATAACAGCAACCGGGGTTTCCACACTGGGTGTTGTCTCAGCGGAATCCATAGTTGTCAACTCCGAAAAACTATGCACTGAGGCAACATCCTCCATGTTGTTCCACAACAACTCCTGAGACATGGTCTCCAATATGTTCCCGCAAACATCTGACAAAGACTTCATCTCCTCTGTCAGCAGACAGTTGCGCACAGTCCCAGGTACTTTTTCCCCAGATGTCTTACCGGTTCCTGACGTGGACTTCCCGGGGATATCACCTCTCTCGCGGTCCGGTCCCGGTGGTCTCTGGGGTAGGCCTCTACCGCGGCCGTGGGAGGCCTTCGCGTATCCCACCTTCTTCTGGACAGGTGCAGCGAAGGTGGATACGGTTGAAGTAACAGTGGTAGTGGTGTCCGCTGGCGACCCACTCACAGTGGTAACAGCAACATTCCCTTCAGGATTACTCACAGTAGCAGATGTGGTGGACATGGGCCGGACGATTTGGTGAAAGGCAGCAGCTTCTTCTATAACATTGCCCGTGGTCCAATCCACTTTGTAGGCGCAGGGCGGCATGATGGGTTGCTCCACAGAAAACAGGTACTCCCCGCATCGTAGGCATCGAACAAATGGACGGGGGTGCATAGCCAGTCCATCACACCTGTTACACAGCATACCCAACGCCTCCACATCACTGATCGTGTAGAGAATGAACCGCCTATGCGGCTTCATTCGAATGCCAGTGTCCATCAGCACGGTTCCCTGCACCATGGCACTTGTAGCGGTACCCACAGGAAACATCCTGGGCCCAAAAGCAGACTGTAATGATAGCACTGAAGACATAGCGGTGCTCCGTTTCTCTAGGTGCTGGACACACATGTGGCGTCTCACGCAGCAAGCAGATGGGAACTCCTCCCACTCGCTTCTTCAGTCACGTAGTTTGCAGGTTTTTCTTTTCTTGGCCCCGTCACAGTCCACGGGGCTAAGAAGTGATCCGCAAATTACCCCCCCTTTTTTTTTTTAAGAAATACACAGTCCAGAGCCCTCTTTGTAGCACAAACTCCCGGTGAATAGTTTCTTGAGTTGCGAGAGGTAACGGCAAATCCCAGACTCGAGCCCCCACGTGTAGCACTACCCCCGTAGGAGCTGCTGGTTTAGATTTGGGCCTTGCACGTTACCCCACCATTCGTTGTCTAGGGGATGAGAGTCTATAGAAACTTCAATGTCCACACAAGTTTTAAATCCTTTTCGTTTTCTTTCACACAAACTTGCACAGGTAGAGGGATGGAGGGTCGGGGGAAGGTTCAGGCACACGATGCAGATCACTGGGGAAACTTCTAAGCTTCAAAAAAAAAAGTCACACTCACCACTCTGCTTCAAGTGGGTATTGCCCACCCGGATAGGCCCCTCTCACTAGCCTAGCAGCCGGGATGATGCACGAACAAAATGAAGAACAACAGTCTCTGCCACAGACTTTAAGACGATAAAGATGAGCTATTCAATAATCCTCTGCCACAGGATTTAGTATCCGGAGATCCAGCCTTACAGTTTTAGAGCCTTTAAGCTGACCCGGCACACTGTAAGGTAACATAAGCTACGGTGCATCCTCCAATAAGGTCACCAGGCCTTCCCCGCGACACCAGCCTTCCGCTTGGTCCTCTCCAGGACAGGTCCTCCCCTGGTTTCCTCCACTGAGTGGCTTCCTCCCGCAGGACAGACAGCACAGGATCACCTTCAAAGTGCAGGCCCCAGTCAGGACAACTGGGCCTACCCGGCAGAGATGCAGCCTCGGACCAACATGGCTCCGTGGCTGAAATTTGACTATCACATACCTCGAGTCAGGAGGGCCACAAGGCAAAGAGCCCTGAAAAAATGGCGTCTGCCCTTTAAGTATCCTTCCCCAGCATGCCCAGCGGGGAGACCACTCCCACTGAGCTGTTCCCTGGGAAAAATACTCAATACACTCTGGCCTGCCTGTGTTCCAACACTGGCCTGTGGTGGTAATGCCACCTTCAGGCAAACAAAGGGAAATCCCTCCAAGCACAGCCATAGCCGAAACAGAAGCTGATTTAGCCTTAATCATCAAAGTCTGAGCTAACTACCAGCTCAGACACCCACTAAATTTAAACATAGCTCCTGGTCATCAGGAGCAGGGCGCTACACATATATATATATACATATATATATATATATATATATATATATATATATATGTAGCGGCCTCCACTCTCTCACTCCACTGTTGGCTGGTTTCTGCTTGTCTAGGGGTACCTTGGAGGAGAGAGTGCGGGGTCACCACGCCAAGCCTTCACCGTAGATGTTTGTGTGGTGTAAGCAGAGTTCCTTTACCTTCGGGTCGGTGTTCGGTGTTAGAAGCCTCCGCTCCCTCTGTGGAACAGTGTCTGCCAGTAAATGAGCCCCACACCAATAAAAGTCCAACACTCCTTTATTCTTCTCACATCAGAGCAAAACACAATCAGTTGGACTCCCTCAACGAACAGAACAGACAGGGGGTGTGGATACGAGTAGGCCCAGGCACAATGAACTCTCCTATTCCTCTATCAGCGAATAGGTTTGGCACATGATCTATGCCACCTGTTGAGAATCTTGGTCGCTGCCACCGACCAGAGGAACGGTGAACCTTCCTCCTGACTGCACTCGGCCCCTGTTTGGGAAGATACCCCTCCGGGCGGTCTCCTGAGGCTCACCAGGCACCGGCAATCTGCTGCACCAGGTCTTCGGATGAGTAGCTCCTCCGGTCCCTTACGCCTCTGGATTCGGGTACCCCACTCCCGGGGTCCCCTAGGAAATCCTTCCCTCGTGGAGCCCAGCGGAGGACACTGGGCCCCAGGCCTCCAACCGAGTACCTCACCCCAGGCTGAAGGTGCCTGGGGTGGAACACGAGCTCCGGGTGTCCAGGCCTAGGCCGCCTGGACACCAACCACGAACCACAGCCCTCAGGCTGAAGGTGCCTGGGACTCGACGAACCCCGTGACCAAAATGGCCAACCCCTTTATACCCTCCCCCAGCAAGCCCAGCGGAGCCCCAGCCCCGCTGTACTCATGCTGCGAGAGGCCAAAAAGGGTATGCCACTGCAACGATGGCTCAACCCCGGGCCCAAAGTGACAGCGCCACCCGCTGGGCCCCAGGGAACCACACATCACAGATCACCAAATTCAAACATAATAGAAAAGCATATACCCACTACATATATATAAAACTCAACATCATCAGACCCCTTTAATTCTACTCATTTGTTAAAAGAAGAAGGGATGCTCCACTATGGTAAACATGGCCCTGTCCCAACTTTTTTGAGGCATGTTGCTGCCATCAATTTCAAAATGACCTTATTTTTCTTAAAATGGTAAATTTTCTCAGTTTAAACATTTGATATGTTTTTTTTTTCTACTGTGAATAAAACATGGGTTATGAGATTTTCAAATCATTACATTCTCCCTTTATGTATATTTTACACAGTGCCCCAACTTGTTTGGAATTGGGGTTGTAAAAAAACAAACCAGCTAAATATTAAAAATGTTTTATGGATATTATGTGTTTACAACAGCAGATGTACTCTGCATCAATCTGTGCACTGCATCAGTTAAAAATGAACAGCTGAATGACTCAGAGGTGGGGCACACCCATTCTTCTCTTATTGCAGAGACAACAATATCTTTTAGTAACATGTATAAATTCCTGACATGTCACCATACACAACAACAGAATAATTTTTCAGAAAAGCTTTTATCATTTAAAACTCCAGCTGAAACAGTGTCTTTAGCCTGCTGCAGGCAAGAGGAAGCATTTCCTTAGTCTCCTTTCCCCCAGTGATCAGACAGAGAGTCCCGGAGCAAGAAAGGAACAGTTAGGCGCAGGGACGGCATGACAGGGTGGGACAGTACAGTACAAAAGGAAAGCAGGTAGTTTTCCCTTTAAGAAAAGGGGGGTGTCCTGGGGGTTGGAGGTGTTCCCTGGTGTAAGAGTCTGAGAGCAGGAAGTGACATACCATCAGTCCTTCAGCAGAAGAGGAAGAAGCTTGACACGCAGGCCCTGGGCCCTGAGCAGGCATCCTGCATGTGGCCGAGTCCCGGGTTCTTGCCCAGCTGCGGGCGGCGGCGTCCCCCTGGGAGCTGACTGGGGGAGAGAGCAGGTTAGCGGTGGGCATGGGGGAACAAGATGCAGTACCAGCCACGGGGGGGGTGCAGGATCCCACGCGTGCGGCGGTATAGGCCGCTGGTGTACATGCAGCCCTGTGCCATCAACCTGCGGGTGGCTAAGTCCCGGGTTTGGGCCCAGCGGTGGGCAGCGGCGTCCGCCCTGGGAGCCATCTGGGGGAGGGAGCTGGCAGTGGCGGGCATGGGGGGGAACAATGAGCGGCACTAGCCGCGGGGGGGGGGGCGCAGTATCCCATGCGTGCGTCGGCACAGGCCGCGGCAGTTCACGCAGTCCCTGGGCCCTGTGCGATTCAACTGCGTGTGGCTGAGCCCGGGTTGGGGCCCAGCTGGGGGCAGCGACGTTCGCCCTTTCAGCCGACTGGGGGAGGAGCTGGCAGCGGCGTGCAGGGGGAAGCTACAAGCGGCCCCAGCCGCGGGGGGGGGCGCAGAGGCCGCGGGTGTGTAGGAACCCTGACTTCTCCCCAGGAGGTCAGGGTCACATTCGGTACTCGACAGGGGCCCTCTGGCTTCCTTTTAGCAGCGAGCCTTTCCTGGGAATAGGGGGGAGGCTAGGGGGACTCTGACCGGGGATGTAGCTTTGCGGCGGGGGAGACGAGCGTGTCGATTGGCTCTTCCCCCCACTCGTCGCTGACGCAGGACAGATGCAGCCGAGCCTGCTGGTGTTGACCAGAGCGGTCGGTCGGCCCAGCGTGGGAGAATACAGTTTACAGGCTGGTGGACAGGCATCCGAGGCGGCCAGGGGTCAGATCGTGCACAGGGTGAGGAGCGTGGTGACAGCAGCGGTGATGGCGGTGGTCGTGCAGGGGTGCCCGAGCCAGGGAGCGGGTCGGGAGTCCGTCAGTGGCATCGCGAGCGGGCTAGTGTTCTGGGTCGGATAGGACGGAGTGAGCGACAACACGGGCCCTCAGCATCCAGGTCTCATCCTCCGGGGGAACAGGCTGTGATCATTCGACCAACGGAGAGTCGGAGGGTGAACTGTCCGGGTCAGAGGGCGGCGAGGGCCAGGGACATCCGGCAGCATGGGATTCCAGTTTGGCGGCTGTTGGACCCAGTTCTGGGCAGCCTGGTAAGTGCACTTCTTCATCTAATCTTTGCGCATTGTTACTGGTTTTTGCTGGGTCAGTGTAGAGGGGGGGGCCCCCGTTACGGTTGGCAGTTGCATTAGTAGGGAAAATGGGAGGGTTTTTTATCATCTGGGGCTGGCGGATGCCGCAAAAAAGGGTGATATATGTCTGGGGGCTCATCTTACGGTGGAAATTGGGGAGATGATTGGGACGGGTGTGTATGGGTAGATATTTCCGTTAATGCCCTGGAAGAGGTTGATCTTGATAGATTACAGCCGGGGGAGTGTAAAGAGGTGTATGGGGGGAATCACTGTTATCGGTTGAACCCCTGTACCTTCAACATCTGGTGCAGGCTTCTGCCTTTCTTGCAGGGTCGTAGGAAGAAGGTTCATTTACTGGTAGGCCATTAGCTAGGCTCGCCGGATGGATGGAGGAGTGGCGTGGCAGCGATATGAGGAGCAGTTCAGTCATCGGATGGCCATCAGACCAGCTCTGCGCTGGGATCATATGGAAATCAGCTTGTGGATGAAGCTTATGACGTCGGCGCTGGCTCCCAGTCAGTTTTTCCGGGGGTACACTTGGTACCTTTTTGCTACGGTTTTGTCACGGGACTTAGTGGTTTCTCACTTGGGGGGAAACACGTTGGGCCACTGCTGGCAGCTTAATGGGGACACATGCAATTTTGGCGCAAACTGTCGATTCAGGGCCGCATGTGCGGGGGGGGGGAACGCATGCCCTGGTGTGGTGTTTCATGCATGGAAAGAGCCGTGCCGGGGGGTAAGAGGGACGATGTTTGTCCAAGTGGACTGGGTACTCCCCTTTTCTCTAGAGGTATCCCGACCGACGGGCGGCTGGGGTGCTAGTGACGGGCTTTGCTAGACGTTTTGTGAGATCCCCCGTTTACTCTCTGCTGTTCCTCCGTAGGCTGGTAATCTGGACACACCTGGTTGCGGCCTTCGGTGGTCTCTGGGACGCTGTCAAAGGAGGGTGCCAAGAGGGAGCCGCACAAGTTTAGCTTCATTTACCACCTTCTTCTCAAAAGTAGGCTTGGTTACTTACGCTATTGCACGGGGGAGGGCACGGTGACGTACGCTTCCTTAACGCAGCGGTAACATGGTCTGCAGGTGCGGGTGGGCCCGGGACGTCTCGGGGCTTGGCTTGGGCATTCATTACCTGGCTAGGTTTGTATGTGTGGGCCCTCTGTAGGCTAACGTTTTCTCCGTTGGCACTGGGAGTGGACGTAAGGCCCTACGTCATCCATTGTCTGCTTGGGCATGGTTTGGTTTTCGCTGCGTAAGTAAGATCGGCTGCCGGAGGACAAGCCATAGAGTCTCAAGGCGGAAGTGCGTGGGATTTTTGGTAAGAGGAAGATCCAGCGGCGCCGGTTACAGCTGTGGTGGGGTAAGTTGAATTTCGCTGGCGAGATAAGTCTCAGGGACTGGGTTCTTTTGTCACAGGCGGTCCGCTACGACGGCAGGGGCGGTAGGAGGCAGGGTTCTTGTAGTACTTGGTACTCATGCGGCTTCCCGATTAGGGTAGTAATGGAACTTTGGGGGGTGCTACTTCCTGTGAGTTTACGGTTCGCCTCAATTTAGACGACTGGGGAGTTGTCCAGGTGGGTAGCCGGGTTTCGGCTGTTTCGCAGCCGGCAGTGTGGTTTGCTGCGTCATTTGATACTGGGCTGTTTGCGATGGCAGGTGTTCATTTATGCTTAGCACCTTCTGGGGGTGGATAACACTTTGGCTGACGCCTTGTCTAGTTTTCAGTGGGACAGGTTCTGAGAGTTGGCACCGGATACGTAGCAATACGGGGTTGCCTGTCCCGACTGGTGGGGGAGCATTGCTGTGACAGTGCATCTCGGTGGTTGCGACAATCACGGTAGGCCTACGCCAAGGCATGGTGGGAATGGCTAGCAATTTTGCAGGGGCTGGGGATTTCTTCGGTGGGTCATGAGGTGGGCACTTCCAGCTTTTGCCAGACTTTGAGAAGGGGACTGGGGGTCTCCGCATCTGCTGTCGACTGTACGTTGGCGATTTGGTCATTTCTGTTTCAGGGGCGAAGTTGCTGGGTTATGTGTATTACGGAGTTTGGTTTCTGAGAGGGGGTAAAAGTGGAATTTCTGGATAAAAAGGTGGTACCCATAGGTGGTATAGGGTTATTGGGTACCTTCCGGTCAACAAGGGTTAACCAGGAAGGGGGAAAATGTTAGGGTACTGCGGACATGTGTACCGCCTCCGAGTCGGTGTCTTGCGACTGGAGGCCTAGGGGATATAGTTTGGTCCCAGTGTCCAAGTTGTGAGTTGTGGTCTCATATTACGGAGTTTTGGGTATGCAGGCGGTTAGGGGGTACAGGAGTTGCTCTGGTGCTGGGACGGGCGCAGTCCTGTTTCGGTGGGGGATGTTGCACGATTTGATTTGGCTATGGCAGTCTGTGCTTCTCGGCGCCTGAGTATTCACTAGTATGGGCAGCCATTTCACATGCCTGTTGCAGGGCGTTTAGGGTTGGTGAGCTGGTCAATTCTTCCATACTGGCAAAAGGGGCCTGTTGGTACATGAGGTGGAGTGTGCAGATGTGTGGTTCGGGGGTCCGGGTACGGATCGGGGGTTTAGGGTATGCGACTCGTTGTGTTTCGCATCCCGTAATATGTCCTTTGCGGGCGGGGTAATTATTTTCTTTTCATGCGTCTAGTATTGGGGGGTGGTCAAGTTATGTTCCAGTACGGGTCAGCCCGTCCAGGTTCAGTTGGTATCGGTGTTGGGGAGATGTTTAATGGCGACGGGTCGCCACCACAAGGTTCAGGCCTTCCACTCAGCCCGCATAGGGGCGGCCGTAGAGGCGGCTCGGGAGGGCAGGTCTGTCAACATGGTTAGGGGGATTGGCTGCTGGTATGCTGACAGGGTTCGGCTTTCCATTCGCCCACACTCTGGGCAGGAATAAGGGTTTCCACGTGGGTTCCAGGTTCTTTTCTGTAAATGGGTGTGGGGGGGGGGGTGATTCCGTATCATTAGGTGCCTTGTGTTTCATTGTTTCAGGTGGAAAGGTCAGCCAGTTTGGATTCTGGGTCACTCTTCTGTGTTTGGTGGCCATATGGGCTGGGGTACTTCCGAAGGGGGCAGCTGGGTTTTTCCCTGATATGAAGCTCAGTTTCGGTGTTCGGGGTGCCGGGCAGGGATGTAGTAGGGTAATTTCCGGAAGTTCATATGGTTCTCTAGCCTCGCAGGGCACCGGATATTTTAGTGCCGCATGTGGGTTGGAATGACAGGGGGGCCAGGTCTATGCATCCGCTGATATGCGAGGCGAAGTTTGACTTCCTGCGAGTACGCACTTCCTTCCCGGTGATGCGGATTGTTTGGTAGTGAGACATCCCACCGCAACAAGGAGGATCTGTAGAGCACGGAGCCACAGCTAACTCAAAGGACGCTGAGCAACTGAGAGGGTAAAGTACCAACGGGAGTCCAGTGAACTAAACTGGCCCCGCTCAGTATGTCAGTGGTAACTGAATCTCTTTCCTTCTGAATACACTAAGAAGTTGATGTACACCTGTGGCTACCCTAACTCCTAACCCTAACTCCTACCACTCCGCACTGTATTGCATTACTGTCAGTCATGCTACTAGGGGTCATGTTCTTTAATTAACCTACGAACCAATGACTTAAACCCCTCATCATCCCCATCCCAACTGACCATTTTTTGGAGGAGATGTGATTAAGCTTACCATCTGGAAAAACCATACAGAAGGTTATTTGAGCATTATACTGTGATTCCTAAAGCGCAACAGGAACACTTGTCCCCTGTCCTTCCTCTTCCTAAATTCTATCCAATACTCCATGGATTTCCTTCCTCCTCCAGGAGGTTGATATTAATGGAACATCGTCATCTTCTCCAGTTGGGCCCAAATTTTATTAGGGTTTATTCACAGTGAAGCTGCACCATGGTATATTCTGTCCATATGACCATAATAGATTTATAAGCTGATCTTTATCAAATTAGTCTTGCCATCCTGCAGCTCCACTTTGAATTCAATTGCCGGCGTCCGGACCATCTGTGCTGTGTGTCTTTCCCTTATTGTTGGTGATGGTACTGTTAGTTCTGTCTGTCCTCCTTGTTTGATTGTAATATTTTCCGAATTGACTCCTCCCCTAGGAGTCAATCGGTAAAATAGTGTAAGAAGTCATATTTTTACTTATCAAAGTATTTAACTGAATATATATGTATAAAATTGCTTTTCTTTTGATACTCAACAATAAATGGTATATATTTTTCTAACCCTATGGCCTAGACTAAATTGTCGTTTAAAAGTAGCCACTTTCTTTTTAATCCCCTTTCTATTACATCTGGGATTAATATTCTTTTCTTATGCAGTCTCCTAGGCTACAGACGACAAACTATATTCCTAACTCTAGTCATATACCCTTAGTTCATATTTAATGAACGGCCTTTTGGGTTGAACCACCCTGGTACTCGTTGTTCTTTTTCTTTTTGTATGTTTATACTGGTGATAGCGGCCTAGTGGTGAGTCATACGGAGCTGGTAGGGGATACCGGGCGGTATCTTCAGAGCGATGGGGTTTATCGCATGGCTGTCGGCATTGATCTCTTGGCCCTGGGATTTCAGGAAGGATTCCGAGGGCTTTGGGGTTTGGAGGTGCGCGCAAGGGTAAGGTTTTACCCCTTGCGTGCTGTGGCAGTGCTCGGTCTCTGGAAGAGGAGAAAAAGGCTGGAATAGTTAGTAAAATGGTGGTACCCATCTGTGGGATGGGGTTATCGGTAGTAAAATGGTGGTACCCATCCGTGGTATGGGGTTATCGGTAGTAAAATGGTGGTACCCATCTGTGGTATGGGGTTATTGGGTACCTTCCGGTCAACGAGGGTTTAACCAGGAAGGGGTAAAATTGTAGGTCACTGTGGACATGTGTACTGTCTCCGAGTCGGTGTCTTGCGACTGAGGCCTAAGTTAAATAAGTATTGTCCCAGTGACCAAGTTGTGTGTCGTGGCCTCCAAGACTACCAAGATATGGAAAAAGTTTGTCTGATGTTATGTAAAATGGTTATTGATTTTAAGTTTTGAAATGGTTAAATAAATAGGCCGCAAGGCCAATTTTACTCCACAACTTTGTCAGTTGTTTTATTGGGCAATTGGGAGTTGGGAAGGTTTATGTCTATCAGGTGGGTCCTTACTGGGCATCTGTCCTTAACATGTCAAGAGAGTCCCGGAGCAAGAAAGGAACAGATAGGCGCAGGGACGGCATGACAGGGTGGGACAGTACAGTACAAAAGGAAAGCAGGTAGTTTTCCCTTTAAGAAAAGGGGGGTGTCCTGGGGGTTGGAGGTGTTCCCTGGTGTAAAAGTCTGAGAGCAGGAAGTGACATACCATCAGTCCTTCAGCAGAAGAGGAAGAAGCTTCCCACCCACCCTCCCTAGGTTTTGGGCGGGGGTATGCAGTTGGGAGGTCGGACCGGTTGTGGCAGTGCTCGGTCTCTGGAAGAGGAGAAAAAGGCTGGAATAGTTAGTAAAATGGTGGTACCCATCTGTGGGATGGGGTTATCAGTAGTAAAATGGTGGTACCCATTCGTGGTATGGGGTTATCGGTAGTAAAATGGTGGTACCCATCTGTGGTATGGGGTTATTGGGTACCTTCCTTTCAACGAGGGTTTAACCAGGAAGGGGTAAAATTGTAGGTCACTGCGGACATGTGTACTGTCTCCGAGTCGGTGTCTTGTGACTGAGGCCTAAGTTAAATAAGTATTGTCCCAGTGACCAAGTTGTGTGTCGTGGCCTCCAAGACTACCAAGATATGGAAAAAGTTTGTCTGATGTTATGTAAAATAGTTATTGATTTTAAGTTTTGAAATGGTTAAATAAATAGGCCGCAAGGCCAATTTTACTCCACAACTTTGTCAGTTGTTTTATTGGGCAATTGGGAGTTGGGGAGGTTTATGTCTATCAGGTGGGTCATTACTGGGTATCTGTCCTTAACATGTCATGCAACCTTATGACTTTGTAGCAAGTCACAAGGTAAGAGGCTGCAGCAAGAGAGGATTTGTGTCAAGCCTCGTACACACGACCGAGTTTCTCGTCGTTAAAAACACGTCGTTTTTCTCGACGAGATTCTTGTCAAGCTTGAATAGATTCTTGTCAAGCTTTCCTTGCATACACACAGTCAATTCCAAATCTCCTCTTTGTTCTGAGCGGTCACGTCCAGCACGTACGACGGCAGTATAAAGGGGAAAATCGATTTCAATGGCGCCACCCCTTGGGCTGCTTTTGCTGATCTCGTGTTTACGCGTGTGAAGTAAAAGTTTGGGAAGAGACGATTCGCACTTTTCAGTCTTCGTGCTTTCAGTTCGTTACAGCGTGACGAATGTGCTATCTCCATTACGAAGGCTTGTTTTACCAGAAGAAGCGCTCCCGTCTCATACTTGATTCTGAGCATGCGCGCTTTTGGAAGACTCGTAAAAGCATACACACAAACGTTTTTCTCGTCGCAAAACAGGCCGACGAGAAACACGACGAGAAAATCGAGAATCCGGACGAGAAAAAAGAGAGCAGGTTCTATATTTTTCTCGTCGAGATTCACTGCAGTTTTCTCGACGAAAAACCATACACACGAACGGTTTTCTTGACAAGAAAGCTCTCTCAGCAGTTTTCTTGTCGTTTTTGGACGAGAAACTCGGTCGTGTGTACGAGGCTTCAGACTTTTTTGAACACAACAAGAACAGCACAGAGACCAGGATTTACATGTTTGTGTCAACTTTGAGCTGACATCTCCATCCAGGAAGTAAATGCTGGCCCTGGGTGATGGTTTAGAGAGCTCTTAACTTCCTGTAGAGAACACAGTGCCTATGCTGCACCAAAATTCAAAGCAGTAGCATCAGCCGTGCCCAGTTCTCCACTGCTGGTCTATTGATCCCTTTTTTTGTTATGGAGAGGAGATGAGGTGGAGAAGTTATGTAGTCCGGCAAAGAAGAACCTGACAATACTGCTTGGGATTTCAGTGCAGTAGAGGCAGTGTTGTCACCTCACGTTGGAAGTTGATTTCTGGTAAAGCAAAATATATTTTTTCTGACCTTGCAGAAGTTTTGAAGAGATAAAACACAGGGCGATGTGCATGTATCAGCTATAGATCAAATAGTTTTTTTTGTTGTTGTTTATTTTTTACCCAGACATATAATTTCAACCAATCTGTACATCCAATGCCTAAAAAATAAAGTACAAAGTTAAGATAACTCAATTTTCAGTTCCTTTAAAGGAAAGAGACTGAAGATCTTGCATGATAGGTCCTGGAAATCACCCTGGGGAAGTGTCCTTCTCATTTTGTCATCTCTCTCCTAATTGCATAGCTCGAAGCCAGAGCGAGGATGGAATAGAAGACTCTCAGCGATGCGAGAGAGCAGGAGGGGTGAGGGACCAGGGAGAAGGAGAGCTTGCATCTAGCAGATCTGTACAAGGTGATTTTCCTATACCATTATGCTTTCATCCTGAGCCTTCTTATTAAAGCAATTTGTCCTGGCTTGTGATGACTATGAGGTTGGGTAGGCCGGTAATAAGCAGCGCTGTACTTATACCATGCAGATGCCATAATCAGACATGTCAAAATGCCTTTGAGCTTTGTTTAACTGACCTTCCTCATGTAGCATCACTGCTTCAGAAATCAGGGGGGCTGTTTCTGGAGACAGGCCCACAACTGCCCGCCTGATTAGCCTGTAGTATTTATAGAACTGGTTGATGCACATTTTGCAGAGGATCCATAATGACAGATGCAGATGACAAGTTCAATTGCATGGAATGTTGACTTTGACCAAGAGCACTGCAGGTCTCCATATAGCTTTCTCCAATTTTGCAACCCAGCTGGCTGATTGTAGGCAGCAACCAACACCTGGAGCAGACTTTATATATCCCTGGTCATCCTTGCAAACTTTTTTAAAGCCCAATTGAAACCTTATGATGTAAGGGTAAAAATACCATGTGCTGAAGGAATCTGGAAAATTTGACCACAGCCTAGCTGTCCTACAGTGCAAGACCCCATTATCCCTTAATCTGAGCGCTATTTAACAGCCCTCTTGCTATGTAAGCAGAGCACTGTTGATAAGTGCACTGTTTGGAGGGGGGGGGTGGAAGCATGTCAGAGCGACACCTACCTTTTAGGGTTCGTGCAGACTGTAGCTCAGAAAAGGGTGCTGGACTCAGATTGAAGTATAAGTTCAGAAGTTTATACAAGGAAATGAGTTGAATATGTAAGTCAGGGGTCTCCAAATATTCTAACCAAAGGCCCAGGTTACTGTCCTTCAGACATTAGGGAGCTGGACTGTGACCAATGGGAGTAGTCAATGTCTCAGGCTTGGTGGTCAGTGGGAGTAATAAAAATTACATAACACCTGTGGTCATTAGGAGGAGGAATAGTGTTCCAATGTTAGTGTCAGTGGAAGGAATAGCGCCCTATTCATGGTGTCGGTAGAAGGAATAATTCCCCGTTGTTGGTTTCGTTGGGAGGAATAGTGCCTCATTGTGGATGTCAGTGGGAGGAATAGTGTCTTGTATAAGAGAGAGTAACAGTGCCCCAATGGGCAGATAAAGGCAAGCAAAGGGCCACATCTGGCCCGTGAGCTGCAGTTTGGGGTGCACTGGTGAAAGTAAACAGCACAGGAGAAAAAAAGGACCATGCAGTGTGCAATCTAGTAGCAGTCTCAGTGCTCTAACCAATGGGCAAAAGTTATTGTACTAATGTAATTTATCTACAGCCATATTAAAGCGGAGTTCCACCCTGATTTTTTTTTTAAAATAATGACAGACCTTTAATCCTATAAAGAAACATTTGGAGGAATTTTTTTTTTTTATACTTACCAGAAATGCCCTGTTGCTATGTAGTGCTCCTAATCTGCCACTTCCTGGTCCGCGGCGCTCCTCGTCACTTCCTCCCTCGCCTGTGCTCCTGGGAAATGTGAGTCATCATTTCCCAGGAGTCTGTGGGCAGTACTGTGAGCAAAAATGACGCGATTTAAGGCGGATCACATCTATGTTGCCATAACAACAGGGCGGGACCTTCCTCTGTCGCCGCCCGTTGTTATGGCAACTTTCTAAACAATCGGCGCTACGGTCACCCAGCATGCTCCTCTCCATCGCAAATCCAGGAAGAGGTATCGATTAAGCTTCACATGCCCACAATCATCATGGCAACGACCAGAAGAGGATTTACTAAGTTGTGAGTATAAAATAAATATATTATCCTTGTCAAAAATATGTTATTAAGTACAGTAAGTTAAATACAATAAATTAAGTACTGTACATTATACAATTGTAGCGGGGTCTCTTTTAAGGCCCCAGGACTACGTTACCCAGAACCCCATTCGGCCCCAGGGCGGAGGTTCCACCGCAGAGACTCATGGGAGGGGTTACTTAAGTGAGAGGCGAGGCGGAGCTCGCTCTCTTGGGACACGGTGCTTCAAGCAACAAGTCATCCTATGCGGATCGGCTGTGGGGCAAGGCCTGAAGCCTGAGGCCTTGCTTGAAGTCCGAAGAGCCTTCCACCATACTGCGGAGCCTGGGTGGATCCTGACCCGTCGTGATAGGACGTGAGTTGGATCGAGGACTCGATCGGAGCAGACGCTGTGTGTGACACACATGCGGTGGAAGTCCCAGGCTGGGATCGCGCCTGGAGTGGTGAGCGGGCACCTGCCCATATCAATAGACTGAGTTGTGTTCAGACCTGTAGACTGCCTAGGCCCGCTGTTCGCTCACCAGTGTTTCTTGGTGGTCCAGTAGCGGGACAGAGTTGAAGTACCTACCCCCCCCCGTTTTGCCCTGTTATTTCAAGTTACCACCCAATGTGGATTACAAATGGTTATTTCTTCAAGTGCACCAACGAAAGCTGGCCGGTGAAGAAACCTTCCTTCCTTAGGGAAAAGAGACTCAGTTCCATTCCATGTCAGGCCTGACTTAGGCGGGGAGTTAGAAAGTTTGTGTTACTACGCCATAGGAGAGCGCACGCCATAATAGCTCCGCGTGGTGGACACTGCGCGGCGCCATATTATTGTGCTGCACCTAGTACATTGATTGATGCAGGGCTCTGCAGGCCCATGTATATGTTGCATGTTATACCTTGAATCCTTCGTTACCAGTAAAGCTGATATATATTTATATTCTTGCTTCAGCGTGTTGTCTGACTGTTTAGAGATTATTAAGTACAATACACCTGAGAGTAATAGGAGTTTAACCCTAGACTGACTGTGCCAGAGTGGGTCGAGTAAGATTGCCGGGGGTTGGCGGTGCTGTGTGCAGGGCCCGAAATCAAACCAGCGGCTCTCTTAACTGGGGGTAGCGCTACACAATTCAGAATTATTATATAATTTACATATGTGGTTACAAATATAGTTCTGATTAGGATATAAAGAAGTGTGAAAAGGTAAAGCAATTAATTAACAATTATGTGTTCAACCTAAGGAGATGTAGAAATCCAAATAGTAAAATGATTCTAATAGCTATGAGTAACTGAATAAAGTTTTCCTGAGCAAACTTGGGTTAATGGATTGTCTTTCAAAACTGGTACTATATTCGTAACCTATGGAACTTCAAAATCATAAGATGTAAGGAGAGACAGAGTAGAAAAGAAAAGTGAAGAGTAAAGAGTAAAGAAGAAGTAGTTGGGAGGGGTCCACCGGGTCGATCCAGAAGTCATTGTCAGACCTGTATGATCAGTATAACTTCAAATCATCTACCATGGCATTAAAAAATGTATATATTATCAACATCAACTAACAAACAAATAAAATTGTTCTTTATGTTAATAATGCACTATGTTCGGATACCTGAATTTTTTTAAATAATGTGGCCGGAGCTCCGCTTTAAGTTACCCCTATAGGCCAGTACTTAGGACTTCAGAAAAAGGGGCAGTAAAGCACAGCATTTAATTAACTTACACTTTTATATCTTTGCCTTGTCTTCCCCACTGGTCAGTCCCAGCTTCTCCTGGCATTTTGTAAAATAGGGTCTGGCCGGAAAGGAATCTCATTGACATAGTTGACCAGCTTGAATATGTGTTGCAATATATGCAGATCAAGAATTCCTGTTTTTATGCCAAATTTACTTAACCTCCCTGGCGGTAATCCCGAGCGTGACTCAGGGTTGTTTTTTTCTGCTAGGATAGGTAACCCCGAGTCACGCTCGGGGTAACATTGCAGAGCCCGCAGCGGAGTTTCCTTACCTTCTCCTGGTGATCCAGCGATGATGTTCTCTGCTGTGATCGCCAGCGAGATCACCGGCGAGTGTCGGCACTTTCTGACTTCCGGGTTCCATTCCCTGCGAGCCGCAGCGTCGCATGGGAGCGGAACTGGGCGGAAAATTCAAAAGTTCACACAACACAACACAAAAATAAAAGAGGTTATATTGTATCTGATTACAATGTATCATCTCTGATCACTGTACAGTGCCCTGTACAGTGCCCCTTGCCTGTCATCTGTGCCCATAAAAACATGGCATCAAAAAAGCGCCACTTTACCACAAGGGCGCTTTTGGACCAGATGAGTGACAGCGGCAGCGGCACGGAGTTGCTCGCAGAAGTGAGCGATAGCGAGTCGTGGGGAGATTTGTCGTCTGACACTGACACGGATCTGGCAAGTGACAACGGCGATGATCCTGCACCTGACCTCAGCGACCTCAGCGATGTGCGCACTTGGTGCCCTATAGACTCCGATATGGACCAGGTAGCGCCCCCAAGATTTCCGTTCACTGTGTCACCTGGGATGAAGGTAGATTTTGAGTGTGACAACCCTCTGGCATACCTACAATTATTTCTCACTGAAGAGGTAATTGAAAAAATTGTCACAGAGACAAATCGCTGCCATGATCAGCAATCCGCTACGCTGCATGCCAGATTTTCCCGAAGCAGAAAGTGGGAACTGGTGAAGAAAGAGGACATCTGGAAGTTTCTGGGACTCATCATTCTTCAGGGGGTGGTGGGGAAACCGCTCCAGAAATCGTATTGGACCACCAATAAGCTACTGGCCACTCCGTTTTTTGGCACTGTGATGTCAGAATACCGTTTTTTCCTCATCATGAAATATTTCCACTTCGCAAACAATGAGGAGTTTGATGAGGCCACGCATCCTGCGCCCAAGCTAAAAAAAATCTGGGAGGTATGCCAAATGATCGTGACCAATTTCCAGCAGACCTACGTGCCAGAAAGGGACATCAGCGTGGATGAAAGTCTGATGGCCTACAAGGGACGCCTAAGCTGGATACAGTACATTGCATCCAAAAGAGCGCGGTTTGGCATCAAATTCTATATGCTCTGCGAGTCATCCACCGGGTACATCTGGAATAGTTACATAGTTACATAGTTACATAGTTAGTCAGGTTGAAAAAAGACAAAGTCCATCCAGTTCAACCATAAAAAAATAACTAAAATAAAATAAAAAAATATCGTGCAATCCCATATACCCAATTCTATACCCACAGTTGATCCAGAGGAAGGCAAAAAACCCCAGCAGAGCATGATCCAATTTGCTACAGCAGGGGAAAAAATTCCTTCCTGATCCCCCGAGAGGCAATCGGATTTACCCTGGATCAACTTTACCTAGAACTGTTAGTACTCAGTTATATTATGTACATTTAGGAAAGTATCCAGGCCTTTCTTAAAGCAATCTACTGAGCTGGCCAGAACCACCTCTGCAGGGAGTCTGTTCCACATTTTCACAGCTCTTACTGTGAAGAAACCTTTCCGCATTTGAAGATGAAATCTTTTTTCTTCTAGACGTAAAGAGTGCCCCCTTGTTCTCTGTGTTGACCATAAAGTGAATAACTCATCACCAAGTTCACTATATGGACCCCTTATATATTTGTACATGTTAATCATATCCCCCCTTATTCTCCTCTTCTCAAGAGTGAATAAATTCAGTTCCTCTAATCTTTCTTCATAGCTGAGCTCCTCCATGCCTCTTATCAGTTTGGTTGCCCTTCTCTGCACTTTCTCCAGTTCCCCGATATGCTTTTTGAGAACTGGTGCCCAAAACTGAACTGCGTATTCCAGATGAGGCCTTACTAATGATTTGTACAGGGGCAAAATGATGTCTCTCTCTCTCTGGAGTCCATACCTCTCTTAATATAAGAAAGGACTTTGCTCGCTTTGGAAACCACAGCTTGGCATTGCATGCCATTATTGAGCTTATGATCTACCAAAACCCCCAGATCCTTCTCCACTACGGATCCCCCCAGTTGTATTCCCCCTAGTATGTATGATGCATTCATATTCTTAGCCCTCAAGTGCATAACTTTACATTTATCAACATTAAACCTCATCTGCCACATAGTCGCCCAATTAGACAGAGCATCGAGGTCGGCTTGTAAATTGGAGACATCTCGTAAGGACGTTATTCCACTGCATAGCTTGGTGTCATCTGCAAAGACAGAAATGTTACTTTTGATCTCAGACCCAATATCATTTATAAAGATATTAAAAAGTAAGGGTCCCAGCACTGAACCTTGGGGTACACCACTGATAACCTTGGACCATTCAGAGTAAGAATCATTAACCACTACTCTCTGAATTCTGTCTTTTAGCCAGTTTTCTATCCATTTACAAACTGATATTTCCAATCCTGTAGACTTTACCTTACACATGAGCCGTGTGTGGGGAACTGTATCAAACGCTTTTGCAAAATCCAAGTATACCACGTCCACAGCCACCCCTCTGTCCAAGGTTTTACTTACCTCTTCATAAAAAGAAATCAGGTTTGTTTGACAACTTCTGTCTTTCATGAATCCATGCTGTCTGTTGCTTAAATAGTTTTTTTCCAGCAAGAACTCATCTATGTGGTCTTTTATTAATCTCTCCAGTATCTTCCCAACTATGGAAGTTAAACTAACAGGTCTATAGTTACTTGGTAAAGACTTTGTTCCCTTTTTAAATATAGGCACCACATTGGCCCTGCGCCAATCCAGTGGTACTATTCCTGTCATTAATGAGTCCCTAAAAATTAGATACAATGGCTTTGAAATTACAGAGCTCAATTCTTTTAGGATCCGTGGGAGTATGCCACCTGGTCCAGGTGCTTTATCCACCTTTATTCCATCTAAATATTTCTGGACCATATCACTTTTGAGCCATTGTGGATTTGGGGCTGTGTCACTACCACCCCCATTATAGACATGAACTCCCCCATGCTCATTTGTATACACAGAGCTGAAGAAAGTATTTAATAAATTAGCCTTCTCTTTGTCCCCAGTCACCAACTCTAGATTATTTTGTAAAGGGCCTACATGCTCTGACTTGACCTTTTTACTATTAATATATTTGAAGAATTTTTTGGGGTTTGTCCTACTATCTTTTGCAATCTCGTTCGTTTTGAATTTTTGCATCCTTGATTTCCTTTTTACATATCCTGTTATATTCTTTGTAACATTTAAACGACACTAGTGTTCCTTCATTTTTATATTTTTTAAAAGCGCTTTTCTTATTGTTTATAGCTTTTTTAACTTTAACTTTGAGCCACATAGGTTTTATTTTTAGCCTTTTAAACTTATTGCCCATGGGAATATACTTTGCAGTGAGTTCACAAACAGTCTTTTTGAAGAATTCCCATTTCTGTTCTGTGCCCATTGATGCCAATATTCTCTCCCAGTCTAAGTCCTGGAGAGCAGCCCTCATCCTTGGAAAATTTGCTTTATTGAAATTACCGTAAGTGTTTTTATCCTTCCTGCATGTATTTCTTGCTTACAGCTAACATCAAATGAAATCATGTTATGGTCACTGCTACCCATTTGTTCCTTTATCTGAACATTAGTAATATGCTCTGCATGGTTTGAGATTACCAGGTCCAACAGAGCATCATTCCTAGTTGGGGCCTCAATAAACTGGACCATAAAATTGTCCTGCAATAGGCTTATAAATTTTTGCCCTTTAACTGTCCCAGCAGTGCCATTACTCCAGTCAATTTCTGGGTAGTTAAAATCCCCCATTATTATCACCGTCCCAGCCCTTGCAGCCCTTTCCATCTGTGCAAGGAGCTGAGTCTCCACCTCCTCATTAACATTGGGTGGTCTATAACAAACTCCAATGATTAACTTTGAACTACGCACATCTGTATGCAGTTCCACCCATAATGCTTCAGCCTCATCACACTCTCCATCAACCAGGTCCTCTTTCACACTCGCTTTGAGATCACTTCTCACATAGAGACAGACCCCGCCACCTTTCCTTTTTGCCCTGTCTCTCCGAAAGAGTGCATAGCCAGGAATATTAATAATCCAGTCATGTGAGGATTGAAGCCACGTTTCAGCAATACCGATTACGTCATAGCTCTCATGCACCAGAGCTTCCAACTCACCTATTTTGCTTGGCAGACTTCTGGCATTGGTGAACAAACACTTTAATGTATTACATTTTTCTCTGGTGTTTTTCATATCATTTTTAGTAGTACAAATGGCACTATAGTTTCCAATGGCTGTTTGCAACATGGGAACTTTCTTGTCACCTGCCATAACCCTCCCCCCATCTATCCCCATTCCACTCTCCATTAATGTCTGACCACTAACTGACCTGTGTGCCCAATGTAATTCTAGTTCACCCTCCCCCCTCAAACCTAGTTTCGGTCATTTACATCGGTAAAGGCACGAAGTTCAACCCCAGGTACAGCGGCTATGGGATGGCCACATCATCTGTCCTTACACTGCTGGAGCCATTGCTGAACCAAGGATATTGTGTGACCACGGATATTTTCTACACATCTCTGGAACTTTTTGAGGTTTTGCTACAAAACAAAACTGATGGGTATGGTACCGTAAGGCCTAACCGACGTGGCATGCCATCTATGTTTGGCAAGAAAAAACGAAAAACTGGAGAAATGGTTGCCTGGCAGAAGGGTAAGATGATGGCAATGCGATGGCGAGACAAGAAGGACATGTGTCTCATGAGTACTGTGCACAATACCTCCACTGCCATGGTCCACACAAAAGGTGGGAAAGATCTGCTGAAGCTGCAAGTCCTGATGGACTACAATAATACAATGGGAGGTGTCGACAGAGCCGATCAGGCAATGACATTTTACCCGGCTATGCGCAAACAGCAAAAAAAATATTATAAAAAGATTTTCAGGCATCTTCTGGAACAATGCCTTTGGAATGCGTATATCCTATACAAAGCAAAGAGTGGCATGCCTCTTGTTCATTCTGACTTTATCTGGAAGGTGGCTGAGCAGATTTTTGTCAACCACCAGACGCCATCAGTAGCTGTGAACAGACCCGTACGACGTGCTGTTGGCGTTGTCAACCCAGAACGCCAAATTTTTTGGACTACATACCCCCAACCGCAAAAAAGGAAACACCTACCAGGATGTGCGTGGTCTGCTGTTCAAAGAGAGATGGCAATGGAAAGAAAGTCCGAAAAGAAACAAGGTACCATTGTCCAGATTGTGACGTTGGACTTTGTCTAGTTCCATGCTTTAAAATGTATCACACTCAGGATGTTTATTGAATTTTCTTTGTTTGACAAATGTCATTATTTTCTTCTACATTATTGAATAAAATTATATTACTTATTAGATTATAATTCATGATTTTGTGTTTCAAATTTATCACATCTGGGATGTCTACTAGACTCTTGTTTGCTCAGGTTTAAGTAAGTAATTACTAAGAATTGCAGGCCTACAATACATAACGCCAAATTTCCATGCAAAATAATTGTACTGCTTTTGGTACATAATTCCAGACAGAATCATACCGCCAGGGAGGCTAAAGGTGTACAGCAGCAAGTTGGCTAAAAGGTGTATAGTTTGCTAAAGCATAAGGTATCATAAACTAAACTATATCTGAGCACCACAAACTGCAAACGCTATTTAAGTAATTTTTAATATTCAAAGCAAACTCACCCATCCATCCATGCTTTATTTTGTTGAGAAATCACTTTGAAATACACCCCCCTAGCATTTTAAGCTGCAGGCATCTTGAGTAAGGGCAGATGATTCATGTAGCATTTACTTCCTGGAATCCATCTGCCCTTAGACATGCTGGATGCATGCAGGAGGTGTGCTTAGCTGAGAAAGTCCCTTTTTCCCTCCTCTAGATGAAAGAAAAAAAAATGCAGAGGAAAACTCCTGGGATGTATGACATAATTTTGGCCTTGGCCAGAAACCAGGAAACGACTGAAGAAATGTGAAAAAAATAAGTTTAAACAAGTAAATATAATATACCTTCCTATCTATTTGCTACTTCTAACAACATAAGGATTAAAAAATAGTTAATGTTGATTAAGGCCCCTTTCACACTGAGGCGTTGAAAAAATGCGAAAAAATTATGAGTTTTTTTACCGCTATTTTACCGCGTTTTTACCGCGTTCGCGGTAAAAATAGCGCTAAGGCATATGCATTTTTACCGCGTTTTTGCAGTAAAAAGGATTATTTGGTATCCCACAATCCTCCACTCTACTGCGTTCATGTGACCTTCCCACAGCTTCTGGGTGTTTTTTACCTCATTTTTACCGGGTTTTTA
This sequence comes from Rana muscosa, assembly GCA_029206835.1. Classification (NCBI taxonomy): domain Eukaryota; kingdom Metazoa; phylum Chordata; class Amphibia; order Anura; family Ranidae; genus Rana; species Rana muscosa. Next base: position 180,261,514 of record CM055118.1, on the reverse strand, counting down.
CAGTGGTACTCATTCATTTCAATGGGGATAGGCGTTTTTACAGCTCAATTTTATGCGCCCCAAAGATGCTCCAAAAAAGCTGTTTGCAGGATTTTTTCCAATGCACAGCGAGCAAAACGCCTCAGTGTGAAAGCCCTCAGGGCTTTCACATTGAGAATGATGTGGCAGGATTATTTCAGGCATTTTTACAGCGCTGTTTTTACCGCGAAAATGTGGTAAAAACACCTCAGTGTGAAAGGGGCCTAAGAGTGCTTAGTTCCACTTTAAATAAAATTAGTTTTAACCTATTTCTCACCCTTTGTTGCATTGCATCTCAAGTACTGCTGATCTTCTGCAGTGTCTTTGAATCAACTTCCTGTCTAAGATGGCTGAGTGACCTTTCTTAGAGAGGGTTTCCTGATGGTGACAACAGTGGACCATGTCTGCATAATGCATGTTGGCGCGGCTGCTTGTAGTCACTATTGGGAGAGTATGTAGCGATGTGACAACAAAGGAAAGCAGTTGAGAGACAGGACAGATCATTATTATCTATGACAGGTAGGGTGACCACGTGTCCCGGATTGCCCGGGACCGTCCCGCATTTTGCAGGTCTGTCCCGGGCAATTCATTCCAGGACAATACAGTGTCCCGGAATGTAACTGACACAGCCACCCCACGGGCCAATCTGATGCCCCCAAAAAAGGCCGCCACATCACAGCTTTACTCACTGACAGTACTTGTCCTGGCCGGAAATGCCTGGAGGAGCACAATCCCGCCCCCTGCTTGTGATTGGAGAAATCATAAATCCAGTCTCTTGTGTCCAATCACTGTGCTGTGATTCATTACAGCACAAGCTGATTTTAGGGAAGGGAGGGTGTCCCTGAATGGTAGTTTGGAAATGTGGTCACCCTAATGACAGGAAGTTCCTAAACAAAAATGTTCAAGGCTGGATTACCAATGTTTGATATAATAAACTCTGCAGATTTTTAAGATATTGACAATGATTTTTCATATTACATTAACAGTTTACATGAGATTTTAGTGATTGGGTTTACATTTATTTTCACCAAAGATCCACTGCAGATGTTACTATTGGAATACTGTGTTTCCCCGAAAATAAGACCTACCCTGAAAATAAGTCCTACTGTAATTTTTGGGGAGGGCTGCAATATAAGCCCTACCCTGATAATAAGCCTTAGTTTAAAGTGGTTGTAAAATCCTAGAATACACTCTATTACAGTAATGTAAACTGTGTACGTTTCTGTAATCTAATTGTGCCAAATACCTTCATTACAGCACCGCTCGGCACTCAGCTGACATCCTGCTGCTCTCCTCCTCTTCTCCTAGCTGTCAGCGGGGGATCTCGACCCCCTCTGCAGTGCTCGGAGCGGGGAAGAGAGCTTTGGCGGGTCACGGGCGCTATAAGAAGGTATTTGGCACAATTATATTACAGAAACATACAAAGTTTACATTATATAATACTGTAATAGAGTGGATTCTAGAACTTTACAAGCACTTTTACTCAGTTCCACTGGGGATTCCTGACAGGAATGAAGGGAGAGGGGGAGAGAAGACAGCACATTACATGGTAAGACCTACCCCAAAAATAAGCCCTACTTTGTCTATTGTTGCCAAAATGAATATAAGTCCCGGGCTTATTTTCGGGGAAACATAGTATGTGTTTTAACCATGTCAATGCAAACATGTTTCAAACTCCTCATTACCAGGTCATTTTTCAGGTTTCAGTGCTGTCTGTGATAGTTTGACTAACAATTACTCTTGCAACACTGTACCAAAATGAATTTTATATCTTTTTTAAAACAGATCTTAATTTGGTATTTATTAACAACTGTTTTTTTTACTATAAAGGAAAAAAAAAAGATTAAAAGTGATATAAAAAAAACATGTTATACTTATCTGCTATATTAAGTGGGTTTGCACAGAACAGCCCAGATCCTCCTTTTCTCGGTTCCCTCGCTGGCGCTCCTGGTGCTTCCCTCCTGCCGAGTGCCCCCACAGCAAGCAGCTTGCTATGGGGCACTCGAGCCGAGCCGCTGCTTTGTGTGTCCATTCACACACAAAGCCACAGCTCGGCCCTGCCCCCTCTCTCTCCTCATTGGATCACTGACTTTGATTGACAACAGTACGAGCCAATGACGCTCGCTGCTGTGTCTCAGCCAATCAGGAGTGAGACTCCTGGACAGCTGATGCTCTCAAGAAACATTGCTGGATTGAGATGGGGCTCAGGTAAGTGTTAGGAGGGCTGCTGCACACAGAAGGTTTTTTATCTTAATGCAAAAATGCATTAAGATAAAAAACATCTGCTTTTAGAACCACTTTAACCCAATTAAAAATTACTTTCTGTTATAAAACACATCAAATAAAAATGTCAGAACAGTACGATACCCCCAAATGACCCCTCTTTGAAAAGTAGACACCCCAAGGAGATCAGATTTTTTTACCACAAATTTTTGGAAATTAAGAAACATGCTACCTTTGAGTGGATTAAACAAGGTGCTTGGTAATAATGCACAATATACAGTACAATAAATGTACAGGTCATATACAGAAGGATCAGGAGGTGAATGGATAATGTTCAGGTCACATACAGTTACAGGAAAAAAGGTGAGAGGTTAATACACAGGTCAGATCAAAGACAGGATGGGACTGACACATACTCTAGAGGGGTGAATGGCAGTAGAGGGAAGGATTTTAAGAAAGTTGGCACTGTTGCCGGGTGGACACTGGTGCTGGCTGGTGGTCAGGAAGCTTTCTTTCAATGAAAAACAAATTCCTCAATCCACACAAATGAGGTGGATGGAGGAACCTGCCCACCCAGGACATTGGGTGCTGCTGTCAGAATACGCTGATCAGTGGCTGTAGTTGATTGGCTGTAGCCACGGATTGTTGGAATCTTCTCCGACATGTCCCTCTGACAGAAGTTGAGTAGTCAACAGTCTTCTGTAGAGGCTGCACAATGAACAAAATTTGGACGGTCCCTGCTGGACTGCTCTAATATCGATCAGTGTATGGGCCCATTCCCCCTATGTGGAAAATTTAGGAAACTGCAATGACACAAAACAATAGCTTTCTTAATGTTATGTTCACACAGGGGCAGATCCAGGGGGGGGCAACAGGGCAATTGCCCCCCCCCCCCGAAAATATTACTGACGGACTCCAGTCCAGTACTGGGTCTCTCTCTCACACACCAGTATCATCAGCAGCGCAGAGAGAGAGAGTCTATTGTCATTACGCGACGCTGGAGCCTGGAGAAGATGGAGGGAGGAGGTGGGTGCAGCCATGCCGCTGGCTTGGCCTCTAGTGTTCCCTGCACTGGTTGCTAGCGCCTGTGCCGCCTGGCATTTAGCAACCAGTGACGTCAGTCACGTCGAAGCCGCTGCTGAGGAGGAGGCGAGCCCCAGCATTCAGAGCAGAGCCTTCTTCCTTCTCCGCCCCTGAGCTGAGTGAGAGTGTGGGCTCCACCCACCTCCTCCCTCCATCTTCACTGCAGCGCGGCATGAACACAGGGTGAAGCAGTGACTGTATGTCACTGTGTGATGCTGCCTGCAGACAGTGTGCAATCCCGGATCCCGGCTCTTCTCCATTGATCCTGCATGGGAGCCCCTCCCCCCACCAGAGCACCAAAATATTTTAATAAAAGTGAGTACAAAATTATTAACGAATGTGAAAAATCGCAAAATACATGTGTGCCATTATTTATGAAAGAAAAAAAAAATGCTGCCCTTTAGTTTTGTTCAATCTTAACCACTTCAGATCCTAAAAGTCCCCGCCCCCCACTTCATGATCAGGCCATTTTTTTTGCGATATGGCACTGCTTTAATTTAATTGACAGACAAGTGCGCGGTCGTGCGACACTGTACCCAAGTAAAATGTATGTACTTTTTTTCCCCACAATTTTGTGATATAAACAAAAAAAGACCAAGAATTTTGATTAAAAAAACTATATTTTTTACTTTCTGCTATAAAAAAAAAATGTCTTCATCAATTCAGGCCAATTTGTATTCTACTACATATTTTTGGTAAAAAAAATATGTAGCGATACCTTCAACTAAGAGGGCCGCAGATTTAGTTTGGGCCCTGAAGACAGCTCCGCCAACCCCCGGCAATTTACTCGACCCCCTACTGGCACAGTTAGTCTGGGGTAATATGTGTATATCTTATGCTCTATGATTAAATGCAAACACCAAGACAGTGATAGGAGAATAATGAATTTACTTTCTATGGCAATGAAAATCAACAGTGATAACAGATCATAAGAATCTATCTGCAGAGCCCTGCAGCAGTAGTCACACTATAACTATAGAGATATGACGCACACGCGCCACGTGTAACAGTACTTCACTATGTGCCCTATGGCGCAGCAACTAAATAAACTACCTAGATGGCCAGGCCTGACCATATAACTCAGTCTCTAGGAAGGGCAAAATTATTCGCATGCAAGTCTTTAAACGGTGGTGCACATTTCAGGAACACATTTGTAATCCAAAGGGGGGGGGGTAAAAACACCAACACAGTACACTTCACTAAAGATCCGTTCAACTCAGTTCTGCTTTGGATCTCAAATGGAGAAAAGAACTCAAATAGGAACTGGTGGGCCACGGCAGTCTGTAGGCCTAACAATGATATAAAGTATTTGTGGATTGAGCAAGTGCTCGCTCACCCCTCCGGACGCGATCCCAGTCCGGGAACTTCCACCTGCTGTGTCTCCTCACACAGCTCTGCAGCAGTCTGGTCTCCGGCTCAGCAGCTGTTGAAGAAAACCGAGTCAGATGCCACCCAGGCTCGAGATGGGGTGGAAGGCTCTTTGGGTAACAGCGCAAGGCCCCAGGCTTCAGGCCTTGCACCACAGTTGATCTGCACAGGAAGGTCTCTCTCCCTTGAAGTCTCGTGTCCCAAAGAGGCCGAGCCCAGCCTCGCCTCCTCCTTTTATAACCCCTCCCATGAGTCTCTGGGGTGGAAACATTGCCGAAAGGGGTTCTGGGTAAGGTAGTCCTGGGAGTCTTAAAGGGGACCCCGCTACAAATAAAAATCCCAATAAGAGTATAGTGATTGGTTTGCACAAAAATGATCACGTCTACAAAATAGGGGATAGATTTCCGGCATTTTTTTTATATATATTTTACTAGTAATGGCGGTGATCAGCGATTTTTAGCGGGACTGCAACATTGCGGCGGACAGATCGGACACCTAACTGACACTTTTTGGGGACCAGTGACACTAATACAGTGATCAGTGCTAAACATATGCACTGTCACTGTACTAATGACACTTGCTGGGAAGGGGTTAACATCAGGGGTGATCAAAGGGTAAACTGTGTCCCTAGGGGGTGTTTTCTAACTGTGTGGGGGATGGATTCCCTAGATCAGTGATGGCGAACCTTGGCACCCCAGATGTTTTGGAACTACACTTCCAATGATGCTCATATACACTGCAGAGTGTATAAGCATCATGGGAAATGTAGTTTGCCATCACTGCCCTAGATGAACAGATTGATCCATGTTCCTGGTTAGCAGGAACACAAGATCACTCTGTTCATCTCTGACAGAAGGGCAGTTTGCCCTGTTTACATCGGCAGACCGCTGTTCTATCTCTGTGTGGAGCGATCGCGGGTGGCCGGCGAACATCACTTCCGCCGGACCCACTGATTGGCGCCCCTCTGGCCAATCAGCGCGTGCACCTTCGCTGGCTATTGCACGAAATGGCGTACAGGTACACCTTATTTTTTGGCAGTGCCCCTCCCGAGACTAGACTCTGGATCCGTCCCTGTGTTCACACCACTTCAGAACACTGTTTCTTTGCGTCCCAGAGCTGTGCGATTTATGCCACATAGTTGCATGATATCACACTACAATGCACAGAAACGCATGCAACGGCACAGAAATGCACCACACTGCAACACACCTCTGAGATCGAACAAAGACAGAAGAAGCATGCCTTTGAAAAAAAGAACTAGATACTGGGAAGCATGAAGCCTGGGCATCTCTGGACCTGCCCTTTGTCATAATACAGGATGCATATCGATTGCACCATTTGTCTCTGTCCTGAGAATTCAATAAACATTTACAATTCTAACCTACAATTCACTGTTTTCAGAAATTTCCAGGTGAATAATGATCGATAATTGCACAGATCACAGAATCATCACAGAATCATTAATGAATTACAAAGTTCAAATAAGAATCAGCCAATGTGTCTTGCATGAGTTAGCCTATTGATAGATGTAAGCAAGTTAAAAGCAAAAACTTTGATGTTTTCTAAAGCCCCGTAAACACGATCCGAATATCGTACGACAGATCGTACGACTTTTTTCGCATAATAGTCGCAAGTAAAATTAAATAGTCACGAAAATTCTCGTATGACAGAAAAAAAACCCAGAAGTGATGTCATGTGTTGTAATGTATTTGTATTGTATTTTCGGACGACAACTGTACTGACTAAACGAAAATCGTACGATCTGGTATCGTACGAGGAAAATTTTCGTGCTTGTCCGATAAAATAATATCGGATGAACTGTCATGATCGGCTCTCGAAGCTCTATACTAACGATCCGATTATCGTACGATTCTTCCTCGGACGACATTTTTCGTACGATATTCGGATCGTGTGTACGGGGCTTAAGGCCTTATTCACACTGGGCTTTAACAACCTCCCGCCCGCTGTATTGTAAATTAATGAGCGCACGGCGGCTCTCTCGTTCTGGGACGACGCCATATGATGTCATCCCACTCTAGCTGTGCCTGCGCACTCAGTGTGGGGATCGGTGGTGTGCTCTGTCCCTGGGGACATGGTGCATCAGCAATCTCGGTAAAGAGACGATGATGAGGCTCTTTACCCATGTGATCAGCTGTGTCCAATCACAGCTGATCACATGTAAACAAGGAATCGGCATTCCTCTCCTCACACTGACAGCGCGTGAGGAAAGAAGAGCCAATCAACAGCATTTCCTCACAAGGGAGATCTGCACAGATAATCAATGCCAGTCAGTGCCCATCAGTTATGCCAACCAGTGCCCATCAGTGATGCCAGTCAGTGCCCATCAGTGATGCCAGTCAGTGCTGCCTTTTAGTGCCCATCAGTGCCTGCTCATCAGTGCCAACCATCAGTGCTACCTGTAATGGTTGTGCGCATTGAACACATGAAAGCTGTAGGCGACATCTATTTTGTTCAAGTCTCAGCCATATTTGTCCTAATAACAATGATCTTATCCCCCTCCCTCCTCCTTCATTTCATGGAGTTCATAGGCTTAACTTTAACACTAACTTCAAAAGAGCCGTTATCTCAACTTCAGACATCCCAACCTGCAAAAACGAATTTCAGGGAGGTTTCAAACTCATTTCAGGGAAGTGACGCTTCGCGCCGGCGCCTCCCCGTTCCCCCCAATAAAATGCAGCCTGAGGGCTGGGCTACTGGTCCTGGGGCCTGGCTGCTAGGGCCTGGCTGCTGGTCCTAGTGTCCGGCTGCTGGGGCCAGGGGTCCTGCTGCTGGGGCCAGGGATTTGGCTGCTGGGTCCGGCTGCTAGGGCCAGGGGTTTGGCTGCTGGGGCCAGGGGTCTGGCTTCTAGGGCTGGCTGCTGGGGCCAGGGGTCCGGCTGATGGGGCCAGGGGTCCTGCTGCTGGGGCCAGGGGTTTTGCTGCTGGGTCCGGCTGCTAAGGCCAGGGGTTTGGCTGCTGGGGCCAGGGGTCTGGCTGCTGGGGCCGGCTGCTGGGGCCAGGGGTCCAGCTGCTTGGGCCAGGGGTCCGGCTGCTGGGGCCATCCCAGTCAGAGAATTTCCCAGAAGGAAGGGGGTGGACAGAGGCAGAGAGAAGACTGTGATCTGCAGGCAATTCTCCACTTTCGGGGGCCGCTGCGCATTGATCTATTGTGCAACTAGTACATGACAGTCCCGTCTGCTCGGCGGATTGATATAGAAGAGACCAGGTGACCTTTTAAAGGCACTGAAAAGTAGACTTTGAGGAACATTGATTCATAAAGTAGAACTATAGGCAAAACTTTTTTTTTTTTTTCATGTTGGATACAGTAAGGGAGGGTTATAACCTGTCAGATTTTGTTTCGCCATCTGTGTCCCATTGAGGAGATTTCACTTCCTGTCCCATAGCCAAACAGGAAGTGAGAGGAAATCTCTGCAAATTACTGGAATCCCTTGGGGACCCCCATGTCATCAGAACTAGTGTCCCCATTGGATTGGATTTCCCAGCATTACATTTCTAGGGGCAAACCAAAATGTGGGATTTTCTATTACTTTCAATGATAATACTGTGTTTTCCCGAAAATAAGCCGGGTCTTATATTAATTTTGACAACAAAAGACACAGTAGGGCTTTTTTTCAGGGTAGGTCTTACCATTTAATGTGCTGTCTTCTCTCCCCCTCTCTCTCCCTGCCTGACAGGAATCCCCAGTGAGAACCAAGTTAAAATGCTTGTAAAATCCTATAATCTACTCTATTACAGTAGTATATAATGTAAAATGCGTGTGTTTCTGTAACATAATAGTGGCAAATACCTTCGTTATAGCGCCGCTCTGCGCTTCTGTGACCCGCCGGAGCTCTCTTCCCTGCAATTATATTACAGAAACACACACATTGTACATTATAGAATTTTACAAGCATTTTAAACTAGGGCTTATTTTCGGGGTAGGGCTTATATTGCAGCCCTCCTGAAAAATAGCTCTAGGTCTTATTTTCAGGGTAGGTCTTATTCAGGGTAGGGGAAACACTGTAGTAAACAGGACACATAGAGGGGTGAATCTCCTTAAAGCGGTTGTAATTCACAGCTGTAAAAAAAAAAAAAGACCTGCAAGGCATAAGTGGCATAATGTGCTAGTATGTATCACATACTAGCACACTATAAAATACTCACCTTGGAACGAAACCCTCCAGCGCTGTCCTGTTAGTGATGAGACGGCTGAAATGTTCCCCAGGTCTTCCTTCCGGCTTCACTCTCTCCTGCTATGTGATTGGCTGGAGCCACGATGATATCACTCGGTTCCGGCTCGAAGCTCTGAAGTTCTGGCACATGTGCCAGAGTGATGTCACTGGGTGCATGCAGGGTGAATGAATATCTCCTAGACAGGGCACATTTAGGAGATATTCAAAAACGACCAAGCGGGCTTTACTACCACTTTAACTGGGGCACAGACAGCAATAAAAACTGCCAGGTGCTCTAATCCACCTCCATTCTATCCAAAACAAAAAAAAACGTTTTACCTTTAGTTACGCTTTAAGCATATTAAGCATATTACATAAAATATATGTATACCTTGTTAGGTGCATAATGGATCAATCACTCTTAAACTGAATCAGCACATTTTTTAATTATAATCTAACTAATAATGGTTTTACATAAATTAATAAAAGATGATCATTGTACGCACCCTGTCAGTGGTAATTGGTTTGTCTCAATTTTCTAACTTCCACTTTGTCTGGACAGCTTGGATCCCATGAATAAGTCGAGTGACTTCGATGTAACGCGTAGGGAGGAGGAGCCTAATCACGCTACAAGCTAGTCATGCAAGTGACTAGTGAGGAGATTGCATCTTACTGAGCTATCAAGCGCCTCTTATTCCTGGCTGTGTGAGTGCAGATTTTACTTGATGTTTCTATTTCTAGTAGGGATGTCTGCGCTATGATTGTTTTCTTTGTTTCTTATCATATCGCTACATGCAAGTGAAACAGCTGACAGCTCTCGTTGGTGTGGACAAGTTTATGCTCATCACGTATATTGACTTCAATTGTGACCAAGCAGTTCATAGGATTATTGTTGAGACCTGGCATTCAGCTTTGTACACAGACCTTTTTATTTGTATTTTATCACAGAAGCCCTCATATATATTTTTTTGGAAACACTATTGTGAAATATATTTGTATTTTTTGATATCCTTTAATATTTCACTTTTTTTTTTTTTTTTTTTGTACTAATGCAGATCACAATAGTTTTATTGATATCTAACTTTTTGAGGTATTGTCTCACTCAGTTTATTTTTGTTTATTCACGGTGACATCACTTTAGGATTGTAGGTTCTAGGTTTCCAGCGCACTATTATATTTCAAACACTTGGTCTGTTAAAGGAAATTAAAAATGACAGACTTACTGGCCAGATCACCAGGTGAAAATAAAGGAAAAAAGACTAAAAAACAGAACAAATACAGCCGCTACATTTAAGATTTGGTAGCTACAATACAGTCAAGTCCATAAATATTGGGACATCGACACAATTCTAATCTTTTTGGCTCTATACACCACCACAATGGATTTGAAATGAAACGAACAAGATGTGCTTTAACTGCAGACTTTCAGCTTTTACTAGGGATGAGCTTCGAGTTCAAGTCGAACCCATGTTCGACTTGAACATCGCCTGTTTGGCTGTTCGCAAAATTTCGAACATTATGGGCCGTTCGCGCCAAATTCGAGTGGCGCATCACGGCCTATAATTCACTGCGGCATCGCAGTGCATTGCTGGCTGATGATTGGCCAAGCATGCACTATGAACCGCATGCTTTGGCCAATCACAGCGTGCAAAAAACGGAGAGCCATAATTGGCAAAAAAAAGGGTGGCTTTGGCCAATTATGTCTCGGGGGGTTTAGTACACGCCCCACACTATATAAGGCCGCCTCCATGGCGGCCTTGTGTAGTGTGTTGCGGTGGTTAAAGAGAGAGGTTAAAGAGAGAGAGAGAGACAGTGTCATTTATTTTGAGTTAGATCAGGCAGGCGAGTCAGTTAGCTGCAGTTACAGTGTGTAGAGGATATATATGCATCCTAGGTGTTGTGTATATATTTACACACTGTATTCAGTTTAGCTGTTCCTATTATTCTCTATACTGACAGACAGGCAGGTGATTGTGCTAGGTGCAGTATTTTCACTTAGTGTACTGTGTCCTTTGCACAGTGTGCACCTAAAGGTACCTCAATACAATTAGTGGTGTTCTCATACTAAAACCACAGGCAGGGAGCTGCATTAATTTCATTTAGTGTACTTCTGTCCTTTGCACAGTGTACACCTAAAGGTACCTTAATACAATTAGTGGTGTTCTCATACTAAAACCACAGGCAGGGAGCTGCATTAATTTCATTTAGTGTACTTCTGTCCTTTGCACAGTGTACACCTAAAGGTACCTTAATACAATTAGTGGTGTTCTCATACTAAAACCACAGGCAGGGAGCTGCATTAATTTCATTTAGTGTACTTCTGTCCTTTGCACAGTGTTCACCTAAAGGTACCTCAATACAATTAGTGGTGTTCTCATACTAAAACCACAGGCAGGGCGCTGCATTAATTTAATTTAGTGTACTTCTGTCAGGGATCGGATGGGAGACTGAATTGACGAGGTCGGCCTCTCTTATATCTCCTGTCCTGGCTCCGCTGGAGGTGAGACAGAGGAAGCCGAAGGACAAGAGGGACACGAGTGCCTGGAGCAGGAGGTCCCGGGAGAACAGTTTGGCATGGTTCAGCAGACTGGAGTAGGCTGTGATGTGCCGAGCAGGAATAGGTAACAGCCAGGCAGGTAGCCGGGGGTTAACAGCAACCAGGAACAAAGACAGGAGCAAGGTCTCAGGAATAGCCAGGTTCGTCAGCAGGCGGGCAGCGAGGTATAAGATCATAGACAGAGCCAGAGTCGGGAACGGAGCCGGGTCAGAGACGGACATCGGTACAGGAGCAAGGTCAAGAGCAAGCCGGGTCAAAGTACTGGGGAGACACACAGGATCAGTGCAGGACTCAGGAACACAGCTGAGATCAGTCAGCAAAGCACAAGAGCCCAGACTCCCTTTAAATAGGTTGTCTGGCGCCAAAGGAGAATTAGGCCCGTGCGTGCGCGAATGTGTGTTCTGGCGCGCACGCGCGCGCCTGTTTGCCATTCTATGGCAAAGACTATATGCTTGTGCACGTCTGTGTGCAAACAGTCTCACAGGAATTCCCTGACAACTTCTGTCCTTTGCACAGCGTGCACCTAAAGGTACCTGAATACAATTGGTGGTGTTCTCAAACTAATACCACAGGCAGGGAGCTGCAAGTATTTTCAGTTAGTGTACTGTGTCCTCTGCACAGTGTGCACCTAAAACTAACTTAAGACAATTGCTGCTTTTCTCATACTAATACCACAGCAGGCAGTTGATTGTGCTAGCTGCAGTACAATCACTATAGATCTATAAATATACATCCCACCTTTGTGCAGCTACATCTCACTGCAGTCCATTAGTATGTCTGGAAGACAAACAAGGAGAGGCAGACAGTCACAAGCCAATAAAAGAGGGCAAGCAGTCTCTGTGTCTAGAGGCAACAGTGCTGGTCGTGGACTCGGTGCATCCTCATCAGCACGTGGCCGTGGGACACGCTTGTCCTTCTTTTCGGCAGCTGGCCATGTTGAGCCGATGGATATTTGGGGGGAACCGCACGCCAGTTTTTTTTATTTGCCGCAGGGTTCCCCTTAATATCCATACCAGACCTGAAGGGCCTGGTAATTGAATTTGGGGGGACCCCCACGCATTTTTTTTTATCAATGACTTTCAATTACTTTTCTCTGTTTGCCGGGACCGGCAATTCATTACAGCCGCGAGTACTTTTAAATGACTTTTTTCCTTCAGAAATTACATTTTGTGCAGAGACTGTTCTAAACACGGAAAACAAGCGCTGCTTTACAGGCATACTATATACACCCCCAGGTACAAAATTTAAAGGAATATTTCACTTTTATTGTTTCACTTTAAGCATTATTAAAATCACTGCTCCCGAAAAAACGGACGTTTTTAAAACTTTTTTTTGCATTGATACATGCCCCTGGGGCAGGACCCGGGTCCCCAAACACTTTTTATGACAATAACTTGCATATAAGCCTTTAAAATTAGCACTTTAGATTCCTCCCATAGACTTTTACAGGGTGTTCCACAGCTTTTCGAATTTGCCGCGAACACCCCAAATTGTTCGCTGTTCGCCAAACAGGCGAACAGGCAATGTTTGTGTCGATCATGAGTTTGACTCGAATTCGAAGCTCATCCCTAGTGTCCAGTGATTGTTCTCAGTCACATGCTGTGTGAGTGTTCTCCAGCAGGGTGTGCTAGAGATATGACTGCACATTATAGATATTTTATTCCTGGCCAATCAGCAGGCACGGGGAGCTTGCTGTGTATGCTGGGAGAGCTATTAAGTATCTGAGTCACTTCCTGCTCTTTCTCTTTCCCTCCAGAGATTTCCCTTGAGAGGATGTCTGTGTGATCCACTTATCTAGGCCTCAGGCCTTAGGGCCTAGAGGTATGGAGTGTTGAGGGATCTCCTGTAGGGTGACCACATTTCCACACTACCATTCAGGGACACCCCCCTTCCCAAAAATCAGCTTGTGCTGTAATGAATCACAGCACAGTGATTGGACACAAGAGGCAGGATTTATGATTTCTCCAATCACAAGCAGGGGGCGGGATTGTGCTCCTCCAGGCATTCCCGGCCAGGACAAGTACTGTCAGTGAGTAAAGCAGTGGTGTGGTGCCCTTTTTTGGGGGCATCAGATTGGCCCGGGGGGTGGCTGTGTCAGTTTCATTCCCGGACACTGTATTGTCCTGGAATGAATGTGCCCGGGACAGACCTGCAAAATGCGGGACTGTCCCGGGCAATCCGGGACACATAGTCACCCTAATCTCCTGTCATGGGAGGTGTCCCTAAGCTGCTGGATGAGATGAAGTGCTACTGGTTGTTTGGGAAGCAAAGCTGCAGTTGTCCTACCACAGGGATGGTGAGTGACCGACTGAGCTGGGAAGCACCACATGAACCTTCCCACTGCTGTCCTGACTTGTATCATAAGACTGAGAATACACAGGAACCTCAGTTGGCAAGGTGCCACATTTATGAGATGTATTCCATCCAGCAGAGTTCTGTAACAGAAGGATTGATATTAGTGAGAAGACCATGTATGAGATCAGAGACTGTGTATTGTTAATGGAACCCTCAGGTATCCTGTGTTCCCTCCACCCTCCTTCCCACTCTTCATGCATGTTTATTATTAAAACATCTAAAACATATTCAAAGTGACTGGCACCCTCAATTAATCCACCACCACCCGGAAAAAGGACTTTCACCCTGAGAAGGAATGTGCCTGGGACATTTATCACCAAGTAAGTGGGTCTGGGACATTCGCATGTACCTATTGGACATTAGTAGAGCCAAATGTGGCAGGACTGGTTACCGATATCATTACAGCAGTATGCTTCGGTTCATTGTCCATCTGCACTGTGAAGCGCCATCCAATGAGTTCTGAAGCATTTGGCTGAATATGAGCAGATAATATTGCCCGAAACACTTCAGAATTCATCCTGCTGCTTTTGTCAGCAGTCACATCATCAATAAATACTAGAGTACCAGTTCCATTGGCAGCCATACATGCCCACGCCATGACACTACCACCACCATGCTTCACTGATGAGGTGGTATGCTTTGGATCATGAGCAGTTCTTTTCCTTCTCCATACTCTTCTCTTCCCATCACTCTGGTACAAGTTGATCTTGGTCTCATCTGTCCATAGGATGTGGTTCCAGAACTGTGAAGGCTTTTTTAGATGTTGTTTGGCAAACTCTAATCTGGCCTTCCTGTTTTTGAGGCTCACCAACGGTTTACATCTTGTGGTGAACCCTCTGTATTCACTCTGGTGAAGTCTTCTCTTGATTGTTGACTTTGACACACATACACCTACCTCCTGGAGAGTGTTCTTGATCTGGCCAACTGTTGTGAAGGGTGTTTTCTTCACCAGGGAAAGAATTCTTCGGTCATCCACCACAGTTGTTTTCCGTAGTCTACCGGGTCTTTTGGTGTTGCTGAGCTCACCGGTGCGTTCTTTCTTTTTAAAGCGGAGCTCCTCCGTAAAAAAAATATTAAAAGCCAGCAGCTACAAATATTGCAGCTGCTGACTTTTAATTTTAGGACACTTACCTGTCCTAGAGTCCAGCGATGTCGGCAGCAAAAGACGAGCGATTGCTCGTCTCTCGGCTGCCCCACCGCTATCATGGGTGAGGGCATCAGGAAGTGAAGCGTTGTGGCTTCACTTCCCGGTTCCCTACTGCGCATTGTGCGAGCAGCGCTGCACATCTTTCACTGGTCACCGTTGTGTTCTGGGAGCCGTGTGTTTCCCAGAACACAACGGGGGGACCGGGAAGTGACGCACTACCCGCAGTCTACCCGCAGACTGTATGCACGGAAGTGGGTGTAAATACCTGTCTTAGACAGGTATCTGCACCCCTTCCCCCCTAAAAGGTGCCAATTGTGACACCGGAGGGGGGGAGGAATCCGATGAGTGGAAGTTCCACTTTAGGGTGGAGCTCCGCTTTAAGGATGTTCCAAACAGTTAATTTGGCCACACCTAATGTTTTTGCTATCTCTCTGATGGGTTTGTTTTGTTTTTTCAGCCTAATGATGGCTTGCTTCACTGATAGTGACAGCTCTTTAGATCTCATATTGAGAGTTGACAGCAACAGATTCCAAATGCAAATTGTACACTTGTTCTGAACTCTGGACCTTTTATCTGCTCCTTGTAAATGGGATAATGAGGGAATAACACACACCTGGCCGTGAAACAGCTGAGCAGACAATTGTCCCATTACTTTTGGTCCCTTAAAAAGTGGTCGGCACATATACAAACTGTTGTAATTCCTACACCATTCACCTGATTTGGATGTACCGGTAAATACCCTCAAATTAAAGCTGAAAGTCTGCAGTTAAAGAAAATCTTGTTAGTTTCATTTCAAATCTATTGTGGTGGTGTATAGAGCCAAAAAGATTAGAATTGTGTCGATGTCCCAATATTTATGGACCTGACTGTATATGAAATTGTTTTGGGATTTAACACCGCTTCAACAGTCCCTTCTTGAGGCTTTATGCAACTGTAAAATTTTCAAAAGAAGAGATCTAAGGGGGCAAGAAAGCTTGCAACATAAATAACTTTAATCTGAAGTTTAAAGTGGTTGTTAAGCCACTACACTCTAAACATACCATCCCCTCTGTAAAATAATATTATGTGCCCCAGTGCCTGTGTTATAAGGTACAGATCGGCATCTTTTTTATATATCAGAGCATCTCCCGGTCCTCACGTTACTCCTCAGCTCTCTCCTCTCCACGGCTGACAGCTATAGCGGGAGGGGCGAGAACTCCAGCTGACGTCAGTCAGAGAGGAGAGAGCCGAGGAGTCACGTGAGCACCGGGAGATGCTCGGATATAAGGTACAGATCGGCATCTTTTTTATATAACACAGACACTGGGGCACATAATGTTATTTTACAGAGAGGATTGTATGTTTATAGTGTAGTTATGATAGCAGCGGGAGGGGAGGGCTGGAACTGACAGGCAGGGAGGGGAGGGGGAGAGGATGGGGGAGAGCAGAGAGAAGACACTGCAGATAATGGAGGCACGTAAACTGACCACAGTGTCAGGGCTCAGCAGCCATGATAAACCGTGGTCAGTTTACAGGGGGGAGGGCAGAACCAGACGAGATCAGCCAGGTATGTCAGGTGATACAGGGGGCCAAATTACACAGCACAAGCACTGTGCTGTTATTCATGCTTTAAGGGAACAGGATCAGTTTTTTTTATTTTAGGGTAACAAACGCTTTAATCTACTTATATTTCTCCCTCCCTGGTTCCTCCTTTTACCGCTCATTAAAATGCCTGTGATATTTTTTTAAATAAAACCTATTATCATAAATTTTTAAACCAACAAATGTCACCCTGGGTCTCTGTGTTTCTCTGGCAGACTGTATTTACATGCCCATGTAACACCCACATGTGATGCTGAACCTCTATGATTGAAAGAACTGAAATCCAATGAATGAAAGGGGTGAGACAACCAGGGTGGGAATGTAAGAGCTAGAGGATGCTGGATGTACTCCAGCCAGGAAATGAGGCGGGCTCTATCTGACTTGCTGCAGCTTCTTATGCTTAGTATGAGAAGCTCACAGTGTGCAGTGAAATCAGAGTAAGCAGTCTCAGTACAGGAGAGGAGCCTGTACAACTGTGCCAGGCTGACGGGAAGACTGGAGTTCACCTTTAAAAAGGTGAACTTTCAGAACTCCTTAGATCCCTTCTTTTAACTTATGTGAGCTGATAAATGGTGTAATTTAAACTTCAAACCTTAATATATATCCAGAGGCAAGTACAGAAGGTCAAAGATGCAGAGTTTATTTAGTTTTCTTCTATAAATGTGAAGAAATCTCACCCATAGTATTTTACAATACTGTATATTCATACCTAAAGTGTATATAGAGCCAAAACCTTTTTTTGGGGGGGTTTTGGACAGAATGTAAGACTAGAATCCCTGTCAGGCTTTTATTGTTGTCTGTGTCAGACAGCTGGGAAGATTCATCCTCTCTGTTTTATCTGCTGACCATTGCTTCTGGTAGAGAAAGAAAATCATAAACGGTAAACGTGTAGCGGCCTCCTCACTCCCCTCTTTCTCTTCAGCTCGTCTCTCTCTTGTCTAGGGGTATCTTTTAGAGGGGAAGGGAGCGGGGACACTACGCCAGGCCTTTATCACCGGTGTCAGTGTGATACAAGCAAAGTTCCTTTACCTTCGGGTCAGTGCTGTGCACCTGGAGCCTCCACCAAGAGTTACCTTGAACAATGTCTGTCAGGAAATGAGCCCCACACCATTAAAGTTCAACACTCCTTTATTCTTCTTGAATGAACACAATCAGTTGAACTCCCTTGGTAGAAACAGAACAGAAAAGGAGGTGTGGATGCGAATAGGCCCAGACAAAATGTATTCTCCACTTTCCTCCCTGAAAGTGAGTTGCAGTCTCCAAACAAGGGGGGATTTCCTTCCAAGCGGTCTCCTGTGAGAGACTCACCCGTCACTGGCAATCTGCTGCACCAGGTCTTCGAATGAGGAGCTCCCCCCGGTCCATTACGCCTTCCGGATTCGGGTACCCACTCCCGGGGTTCCCTAGGATCTCCTTCCATCGCGGAACTCAGTGTTGGGCACTGAGCTCAGGACCTCCATCTGAGTACCTCACCCCAGCAGTGGCGGCTGGTGCTCCAATTTTTTGGGGGGGGCGCAAACAAACTGAAAAAAAAACAAAAAAACAAAAAAAACATCAATTGCCGCCACTGTGCCCATTAAACGCAGCCACTGTGCCCAAACGCCACTAGTTTCCCCCCATATACAGCCAGTTTGTCCCCCATATACAGCCAGTTTGTCCCCCATAATACAGCCAGTTTGTCCCCAATATGCAGCCAGTTTGTCCCCCATATGCAGCCAGTTTGTCCCTCATTATACAGCCAGTTTGTCCCCCAATATACAGTCAGTTGCCCCCCAATATACAGCCAGTTGCCCCCCAATATACAGCCAGTTGCCCCCCAATATACAGCCAGTTTGTCCCCCGTATGCAGCCAGTTTCCCCCCCAATATACAGCCAGTTTCCCCCCCATAATACAGCCAGTTTGTCCCCAATATGCAGCAAGTTTGTCCCCAATATGCAGCCAGTTTGTCCCCATAATACAGCCAGTTTGTCCCCCATAATACAGCCAGTTTGTCCCCAATATGCAGCAAGTTTGTTCCCCAAATACAGCCAGTTTGTCCTCATAATACAGCCAGTTTGTCCCCCCCAGCCCTGCACTTACCTTCCTCGAGTCAGCGCCGTCCTTCTTCCGTCCTCGATGTCGTCTCCCGCCCTCGATGTCGCTTCAGCCAATCAGGTTACCGGTAACCAGACCCGGTGAACCTAATTGGCCAGGGAACGCACCCCTGTGCGTCCTCTCATTAGGTATTTAGAAGCCGATTACAGCCCTCAGGCTGTAGTCGGGAAGCCTATCAGAGCCGCTGGCTCTGATAGGCACTTCTAAAGGCCAACCAGACACTGTTATTCAGATGGCCGGCGCTCAAGGGGCCGGCCATCTGAATAGTGGGCGGCAGCAATACATAGGTTCATGCAATGCATGAACCTATGTATTGTTGTGAGTGACGGCCGGGCGCAGAAGCGAGCGACGGCGGTGCTTCTGCGCCCACTATGGACGCACCGCCACTCATTGTGTGAAGAAAAGGACATTTAAAAAAAAATAAAAAACTCTTAAAGGGCCCGTTTTTTTTTTTTTTTTGGTGACCACAGGAGGGGGGGGGCGGCGCCCGGGCGCCCCCTATGGACGGGCCGCCACTGCACCCCAGGCTAAAGGTGCCTGGAATGGAACACGACCTCCGGCTGTCCTCTAGGCCTAGGCCCGCCTAGAGAACCGACACGAACCACCGTCCACAGGCTGAAGGTGCCCTGGACTCCCCTCGTGACAAAGATGGCCGGCCCCTTTATACCCTCTCCCAGCAAGCACGGCGTGTTCCCTGCCCCACCATACCGCTGCCGAGGGAGGACAAAAAGGAAGCACGACACACAGCAATGATTCAACCCCAACCCAGAGTGACAGCGCCACCTGCTGGGCTGCAGGGAATTACACATCACCAATGTCTCTGTCAAGTTCAAATTTACACCCGGGAAAGTACATACCCGCTACAAACAGATAGCACAAAAATGCAAGGTCCGCTAATTAAATAATAGCCCACCCCACCACATTAGACTTAAAAGCTGTGGTAAAGTGTTTAAAAAAAACAGTCCCCCTGTAAGTTAATGGCATATTGTGCTAATGTGCACCGCATACTAGCACATTATGACAGACTTACCCGTAAAAGGGATCCCTCCAGTGGCACGCTGTCACTGCTGACAGGGCTTCCATCTTCACTTAGGTTCGCAGGTTCCAGCCGTTTGGATGACCGAGCCACGATGATGTCACTCCTGCACATGGGCAGGGGAGTCAGGGCCACGGCACAACACTCTGGAATGACGGCACATTCAGAGCGCAGTGCGTATGTGCTGGTGCCGTCACCGGCTGCAGAAAATGTGAATATCTCCTAAACGATGCACATTTAGGAGATATTCCTTGTATCTACAGGTAAGCTTCATTATAATCGTACCTGTAGGTACAAGTGACCAAGTGGTATTAACTGCTGCTTTAATGTGGAACTCCGGGTAACAAATATTTTGGTATAGTTGCAACTCATATATAACTTATAGCTAATGATTAGTATCCTATGCCTGCAGTGCTACTGGTTACTGTACAATTCACATTTTAATTCATCCAGATCACCACATGCAGCACTGATAGTACAGGGCAGAGATTGTGTCATTTACCTGACTCTTGACCTCTCTTTAACCTTTTACAAAATGTCTTGTATTCAGATTTACACTATGTGGGTTTCCCTATTCTGATTTTACGGTGAATCTCGTAGAAACACGTGGATGGTTCTGATTTTATCTATACTTAATACTCTAGACACTACAGGATTTCTGCTATATGTAAACAATGCAGAGCTCCGTCCTGTCAGCGGGGATGTGCTGGATATTGTTTCCCTGCGAAGCAGGGAATACAATTCAGCACATCACTTCATAAAAGCACCACATAGTAAATACAAAAAACACAGTTAACACTTTGATCACCCTAGATGTTTAACCCCTTCCCAGCCAATGTCTTTAGTACAGTGACAATACATATTTTTAGCACTGATCACAGTATTATTGTCACTGGTTCCCACAAAGTGTCAGTTAGTGTCAGATTTCCCACTATAAGTCGCCATCGCCATTACTAGTATAAAAAAAAAAATTCCAGTATTAAAGAGGAAGTAAACCCTGATGGGTTTTACTTCCTCTTTTGCTCCCTGCAAACCCTGCAAATTAAAAGCATACTAGCCCATTATGTGACACTTACCTGCAAAAGAATCCAGCGCTGTCCCCTGTGCAGGCTGTGTCCATCGTCTCGCCCCTCTTCCTTCCGGGCCTCGGACTCCGGCTCTGTGATTCGCCGGAGCCGTGTGACGTCACTCCCACGCATGCGCACGGGAGCCGCCAGTAACGGCACATGCTAGGGAAGAAGCGGCACGGAGGTTTGTTTCTTCCCAGCGAATGCGCCGTTTACATTATCAGCGCACTACAAGTGAAATATCTCCTAAACGGCGCACGTTTAGGAGATATTTCCACCATAGGTAAGCCTTATTCTAGGCTTACCTATAGGTAGAAGTCACACAAAAGGGTTTACAACCACTTTAATACCATAGTTTTGTAGACACTATAACTTTTGCGCAAACCAATCAATACGCTTATCGGGATTTTTTTACCAAAAATATGTAGCAGAATACATATTGGCCTAAATTTATCAATAAATTCGATTTTTAATTTTGTTTAATTGGATATGTTTTTAAAAACAGAAAGTAAAAAAAAACTTTTTTTCAACATTTTCATTTATTTTTTTGTTTATAGTGCAAAAAATATAAAACCCAGTGGTGATCAAATACCACCAACAGAAAGCTCTTGTGGGGAAAAAATTACATAAATGTAATTTATGTACAGCGTTGCATGTCCACGCAAATGTCAGTTAAAAATAATGCAGTGCAGTTTAGACAAAAATGGCCTGGTCATGATGGGGGGCAAATCTGGAGGTCAAGTGGTTAATGTTAATTTTCAGCAATACATAACAAGCCCAGTGGGAAGGCGTCTTACTGGGAACATTCACTGAATACAACAGTGATGTGTAGTAGAGCAGGTCTTTGGTGTGCCGACAGCGTCAGTCGTGAAGGGCGGAATGCGGCCTGGCTGATCCGAGCCCAAATGGGGAAGTGTTCAAGAAGGATGTTGTGTCACTATCCTTTCCCTACTCGTCTGGAACCTCTCCCTGCTGCTAACCACTGTCCCTGTCAAATGGGTGGTCTGTCCCTGCACTTCCCATATGCGAAATTAGCGCCAAGCCTGGTAGCCAGGGACTTAAATAGACTCTGCCTGACCTATGATGGCTGCCAGAGTCACATGGGGCAACAGCATTTAATCGGATACCTTCCCCAGTGACCCAGGAAACCATAGAGGAAATATGTTCCTCTCGACTTCCCCTCCAACTGCAATGCCACTGCTGTAATGCGCCACCTACAGTGGAGAAAATACACTGCACCTGCCTACACATGCGATCTGTAGTCCTTAGAAATGGAAAGTAAACAGCAGATGGGAAGCTGCAAAGCATGCAGGGAATACAGGAAGTTGTGGAAAGAGATGACCAGCAGACAGGCAGATCTCACAGTATGAAAGTAAACATATTGGATTGCACAAATATTTCCATTGTTTGTATTGTTTTTACAATGCTAATAAATGTTATATAATGAAAGTGTGTGTCACGAGCATTGAACTTCTTCATAAGCAGAACTTGCATTCATGCTTTTATGGTCATAATTCAAAAAGCACTATGGACATTGTGCAGTAGCCCTTACCATCAGATCCCCCTGAGGAAGACACGCGATTGCCCTGTGTCGTCACGTGTAGGGGAGGGGCCAGGATGGTGGAGGAGACAGTCACTTGCTCTCTGAGCTAGCTGCTGATTCACACAAGCCTGCAAACCATTTGGAGAGGATTTTAACATTGTATGTTTTCTATAGCCTGGTGCGCTGCAAGCACCTATAAAGTGTGAGTACCCTGATGTTTACCTACAATAAATTTCTATATTTAAATGATAATTCACTATCTGGCCTCTCTTGTATTTTAAATTGAGGATATCATATTTGGATTACACCTGGGGGAGCCTGCAAATCCTGCTACTTAGAGCCCAGAGGAGGTTTAGCTGCTATTGTGGACCAAACTTAATTGTGCGGTCACACAATTGGAAGTGAGCGCAGTCACGCGGTGGGGAGGGAGGGCACATGTGTGAAATCATGGTTAATATTATTTGGACCATCATCACAGAGTCACTTTATGGGACATTTATATTATATATATTTTTTTTTTCACTGTGGACTTGCTGAAATTAAGAATTTTTTGTATTTTGATGTTTAATTCAATATTTTTATGTTTCTTTCACTGGGCACTTGCTTGTTTATATTATATATATATATATATATATATTTTTTTTTTCACTGTGGAATTTTTGATATTTACTGCAATATTTTAGTATTTCTTTCAATGTGTACTTGCTTGACAACAAGTATTTTATTTATATATTTATATATTTTTTGCCATTTTATTCTTTGTATGGGAATTCCAGTTGCTCCAACATTCATGGCAATTATATATATATATATATATATATATATATATATATATATTTTCATCTGAGTGAGTGATATATCACATAGCGCTACATTTGTTTATTTTTAACCACTTCACGCCCAAGGTACGTCATATGACGTCCTGGACTTTCAGTGGGGATATCTGAATGAGGCCTGCAGCGACCTGCTTCATTCAGATATCACTATTTTCAGCCGGCGATCCTGTGCACCATAAGAATGATCATAGCCGCAGTTCCACTGCTTGATCGTTCTTATAGGTGACGGAAGGGGACGTCCCCCCTCCCGCCGCCTTCCGGTGCTTCTCCGGGCTCCCCTGTGCCATCGGGGACCCGTAGAAACGATCAGCCGGCGCCGGATGGGAAGCATAGAGATTTCTGTTGACCAGATGGTCACCAGTCATCTCTATGGCCGTCGGAGGCCCGGGTACCTGGAAGTAAACAAAGCCGCAATCGCGGCTGTCGGCATAAGATCGGTGAATTCTTTTGCACAATCGCGTGCTTTCCAGCCTGGAGAAGAGATGTGGGGTCTTATTGACCCCGCATCTCTCCATAAAGAGGACCTTTCACGATATATTCCTATTACAAGGGATGCTTACTTTCCTTGTAATAGGAATAAAAGTGATCAAAAAAAAAAGTAAAAAAAAAAAAAAATGAAGTAAAAATAAATAAATAAATAAATAAATAAATATTTAAAACGCCCCTGTCCCCGGTAGCTCGTGCTCAGAAGCGAACACACACGCAAGTCCCGCCCACATATGTAAACGCCGTTCAAACCACACATGTGAGGTATCGCCACGTGCGTTAGAGCGCCAGCAACAATTCTAGCACTAGACCGCCTCTGTAACTTTAAACTGGTAACCTGTAAAAAACAATTAAGCGTCGCCTATTGAGATTTTTAAGTACTGAAGTTTGGCGCCATTCCATGACTGTGCCCAATTTTAAAGCGTGACATGTTAGGTATCATTTTACTCGGCGTAACATATTCTTTTACATTGTACAAAAAAATTGGGCTAACTTTATTGTTTTGTTATTTTTTAATTCATGAAACCGTTTTTTTCCCCAAAAAGGTGTTTGAAAAATTATTGCGCAAATACCGTGCGAGATAAAAAGTTGCAATGACCGCTATTTTATTCCCTAGGGTGTCTGCTAAAAAAACATATTTAGTGTTTGGGGGTTCTGAGTAATTTTCTAGCAAAAAAAATATGATTTTTGCATGTAGGAGAGGAGTGCCAGAATAGGCCTGGTAAGGAAGTGGTTAATATTTTATACACAGATTATGGCAGTGTGAATATGCTTAGCGGCTGTGGATTGGTTTTCTTACGTTTAAAACATTTTTTGGACACTCTTCATTGGTAGCTCACAAGTAGGGATGAGCTTCGTGTTCGAGTCGAACATACGTTCGACTCGAACATTGGCTGTTCGATCGTTCGACGAAGATCGAACGATTTGGGCCGTTCGCGCCAAATTCGAGTGACGCGAACGGCCCACAATGCACTACGCCATCGCAGTGTCATCCAGGCGCTGTGATTGGCCAAGCATGCACTGTGACCCCGCATGCTTGGCCAATCACAGCGCCGGCAGCGAGGAGAGCAATGATTGGCCACAGGCAGGATGCCTGTGGCCAATTATTGCTGAGGGTGTTTAGTACACGCCCCACACTATAAAAGGCCGCCAGCACGGCGGCCTAGTGTAGTGTGTTCCGGAGCAGGGATAGAGTAGCATAGGCAGGGACAGTGACTGTTATTTCTTTCTTGCTTAACCTGGATTCCTTTAGTTTAGGGAAAGAGAAGGATAGGTAGGGAGAGTGTCAGTGTGTTTTGTGCTTCTGCTATAGTGTGCTTAAAAAAAAACATTTATTCTAGGGACAGAAAACTCTAGGTAGGGACAGTGTCAGTTTCTTTCACTCTGCAAGTCCTTGTTTCCAGGGACCTGGAAGGACAGTGAGTGAATTGTCCTTTTGCTATATTGTGATTAAAAAAAACATTTATTCTAGGGACAGAAAACTCTAGGTAGGGACAGTGTCAGTTTCTTTCACTCTGCAAGTCCTTGTTTCCAGGGACCTGGAAGGACAGTGAGTGAATTGTCCTTTTGCTATATTGTGATTAAAAAAAACATTTATTCTAGGGACAGAAAACTCTAGGTAGGGACAGTGTCAGTTTCTTTCACTCTGCAAGTCCTTGTTTCCAGGGACCTGGAAGGACAGTGAGTGAATTGTCCTTTTGCTATATTGTGATTAAAAAAAACATTTTTTTCTAGGGACAGAAAACTGTAGGTAGGGAGAGTATTTTTTTTCTTTCACTCTGCAAGTCCTTGTTTCCAGGGACCTGTAAGGACAGTGAGTTAATTGTCCTTGTGCTATATTGTGCTGAAAAAAACATTTATTCCAGGGACAGAAAACTCTAGGTAGGGACAGTGTCAGTTTCTTTC
This sequence comes from Rana muscosa, assembly GCA_029206835.1. Taxonomy (NCBI): domain Eukaryota; kingdom Metazoa; phylum Chordata; class Amphibia; order Anura; family Ranidae; genus Rana; species Rana muscosa. The sequence goes on along the minus strand of CM055118.1, from coordinate 180,236,043 downwards.
ACTCTGCAAGTCCTTGTTTCCAGGGACCTGGAAGGACAGTGAGTGAATTGTCCTTTTGCTATATTGTGATTAAAAAAAACATTTTTTTCTAGGGACAGAAAACTGTAGGTAGGGAGAGTATTTTTTTTCTTTCACTCTGCAAGTCCTTGTTTCCAGGGACCTGTAAGGACAGTGAGTTAATTGTCCTTGTGCTATATTGTGCTGAAAAAAACATTTATTCCAGGGACAGAAAACTCTAGGTAGGGACAGTGTCAGTTTCTTTCACTCTGCAAGTCCTTGTTTCCAGGGACCTGGAAGGACAGTGAGTGAATTGTCCTTTTGCTATATTGTGATTAAAAAAAACATTTTTTTCTAGGGACAGAAAACTGTAGGTAGGGAGAGTGTTTTTTTTCTTTCACTCTGCAAGTCCTTGTTTCCAGGGACCTGTAAGGACAGTGAGTTAATTTTCCTTGTGCTATATTGTGATTAAAAAAAACATTTATTCTAGGGACAGAAAACTCTAGGTAGGGACAGTGTCAGTTTCTTTCACTCTGCAAGTCCTTGTTTCCAGGGACCTGGAAGGACAGTGAGTGAATTGTCCTTTTGCTATATTGTGATTAAAAAAAACATTTTTTTCTAGGGACAGAAAACTGTAGGTAGGGAGAGTATTTTTTTTCTTTCACTCTGCAAGTCCTTGTTTCCAGGGACCTGTAAGGACAGTGAGTTAATTGTCCTTGTGCTATATTGTGCTGAAAAAAACATTTATTCCAGGGACAGAAAACTCTAGGTAGGGACAGTGTCAGTTTCTTTCACTCTGCAAGTCCTTGTTTCCAGGGACCTGGAAGGACAGTGAGTGAATTGTCCTTTTGCTATATTGTGATTAAAAAAAACATTTTTTTCTAGGGACAGAAAACTGTAGGTAGGGAGAGTGTTTTTTTTCTTTCACTCTGCAAGTCCTTGTTTCCAGGGACCTGTAAGGACAGTGAGTTAATTTTCCTTGTGCTATATTGTGATTAAAAAAAACATTTTTTCTAGGGACAGAAAACTGTAGGTAGGGAGAGTGTTTTTTTTCTTTCACTCTGCAAGTCCTTGTTTCCAGGGACAGAGAAGGACACCTGAAGGTAGCCCTTATTGCTTTTTTCCCATCTCCCTGCAGGCCATCTATTAGAATGTCTGGAAGGCAAACAAGGAGAGGCAGACAGTCAGGAGGCAATAAAAGAGGGCAAGCAGGCTCTGTGTCTGGGGGCAACAGTGCTGGTCGTGGACGCGGTGCATTGTCATCAGCACATGGCCATGGGACACGCTTGTCCTTCTTTTCGGCAGCTGGACATGTTGAGCCACATCATGCCGAAGACTTGGTAGAGTGGATGACCAAGCCCTCCTCCTCCTCCTCATCCTCTCTCACCCAGGCTCAGGGTACTGGAAAAGCAGCTGCCAAAGCGTCGTCTTCCCTGGTATCAATGTCAGACAAATCATCAGTCACTCCTTCCCTAGACCCACCATGTCCTCCTCCTGAGGAGTCCCCCGAACTGTTTCAGCACAGTGTTGGGTACATGCTCCAGGAGGATGCCCAGCGTTTCGAAGGGTCTGATGATGAAACCCAGCTAGAGGAAGGCAGTAGCGTGAGAGCAGACAGAGGGGATGCTCAAGAAGGACACCAATCTGGCAGTCATGTTCCAGCAGCTGCAGCATACTGCCAGATTGGCTCCAGTGATGAGGAGGGAGGGGATGATGAGGTCAATGACTCCACGTGGGTGCCTAATAGGAGAGAGGAGGAGGAGGAGGATGAGGAGGAGGCACATCTCCAACGAGGCAGGATGCCCTTTGGTGGCCAGCGTAAGGGCAGTACACCGACGGAATCACACCGCAGAGCTCCGCCTGTGCAGGGCGCTGCCTCTGCCCGTCATTCAAAAAGTTCTTTGGTGTGGGCCTTTTTTGAGGCTAGTGCATCAGATCGCACAGCTGCTGTTTGCAACATATGTCTCAAGCGTATATCGCGTGGCCAAAACATCAGCCGCTTGGGTACCACATGCCTGACCAGACATATGTTGACCTGCCATGCAGCTCGTTGGCAAGCCTACCTCAAAGACCCACACCAAAGAACAAAGCGGACCTCTCCTTGCACCGCATCAGCTGGGATCTCCAACCCCACTATAACTTCAGTCCTCTCTGAAACATGCACTGAGAGGAATGAAGGTGTAGAATTAGGTGTGTCACAGCCAAGTACTTGCGCCCACTCTGCTAGCAGTACACCGACGTCCGATTCTAGCAGGCAAATTTCCCTGCCCCAGCTGCTGGACCGTCGAAAGAAGTTCACTCCCAGCCATCCACATGCCCAGCGGTTGAATGCTAGCTTGGCTAAATTGCTAGCGCTTCAACTGCTGCCTTTTCAGTTGGTAGACTCGGCCCCCTTCCGTGAGTTTGTGCAATGTGCGGTTCCTCAGTGGCAGGATCACAAACGCCACTTTTTCTCACGGAAGGCTATTCCGGCTCTCTACCGGCATGTGGAAGGCAATGTCTTGGCCTCGCTGGACAGGGCGGTCAGCGGTAAGGTGCATATTACCGCTGACTCATGGTCCAGCAGGCATGGACAGGGACGTTACCTTTCTTTCACGGCCCATTGGGTCACTCTTTTGGCAGCTGGGAAGGATTCAGGACAAGGTGCAGTAGTGTTGGAGGTTGTCCCACCGCCACGCCTCCAAAATGCTACTACTGGTTGTGACACACCTCTCTCCTCCACCCCCTCCTCTTCTTCTTCCTCCATGGCCTCTTCCTGTGGTTTGTCCTATGAACCAGCGGTGCTCCGTAGCCGTTCACGGGGCTACGCAAGTACGCAGGCAAAAAGATGCCATGCCGTGCTTGCGCTGGTGTGTTTGGGGGACAGAAGCCACACTGGGGCAGAGGTCCTGTCTGCTCTGCAGGGCCAGGCCGAGAGGTGGTTGACGCCACGCCAGCTTAAGCCAGGAATGGTGGTTTGCGACAATGGCACCAACCTCCTCTCCGCCCTCCGACAGGAACAACTGACCCATGTGCCCTGTGTGGCTCACGTCCTTAACCTGGTGGTGCAGCGGTTCTTGGGCAGGTACCCGGGCTTACAGGATGTCCTGAGGCAGGCCAGGAAAGTCTGTGTGCATTTCCGCAGATCTTATAATGCCAGTGCTCGCCTGGCTGAGCTGCAAAAGGAGTTGAACCTGCCCAAGAACCGCCTTATATGTGACATGCCCACCAGGTGGAACTCAACGTTGGCCATGCTGCAGCGGCTGCACACGCAGCAGAGGGCCATCAATGAGTACCTGTGCGACTACGGCACCAGGACAGGGTCAGGGGAGCTTGTTTTTTTTTCTCCACGCCAGTGGGGCATGATCAGGGATGCATGCACTGTCCTGGCACCATTTGAGGAGGCCACGAGGATGGTGAGCAGTGACAGTGCATGCATCAGTGACACTGTACCTCTTGTCCACCTGTTGGAGCACACGCTGCGTGGAATAATGGACAGGGCACTTGAGGCAGAACAGAGGCAGGAAGAGGAGGACTTCCTTGCCTCTCAAGGCCCCCTTTACCCAGACAGTGTTCCTTCTGTCCCACCCATCGCACAGGAAGAGGAGGAGGAGGAGGAGGAGGAGGAGGATTGTGTCAGCATGGAGGTGGAGGCTGGCACTCAGCATCATCAGCAGCAGTCTTTTAGGGATGATTTACAGTCCCAAGAAACCAGTGGACTTGTACGTGGCTGGGAGGAGGTGGCTGCGGATCATGTCGTCCTTAGTGACCCAGAGGACTCCGGAGCGAATGCCTCAGCAAACCTACGCTGCATGGCCTCCCTGATCCTGCAAAGTCTGCGGAAGGATCCTCGTATTCTTCGGATCAAGGAGAGGGACCATTACTGGCTGGCCACTCTCCTTGATCCACGGTACAAGGGTAAGGTTGCGGACCTTATGTTACCGTCGCAGAGGGAGCAGAGGATGAGACAACTCCGGGAGGCCTTGCAGAAAGGTCTGTGCAACGCGTTCCCAGAGACTGGGAGGTTGCAAACTCCTGGTCCTGGACAACGAGTTGCTGAGGCTTCGGCCAGTCAAAGAAGGAGCGGTGGGGAAGGTGGCCGTCTGACCGATGCGTTCAGACAATTCTTTAGTCCGCAGCCCCAAAGTATGATTGGTTCCAGCAACCATCGCCAGCGTCTGATAAACATGGTGCAGGAATATCTAGGGGCAAGGTCAGACTTGGACACCTTCCCCACCGAAAATCCTCTGGCTTACTGGGTCTTGAGGATGGATCACTGGCCAGAGCTTGCACAGTATGCAATTGAGCTACTGGCCTGTCCTGCATCCAGCGTTCTTTCGGAACGCACATTCAGTGCTGCTGGAGGATTTGTCACGGATCACAGGGTGCGCCTGTCCACCGACTCGGTTGATCGACTGACTTTCATCAAGATGAACCAGTCTTGGATCACCACCAGCTACCACACACCTGATGCTGATATAACAGACTAATTGATTTTAAAATGTCACATCCCTTCAAGACTGATGCTGATGCTGAGTGCCTGTGCTGTTATGTTGACTGGCTATCCTCCTCCTCCGAGTCCTCAATGATACGATTGATGATGATAGCTTGGAAGATCATTTTTGTTTATGGGTGCCGCCACCAGTGCCTAACGCCCAATTTTTCAGCCCCTGTTTAACAGGGGCGTGTAATTACAATTTTTGAAGCAATACTTTGCAACAGGGCTCATTGCTGTGCTCCAAGTACAGTATCTGTGAGGAGTTGCAGTGTTGTGCCACCAGTGCCTAAGGCCCAATTTTTCAGCCCCTGTTTAACAGGGGCGTGTCATTACAATTTTTGAAGCAATACTTTGCAACAGGGCTCATTGCTGTGCTCCAAGTACAGTATCTGTGAGGGGTTGCAGTGTTGTGCCACCAGTGCCTAAGGCCCAATTTTTCAGCCCCTGTTCAACAGGGGCATGTAATTACAATTCTTGATCTAATAATTCACAGCAGGGCCCATTGCTGCACCCACCAAGAGTAACTGTCAGGGCTTACAGTGTTGTGGCACCAGCACCACCATCAAAGGCCCAATTTTTACTACCACTGTTCAACAATTATATGTAATTAAAATTCCTGATATAATAGTTGACAGCAGGGCGTTCCAGCACCAACCAAGAGTAACTGTGAGTGCTTACAGTGTTGTGCCAACACCAACAACTAAGGGGCCTATTTCTGCAGAGTATATACGGCAGGTCCCTACTTTCAAACATCCAACTTACAAACGACTCCTACTTGCAAACGCAAGAAGACAACAGGAAGTGAGAGGAAATCTACCACTAGGAAGGAAAATTCTCTCCTGTAAGAATAAATATGGGAGAAAGGTGTCTCCTCTGTACTGATGCTTTATCAGCAATCCTTGTTTCAAGAAAAACACCACATTTCAAAAACAGTTGTCATTGGGACGGAAAGTGAGGTGAAATGTTCTGAACAGGGGCACAGACAGCAAAACAAATGTTACAGGGGTGATAACCCTTACCTATGTTTTCCAAAAAGTTTAAAAATAGATTTTTGGGCTGGAGCTACACTTCAACAATGTACCTGTTCAAAATTACAAACAGATTCTACATAAGAACAAACCTACAGTCCCTGTCTTGTATGCACCGCCTGTATACGGCTGTTCAGAGTATATAGGGCCTTTTTTATTTTATGTGCGGGGTTCCCCTTAATATCCATACAAGACCCAAAGGGGCTGGTAATGGGCTGGGGTAGGGGGGGGGGGGTCATGGGGTAGCTATGCCATTTTTCTTAAAGAATTTCATCCATATTACCGGGACCAGACATTACATTAAAGCCGCAAGCAGTTTTAAATGGCTTTTTTTTCCTTTAGAAGTGTCATTTTGTGCAGGGACAGTTCTAAACACGGGAAACACGTGGCACTTCACAGGCATACTTTAGACACCCCCCAGGTACGATATTTAAAGGAATATTTGACTTTTTTTTTTTCACTTTATGCATCATTAAAATGACTGCTCCCGAAAAACGACCGTTTTTAAAACTTCTTTTTGCATTGATACATGTCCCCTGGTGCAGAACCCGGGTTCCCAAACCCTTTTTAGGACAATAACATGCATAATAGTTGTTATAATTAGCACTTTAGAATTCGAACGTTCGCATCCATTGTATTTAATAGGGTTCTAATGTTCGTTCGAACTTCCGGTCCGTTCGCGGGTTCTGGTGCGAACCGAACCCGGGGGTGTTCGGCTCATCACTACTCACAAGACATCTATCTATACATATTGTTTAGCCCTTACCATCCATAAATCTTTAACTGCTGTAGAAAAGTGGGCTAACCGGTTGGTATGGGTTACTGTGCACCCTTGTTTCTTCTTTTATAAGCCATTAGAAGAGACAATCTGATTGAATGCAATGCCGTATCTGGAGAGCAAGCTGCAGGTGGTTATAAAGAAGATGAGATGCGCGGGCAGAGGTAGGAGGAAAGCCTGGGGGATGAAAAGGATACAGGCAATCGGTACTATCTAAGGTTATTAGCTTTCTTTGAGTTATGGTTTAAACATTGAGAGAGACACGACAAAGTGATGACACCAAAACCTTTCCCAGGAGGCGATAATTTCCTACTAGACAAGACTTTCCTTCCTGTCTCAGCACCTCTGTCTCTTATTTGTCTGCAGCAGGTATACCTTGTATTATGTCCCCATGTCTCTTTGATTGGAACATCGAAGATTCTGCTCCATGCCCAGGGGCTTTGTATTATTTTTGCACTAAATGCGGTGCTGCTGAAACAGGGGTTACTAAGGTAACAGCAGCCATCGGAACATAACATAGTGCTTATTGGTTTACACTGATACATAAATATATACTGCCAGCTTACTATCATATATACGATTGCATTTCATTACATTGAGTTCTAAGCAGATATAAAAGACATGAGTTAAAGAGGAACTAAAGTCTAAAATAAAAAAAATAAAAAACCGTGAGCAGGCAGGCTCTGAATTACAGAAGAGACATGCAGTGCCTCTGCTGCCATAAAATAAACATATCTGTCTGCTCGCAGTCTTCTATAGAATGTACACTGTGCTGTGCATGCGCAGCTCAGTTTAAATTTCAGCACAGTGCCTATGTGCTGGGGTGACTGCACTCCTGTACACATGAGGAGGAGTGACGTCATCCCGTACTGGCCAATCAAGGGGACCGAAGACCGGCACCTGAAAAAAGCAGGGGAGAAGATGCTGAAGCCAGCGAGGAAACTTGCGGGCCTTAGACAACTGAAACAGAGGTAAGTATTGCGGAATTAAATTTCACTTTATTGCAGCTCTGTATTCATTATTAAAAGAGAAGTGCAGGAATAAAAAAAAAACTGTTATATTATGTTTCTGCCAGCTCTACACAGGAACTGAGCGATCAAAGACAGCTGATGGCTAAGTTCTCAGGTTCGCTCTGTGCTCTGTTCCTCCAGTGCTCACTGGTGCGCTGGTCTGTGTAGGGGGCGGGAATGGCTGGCTCAGGCTCTCAGCGGCACACTGAGAGGCCGAGCCAGCTGCCAGTCAGGCGCCTGGGCAAATTCTGACATTTATATCGGGATCCCTGCAGAGTCTGGACAACAGCCAACAACGGACTTTAGCCCGCTATCGGCTAAATCTGGGTCACAGGAGGGCACAAAAAAGTGCATTCCTGTGACCCACAGAAGAAGAAGGGATAAAAGAGCTTTGGCCATACTTCTGTAGCACACAGACCTTTTTCCTGCCTGGCTCACTTGCAAGCCAAGGCACACCGTGCTATATGCCCGTGCCCTCCTGTTTGAAGAGGTTAAGCGGTGTTCACAAATTTTGGGTCCTGCAGCGAGTTACCTCCTTCCACTGGTTCTCATCCCGAGCTTATGGGGACAAGTCTGTTGTTCTCCCCCCAAAGAAGACAAATGTCCAGAAACACTTTAACTCCAACAGAGAGTTTATTTTCTATTTGCTGCGTAGTAGACAGAGACAGATGAATGAAAGAAAGAATAAGCGTGAGGAATTAGATCCAGGCACAACTAGTAACTTTGTCGCCACTCGATCCCGAGTGGGTTTAGCTCACCCGGATAGTCCTCTCTCACAGTCCTAGCAGCCGGTGTGGAGCTCAAACAGTTCTGTCACCCTATCCCCTCCAGGGATGGGTCCAGGAGATCCTCTAACCTCTGTAGAATTTAAAGAACAGGACAATGCCAATGGGCACTCTACAGGTTAGCTTTCCGGAGTAAAGAATCCTTCCCTCTGACAGGTCACCAGGCCTCTCCCGAGACAGTGATCTTCCATCACTCATCTCCTCTGTGGGGCCGATCCTCCCCTGGCTTCCTCTCGGTCAGAGCGGGTACCCTCACCTGGGCACCCTGGGACTCCAATGGGTGAATTCATGTAGACCCAGTCAAAGGTACTGGGCCTACCTGGAATGCTGCAGCCTCGGGCCAAAGGTGCCCAAGACTCCTCGGCCAATCATCGCACCCCCCCGAGGGGCTCACCCCTCCGGCTCCTCCACTCCAACACTCCTTTCTCCAACCACCTTCTCAAGATGGCGTCTGCCCTTTATGTACCCTCTCCTGGCATGCACAGCAGGCCGACCACGCCCACTGTACCGCTGCCGAGAGAGGACACCCTAAGGCGTAGCAATGCCACCCATGGCTCAACCCTGACCTGATATGGCAGTGCCACCTACAGGCCACAGGGAACCATACACCAGGCATCATCACATAGGCAGAAGCAAATACCTAACAATCAAAGCGGTCCGAGCCTGACTACCAGCTCAGACCAATCCCTAAATTTAGGCGCATAACACCCCTGAAAAGTAAAGGGGCGCTACACTTCTTTAAATCTTTTTTAGCTGAACTGCAGGCAAACAGCTAATTACACAGATAAAATTCCATATATGGGAGCTGTTTTACCTGCAAAAGGATTTGTGTTTCAGTCCATCCACATACCACCTAAACCTGGACAGTATGGCCATTTGCTGACTTGGCTTAATCCCTTCCCTCCAGACCCCCCTCCCCCATCCAACTGATACCTTTTTGGCCATTTAAAGGGGTTGATTTACTAAAGGCAACTAGACTGTGCACTTTGCAAAGTGGAGTTGCACTCTGCAAGACAGTGTGATTGCTCCAGATATTAGTAAAAAAGGTAAAGCTTCATTTTGCAAAAATTACTCAATCAGATGCAAGGAAAAAAAAATAATGAATTTTTGCTTGGACATGATTGGATAATGGAAGTCAGCAGAGCTTCTGCTCATTTATTAGACTCTGGAGCAACTGCGAGTGCAACTGCAGTTTGCAAAATGCACAATCTATTTACCCTTAAAAAATCCATTGCAGAATATCAGCACAGTTGGTTTTTGCTAAAACCAGCTGCTGAAATTTTATACGTTTATTTGGACAACGTACCATTTTTCAGTAAATAGATAATCCACATGTTCCTTTCTCTACTCCTTTAATAACATCTTCAGCATTCACATCAATTTCTATTTGAACTTTTTAGGATTATCAGTCACTACCTAACATTCTGATTCCACATCTCAACAAGGTAAACACATCAATAGATTTCATTGTTTTATTTTTCACCATCATTCTTCCCCCTATTATCCACCATTAACTTTGCATTACATTGTAAATTCTAGCCCTAGTGTTTTATTGATTTTACTAAATTTTTAAATGTGATTTACTTCACCATAATTTTAGATGGCAGATTCCATCATTATTATTTTAAATGTCATAAGTCGCTATGGTTACAAATTCTATCGTGCTTTGATTTTGCAATAAAATACAGTATATAATTACTAACCACAATTCTAATATTTCTAAAAGTTCTGTTAATAATTTTTACAGTGTCTTCCGTAAAGGTATATGGATGTATCTCTGCCCAGTATATATGTGTTTGTAGGCACTGGCAGGTGCCTAAAATGTTACTAAAGGGTTAATGTTTGGTGACTTGGGTTAAGACTAGGTTCACACTATTGCGGGTGTGGGAATGCATCTAAATTGCAGTTGTTCCAGCACCCCCTAGGCACTCGCAGTCAAAACGTGCTGCTCTTTAGCAGAAGCACAGGGCGCCATTAATTCTTAACGGGACCGTCCGGGTAACTGAAAATGCAGCTGTTTTTGGTTTCCCTGCATGTAAGTTTTGGAAAAAGGGTCAGTAATCTTTTCCTTGTGTTTTTTTTTTTTTTTATAATCAGATTTTATTAAAGTTTTAAATTACAAAAAAAAACATAACAAAGAAAAAAGAAGGGCACAAAAAACAAGGAGTAGGCATTGCATAGTCACTCGGAGGCAATCATTAAAAAGTGTTACTAAATCCACAACAGTAAAATCAGTGTGTATATGCAGTAAAACATGCTTGTTATACTCTCTGTAGTACCTAAGGGGTTAATCCTCTGCACTGTGTGAAAATTGTTATACTGTCTTCTCTGATCACCCCCTTCTTCCACGGTCCCCAATCCATCTGCTGATAGAACAGAGCCTTTGGGACAAGCTGCACATGCTCAGTTTGTTGTGTATTGCGAGAGAGTTTTTTTTCTTCTTGGGAGAGTGCATGTGATCAGCACAGGGCCAATCAGCACTGTCCAGACAGAGGGTCAGGGGTCCTGTAGTCTCTTATGACAATCAGGGGAGAATGAAAACTCCTTCTACAAGCTTTAACCAGACACTGATAGAAGTCACAAGACTGCTATATAGTGCTGATAAGAAAAGGTATTTAGCTGTTTAGATTTACTAAAACTATTTCATTTCCATGTTCTGTGCACTGTGGGAAAGCAGATATACAGTTGCAAAAAAAAGTATGTGAACCCTTTTGGAATGATATGTATTTCTACACAAATTGGTCATAAAATGTGATCTGATCTTCATCTAAGTCACAACAATAGACAATCACAGTCTGCTTGAACTAATAACACACAAAGAATTAAATGTTGCCATGTTTTTATTGAACACACCATGTAAAAATTCACAGTGCAGGTGGTAAAAGTATGTGAACCCCATAGACTAATAAGATCTCCAAGAGCTAATTGGAGTGAGGTGTCAGCCAACTGGAGTCCAATCAATGAGATGAGATTGGAGGTGTTGGTTACAGCTGCCCTGCCCTATAAAAAACACACACCAGTTCTGGGTTTGCTTTTCACAAGAAGCATTGCCTGATGTGAATGATGCCTGGAATTGTTGACTTGCATAAAGCTGGAAAGGGTTCTAAAAGTATCTCCAAAAGCCTTGCTGTTCATCAGTCCACGGTAAGACAAATTGTCTATAAATGGAGAAAGTTCAGCACTGCTGCTACTCTCCCTAGGAGTGGGCGTCCTGTAAAGATGACTGCAAGAGCACAGCGCAGACTGCTCAATGAGGTGAAGAAGAATCCTAGAGTGTCAGCTAAAGACTTACAAAAGTCTCTGGCATATGCTTACATCCCTGTTAGCGAATCTACGATATGTAAAACACTAAACAAGAATGGATTTCATGGGAGGATACCACAGAGGAAGCCACTGCTGCCAAAAAAAAAACATTGCTGCACATTTACAGTTTGCACAAGAGCACCTGGATGTTCCACAGCAGTACTGGCAAAATATTCTGTGGACAGATGAAACCAAAGTTGAGTTGTTTGGAAGAAACACACAACACTATGTGTGGAGAAAAAGAGGCACAGCACACCAACATCAAAACCTCATCCCAACTGTGAAGTATCGTGGTGGCATCATGCTTTGGGGCTGCTTTGCTGCGTCAGGGCCTGGACGGATTGCTATCATCGAAGGAAAAAATAATTCCCAAGTTTATCAAGACATTTTTTCAGGAGAACTTAAGGCCATCTGTCCACCAGCTGAAGCTCAACAGAAGATGGGTCTTGCAACAAGACAACGACCCAAAGCATAGAAGTAAATCAACAACAGAATGGCTTAAACAGAAGAAAATACGCCTTCTGGAGTGGCCCAGTCACAGTCCTGACCTCAACCCAATTGAGATGCTGTGGCATGACCTCAAGAAAGCAATTCACACCAGATAACCCAAGAATATTGCTGAACTGAAACAGTTCTGTAAAGAGGACTGGTCAAGAATTACTCCTGACCGTTGTGCACGTCTGATCTGCAACTACAGGAAACGTTTGGTTGAAGTTATTGCTGCCAAAGGAGGTTCAACCAGTTATTAAATCCAAGGGTTCACATACTTTTTCCACCTGCACTGTGAATTTTTACATGGTGTGTTCAATAAAAACATGGTAACATTTAATTCTTTGTGTGTTTATTAGTTTAAGCAGACTGTGATTGTCTATTGTTGTGACTTAGATGAAGATCAGATCACATTTTATGACCAATTTGTGCAGAAATCCATATCATTCCAAAAGGGTTCACATAATTATTTTTTGCAACTGTAGTGAATGCAGGGTCCTGGGTTTAATAACACTTTAACACACATATTCAGAAAGCTTAGAAACAGCTAGAGATAGCTGACCAATCTTTATAAATCCAAGTGTGTGTCATAAAGGCAAAACAAGACTTTGAGTGGTAACCAGAATGCAAAAAAGAAGATCAATAGTACAGGCAATACACGAGCACATTGGTTCATGTACAATACAACTCCTATTAATATTAAAAGAGCATAGCAACAAACAGTTCAATCAGGGACCTAAGTACCAAAGAAAAAGAAGAAGAACCTACTAACTAAATCCAGGGGGGAGTAGGTACATAGATAAATCATTAAAGCGGTGGTCCAGCTGAAATTTTCTTTTTTTAAAAGTCAGCAGCTACAAACACTGTAGCTGCTGACTTTTAATAAGCACATTTACCTGTCCAGGGTGCCTGCGATGTCGGCCCCCTAAGGCCGATCCGTCCTTCGGATCGCATCCCGGGGCCGCCATCCTCACTAAGGTAAGCAGGCAGTGGAGCCCAGGGTCGTCTTTAGCGCAGGGCAAACGGGGTACTTGCCCTGGGCCCAATCTTTGTAGGGGGCCCGCTCTACCCGTGAATTAGGGCCCCAATGACGGCTTTGCAGAGTGTACAGAGGACACGGGACGGGAGGCTGTATTCCTGATCTAGCCAGCAGTGAGGGGGCGGGACCGGGAGCTCCACTGACGCATTGACCCCGCCCCATGTAGCCTGTATGCTTGGAACAGAGCGGCTGTAGTTAGAGCAGTGATCGGAGTGGACACGGGCAGTGGAGCTCCCGGCCCCGCCCCCACTATACTGGCTGGGAAATACAGAGGTCCGGGGCGGGGCCGGGAGCTCCACTGACGCATTGACCCCGCCCCATGTAGCCTGTATGCTTGGAACAGAGCGGCTGTAGTTAGAGCAGTGATCGGAGTGGGCACGGGCAGTGGAGCTCCCGGCCCCGCCCCCACTATACTGGCTGGGAAATACAGAGGTCCGGGGCGGGGCCGGGAGCTCCACTGACACGCCCACTCCGATCACTGCTCTAACTACAGCTCTAACTACAGCCGCTCTGTTCCGAGTGGAGCTCCCGGCCCCGCCCCCTCTCTGCTGGCTAGCACACAAATACAGGCTCCTGTGTCCTCTGTGCACTCTGCAAAGCTGTCATCGGGGCCCCAATTCACGATAATCTCATGCAGTATGTCACAGTCTCTGGTAATCTCATGCAGTATGTCACAGTCTCTGGTAATCTCATGCAGTATGTCCGCAGTCTCTGGTAATCTCATGAAGACTCCAGTATGTCCACAGTCTCTGGTAATCTCATGCAGTATGTCCGCAGTCTCTGGTAATCTCATGCAGTATGTCCGCAGTCTCTGGTAATCTCATGCAGACTCCAGTATGTCCACAGTCTCTGGTAATCTCATGCAGTATGTCTGCAGTCTCTGGTAATCTCATGCAGTATGTCCGCAGTCTGGTAATCTCATGCAGTTAGGGTTGCCACCTCATCCCTTTAAACCCAAACACATATGAATTACACAGGTTCTGTGGCTGATTAAGGTGATAATTAAACTCACTTGGTGCCTCATCTGCATTTAATTAGCCTCAGAACCTGTGTAATTCATGTGTGTTCGGGTTTAAAGGGATGAGGTGGCAACCCTACATGCAGTATGTCCGCACTCTCTGGTAATTTCGGGCAGTATGTCCGCAGTCTCTGGTAATCTCATGCAGTATGTCTACAGTCTCTGGTAATCTCGTGCAGTATGTCCGCAGACTGGTAATCTCATGCAGTATGTCCGCAGTCTCTGGTAATCTCGTGCAGTATGTCCGCAGTCTCTGGTAATCTCCTGCAGTATGTCTGCACTCTCTGACCCTCTCCTGTAATATGTGTATTAATGTGCCGCTTTACTTGCTAAATTATTTGGGATTGCTCCACTGCTCAGTGAGTGGTAATGATGTGCAGTAACCTCTAGCAACCATTTAGCAAGCAGAAATTATGTGTTGTAACCTCTAGCAACCAGCCAGTGAGCGGTAAGGATAGGCTGTAACCTCTGTCAAACAATTGCAATCGCTGCGTGATCTGCTGCAGTAAACTGATTTTGCGTCTATCTGCTATTTTTTGTATGTCTCAGAATGGGGGCTGGGGGGCCCCCAAGAAAATGTTTGCCCAGGGCCCAATCAAAATTAAAGACGGCCCTGGTGGAGCCTTGCGGCTTCACTGCCCGTTTCCTACTGCGCATGCGTGAGTCGCGCAGCGCTTTGTGAATGGGCGGCTGTCTTCTGGGACACACAGAGGTCCCAGAAGACAGCGAGCCCAAATTTCCCAGAAGACAACGCGAGGAGGAGAAGATTGAAGACTACTGCGGAATAGGAAGTGGCAGATTAGGACGATCTGCCTAGCAACCGCCATTTCTGGGGGGTTTTTTCAAAATGTTTTTTCACATTTTTAGGAGCCTTTTTATGTAATTTTTTTTTTTAGGGTGGACCTCCGCTTTAAAGCTTGGCTAGGTGAGTGTAAAAATATAAAACAAACAAAACTCCAGGGTTGCTCAATGTTTTTTCCCTGTTTCTGGCAGGTAAAGCAGCCCATTCAAATGTACTGTTGTGCCTGCGCAAATGTGGAACACAGGACCCACAATAGTGTGAACCTAGCCAGTGCTAACCTAGCTAACAGTGTGCACTGTGGTGTGCCTTCCTCTGCATGTGTCACTTCCTATGCCTTGAGAGAGGATATATACAGGGAGACGTCGGGCCTCATGGTCCTGGGAAGTGAGCAGTGAGGACAGTCTGAGCAAAGATGTGAACTGAAAGGTATCGGTGGAGTAGCCCCATAGCGGGACCCAGGTATGGGATGTGGGGAACACAGCTGGTCTATTAATGGACACCACTGAAAAGCAAATCCGCAGCCCAGTACAGCACCTATAACAAGGGAGAATGACAATGTCATGTATGTTTCAGATGTTGCACTATATCATGTTGCTATGGAAACTACTAAGGACTGTATGTCTAACTCAATTTATTCTGTTTACCGGTTAGTGACCGCCCAACGTAGATATACTGCGGCAGGGTGGCATCTCTGTGCCAGATCACGTACCCAGTACGTGATCTAACACTTCCAGGTCTGGGGCGTGCGCGTGCCCCCCCCACGACCCGCTCTCGATGTGATTGGACACATCTGGAGCCAATCAGCGGAAGCGATGTCCTCTGGGACCCGCTGATCGTTCATGAGAAAGGCAGAAGGGCGGTCTGCCTATGTAAACAAGGCAGACCGCGATTCTGTGAGAGTCAAATTTGCTGATCAAGTGTTCCTGCTAAGCAGGAAGACGGATCTATACATTCCCTCAGTCAAAGCACCTCCCCCACAGTTAGTAATCACTCCCAGGGAACACATTTAACCCTTTTATTGCCCCTGATGTTAACCCCTTCCCTGCCAGTGTCATTAGTACAGTAACAGTGCATATCTTTTAGCGCTGATCACTGTATTAGTGTCACTGGTCCCCAAAAAGTGTCAGGTGTCCGATTTGTCTCCCGCAATATCGCAGGTCAGCTATAAGTCTCTGATTGCCGCCATTACTAGTCAAAAAACTAAAAATAAATAAATAAAAATATACCGTAGTTTGTAGACGCTATAACTTTTGCAAAAAACAATCAATATACACGTATTGGTCTTGTTTTTTTACCAAAAATATGTAGCAGAATACAAATTGGCCTTAATTGATGAAGATGTTAGATAAAAAAAAAATTATTGGGAATGTTTTATAGCAGAAAGTAAAATATATATATATTTTTTTTCTACATTTTTGGTCTGTTTTTGTATATAGTAAAAAAAAAAAACCCGCAGAGGTGATCAAATAGCAGCAAAAGGAGGGGCGTGGCCTGACATAGCATGGAGTAGGACGTGCATGATTTGAGCTCCGTCCATTACTCCTGTACAGCCCATCCTGACCTTCAGCGTCATCCTGCACCAGCCCAGCGGGACCCCCTGGGGACCCTGAACATCCGTGGCCGCAAATCCACCATCCTCCGCTCGTACGGCGGCCTCCGCAGGGCCGCGATCCCGATCGCGGGTGCCGCATTTAGGAAAGTCCGCGGCTTCGGCCTAGCCCTGGAAGTCGGCGGCCATCTTGCTCCACCCGACCTGCCGCCTGTGCTGCTTCCTGGCCCTCCTGCTCTCAGGTAACAGCCTGCAGGGGCCCACCGAGTCCCCCTGAGGACCCCTCACACCCACAGAGGCAGATACATCAGCTTCTGACTGCGCGGCCGCCGCGTTCAGGAAAGGCCCCGGCTTCGGCCTAGTGCTGGTCGGTGGCCATCTTGCTTCACCCGGCCTGCTGACTAGTGACTCTTCCTGGCCCACCAGCCCTACAGCTCCCTACCATTCGGTATAGACTGAGCTGCCTGCTTTGGAGGGGGGAGGGATCACAGCGGATACCTGCCATGACTCCGCCAAAAACGCCAAAGGCCACCCTGGCGAAATTGGACCAGTACCGCCGCCAGGAGGAGGAAAGAGATGGCGGTGCCGCAGGCGGTGAGCAGGACGCTACGGGAGGCGACACAGCTAAACTGCTCGAGGCGATCACATACTGCCGGACGTCCCTGACGGCGCAAATAGAGGGGGTCAAGGTGGACCTTTCACTCATGCGACAAGACTTCCAGAAACTTCGTGAGCGTGTCACGACTGCCGAAACCCGCATTGGAGAGGTGGAGGACACCGTTACGCCGCTCCAAGTCAGCTCCGATCGAATGCAGCTCCAAATCAATCAGATTCTAAGCAAGCAAGATGATATGGAAAATAGGCTCCGGAGGTGCAACCTCCGTTTCATCGGGCTCCCCGAGGGAGCTGAGGGCAAAGATCCTACCACCTTCTTGGAGAAACTCCTTGTTGACACCTATGGCCGCGAGGCCTTCTCCCCCACCCTGGCGGTGGAGAGGGCTCATCGTATGCCTGCCAGATCTCCTCCTCAGGGGGCTCCCCCCCGCACGTTTATAGCAAAATTCTTGAATTACAAAGATAGAGATGCGGCGCTGCGCATGGCCAGGGAAAAAGGTAACATCCACCTTGGAAACTCCAAGATCGCTATCTTCCCCGACTTTTCTGCCGAGGTGCAGCGCCGCCGCCAAGGCTTCATGGAGGCGAAGAGGAGGCTCCGGATACAACATCTTAAATACTCTATGCTATTTCCAGCTCGTCTTAGAGTCGAAAGGGACGGCCGTGTGTTCTTTTTTGAGGATCCTCAGGAAGTCATTGCCTGGTTGGAGCGTCCGGGGCCCGCCAGAGGGGCGGCGGAGTGACCTGACCGAGCATGTTCATCAGCACTATTGATTGCCTGTCATCATCACCAGCACATTATACGCCGCAGCGGGAGTCTGCAAATCCTGGTATGTTACCCCCCTTTTTTTTTTGTCTCCCCTTTACTGCCCGCGGCGCATACCCTATTGCTCCTTACCCCTGGGACCCCCTTTTGCCTTCCCCTGCTATAATCCTCTTTCAATTGTAACCTGCAGAGGGGGTCTCCCATACTTAGGGCCCCCACTGACTGGTTGATCCATGTAACTACCCTGGAGACTGTAATTGCGGAGCACAATCAGTCCTACACTCCACATGCCTAACACAGCGAATTTTCGCCCCCCAGCAACCGGAACACGCATCTCTTTATTATGTGACTGCAGAACTTTCTATACCACCGACCCCGCACTGTACTTCTGGTTCACAGTACAAGAAGAGCCTGTTGCTCTTTATTTGCGGGCATTGGATCTTCCACACCTCCCATGTGAGGAGATCGCTGCAGATCTTTTACGTAACAGCAAGATATTTTGGTTTTATCTGCTACCGGTTGTTACTTTCTTTTGGTTTTGGGAACATACCCGCATCAGTTGGGGAAGATGCAGGGTGGGGAGGGGGGAGGGGGAGGTTCGTTTTTTCTTGATGGACTGCAATACAACGAAGTGCATGCTAACATTGATACTGCATAGATGGCAAACCTTGTATTCATGTAATGCTACTGTCCCACGATATGTTTTAATGTTTGAATTATGGCATCGATAAAACTGCTCACTTGGAATGTGCGTGGGCTTGGGGACAAGGTAAAGAGATCTGCAGTTTTCTCATTTCTCAAAAAACAACGAGCCGACATTGTGGTGTTAGTGGAGACACACGTTGAGGGTCGGCTCCAGATGGCACTCCGCCGGCCATGGATTGGGTGGGCATATCATTCATCCCACTCGTCCCACGCCCGCGGAGTCTCAGTTTTGATTGCCAAGACGGTACATTTTGAGCTGTGTGATGTTCAGTCTGACCCACAGGGGCGCTATGTCTTTCTTTCGGTTAAATTGTATGGTGAACCTTTCCTACTGATGGCATTCTATGTACCTCCACCATTTAATTCTACTATAGTCACAGAGGGCTTGCTATATATGACTCGTCATCCTTCGATTCAGGCGGTGTGGCTGGGGGATTTTAACGCTACGTTGAACCCTACATTAGACAAACTGTCGCCCTCGCCATTATCTACTACAGCTCCAACCCACACTAGATTCTCCCGACTTATCTCTTCCTTTAATCTCACTGACACCTGGCGTTTTAAATTCCCGCTCACTCGAGCTTACTCCTGTTTCTCAACTACCCATAACACCATGTCCCGTATAGATTTTATATTCATTTCTAGTACCCTTGCCCCAAGATTACTGGAAGCTGAATTTGCCCCCAGATTACTTTCAGACCATAGCCCATATTTCATTAGCCTCTCCATCCCATTAGACAAACCGCCCCGTACGTGGCGCCTGAATCCGTTTTGGCTCACCCTGTTGTCGGAGGATGACGAGCTTGGTAACAGTTGGAGAACTTACTTTTTAGAGAATGACGGATCTGCATCCCCAGACGTAGTATGGGAAGCCTTCAAACTGCATGCACGTATGACTCTGACCTCCTTTATCAACAGGCTGAAGGCTAATTCATCAGCCATACTGGACGGGGCAATGCGGGATCTGTCCTCCTCTGAACAGGGGTACATGTCGAACCCCTCTCCTGATGGAGCTGCCCGACTCAGGTTACAAACCAGGGTGGTTAATCAGCTACAACACGAGACGGCCAGGAAAAAACTTTTCTTTGCCAGACAAAAATTATATGAACATGGGGAGAGAGCGGGTAAACTGTTGGCCTACTTGGCACATAGTGAGGATAGACCCCCTACTGTCATTTCCCTCACTGGTCCTAATGGGGAAAAGATTACGGAACCCCAGGCTGTCACTTCTGAATTTAGGGACTTCTTTTCTCAACTATATACGTCCCAGGTTTCTACCACTGACTCTCAATTGGAAGATCTACTGGCGGAAATCATCTTTCCACAGCTAGACGATGCCCAAATGGCTATGCTAGACGCACCTCTTACACTCGACGAAATAACCACAGCGATTGGGAGCTTCGCCAGATCCAAGGCCCCGGGTTCAGATGGGTTGCCCATAGAATTTTACGCCCAATACATCGAGATACTTGCCCCCAAGTTATTGTCCCTCTTCAACCATCTATTTGACAATTTCACCTTACCCCCATCGATGGGCGAGGCGGTAATTATCCTCATACCTAAGCCAGGCAAGGACCCAGGCCTCCCGGAATCTTATAGACCAATATCGCTACTCCAGGTAGACATAAAGATTCTGGCTAAAGTACTTGCCCTACGCCTTAACCAAGTGATTCTAACCCTGATCCATGCTGACCAAGCTGGATTTATGCCGGGGCGTAACACCTCCTTCAACCTCAGAAAATTGTATATTAACTTACAAGCGACACATACTAATGTTGGGTCCCGGGTGGTGGTGGCTTTGGATACTGCCAAGGCCTTTGACTCAGTGGAGTGGCGGTACCTTTGGGGATGCCTCCGTGGCTTTGGTTTTGGACCTAAATTTATTAAGTGGGTTCAATTATTATATCTGGCACCCAGGGGTAAAGTAGTGGCCAACGGGAGGGCCTCCCAGACATTTGACTTATCCAGGGGCACTAGACAGGGCTGCCCACTGTCTCCGCTCCTCTATGCCTTGGCGGCGGAGCCCCTTGCAATCTCCATTAGAGGGGACCCCGAGATTCAGGGTCTCTGCCTTGGTTCCCTGACTGAAAAAATTAGCTTATACGCAGACGACACGCTACTATACCTGGCCGACTCTGCCACATCGCTTCAGAAGGCGTTGCATACAATTGAACACTTTGGTCAGTTCTCTGGCCTTAAAATTAATTGGGAGAAATCTCAAATACTGCCTATGGATAGTTTCCCCTCTCCCAAGCTACAGGCACAGTTACCACTCCAGCGAGTGAACACTATCAAATATCTTGGAGTATTGGTGAATAGAACACCGGCTGACTATATATCCCTGAACATAGAACCCCTTTTCGATCTCATCAAGTCTAGAACCCAGGTATGGGCGAGACTGCCGCTCGGCGTGTGGGGCCGTATTAACATTGTTAAAATGATATTATTTCCGAAAATATTGTATATACTCTGGCACACACCCGTATACTTACCCTTGAAATTTTTCAAGTCAATGGAGGCCATACTCAAGACATTTATTTGGGGTAACAACAGACACAAGCTGGCCTGGAGAGTCCTTAAGAACCCTACTGACCTAGGTGGAACAGCCCTCCCTGACTTAAATCTTTATTACCTTGCGTCCCAACTGTCTCAACTATACCACATAGATAAAACCGACAGACTCAGATTCCTCACCCTCCTCTGTCCACGGTGGGCACAACTGACCACTGACCCACTCACTGCAATTGCAGTGGGACATAGTGGGAATAACTCCAATAGAGACCGTGGGTCCCTATTGTACCAATATAGGCGCGTATGGGACATCACCACTAAAACATTAACGACCCCTAAACACAACAACTATACCCCCTTATGGCACAATAGACTACTCTCAGAGTTTCTCTTGATCCCTGACACAGAGATATGGTGCGAATATGGAATATATTATTTGCACCACATAATTTCCGATGGCACACTTAAAAACTTTGAGGACCTCCAAAATGAGTTCCTGCTGCCCAATTCTATGCTTTTTAGATTTTTCCAGGTGCGTCACGCAGCCCAAGCTCAGTTTCCCCAGCCTTTGCCACAATCTACGCCTAATGTTATTATGGCTGTGGTTAAGGGTGTGGACCCGCGAAAGCTGATCTCTGATTTTTATGTCATGCTTCTCACCCCATCATCTACCACGCTAGCTTACAGCCTTAAACCAAGATGGGAAAGAGAGGTGGGCCCACTGGAGGATGAGGAGTGGAGTGAAGCACTAGACTCGTGCAAGACTGTATCCCCCAAGCTCTCTGACAGGCTGACCCAGTTATACGTGGTGCACCGAGCGTATCTCACCCCCCTAAGAATCGCCCGCTTTAGACGACAGTTTTCTACCTTGTGCACAATGTGTAACCAAACGACGGGCACATTCTTCCATCTACTCTGGGCGTGCCCGGTCCTTCAGGGTCTGTGGAAGCAGATTGTTGACTTCCTCCATGATGACATGGGATCCCCATTGACCCTGGACCCCAAACAATGCTTACTGGGGATATTCCCCGACTCTGAGATGGACAAATTCACTAAAACATTCTTGCATGAAACATTGTTTAATGCTAGAAAAATTATAGCCAGACAGTGGATGAGACCCACTCCCCCCAGCTTCAACGATTGGAAACTAGATATAAATAACACTCTTCCCTACAAAAAGTTCATATACATCAACAGAGGTTGTCCAGATAAGTACTACAAAATCTGGGATCGATGGCTTGAGTCCGCAGACACATGCACTGATGGTCCGTAATACTATACATCCTTCTAGCGTGCAATTCCATGAATAGCGTGGACATAGGGTTTTCCACTTATTGATAGTCACTGAATCCAGTGTTCAATCTGAACAAGTTTTTTGATCTACTGTGCCTATATATGTATAAGCCACATTTCTTTGTTTTATGCATTTCTCCAGTATTGCCTTGTAACTTGCAGAATTATGTTCCAAATGTAAATTGTTCAATAAAAAACTTTTTTCTCAAAAAAAAAAAAAATAGCAGCAAAAGAAAGCTCTATTTGTAGGAAAAAACTAATTGTCAGTTAAGGTAACGCAGTGCCGTATTGCAGAAAATGGCCTCGCCATGAAGGGGGTCAAACCTTCTGGAGCTGAAGTGATTAAGTAATAACATCTGGTCTGATTTGCTTTATGGAGAGAGAGAGTGTGTTCCTATAATGTATTGGTGAACTGAGGAACCGAGTATACAAATACAAGTTAACCTTTATGAAATGAGAAATAAGAAGAAGGAGGAGCAGACAGCTCTGAAGTAGGGATGAGCTCGGTGTTCGAGTCGAACATACGTTCGACTCGAACATCGGCTGTTCGATCGTTCGACGAAGATCGAACGATTTGGGCCGTTCGCGCCTAATTCGAGTGACGCGAACGGCCCACAATGCACTACGCCATCGCAGTGTCATCCAGGCGCTGTGATTGGCCAAGCATGCACTGTGACCCCGCATGCTTGGCCAATCACAGCGCCGGCAGCGAGGAGAGCAATGATTGGCCACAGGCAGGATGCCTGTGGCCAATTATTGCTGAGGGTGTTTAGTACACGCCCCACACTATAAAAGGCCGCCAGCACGGCGGCCTAGTGTAGTGTGTTCCGGAGCAGGGAAAGAGAAGCATAGGCAGGGACAGTGACATTTATTTTTTCTTGCTTAACCTGGATTCCTTTAGTTTAGGGAAAGAGAAGGATAGGTAGGGAGAGTGTCAGTGTGTTTTACTGTGCGAATCCTTGTTTCTAGGGACAGGGAAGGACAGTGAGGGAAATTCTCCTTGTGCTATAGTGTGCTTTAAAAAAACATTTTTTCTAGGGACAGAAAACTATAGGTAGGGAGAGTGTCAGTGTGTTTTACTGTGTGAATCCTTGTTTCTAGGGACAGGGAAGGACAGTGAGGGAAATTCTCCTTGTGCTATAGTGTGCTTTAGAAAAACATTTTTTCTAGGGACAGAAAACTATAGGTAGGAAGAGTGTCAGTTTCTTTCACTGTGATAATCCTTGTTTCTAGGGACAGGGAAGGACAGTGAGGGAAATTCTCCTTGTGCTATAGTGTGCTTTAAAAAAACATTTTTTCTAGGGACAGAAAACTATAGGTAGGAAGAGTGTCAGTTTCTTTCACTGTGATAATCCTTGTTTCTAGGGACAGGGAAGGACAGTGAGGGAAATTCTCCTTGTGCTATAGTGTGCTTTAAAAAAACATTTTTTCTAGGGACAGAAAACTATAGGTAGGAAGAGTGTCAGTTTCTTTCACTGTGATAATCCTTGTTTCTAGGGACAGGGAAGGACAGTGAGGGAAATTCTCCTTGTGCTATAGTGTGCTTTAAAAAAACATTTTTTCTAGGGACAGAAAACTATAGGTAGGAAGAGTGTCAGTTTCTTTCACTGTGATAATCCTTGTTTCTAGGGACAGGGAAGGACAGTGAGGGAAATTCTCCTTGTGCTATAGTGTGCTTTATAAAAACATTTTTTCTAGGGACAGAAAACTATAGGTAGGAAGAGTGTCAGTTTCTTTCACTGTGATAATCCTTGTTTCTAGGGACAGGGAAGGACAGTGAGGGAAATTCTCCTTTTGCTATAGTGTGCTTTAAAAAAACATTTTTTCTAGGGACAGAAAACTATAGGTAGGAAGAGTGTCAGTTTCTTTCACTGTGATAATCCTTGTTTCTAGGGACAGGGAAGGACAGTGAGGGAAATTCTCCTTGTGCTATAGTGTGCTTTAAAAAAACATTTTTTCTAGGGACAGAAAACTATAGGTAGGAAGAGTGTCAGTTTCTTTCACTGTGATAATCCTTGTTTCTAGGGACAGGGAAGGACAGTGAGGGAAATTCTCCTTGTGCTATAGTGTGCTTTAAAAAAACATTTTTTCTAGGGACAGAAAACTATAGCTAGTGTGAGGGGGTTAGCTCGGCAGCGGGTGTGTGTGACCCCCGGGATGGGCTCCCCACACAAAAACAGGCCCAGCAAACGGAGGTTGTGGTTTTCAAAATCAAAAAGGTGCGGTTTATTTTCTATTTACAGTGACAAAACACAGCAAAGCAAAAGAAACATAAACAAAACAAATCCTGGTCAACTTGACCTCTGACTAAACATACAGGTTTCCTCACTAACAACTGGGATCAGCCTAGTGCTGTCCTAGTCCCTAAGTCCAAGCAAATAGCCACACAGGCTTTGTCTCACCGCACAGGGGTTCACTCTCCCTAGACAGTCCACACAGGTCTGGGTCCAGGCATGAGCTAACATCTAATGAAGCTGGGAGTTCTTATAGAGGCCTAAATGAGCTGACAAGCTTCAGCTGGTCTCATCAACTCCCTGTCTGCACGACGCCCCACACTCTCCCTAGAGGTATGAGTCATCCATGAGCCCACTAGCCTTAGCTGGGCTTATACAACTCTCCACCTAGTTGTATAAGTCGGCGTAAAGCCTGAATCTGGGCGAAATATATCTACCCCCCTGGATGCAACCAGGTGACTTTACCTTCCTGCTGTCACATACCCCCCCCTCTTGTTTTAACCTCGGGGTTGGAACACCAGCAATCAGGCATTCATGTACTCAAGACAAAGCATCCACATTCCCCATTTGAACGCCAGGGCGATGCTTTACTGTGAAGTTGAATTCCTGGAGGGCCAGGAACCACCTATTCACTCTTCTATTTGTTTCCTTGTTTTGAGCCATCCACTTTAACGGAGCGTGATCCGTAACCATGTCAAAGTGCCTACCTAGCAGGTAGTACCGAAGGGAATCTAGAGCCCACTTCACCGCTAAACACTCCTTTTCAACGGTGGCGTAATTTACCTCATGGGACTTCAACTTCCTGCTGAGGTAAATGACTGGGTGCTCTTCCCCGTTCCAGACCTGGGACAATACTGCTCCTAACCCCACATCTGACGCATCACTTTGTACGACAAAGTCTTTAGAGAAGTCGGGTGAGTACAACACTGGCTGGCTACATAAGGCTTGTTTCAAGAATTGGAATGCTGCCTCAGCCTCGGGGGTCCATTTAATCATGACCGACCCTTTCCCCTTCGTTAGGTTGGTTAGGGGCACAGCCTTAGAAGCAAAGTGGGGAATGAATCGCCGATAATACCCAGTGATTCCCAGAAAGGCTCGTACCTGCTTCTTGCTGTTGGGACGTGGCCAACTCTGGATGGCCTCGACTTTGTTGAGTTGGGGTTTTATTACTCCCCTCCCAATGGTGTACCCAAGATATTTGGCCTCCTCCTGCCCAATGGTACACTTCTTGGGGTTAGCCGTAAACCCCGCTTCCCGAACAGAGTCCAGGACTGCTTGCACTTTTGGCAGATGTGAGGCCCAATCTGTGCTATGGACAATTACGTCATCCAGGTAAGCCGCAGCATACTTCCGATGGGGCCTCAGCATCTGGTCCATTTTCCGCTGGAATGTGGCCGGCGCATTCTGTAACCCGAACGGCATTCTTTTATATTGGAACGCCCCGTCTGGGGTTACAAATGCGGTTTTCTCTTTGGCCAATTTGGCCAGGGGGATTTGCCAATACCCTTTTGTGAGGTCAAGAGTCGTCATGTATCGGGCTGTTCCCAGCCGGTCGATCAACTCATCTATACGTGGCATGGGGTAGGTGTCAAATTTTGTAACTTTGTTCAACTGACGAAAATCGTTACAAAATCGCCAGCTCCCATCCGGTTTAGGCACCAACACAATGGGACTAGACCAATCACTTTGGGACTCCTCTATCACCCCTAAGTTCAGCATTTTCTGTACTTCCTCCCGTATTGCCTCCCGTCGGGCCTCTGGGATCCGATAGGGTTTTAACTTCACCCTTTCACCGGGCGGGGTAATGATGTCATGCTCTACCCCAAATGTTTGTCCCGGCAGCTCAGAGAATACCTCCTTGTTGCGAAGCACAAACTCCTTAACCTCCTGTTGTTGGGGTTGTGACAAGGTGGCTGCTATTCCAACCTCAGGAATCACGCAACCAGTTTGAGCTGGTGACCAAGTGTCTGCGACTAGGGACTCTCTATCCCTCCAGGCTTTCAACAGATTAACGTGATAGATCTGTTCGGGCTTTCGCCTTCCTGGTTGTCTGACCTTGTAATTCACTTCGCTCACTTTTTCCATTATCTCGTAGGGGCCTTGCCATTTGGCAAGGAATTTACTTTCAACCGTAGGGACAAGTACCAGTATCCTATCCCCCGGGGAAAAGGTACGGGTCTTGGCTCCATGGTTGTACACTCTCTGCTGTGCTAACTGCGCTTGGGCCAAATGTTCCTTCACGATGGGCATTACCTGTGCAATTCGGTCTTGCATCAGGGCGACATGCTCAATCACACTCCTGTGGGGAGAACTCTCACTTTCTCAAGTTTCCTTGGCAATATCCAACAGCCCTCTTGGGTGTCTCCCATACAGTAACTCAAAGGGGGAGAATCCCGTAGAGGATTGGGGCACCTCCCTAATAGCAAACATCAGATAAGGAAGTAGACAGTCCCAATCCTTTCCATCTCTATCCACCACTTTCTTCAACATTTGTTTTAGGGTTTTGTTGAATCTTTCAACCAGCCCATCGGTTTGGGGGTGATACACAGATGTACGTAATTGCGTCACTTTGAACAATTTACACAGCTCCTTCATAACCCGGGACATAAAGGGTGTACCTTGGTCCGTAAGCAGTTCTTTACAAATACCCACCCGGCTAAACACAAGAGATAGCTCTTTGGCTATGGTTTTGGCCGAGGTATTTCGGAGAGGGATCGCTTCTGGATAACGGGTGGCATAGTCCATTATAACTAATATGTACTGGTGCCCCCTAGCGGACTTGATTATAGGACCTACCAAATCCATGGCGATCCTCTCAAAACGGGACCTCAATGATGGGTAGAGGGACCAGCGGGCTACGGAAATGTGGCATCGGGGCCGACCTCTGACACACAGGACAGGAGGAACAATAATTTTCTATGTCCTTCATCACCCCCGGCCAATAGAATCTCTGTAATACCCTCTCTCGGGTTTTCTCTGTCCCCAGATGACCTCCAAGAATGTGCCCATGGGCCAACTCCAACACCAACTTCCTGTAAGGTTTGGGCACCACAAGCTGCTCAACGGTTTCTTCTGCCCTTTTTGCCACCCGATACAGTAGGTCCTTCTCTACGCTGAAGTATGGGTAAGTGCAGGTATTATCTGGGTTCACTAACTCGCCATCTATTTTCACTACGTTTTCCCGTGCCTTTATTAGGGCGGGGTCTTTCAACTGTTCTGTGGCAAAGTTTTCCCTGTGAACCTCAAGATCAGAAAACTCCACAGACGGTAGGTTTTCGTCTGAGGAGGTGGGCTCCTCTCCAGTTTCTTGAGTCTCCCCTGCCAATACTGATAAGGGAAATTCCGGAGAGTCCTCACCACTCTCAGGGAAGTTCTGGCTATCACATTCCTGGTACATAGGGGCACCAGTGGGGGGCTCAGGATCATCCCACAGTTCCCAGAACTTCGGAAAATCCCTTCCCACAATGGCGTCATACGGTAACTGAGATACTAAGCCCACTGGATGAGAGAGGGTACCTTTGGGGGTCTCGAAACACACTGTAGTCACTGGATACTCTCGGGTGTCCCCATGCACACAAATAACAGCTACCTTGCTATTCCCAGAGACCTCTGTTTTAACTAACTCAGCCTTTATCAGGGTCACAAGGCTACCTGAATCCAGCAATACCACAACATTTCTACCATTAACACACATTTTGCATAAATGTTTCTCAGTTCCTCGAATGGCAGTGCATGCGACTGTCGCACACAGCGACTGACGTCTGCCCGTCAGAAAGTCACACTGCATGGGTTCCTCCACAACCGGGCAATTGGCTGCAATATGTCCCGCTTGCCGGCAGCTGTAGCAAACGATCCTTCTTGCCGCCTCTTGAGCCGCTGATTTCCCAGGCTGTTCTCGCCAAACTTGGGGTAGAGCTCCCACCCTCTCACTCTCTCCACCCTTACCCCTTGGAATCCTCTTATCCGCCCCTGGGGATGGTCTGGTCTTAGGGTGGAAAGTCCGAGTGTCTCTGGAAGAGGCCGTCAGGTTCTCTGTAGCCAAGTATTTCTCCACACGATCCACAAGACCATCGGCCGTCTCTGGGTCTCCATGGCTTACCCACTTTTGGATGGCAGTAGGAAGAGCTCTCAAAAACCGATCCATTACAACACGTTCCACAATCTTTGGTGCGGACAAAGTCTCTGGCTGTAGCCACTTTCTGCTCAGGTGAATGAGATCATACATTTGAGACCTGGGGGGTTTTCCAAGCTGGAAAGTCCAGTTATGCACACGCTGAGCCCGGACAGCCTGGGTGACACCCAGCCTTGCCAAAATTTCAGCTTTTAGCATCACATAGTCTTTTGCTTGGTTAGGCTCTAGGTCATAGTAAGCTTTCTGCGATTCACCAGTTAACAGAGGAGCCACCAGTCCAGCCCACTGCTCCTCAGGCCACTTTTCTCTTTCAGCGGTCCTTTCAAATGTGGTCAAAAATACCTCTGGATCATCCTCTCCAGTCATTTTTGTCAATAAACGACTCACCCCAAAGGACGCGGTATTAGTGGGACGGCTTTCCTCACTGGTCTGCGGACGTTGCTGCATTACTGCTTCCATCTGTTGTTGTAGTCTCTGCTCTTGCTTCTGCAACAGGTCTATGAAGCGGGCCTCAGATTGCTGCTGGGCTTGTTGCTGAGCCTCCAGACTCTGTTGCAAAGTTGCGTTTGTCTGCTGCTGGGCTGCAAGGCTCTGTTGATGAGCTTGCTGCTGGGCTGCGAAGTTCTGTTGTTTAGCTGCAAGGCTCTGTTGATGAGCTGCAAGGCTCTTTTGCAAACCTGCATTTGTCTGCTGTTGATTGGCATTTGCTAGAGCCAGCTGCTTCAGTATCTCCTCCATGCTGGCTTAAAAAAAAACTGCCACTGGTTCTCCACCAACTGTGAGGGGGTTAGCTCGGCAGCGGGTGTGTGTGACCCCCGGGATGGGCTCCCCACACAAAAACAGGCCCAGCAAACGGAGGTTGTGGTTTTCAAAATCAAAAAGGTGCGGTTTATTTTCTATTTACAGTGACAAAACACAGCAAAGCAAAAGAAACATAAACAAAACAAATCCTGGTCAACTTGACCTCTGACTAAACATACAGGTTTCCTCACTAACAACTGGGATCAGCCTAGTGCTGTCCTAGTCCCTAAGTCCAAGCAAATAGCCACACAGGCTTTGTCTCACCGCACAGGGGTTCACTCTCCCTAGACAGTCCACACAGGTCTGGGTCCAGGCATGAGCTAACATCTAATGAAGCTGGGAGTTCTTATAGAGGCCTAAATGAGCTGACAAGCTTCAGCTGGTCTCATCAACTCCCTGTCTGCACGACGCCCCACACTCTCCCTAGAGGTATGAGTCATCCATGAGCCCACTAGCCTTAGCTGGGCTTATACAACTCTCCACCTAGTTGTATAAGTCGGCGTAAAGCCTGAATCTGGGCGAAATATATCTACCCCCCTGGATGCAACCAGGTGACTTTACCTTCCTGCTGTCACAGTAGGAAGAGTGTCAGTTTCTTTCACTGTGATAATCCTTGTTTCTAGGGACAGGGAAGGACAGTGAGGGAAATTCTCCTTGTGCTATAGTGTGCTTTAAAAAAACATTTTTTCTAGGGACAGAAAACTATAGGTAGGAAGAGTGTCAGTTTCTTTCACTGTGATAATCCTTGTTTCTAGGGACAGGGAAGGACAGTGAGGGAAATTCTCCTTGTGCTATAGTGTGCTTTAAAAAAACATTTTTTCTAGGGACAGAAAACTATAGGTAGGAAGAGTGTCAGTTTCTTTCACTGTGATAATCCTTGTTTCTAGGGACAGGGAAGGACAGTGAGGGAAATTCTCCTTGTGCTATAGTGTGCTAAAGCATTCCTCATCAACCATCTTTGAAATCCTTGTTTTTTGGACAGTCAGGGAAATTGTCGTTGTGCTATTCTGTGCAAAAGCAATCATCCTCAACCATATTTAGAAATCCTTAAGTAAAGGGACAGAGAAGGACACCTGAAGGTAGCCCTTATTGCTTTTTTCCCATCTCCCTGCAGGCCATCTATTAGAATGTCTGGAAGGCAAACAAGGAGAGGCAGACAGTCAGGAGGCAATAAAAGAGGGCAAGCAGGCTCTGTGTCTGGGGGCAACAGTGCTGGTCGTGGACGCGGTGCATTGTCATCAGCACATGGCCATGGGACACGCTTGTCCTTCTTTTCGGCTGCTGGACATGTTGAGCCACATCATGCCGAAGACTTGGTAGAGTGGATGACCAAGCCCTCCTCCTCCTCCTCATCCTCTCTCACCCAGGCTCAGGGTACTGGCAAAGCAGCTGCCAAAGCGTCCTCTTCCCTGGTATCAATGTCAGACTCATCATCAGTCACTCCTTCCCTAGACACACCATGTCCTCCTCCTGAGGAGTCCCCCGAACTGTTTGAGCACAGTGTTGGGTACATGCTCCAGGAGGATGCCCAGCGTTTCGAAGGGTCTGATGATGAAACCCAGCTACAGGAAGGCAGTAGC
Organism: Rana muscosa; assembly: GCA_029206835.1. NCBI lineage: Eukaryota > Metazoa > Chordata > Amphibia > Anura > Ranidae > Rana > Rana muscosa. Next base: position 180,205,131 of record CM055118.1, on the reverse strand, counting down.
GTGAGAGCAGAGAGAGGGGATGCTCAAGAAGGACACCAATCTGGCAGTCATGTTCCAGCAGCTGCAGCATACTGCCAGATTGGCTCCAGTGATGAGGAGGGAGGGGATGATGAGGTCACTGACTCCACGTGGGTGCCTAATAGGAGAGAGGAGGAGGAGGAGGATGCACATCTCCAACGAGGCAGGATGCCCTTTGGTGGCCAGCGTAAGGGCAGTACACCGACGGAATCACACCGCAGAGCTCCGCCTGTGCAGGGCGCTGCCTCTGCCCGTCATTCAAAAAGTTCTTTGGTGTGGGCCTTTTTTGAGGCTAGTGCATCAGATCGCACAGCTGCTGTTTGCAACATATGTCTCAAGCGTATATCGCGTGGCCAAAACATCAGCCGCTTGGGTACCACATGCCTGACCAGACATATGTTGACCTGCCATGCAGCTCGTTGGCAAGCCTACCTCAAAGACCCACACCAAAGAACAAAGCGGACCTCTCCTTGCACCGCATCAGCTGGGATCTCCAACCCCACTATAACTTCAGTCCTCTCTGAAACATGCACTGAGAGGAATGAAGGTGTAGAATTAGGTGTGTCACAGCCAAGTACTTGCGGCCACTCTGCTAGCAGTACACCGACGTCCGATTCTAGCAGGCAAATTTCCCTGCCCCAGCTGCTGGACCGTCAAAAGAAGTTCACTCCCAGCCATCCACATGCCCAGCGGTTGAATGCTAGCTTGGCTAAATTGCTAGCGCTTCAACTGCTGCCTTTTCAGTTGGTAGACTCGGCCCCCTTCCGTGAGTTTGTGCAATGTGCGGTTCCTCAGTGGCAGGTTCCCAAACGCCACTTTTTCTCACGGAAGGCTATTCCGGCTCTCTACCGGCATGTGGAAGGCAATGTCTTGGCCTCGCTGGACAGGGCGGTCAGCGGTAAGGTGCATATTACCGCTGACTCATGGTCCAGCAGGCATGGACAGGGACGTTACCTTTCTTTCACGGCCCATTGGGTCACTCTTTTGGCAGCTGGGAAGGATGCAGGACAAGGTGCAGTAGTGTTGGAGGTTGTTCTACCGCCACGCCTCCAAAATGCTACTACTGGTTGTGACACACCTCTCTCCTCCACCCCCTCCTCTTCTTCTTCCTCCATGGCCTCTTCCTGTGGTTTGTCCTCGGAACCAGCGGTGCTCCGTAGGCGTTCAAGGGGCTACGCAAGTACGCAGGCAAAAAGATGCCATGCCGTGCTTGCGCTGGTGTGTTTGGGGGACAGAAGCCACACTGGGGCAGAGGTCCTGTCTGCTCTGCAGGGCCAGGCCGAGAGGTGGTTGACGCCACGCCAGCTTAAGCCAGGAATGGTGGTTTGCGACAATGGCACCAACCTCCTCTCCGCCCTCCGACAGGGACAACTGACCCATGTGCCCTGTGTGGCTCACGTCCTTAACCTGGTGGTGCAGCGGTTCTTGGGCAGGTACCCGGGCTTACAGGATGTCCTGAGGCAGGCCAGGAAAGTCTGTGTGCATTTCCGCAGATCTTATAATGCCAGTGCTCGCCTGGCTGAGCTGCAAAAGGAGTTGAACCTGCCCAAGAACCGCCTTATATGTGACATGCCCACCAGGTGGAACTCAACGTTGGCCATGCTGCAGCGGCTGCACACGCAGCAGAGGGCCATCAATGAGTACCTGTGCGACTACGGCACCAGGACAGGGTCAGGGGAGCTTGGTTTTTTTTCTCCACGCCAGTGGGGCATGATCAGGGATGCATGCACTGTCCTGGCACCATTTGAGGAGGCCACGAGGATGGTGAGCAGTGACAGTGCATGCATCAGTGACACTGTACCTCTTGTCCACCTGTTGGAGCACACGCTGCGTGGAATAATGGACAGGGCACTTGAGGCAGAACAGAGGCAGGAAGAGGAGGACTTCCTTGCCTCTCAAGGCCCCCTTTACCCAGACAGTGTTCCTTCTGTCCCACCCATCGCACAGGAAGAGGAGGAGGAGGAGGAGGAGGAGGATTGTGTCAGCATGGAGGTGGAGGCTGGCACTCAGCATCATCAGCAGCAGTCTATTAGGGATGATTTACAGTCCCAAGAAACCAGTGGACTTGTACGTGGCTGGGAGGAGGTGGCTGCGGATCATGTCGTCCTTAGTGACCCAGAGGACTCCGGAGCGAATGCCTCAGCAAACCTACGCTGCATGGCCTCCCTGATCCTGCAAAGTCTGCGGAAGGATCCTCGTATTCTTCGGATCAAGGAGAGGGACCATTACTGGCTGGCCACTCTCCTTGATCCACGGTACAAGGGTAAGGTTGCGGACCTTATGTTACCGTCGCAGAGGGAGCAGAGGATGAGACAACTCCGGGAGGCCTTGCAGAAAGGTCTGTGCAACGCGTTCCCAGAGACTGGGAGGTTACAAACTCCTGGTCCTGGACAACGAGTTGCTGAGGCTTCGGCCAGTCAAAGAAGGAGCGGTGGGGAAGGTGGCCGTCTGACCGATGCGTTCAGACAATTCTTTAGTCCGCAGCCCCAAAGTATGATCGGTTCCAGCAACCATCGCCAGCGTCTGATAAACATGGTGCAGGAATATCTAGGGGCAAGGTCAGACTTGGACACCTTCCCCACCGAAAATCCTCTGGCTTACTGGGTCTTGAGGATGGATCACTGGCCAGAGCTTGCACAGTATGCAATTGAGCTACTGGCCTGTCCTGCATCCAGCGTTCTTTCGGAACGCACATTCAGTGCTGCTGGAGGATTTGTCACGGATCACAGGGTGCGCCTGTCCACCGACTCGGTTGATCGACTGACTTTCATCAAGATGAACCAGTCTTGGATCACCACCAGCTACCACACACCTGATGCTGATATAACAGACTAATTGATTTTAACATGTCACATCCCTTCAAGACTGATGCTGATGCTGAGTGCCTGTGCTGTTATGTTGACTGGCTATCCTCCTCCTCCGAGTCCTCAATGATACGATTGATGATGATAGCTTGGAAGATCATTTTTGTTTATGGGTGCCGCCACCAGTGGCTAAGGCCCAATTTTTCAGCCCCTGTTTTACAGGGGCGTGTAATTACAATTTTTTTAGCAATAATTTGCCATAGGGCTCATTGCTGTGCTCCAAGTACAGTATCTGTGAGGGGTTGGAGTGTTGTGGCACCAGTGCCTAAGGCCCAATTTTTCAGCCCCTGTTTAACAGGGGCGTGTCATTACAATTTTTGAAGCAATACTTTGCAACAGGGCTCATTGCTGTGCTCCAAGTACAGTATCTGTGAGGGGTTGTAGTGTTGTGCCACCAGTGCCTAAGGCCCAATTTTTCAGCCCCTGTTCAACAGGGGCATGTAATTACAATTCTTGATCTAATAATTCACAGCAGGGCCCATTCCTGCACCCACCAAGAGTAACTCTGAGGGTTAACAGTGTTGTGGCAACGCCACCACCACCACCACCACGAAAGGCCCAATTTTTCAGCCCCTGTTCAAAAGGGGCATGTAATTACAATTCTTGATCTAATAATTCACAGCAGGGCCCATTCCTGCACCCACCAAGAGTAACTCTGAGGGCTTACAGTGTTGTGGCACCAGCACCACCATCAAAGGCCCAATTTTTACTACCACTGTTCAACAATTATATGTAATTAAAATTCCTGATATAATAGTTGACAGCAGGGCGTTCCAGCACCAACCAAGAGTAACTGTGAGTGCTTACAGTGTTGTGCCAACACCAACAACTAAGGGGCCTATTTCTGCAGAGTATATACGGCAGGTCCCTCCCTACTTTCAAACATCCAACTTACAAACGACTCCTACTTGCAAACGCAAGAAGACAACAGGAAGTGAGAGGAAATCTACCCCTTGGAAGGAAAATTCTCTCCTGTAAGAATTAATATGGGAGAAAGGTGTCTCCTCTGTACTGATGCTTTATCAGCAATCCTTGTTTCAAGAAAAACACCACATTTCAAAAACAGTTAACATTGGGACGGAAAGTGAGGTGAAATGTTCTGAACAGGGGCACAGACAGCAAAACAAATGTTACAGGGGTGATAACCCTTACCTATGTTTTCCAAAAAGTTTAAAAATAGATTTTTGGGCTGGAGCTACACTTAAACAATGTACCTGTTCAAAATTACAAACAGATTCTACATAAGAACAAACCTACAGTCCCTGTCTTGTATGCACCGCCTGTATACGGCTGTTCAGAGTATATAAGGCCTTTTTTATTTTATGTGCGGGGTTCCCCTTAATATCCATACAAGACCCAAAGGGGCTGGGGTAGGGGGGGGGGGGTCATGGGGTAGCTATGCCATTTTTCTTAAAGATTTTCATCCATATTACCGGGAGCAGACATTACATTAAAGCCGCAAGCAGTTTTAAATGGCTTTTTTTCCCTTTAGAAGTGTCATTTTGTGCAGGGACAGTTCTAAACACGGGAAACACGTGGCACTTCACAGGCATACTTTAGACACCCCCCAGGTACGATATTTAAAGGAATATTTGACTTTTTTTTTTTCACTTTATGCATCATTAAAATGACTGCTCCCGAAAAACGACCGTTTTTAAAACTTCTTTTTGCATTGATACATGTCCCCTGGTGCACAACCCGGGTTCCCAAACCCTTTTTAGGACAATAACATGCATAATAGTTGTTATAATTAGCACTTTAGAATTCGAACGTTCGCATCCATTGTATTTAATAGGGTTCTAATGTTCGTACAAACTTTCGGTCCGTTCGCGGGTTCTGGTGCGAACCGAACCCGGGGGTGTTCGGCTCATCACTACTCTGAAGTGGGAGAGGTGGTGGTGGAGGATGACAGAGGGTTCTGTAGGCACCAAGTGCTAGTCTACCCCTACTGAGTGGCTGGGTCCCTATCGTAGGGCCCACTGTGGAACGGAAATCTCCTAGGGAACCACAGTGTGCGAGGCATTGTGAAATTGGCGCAGTGGCTCCCCTCTTTGGTAGAACATGGTGTGAGATGTACACTGTGAGAATAGCTGGTGAAGGGAAAACAATGCTCAACACTATTCCATTCTAAATGACTGTAGTTAGTGCTGTGAAAGTTTATTCTGTTTATCAAATGATAATTAAATTTTTTTATTTCTTCTTCTGTCATGTTGTAACCCTTATCAATGGGGTGACGTCTGCTCACAGAAATGCTTTGGCTCTTGTACCCAGTTAATGTTTGGAATATAAGCTAATTTCAGACGAAAAGATTTTGGTGTGATGCTCCAGTTTCAGATTCAAATGTTGCCTTTAGAATGCAAGGTTATTATGGTCATCCCTTGGTGCACAGAGGCTGACTACTTATGATCTAGATCAGTGGTCTCCAAACTGCGGCCCGGGGGTCAGATGCGGCCCTTTGCTTGCCTTTATCTGGCCCTTGAGGCAATATTCCTTGCACTGATACAAGGCACTATTCCTCAGACTGGCACCAACAGTGGGGCACAGGGCCGCCATCAGGTGGGTACAGGCAGTACACCTGTAAGGGGCCCGGAGGTCCCCAGGGGCCCGGATGGCAACCCCCCTTTTTTTTTAAATAAAATTATTATTTTTTTTTTGTAAGGGGTCCAGAGGTCCCCAGAGACTCGGAGGTCCCCAGGGCCCTGGATGGCAACCCCCCTTTTTTTGTTATAAATTTTTATTTATTTTTTTACATTTTTTATTTCCCTTTTTTTTTTAAGGGGCCCAGAGTTCCCCAGAGGCCAGGAGGTCCCCAGGGCCCCCAGATGGCAAACCCCCCTTTTTTTTTTCTATTTTTTTTTTCTAATTCCCCAGAGGCCCCGGATTTTGTTCGTCAGCACCCAAAGCCCCCCCAACCTCAACTATTTGCGGCGGCAGCACCCCCCGCTTCTCAATTCGTGGCACCCCCCCACTTCGCAATTTGCGGTGGCAGCCCCCCCCCCCGGTTCTCCTCTGCTCCAGGGGGCCCATGCCTGAAGCTGTGTAAGAGGCCCCAAAATTCCTGATGGCGGCCCTGGTGGGGCATAATTCCTGCCACTGATACCAGTGATGGGTCACTATTCCATCCCCTGATACCAATGATGGAGCATTGTTTACGCCCATTGATGCCATTTTCTACTCCCACTGGCCACAGTCCTGACCCCCAAACATCTGAAGCGGCACACTCCCAGCACAAAGAGAGATACGCAAATATGCGGTCCCACAAAAAAAGCCCAGACCAGTGGGGCCGCATATTTTCGTACAGTCGGCACGAAGGGGTTAATATGCTGCCAACTCACCACCATGGGCCTAAAATTGGAGCTGCACTACTGATGCAACACACCACTGACTACTGACGCAGCATGCCCCAATGCACCATAGTGCGTCACCATACACTGTGATGCGCTGCAATGCAGGTGCGTTAGGGATGAATTGCTGTAGGGCTTTGGGGTGCCATTCAAAATTACAGGCACCGCAACACACTGTGCCACGCAAGGCAATGGATTAAATGGGGATTTGAATGTTTCTCAGGCGAGACAACCTAGGAGAGGTTGGAAACACAGATTGAGAGGCACGGTCCAGGAGGTAAAAGAGAAGAGCCAAGGGGAACACAATCTGCTGACAATACAGAGCGAGGAGAAAGTGCTTGGAAATACACAGAACCCAGGACCGCATCCAAGCAGACCCTTATAGCCGTGGTTTTACATCTCCTAACGCATCCAAAAATCTTTAGGCAGCACTTGCCGTACGCTTAGCTCATTCATCACAGATGAGGTCTTAGCCGAGCGCAGTGAAAACCACAACATTAAATCGTTGTAATTTTTGGACCCCGTCCTGCAGCGTTTAATTGCCTGCTCTGCCACCGTACAGATAATGCTGGTGCTGTTTGCAACACGATCTGCTGTGCTGTTTGAGGCTTAATTTTTAGAGGATTTTGCAAAGGATCCAATTAATTGGCAAACCAAATTAATTAAAACTGATGAAGTTCTATTCATCCATTATTTATAATCCCGTTACAGCCTGGAAGATGAAGGGGTATTAAGCTGTGTGTTTGTAAGAATATTTATTTCCTTGATTACAGAAGGCTCAGGCTAACCCTTTCTTTGCCAGATAACAATTTACATCGTTCCGCTAAGGTGACACGGTGCGCACTTTACATCATTTTCATAAACTAGCTTATGTAAATAAGTTTTATTAGCATTCACAGATAAATATGTATGTTTTTGCAGATTAGTAATCAGGGTGTAAACTAGCAGTTTGTTTTTTCCCTAAAGAGACCCAGGCCATTCATTTCAATAATATTCTTCTCATACAATTCTACATACATTTACCAACTTTTATGCATATTATTTACCTGTAAAAGCCTCATCCAAAAGGCCACAGACTGCTACAATTCCATGAACATCATCACAACACTACGAGAGAGCAACACTATTAAGACAACTTTGCGGGTCCAGCACTATCTTTCAATCTTCATAAGTGTCTTGGATATAGGGTTGCCACCTCATCCCTTTAAAACCGAACACATATGAATTACACAGGTTCTGTGGCTGATTAAGGTGGTAATTAAACTCTCTTAGGCCCCTTTCACACGGGACGGATCTGTGAGGATCCGCCCCGTGAACCTCTGCTTGCTCAGCGGGGATCGCTCTGCTGTTCCCGGCTGAGCCGGCGGATGACAGGGCGGTCCCTGCACACTGTGCAGGGACCGCCCTGTCAGATCTCCGCTCTCCCCTATGGGGGGATCGGATGAACACAGACCATCTGTCCGTGTTCATCCTATCCGCTCTGCAGACGGATGGAAAAATAGGATTTTCCTCCATCTGCAGAATCGGGGGTTTGCGGACACGGATGAGATCGGGTGTCAGTGGATGTTCATCCGCTGACACCCGCGATCTCATAGGGACCAATGTATGTCCCTTTTTCATCCGTAAACGGATGGACGAAAAAGCGGACATACGGTCAGCTAGTGTGAAAGGGGCCTTAGTGCCTTATCTTCATTAAATTAGCCTCAGAATCTGTGTAATGTAATTCATATGTGTTCAGGTTTAAAGGGATGAGGTGACAACCCTACTCGGATATGAAGGAACCTCTGAAGACTCAGCTGTCACTTCCCTCCCCTGGTCCTTATTGCTCTGAATGGAGCTCACATTTCATTAATTGAGCGCCATTCACTGCAGCAGTGAAGATTGGCTCAGTCCTTACCGCTGCACTGAATGGCACTCTTTTAATGGTGCATGTATAAACACTGTTCAGTGCAGTAATGCTGATGATACTGCCCCAAATGTTGCATCCATGACAGCCTGCGTTGACAGGGAGTGGGTTAAATGAAAAATTTAATTATTTAACACCTTCACGCCTAAGAGTAAAACAAATGTTAATGCCTAAGCACAATTTTGCAACTTTGATGTGTTAGTAGAACTGTACATATCGTCACAACTACATTGTGTATCCAGGTGGATTATACCGTTTTTTTTCTGGACAAATTGGGCATTCTTTTGGTGATAAATGGTAATGGATATCACCTGTTTTTTTTTTTTATTATTAAAGAAAAACTGTCCCGAAATAGTAAAAAAAAAAAAAAAATGTTAACTGTGTAGCGCCCTCCTCACTCCCCTCTTTCTCTCGTCTCGTCTTTCTCTTGTCTAGGGATATCTTAGAGGGGAGGGAGCGGGGACACCACGCCTGGCTTCCACCACAGGTGTCAGTGCGGTATAAGCAACGTTCTTGTATTACCTTCGGGTCAGTGCTGTGCACCTGGATCCTCCCTCCAAGAGTCACCTTGAACAATGTCTGTCAGGAAATGAGCCCTACACCATTAAAGTTCAACACTGCTTTATTCTCTCGAATGAACACAATCAGTTGAACTCCCTTGGTAGAAACAGAACAGAAAAAGGAGGTGTGGATGTGAATAGGCCCAGACACAATGTAGATCTCCACTTTCCTTCCTGAAAGTGGGTTACGGTCTCCGCACGAGGGGGGGATTTCCTTCCAGGCGGTCTCCGACGAGAGGCTCACCTGTCACCGGCAATATGCTGCACCGGGTCTTCAAGTGAGGAGCTCCCCCCGGTCCATTGCGCCTTCCGGATTCGGGTACCCACTCCCGGGGTTCCCTAGGATCTCCTTCCCTTGCGGAACTCAGTGTTGGGCACTGAGCTCCGGACCTCCATCCGAGTACCTCACCCCAGGCTAAAGGTGCCTGGGATGGAACACGACCTCCGATCGTCCTCTAGTCCTAGGCCACCCAAAGGACCGACACGAACCACCGTCCACAAGCTGAAGGTGCTTGGGACTCCGACTCCGTGACAAAGATGGCCGGCCCCTTTATACCCTCTCCCAGCAAGCACGGCGAGTTCCCCGCCCCACCATACCGCTGCCGAGGGAGGACAAAAAGGAGGCACAGCACACAGCAATGATTTAACCCCAGCCCAGGGCGGCAGCGCCACCCACTGGGCCGCAGGGAACTACACATCACTGATGTCTCTGCCAAGTTCAAATTTACACCCGGGAAAGTACATACCCGCTACAACTGTATGTAGCGGGCATTTAAATTTGGGGGGGAACATCTGGGTTATTCAACCCAGATGTACTGATTGTTAGGGAATCTGAGAATCCCTTTTGTGGTTCTTGGAGGACTCTGGTGGTGCAAGGTTCCCTGTGGCCTGTAGGTGGCGTTGCCGCCCTGGGCCGGAGTTGAACCTGCACTGCAAGACTGTTCCTTTTTGTCCTTTCCTGGTGCTGGTACAGCGGGGCGGGGAACCCGCTGTGACGCAAAGGGAGAGGAGATAAAAGGGGCGGACACCTGACCTTGGGGTTCAGAGTTGGAGGACGCGGCCACGCCCAGGCACCTTCAGCCTGGGTGCCCTTGACCTGGCCGGAGCGAGGGATGCAGTCCATCCCAGGCACCTTAAGCCTGGGGTGAGGTACTATGACCAAGGCCTGGGGCCCAGTAACTTTGACCGAGGGGCCCTAAGGTGTTGGGACCCGTATCTGAGGTGAGGAGGCCGGGGAGTGTAACCCTTCCGAATAGCCCGGTACAGCATTAATCCAGGTACGGCGGGGCCTCTGGTAACTCTCTTGGAGGGATGTCTTCCCCCTGACAGGGGCTGCAACGTAGCGAAGGTAACTCCAGTTCCTGTTCACTAGAGTCGCTGGAAGAGACTCTGAAGCCAAAAAGTATGTTTTACAGCCACTGTGCTTAGCAACCGTTGGTGAAACCTCAACGGTTTAGTTTCTTTGAGGATTGTGCCTTGACCTACTCCCCACCAATACTGAACTGTTCTATGGGTTTCAAACTGTCTGCTCGCAAAGGACTATTTGTTTGCAGTTATGGAATAAATAAGTGTTGGACCTTTTCAGTGTGTGGTACTCCAATTACTGGGAGCAAAGGGGGTTATCAGCAGAACAGACTTGACTCTGAGCGTATACACAGCCCAAAGGTAATCTGGTACTGGCCTTCACCTCTACATGCAGTAATCTAGAGGACATGGGCTTTGGCGCACCTCGCTCTCCCCTTCAAGGTACCCCTAGACCGGAGCCAAAGTAACCGCTAAAGAAGAGAGAGCGGGTGAGGCCGCTACATGTATATTTCTTGCTATTATCATATGTAGCGGTCTCACCCGCCTTCTCCCCTCTCTTTATGGCTGTATTACTCGTCTAGGGGTATCTGGGAGAAGGGGGAAAGATGCACACCACCAGCTCGGCTCTCTGATGTAGTATGCAGAGATATGAGCTAATCGTTTACCTTCGGGTCTGCGTTTTAGGCCAGAGCCTCAGCTTCTCCTATGGAGGATGATTGCCACTGTCACAGACAGGGACACTTAGCTTCCAGTAACACGAGTTCCACACCAATAAAAAGTCCAGCACTGTTTTGTTTGCTTTGATCAATAGGTAGGCTGGTTGAACTTTAAAAGAACAGACAGGGTGTGGGAAAGAGTAGGTCCAGGCACAACTTAACGAATAAAGTCTCTCCTGTTCCGTTTAGTGCAAACAGGCTTGGCGCACAGTCGCTGCCACCGACTGTGAATTTGGTCCCTGCCACTGACCTGGGTGAACGTTGAGGCCTCTGCCACAGGCCTTAGATGAGGCCTGCCACTGACCTGATGAAGATGGGTCTCTGCCACAGACTATGAGAACATGAAATACCTCCGTTAGGACAAACGACCCCTGTCAGAGGAAGACATCCATCCGGACGGTCACCAGAGGCCCACACCGGCAACGGCAAACGCTAGAATAGCAGTTCATCCCCGGTCCCAGGTGACAGCGCCACCTAGGGACCGCAGGGAACATGACACCATTCATACCTCCCACACTCCAAAGTGTCCATAAATCCCTAAAAATCAATGTATCTGGGCCATCTAATGCCCAGATACGCCCCTCTAAATTTGACACCCGCTACACTCTCCCCCCAGCAATTTGACACTGGTCCCCAGTGTCTGGATCAAGTCATGCCCCAAAGGGAGCCAACATAAACCCAATCCAGAGACTGCTTCAAAAATGCACAAAAAATTTAAATTTGAAAAAACTGGTAGTTGTGCCTGAACCTGACATGGAAGGGAAAAGGAAAAGGGAAGCAACACATAACAGCATACATATCACAATAACACCATTGACATTTCCTCCCCCCCCCATCACTAACTAAGACCCGCCCCATTCTCAGCGGTCTTGACGGACGTTCTCCTGCAGAGGGGACAAAAGAAAGTTAAACACACAAAGTTTCCTGACACATGTGTGGGTGTTGGAACGAAAAAATCTCTCCGAAGAGAAATCCCTTCCTTCCAAGAAGTGTGTGGTGTAAAGTGAATAACGGTGCGCAACACTGCCACCTAGTGACAGTGCCACGGTAAAGACACTTGTCGAATCCTGGAACGAAACTTTCCTCTGTGTACTTTGGCCCTAACTACCCCAAAGTCCATGATTACTTTGCGGGAGGGAAGAAGGGAGAAAACAACAGCAACAGTTCTCCATTCCTCCAAAGAGCACAACACCCGTTAAACTCGGGTACAGTTCCTGGGTTTCCGGGAAGGAAAAATAAACCCCGGAAAGTTCAGCAAATTTTAAAGGCACAAGGGAAAGGAGTCTTTTCTCCTACAGGTAGAATCTGGGATGCGGCAAGACAAGGGGTTTTAAATGTTGATCAAGGTGATATTCGACATCCTCCCCTTCCTTCCTTCGAATCAACACTTTGTCAGCATGGATGTGCCGACCCAACATCCACTCTGCTTTACAGTCCTTGAATCTTTGAGATGCTTTTGGGGAACAAGCGAGGTACCTGCGTGCGTGTGGGACTTTGATGTGTGTCCAAACAAAGTCATTATACCAGCGTTCCCTGCAGACTTCTACTTCATAAAGCAGCTCCTTAGATAAGTATGGGTACTCCCACCCATACTCGTTGGCAACTTTCTGGCAGAACAAATGTTGTAGCCTAGACAAGGGAGGCATAGTAGAACGGTCTCCCTCGCCCGGCAGGACGATCGAATCGGGAGGGCGAGGTGCCTTGACCACCTCTGATTTGGGCATAGACGCCCGCAGCGACAGTCTCTTGTCCCCGGTGGTAGATGCAGGGGGCACCGGGGACTGAAAGGCAGACAGGGAACGGGGTCCCTCCTCAGGCGCTGGTGCCTCCACCCGGGGTGTACTATCCCCTGTGGACATAGGTGGATCCCTGGTTCTACGGGATGAGGAGAGAGGCATCTTGTCCCAGCCCCTCTCAGCAAATAGTTTGTCTATGACGACGTCATCTCCCACATCGGAGACCGACTCCAGGTCAGAGGTGTCACACTCCTCCGCGGGCAGGTAGTTCCCAGTGAGCACAGAATCATTCCCACCCGCGGACTCCAGAGGCTGTGAATCTCCAGCACCTCCAACCCAACACCAAGTCCCGTTCCCTGGCTTACCTCGACCCAAACTTGTGAGGGGATGTCCAGGACTCTTCCTACCGGATCCATCCGGGCCAGGTAAGCGCAGGGGTTGTCCTCCATCTCGGCCGCTGGAAGCTCTCACAAGACCGACCTTCCTTGTTGGCGCTGGGAGTAGGGAAACTGTGGTGACCGAAGCAGCATCTCTGGATTTTGCATCCTCCATCTCTTTGTTCGCAACCTCCACGGAGGTCTCCACAGTGCGCGTAGGGATGGCTGTCCAAGCATTGACTTCTCCTTCTTGAGTGGCGGCGCCTGATGTAGGGCTGAGGTGGAAGACCCGAGGTCTCTCTATGGATTGCTCCACCTCAAACGTGAACTCCCCGCAGGCCTCACAGCGCCCGAATAGCTTTAACTGTACCACCAGTCCCGAGCATCCGGGACAAATCATACCCAGGGCCTCAACATCCTTGCAGGTGTACAAGGTGAATCGTCCCCGGGGCTTGAGCCGAATCCCCGTATCTGTGATCGGAGCAGCAGTTGAAGTCATCCTCGTATTATTAGAGACTGGAACCCACGAGGCATTGCTGAACATGGTGACTGATTGCTGCTCCATCGCGCACTGCATAACTGGCGCCAAAGTCCCCACGTGTACCTCTTCACATGGCCGGACTCCTCCCCTTTGGCGCACTAGTTCGCAGGCTTTCTCCATGTCACGCCCACGAACTGTGCAGGAAGGGTGTGCCTGCTGGTGCAGTGGCCAATATGGCTGACCTACTCGGATCTCTTCTGGGCAGCAAAGTTCAAACTCCGATAGCTTCGGCTCCATTACATAAACACAAATCCCGGACTTGGAGCCCCCACGTGTAGCGGTCTCACCCGCCTTCTCCCCTCTCTTTATGGCTGTATTACTCGTCTAGGGGTATCTGGGAGAAGGGGGAAAGATGCACACCACCAGCTCGGCTCTCTGATGTAGTATGCAGAGATATGAGCTAACCGTTTACCTTTGGGTCTGCGTTTTAGGCCGGAGCCTCAGCTTCTCCTATGGAGGATGATTGCCACTGTCACAGACAGGGACACTTAGCTTCCAGTAACACGAGTTCCACACCAATAAAAAGTCCAACACTGTGTTATTTGCTTTGATCAATAGGTAGGCTGGTTGAACTTTAAAAGAACAGACAGGGTGTGGGAAATAGTAGGTCCAGGCACAACTTAATGAATAAAGTCTCTCCTGTTCCGTTTAGTGCAAACAGGCTTGGCGCACAGTCGCTGCCACCGACTGTGAATTTGGTCCCTGCCACTGACCTGGGTGAACATTGAGGCCTCTGCCACAGGCCTTAGATGAGGCCTGCCACTGACCTGATGAAGATGGGTCTCTGCCACAGACCATGAGAACATGAAATACCTCCGTTAGGACAAACGACCCCTGTCAGAGGAAGACATCCATCCGGACGGTCACACCGTCACCGGCAAAAATGCTGCACCGGCTCTACGGGAGGGTCACCTCTCCGGTCCCTTACGCCCTGGATTCAGGCACCCAATACTGATTCAGAACTAAACTAATTGCACATATCTAAGTACTGACTACTGCCCTATGCACACTGACTGTCTGACACTGTCTACCCCCTAGGGTAATGATAGGAATAGCAGGGCAAGATGCCATAAATAATTGTTAGGACCGAATTCACCTGCTGGTGTCTCCCAGCAGGTTGCAGCGATCAGCTTCACCTGGCCACACCTGCACCTGGTACTTAAGTTCCACCTTTGCTTCTGCTCCTTGCCTCAGTGCTTTGGCTGTGCCTGTTTGTACCCTGTGTGCCTAGCTGCTGTCTGATTCTGTAGCCATTTACTCTTGACCTTGCTCTCCCTTATGTCTGCATTTTTTGCTTTTATTATTCCTTGTATCAAGTGGTTTTGAGCCCATATTCTCCATGGAAGCTTGTGTTTTCTATGCCCGTAATATCCCTGGTATTTAGTTAGCTCTATGACATGTTCTCCTTGGAGTCTAGTGAGTTTTTGGACATATATAAATCTGTAAACTTATTGGAAATTTAAAGTCAGAGCAAACAGAGACTTGTAGATCCCTCCTTGTTTTTAGTGGTGTAAGGTATGGTGAAAGAGGCAGAAGTACATTCAATAATACCGGCTTGACCATATGAGAGATTGGAGCATCATTGTCACTGAAGGCCATGCCAAGGGTACTGCACACAATGCTGCTCATTTTAATATAGAACAACTTTCAGTGTTAATTTTTATAAACATTGGAAAACATTAATCTATAACATTTTAACTAGAAATAAACCATTTCTGATATCTACATTTTAATACATTTTAAAAAGCAGTTCCTACAGATTGAACAAAAGGGACACAGGTGCTACATCAGTGTCTATTCGATAACCACAAAAAAAAATGAAGCCCTGATAATATTAGTTAAGACTGGAGTCCTCCTTTATATGCTAGGCTTGCCAGCTTTCTTTATCGGCTTAAAGCCAAATGTTACTAATAAGTTTTACTCTTCTCACAATGTCCTCTGACACTAATTACGGCAATGAGAATATACCATAATTGCTCTTTATAGAGGGGCAAAAGTCTTGAATGGAAGTCCAGCGTGCATCCTTCAAGGATATTAATCAGATCATTTATTCATTTTCATAAAATGCAACCTACAGCAATTCACACACCGGCTAAGGAAATTACACAGTTATGTCGTTCAAATATTAGAAGTGATAATGCAACGTCAGTGTTTAGTGATTGGGACGCAATGAAGACCGCAATAAAATCTGACACCGTTTCCTACAATGTCTACAAATAAAAGAAAGAGATTTGTCTGGAGTTGAGCATTAAAGTAAAATATAAAACGCCACAACATACCATTTGTTTAAAGCCCAACGCCAAGCATGGCACTCGCAGGTCACCTTTTTTGACGCCTATTAGAGCCTATGGCTCTAATCAGGTGCTTCAAAAACACCCCCCCCCCTCGCCGCTGTAGGGGCCGGACGCCTGAATAGGGGTTGACAGCGGCAGCCATTGATAGATTCATGCAATGCATGACTCTATCCGTTGGTCATAGGGGAGGGGTGGCTGGAGAGAGGGGGTGGTGCCCGTGTGCCCTTATGGACGCACCGCCACTGCATCCCACAATAATAATTATGCTACCAAAATTAGTGTGTACTGTAAATTGCCTCCAGTATTGCTCCTGTTTCTTCTTGCCAGAGGCTGCCATTTTGCTGAAGCCCAGAGCCCCTGAGCAGCAGTAAATTTGTAGGCTGTCAGCAGATCGGCCTCTAGTGGCTCTGATTTTCAGAACAATGCAAAAAATTAGAGCAACTGGGCATGTGCAGAGCAGGGTGAGAGTGCATTACCGAATTTTAAACAGTATAGGCACTTATTGTTAATGTTTTACATAGCTATACCTGCGAAAAGCCTGAAGTGATCTAGCAGGACTTAATTTTCGGACTAACGTTCCACTCTACATAGTGTAGAGGGAAATATTGTCCTTGGATTCATTGTCCCAAGAATGGCGGCCAAAAGTTAGTTATTTGCTTGCATAAGCACTCGGTGTGCATGGAGGAAAGTGCCAAAAGCAGAAAATATAAAGTCCAGATTCAATTTTATTCAAACTCCTATGTCATAAAATAACTAAATGTGATGGCTTTGAACCCTGGTTCACACTGGTGCATTTTGACATGCGATTTGACATGTCAAATCGCATGTCAAATCGGGGGCATTTGCCGGCAGTGGCACCGTCCTAATCGGTGCGACGCCGCATCTGCGGCGCTGCACCGATTTCAAAAAATAGTTTCTGTACTACTTTTTGCGATTTCGGGCTGCGATTTACATTGACATCTGTGCAGGAGAGGAAAATGTAAACAAACCAGTGTGTAAAAAAATAAAAATAAAAAATTCAAATAAAATTTCAAAATAAAGAATAAAAAAATAAAGAAAACAATAACAGGCTTGCCAAGGTTAGTGTTAGGCTCAAGGTCGGGGTCAAAAGCTACGGTCAGCATATTTTGGGTAGTATTTAATTATTATTTTTTTTATTTAGTATCAGTTAGTGTCAATGGGGGGATTTACTAAAACTGGAGCACTCAGAATCTGGTGAAGCTGTGCATGGCAGCCAATCAGCTTCTAACTTCAGCTTGTTCAATTACGTTTTGCCAAAAAAACCTGGAAGCTGATTGGTTTCTATGCAGAGCTGCACCAGATTTTACACCATGAAGTTTTAGTAAATAATCCCCCCCCCCCCCCCCAGTGTGTTTTAGGCAGGATAAAAAGCAAAATGCACACCATTGTTTCTGAGCTGTACTACGGGTACAAACAACAACTAACATACACATTTGGGGTATCACTGCAATCGTCAGGAGCAGGAGATTTTTTTCTGGGTTGTTCTTTGGTGCTAAATTATGTGTAGCGGGTGTCAAATTTAGAGGGGCGTATCTGGGCCATAGATGGCCCAGATACATTGATTTTTAGGGATTCATGGACACTTTGGAGTGTGGGAGGTATGAATGGTGTCATGTTCCCTGCGGTCCCTAGGTGGCGCTGTCACCTGGGACCGGGGTTGAACTGCCATTCTAGCGCCGTGCCCTTTGTGTCCTCTCGCAGCAGTAGTACGGCGGGGCGGGGAACCCGCTGTGCCTGCTGGGAGAGGATATAAAGGGGCGGACATCTTGCACACGAGGTCCTTCAGCCTGGGGGCTGCTGCGGTTCGTCTGTGCCCAGGCGCCCTTGGCCTGGGCGCCTGGAGTCGAGTTCCATCCCAGGCACCTTCAGCCTGGGGTGAGGTACTTTACAAGGAGGCCTGGAGCCCAGTACCTTCGACTGGGTCCCGCAAGGGCGAAGCATTCCTAAGGTGCCCCCAGTATTGGGTGCCTGAATCCAGGGCGTAAGGGACCGGAGAGGTGACCCTCCCGTAGAGCCGGTGCAGCATTTTTGCCGGTGACGGTGTGACCGTCCGGATGGATGTCTTCCTCTGACAGGGGTCGTTTGTCCTAACGGAGGTATTTCATGTTCTCATGGTCTGTGGCAGAGACCCATCTTCATCAGGTCAGTGGCAGGCCTCATCTAAGGCCTGTGGCAGAGGCCTCAATGTTCACCCAGGTCAGTGGCAGGGACCAAATTCACAGTCGGTGGCAGCGACTGTGCGCCAAGCCTGTTTGCACTAAACGGAACAGGAGAGACTTTATTCATTAAGTTGTGCCTGGACCTACTATTTCCCACACCCTGTCTGTTCTTTTAAAGTTCAACCAGCCTACCTATTGATCAAAGCAAATAACACAGTGTTGGACTTTTTATTGGTGTGGAACTCGTGTTACTGGAAGCTAAGTGTCCCTGTCTGTGACAGTGGCAATCATCCTCCATAGGAGAAGCTGAGGCTCCGGCCTAAAACGCAGACCCAAAGGTAAACGGTTAGCTCATATCTCTGCATACTACATCAGAGAGCCGAGCTGGTGGTGTGCATCTTTCCCCCTTCTCCCAGATACCCCTAGACGAGTAATACAGCCATAAAGAGAGGGGAGAAGGCGGGTGAGACCGCTACACGTGGGGGCTCCAAGTCCGGGATTTGTGTTTATGTAATGGAGCCGAAGCTATCGGAGTTTGAACTTTGCTGCCCAGAAGAGATCCGAGTAGGTCAGCCATATTGGCCACTGCACCAGCAGGCACACCCTTCCTGCACAGTTCGTGGGCGTGACATGGAGAAAGCCTGCGAACTAGTGCGCCAAAGGGGAGGAGTCCGGCCATGTGAAGAGGTACACGTGGGGACTTTGGCGCCAGTTATGCAGTGCGCGATGGAGCAGCAATCAGTCACCATGTTCAGCAATGCCTCGTGGGTTCCAGTCTCTAATAATACGAGGATGACTTCAACTGCTGCTCCGATCACAGATACGGGGATTCGGCTCAAGCCCCGGGGACGATTCACCTTGTACACCTGCAAGGATGTTGAGGCCCTGGGTATGATTTGTCCCGGATGCTCGGGACTGGTGGTACAGTTAAAGCTATTCGGGCGCTGTGAGGCCTGCGGGGAGTTCACGTTTGAGGTGGAGCAATCCATAGAGAGACCTCGGGTCTTCCACCTCAGCCCTACATCAGGCGCCGCCACTCAAGAAGGAGAAGTCAATGCTTGGACAGCCATCCCTCCCCGTGAGCTCGCATACAGAAGCGAACGCATACGTAAGTCCCGCCCACATATGAAAACGGTTTTCAAACCACACATGTGAGGTATCTCTGCGAACGTTAGAGCGAGAGCAATCATTTTGGCCCTAGACCTCCTCTGTAACTCAAAACATGTAACCAGTAAAAATATTTAAAGCGTCGCCTATGGGGATTTTTTAAGTAGCGAAGTTTGGCGCCATTCCACGAGTGTGTGCAATTTTTAAGGGCGACATGTTAGGTATCTATTTACTCTGCGTAACTTCATCTTTCACATTATGCAAAAACATTGGGCTAACTTTACTGTTTTTTTTTTTTTTTTAAGCACAAAACATTTTTTTTCCGTAAAAAACGCGTTAAAAAAATTGCTGCGCAAATATCGTGCGAGATAAAAAGTTGCAACAACCACCATTATATTCTCTAAGGTCTTTGCAAAAAAAACATATATAATGTTTTGGGGTTCTATGTAATTTTCTAGCAAATAAATGATGATTTTTACATGTAGGAGAGAAATGTCAGAATTGGCCTTGGTGCTCCAGAACGCCTGAAGGTGCTCCCTGCATGTTGGGCCTCTGTATGTGGCCACGCTGTGTAAAAGTCTCACACATGTGGTATCGCCATACTCAGGAGTAATAGAAGAATGTGTTTTGGGGTGTAATTTGTGGAATGCATATGCTGTGTGTGAGAAATAACCTGCTAATATGACAATTTTGTGAAAAAAAAAAAAGAGAAAAAAAAAATCTTGATTTTGCAAAGAATTGTGGGAAAAAATGACAACTTCAAAAAACTCACAATGCCTCTTTCTGAATACCTTGGAATGTCTTCTTTCCAAAAAGGGGTCATTTGGGGGGTATTTGTACTTTTCTGGCATGTTAGGGTCTCAAGAATTGAGATAGGCCGTCAGTACTTCAGGTGTGATCAATTTTCAGATATTGGCACCATAGCTTGTGGACTCTATAACTTTCACAAAGACCAAATAATATGCACCAATTTGTACTTATTTTTACCAAAGATATGTAGCAGTATAAATTTTGGCCAAAATTTATGAAGAAAAAATAGTAATTTGCAAAATTTTATAACAGAAACGAAAAAAAAATAATTTTTTTACAAAATTTTCAGTCTTTTTTCTCTTATAGCGCAAAAAATAAAAAACCCAACAGTGATTAAATACCACCAAAAGAAAGCTCTATTTGTGTGAAAAAAAGGACAAAAATTTCATTTGGGTACAGTGTTGTATGACTGAGTAATTGTCATTCAAAATGTGAGAGCACCGAAAGCTGAAAATTGGTCTGGTTATTAAGGGGGTTTAAGTGCCCAGTGGTCAAGTGGTTAATTGGAACTTGATGTGGTCACTACTCAGTAGGGATGAGCCGAACACCCCCCAGTTTGGTTCGCACCAGAACCTGCGAACGGACCGAAAGTTTGCGCGAACGTTAGAACCCTATTAAATACAATGGACGCGAACGTTCGAAATCTAAAGTGCTAATTAATTATAACGGCTAATATGCATGTTATTGTCCTAAAAAGGGTTTGGGGACCCGGGTTCTGCCCCAGGGGACATGTATCAATGCAAAAAGAAGTTTTAAAAACGCAGTTTTTTCGGGAGCAGTTATTTTAATGATGCATAAAGTGAAAAAAAAAAGTGAAATATTCCTTTAAATATCGTACCTGGGGGGTGTCTAAAGTATGCCTGTGAAGTGGCATGTGTTTCCCGTGTTTAGAACTGTCCCTGCACAAAATGACATTTCTAAAGGAAAAAAAGCTATTTAAAACTGCTTGCGGCTTTAATGTCATGTCTTGTCCTGGCAATATGGATGAAAATCTTTGAGAAAAATGGCATGGCTACCCCATCACCCCCCCCCCCCCCACCCCAGCCCATTACCAGCCCCTTTGGGTCTTGTATGGATATTAAGGGGACCCCCGCACCCAAAATAGAAAAAGGCCCTATATACTCTGAACAGCAGTTTACAGGCGGTGCAAACAAGACAGGGACTGTAGGTTTGTTCTTAAGTAGAATCTGTTTGTAATTTTGAACAGGTACATTGTTTAAGTGTAGCTCCAGCCAAAAAATATATTTTTAAGCTTTTTGGAAAACATAGGGAAGGGTTATCACCCCTGTAACATTTGTTTTGCTGTCTGTGCACCTGTTCAGAACATTTCACCTCACTTTCCGTCCCAATGACAAAAGTTTTTGGAAAAGTGGGGTTTTTATTGAAACAAGGATTGGTGATAAAGCATCAGTAGAGAGGAGACACCTTTTTTCAATATTAACTCTAATGCCGCGTACACACGACCATTTTTCTCGTCGGGAAAAATGAAATTTTTTCTCTTTGACGAGAAAAAACAACCATGTGTGGGCTTTTGGTCATTTTTCCAGACGAGAAAAACGGCATTAATCATGACGAGAAAAATTAGAACATGCTCTAATTTTTCTCGTCGTGATTCACGCCATTTTTTTCCGCGGCAGTTTTCCCATAGGGAAACACTGCCGGGGAGCCTACACATGGTCGTTTTTCTCGACCAAGAGAAAAAATGACGGGAAAAACGGCCGTGTGTGGGGGAACAAGCTGTTCCTCGTTTTTCCAGTCTATTTTCTCTACGGTGTTTTCGCCGTCGAGAAAATCGATCGTGTGTACGCGGCATAACAGGAGAGAATTTCCCTTCCTAGGAGTAGATTTCCTCTCACTTCCTGTTGTCTCCTTACGTTTGCAAGTAGGAGTCGTTTGTAAGTTGGATGTTTGAAAGTAGGGGCCTGCCGTATATACTCTGCTGAAATTTGCCCCTTAGATGTTGGTGTTGCCACAACACTGTGAGCCCTCACAGTTACTCTTGGTGGGCGCTGGAACGCCCTGCTGTGAACTATTATATCAGGAAATGTAATTACATGCCATTGTTGAACAGTGGTAGAAAAAATTGGGCCTTTGGTGGTGGTGCTGGTGCTACAACACTGTCAGCCCTCACAGTTACTCTTGGTGGGCGCAGGAATGGGCCCTGCTGTGAATTATTAGATCAAGAATTGTAATTACATGCCCCTGTTCAACAGGGGCAGAAAAATTGGGCCTTAGGCACTGGTGCCACAACACTGCAACCCCTCACAGATACTGTACTTGGAGCACAGCAATGAGCCCTGTTGCAAAGTATTGCATCAAAAATTGTAATTACATGCCCCTGTTAAACAGGGGCTGAAAAATTGGGCCTTAGGCACTGGTGCCACAACACTGCAACCCCTCACAGATACTGTACTTGGAACACAGCAATGAGCCCTGTTGCAAAGTATTGCATCAAAAATTGTAATTACACGCCCCTGTTAAACAGGGGCTGAAAAATTGGGCCTTAGGCACTGGTGCCACAACACTGCAACCCCTCACAGATACTGTACTTGGAGCACAGCAATGAGCCCTGTTGCAAAGTATTGCATCAAAAATTGTAATTACACGCCCCTGTTAAACAGGGGCTGAAAAATTGGGCCTTAGGCACTGGTGCCACAACACTGCAACCCCTCACAGATACTGTACTTGGAGCACAGCAGTGAGCCCTGTTGCAAAGTATTGCATCAAAAATTTTAATTACACGCCCCTGTTAAACAGGGGCTAAAAAATTGGGCCTTAGGCACTGGTGCCACAACACTGCAACCCCTCACAGATACTGTACTTGGAGCACAGCAATGAGCCCTGTTGCAAAGTATTGCATCAAAAATTGTAATTACATGCCCCTGTTAAACAGGGGCTGAAAAATTGGGCCTTAGCCACTGGTGGCGGCATCCAGAAACAAAAATGTTCTTCCAAACTATCATCATGAATCTGATCATTGAGGAGGAGGAGGAGGACAGTCACTCAGCATCAGCATAGGCAGTCTTGAAGGGATGTGACATTTCAAAATAAAATATTCTGTTACATCAGCTTCAGGTGCTTGGTAGCTGGTGGTGATCCAAGACTGGGTTATCTTTATGAAGGTCAGTCGATCAACCGAGTCGGTGGACAGGCGCACCCTGTGATCCGTGACAAAGCCTCCAGCAGCACTGAATGTGCGTTCCGAACGAACGCTGGATGCAGGACAGGCCAGTAGCTCAATTGCATACTGTGCAAGCTCTGGCCAGTGATCCATCCTCAAGACCCAGTAAGCCAGAGAATCTTCGGTGGGAAAGGTGTCCAAGTCTGACCTTGCCCCTAGGTATTCCTGCACCATGTATATCAGACGCTGGCGATGGTTGCTGGAACCAATCATACCTTGGGGCTGCGGACTAAAAAATTATCTGAACGCATCGGTCAGACGGCCACCTTCCCCACCGCTCCTTCTTTGACTGACCGAAGCCTCAGCAACTCGGTGTCCAGGACCAGGAGTTTGTAACCTCCCAGTCTCTGGGAACGCGTTGCACAGACCTTTCTGCAAGGCCTCCCGGAGATGTCTCATCCTCTGCTCCCTCTGCGATGGTAAGATAAGGTCTGCAACCTTACCCTTGTACCGTGGCTCAAGGAGAGTGGCCAGCCAGTAATGGTCCCTCTCCTTGATCCAAAGAATACAAGGATCCTTACGCAGACTTTGCAGGATCAGGGAGGCCATGCAGCGTAGGTTAGCTGAGGCATTCGGTCCGGAGTCCTCTGGGTCACTAAGGATGACATGATCCGCAGCCACCTCCTCCCAGCCACATACAAGTCCACGGGTTTCTTGGGACTGTAAATCATCCCTAAAAGACTGCTGCTGTTGATGCTGAGTGCCAGGCTCCACCTCCATGCTGACACAATCCTCCTCCTCCTCCTGTGCGATGGGTGGGACAGAAGGAACACTGTCTGGGTAAAGGGGGCCTTGAGAGGCAAGGAAGTCCTCCTCTTCCTGCCTCTGTTCTGCCTCAAGTGCCCTGTCCATTATTCCACGCAGCGTATGCTCCAACAGGTGGACAAGAGGTACAGTGTCACTGATGCATGCACTGTCACTGCTCACCATTCTTGTGGCCTCCTCAAATGGTGCCAGGACAGTGCACGCATCCCTGATCATGCCCCACTGGCGTGGTGAAAAAAAACCGAGCTCCCCTGACCCTGTCCTGGTGCCGTAGTCACACAGGTACTCATTGATGGCCCTCTGCTGCATGTGCAGCCTCTGCAGCATGGCCAACGTTGAGTTCCACCTGGTGGGCATGTCACATATAAGGCGGTTCTTGGGCAGGTTCAACTCCTTTTGCAGCTCAGCCAGCCGAGCACTGGCATTATATGATCTGCGGAAATGCACACAGACTTTCCTGGCCTGCCTCAGGACATCCTGTAAGCCCGGGTACCTGCCCAAGAACCGCTGTACCACCAGGTTAAGGACGTGAGCCACACAGGGCACATGGGTCAGTTGTCCCTGTCGGAGGGTGGAGAGGAGGTTGGTGCCATTGTCGCAAACCACCATTCCTGGCTTAAGCTGGCGTGGCGTCAACCACCTCTCGATCTGCCCCTGCAGAGCTGACAGAACCTCTGCCCCAGTGTGGCTCCTGTCCCCCAAACACACCAGCGCAAGCATGGCATGGCATCTTTTTGCCTGCGTACTTGCGTAGCCCATTGAACGCCTACGGAGCACCGCTGGTTCCGAGGACAAAGCACAGGAAGAGGCCATGGAGGAAGAAGAAGAGGAGGGGGTGGAGGAGAGAGGTGTGTCACAACCAGTAGTAGCATTTTGGAGGCGTGGCGGCGGAACAACCTCCAACACTACTGCACCTTGTCCTGCATCCTTCCCAGCTGCCAAAAGAGTGACCCAATGGGCCGTGAAAGAAAGGTAACGTCCCTGTCCATGCCTGCTGGACCATGAGTCAGCGGTAATATCCACCTTACCGCTGACCGCCCTGTCCAGCGAGGCATGGACATTGCCTTCCACATGCCGGTAGAGAGCCGGAATCGCCTTCCGTGAGAAAAAGTGGCGTTTGGGAATCTGCCACAGAGGAACCGCACATTGCACAAACTCATAGAAGGGGGCAGAGTCTACCAACTGAAAAGGCAGCAGTTGAAGTGCTAGCAATTTAGCCAAGCTAGCATTCAACCGCTGGGCATGTGGATGGCTGGGAGTGAACTTCTTTTGACGGTCCATAAGCTGGGGCAAAGAAATTTGCCTGCTACAATTGGACGTCGTGTACTGCTAGCAGAGTGCCCGCAAGTACTTGGCTGTGACACACCTAATTCTACACCTTCATTCCTCTCAGTGCAGGTTTCAGTGAGGTTGGAGATCCCAGCTGATGAGGAGCAAGGAGAGGTCTTTGTTCTTTTGTGTGGGTCTTTAAGGTACGCTTGCCAACGAGCTGCATGGCATGTCAACATATGTCTGGTCAAGCATGTGGTGCCCAAGCGGCTGATGTTTTGGCCACGCGAGATACGCTTGAGACATATGTTGCAAATAGCTGCGGTGCGATCTGATGCACTCGACTCAAAAAAGGCCCACACCAAAGAACTTTTGGAATAATGGGCAGAGGCAGCGCCCTGCACAGGCGGAGCTCTGCGGTGTGATTCAGTCGGTATGCTGCCCTTACGCTGGCCCCCAGAGGGCATCCTGCCTCGTTGGAGATGTGCCTCTTCCTCATCCTCCTCCTCCTCCTCTCTCCTATCAGGCACCCATGTGGAGTCAGTGACCTCATCATCCCCTCCCTCCTCATCACTGGAGCCAATCTGGCAGTATGCTGCAGCTGCTGGAACATGACTGCCAGATTGCTGTCCTTCTTGAGCATCCCCTCTCTCTGCGCTCACGCTACTGCCTTCCTCTAGCTGGGTATCATCATCAGACCCTTCAAAATGCTGGGCATCCTCCTGGAGCATGTACCCAACACTGTGCTCAAACAGTTCGGGGGACTCCTCAGGAGGACATGGTGGGTCTAGGGAAGGAGTGACTGATGATGACATTGATACGAGGGAAGAGGATGCTTTGGCAGCTGCTTTGCCAGTACCCTGAGCCTGGGTGAGAGAGGATGAGGAGGATGAGGAGGGCTTGGTCATCCACTCTACCAAGTCTTCGGCATGATGCGGCTCAACACGTCCAGCTGCCGAAAATAAGCACAAGCGTGTCCCATGGCCACGTGCTGATGACGATGCACCGCGTCCACGACCAGCACTGTTGTCTCTAGACACAGAGCCTGCTTGCCCTCTTTTATTGGCTCGTGACTGTCTGCCTCTCCTTGTTGGCCTTCCAGACATAGTAATGGCCTGCAGGGAGATGGGAAAACCAGCAATTGGGTAGTGTATATTGTGCTGGAGGCACACAACACCCACTAACTCCTGCAGATGCCTGTATTAGAGAACACCAGCAATAAAGGGTAGATACAGGTGTATACTGTGCTGTGCTGGAGGCACACAACACCCACTAACTCCTGCAGATGCCTTTATTAGAGAACACCAGCAATAAAGGGTAGATACAGGTGTATACTGTGTTGTGCTGGAGGCACACAACACCCACTAACTCCTGCAGATGCCTGTATTAGAGAACAGCAAAAAAGTGTATATACAGGTGTATACTGTGCTGGGCCACACAACACCCACTAACTCCTGCAGATACATGTATTAGAGAACAGCAAAAAATTGTATATACAGGTGTATACTGTGCTGGGGCACACAACACCCACTAACTCCTGCAGATGCCTGTATTAGAGAACAGCAAAAAAGTGTAGATACAGGTGTATACTGTGCTGGGGCACACAACACCCACTAACTCCTGCAGATGCCTGTATTAGAGAACAGCAAAAAAGTGTTTATACAGGTGTATACTGTGCTGGGGCACACAACACCCACTAACTCCTGCAGATGCCTGTATTAGAGAACAGCAAAAAAGTGTATATACAGGTGTATACTGTGCCGGGGCACACAACACCCACTAACCCCTGCAGATGCCTGTATTAGAGAACAGCAAAAAAGTGTATATACAGGTGTATACTGTGCTGGGGCACACAACACCCACTAACTCCTGCAGATGCCTGTATTATAGAACAGCAAAAAAGTGTATATACAGGTGTATACTGTGCTGGGGCACACAACACCCACTAACTCCTGCAGATGCCTGTATTAGAGAACAGCAAAAAAGTGTAAATACAGGTGTATACTGTGCTGGGGCACACAACACCCACTAACTCCTGCAAATGCCTGTATTAGAGAACAGCAAAAAAGTGTATATACAGGTGTATACTGTGCTGGGGCACACAACACCCACTAACTCCTGCAGATGCCTGTATTAGAGAACAGCAAAAAAGTGTATATACGGGTGTATACTGTGCTGGGGCACACAACACCCACTAACTCCTGCAGATGCCTGTATTAGAGAACAGCAAAAAAGTGTATATACAGGTCTATACTGTGCTGGGGCACACAACACCCACTAACTCCTGCAGATGCCTGTATTAGAGAACAGCAAAAAAGTGTATATACAGGTGTATACTGTGCTGGGGCACACAACACCCACTAACTCCTGCAGATGCCTGTATTAGAGAACAGCAAAAAAGTGTATATACAGGTGTATACTGTGCTGGGGCACACAACACCCACTAACTCCTGCAGATGCCTGTATTAGAGAACAGCAATAACTGGTATATACAGGTGTATACTGTGCTGGGGCACAAAACACCCACTAACTCCTGCAGATGCCTCAGAAAAGAACACACTGTCCCTGCCTATCTAGCTTAGAGAACAGCAATAAAGGGTAGATACAGGTGTAAACTGTGCTGAAGGCACACAACACCCACTAACTCCTGCAGATGCCTGAGAAAAGAACACACTGTCCCTGCCTATCTAGCTTAGAGAACAGCAATAAAGGGTAGATACAGGTGTATACTGTGCTGGAGGCACACAACACCCATTAACTCCTGCAGATGCCTGAGAAAAGAACACACTGTAGAACACACTGTCCCTGCCTATCAAGCTCTTTCCCTGCCCCCCGGAACACACTACACAAGGCCGCCGCGCTGTACTAAACCCCCCTGAGCTATACTTGGCCACAGGCACCCTGCCTGTGGCCAATTATGTCTCGCCTCGCTGCCGGCGCTGTGATTGGCCAAGCATGCGGGGTCACAGTGCATGCTTGGCCAATCACAGCGCCGGCAATGCAGTGCGATGGCACAGTGCATTGTGGGCCGTTCGCGTCACACAAATTTGGCCCGAACGGCCCACAAAGTTCTGGTTTCGCCGAACAGGCGATGTTCGAGTCGAACATGCGTTCGACTGGAACACCGAGCTCATCCCTACTACTCAGTCCAGTACCCAATGACCTTAGGAATTTCTTTTGTATCAGATCAGCCCCGAAATGTTCATCCGAGCCTTCTCCTTGTGAGATAAACAACAGGCGGTACTTCAACTCAATAGCTTTTAACAGGAAATTCTGAGGAGTTTCCTTACTATTCTGTGAGATGTTTATCAGTTGTTGGTACAGTTCGGAAGCATTTTCCTCCTTGTAATGGCTTATTAGGATTTTCCTAAGTTGCACTAGGGTCCGTCCATTCTTTATTTCCAGCATACCTCTAAGACTTAGGCCGAGGCTAATGGTTTTACACCAGCTTCCACAATCTGGGACTCGAGATACCCTTTTTGTAGTCCCATGTCGATCTGGTGCATAAGGTTTAATCTGTTCCTCAATCATTCTGGAGGATTCCTGGAACTTCTCCTGCATAGTGTGGTATTTTCGTTTCAAATGGGCTAATTGCTGTCGCGGTTGGGGGTCTTTCTCACTGCTTCAGTATGGTCCCTCTTTTTCTCTAGCTCAACAATGAATCTCTTAGTTGCTTGGAGAAATTGTTTTACCGCCTCTACACTTTCAGTCTGGACCAGTTCATCTATCACCTCATTGACTATCCGCATGTAGTGGCACCGGGTTTTTCCTTTCGCCATATTTGCTTTGGGGCCTTGATAAACTGGCAAGTCTCCATTAGATCACCAACTGTCATGTGAATCAGTTGCCCACTGATTTTGTCTTGCAACTTTTCTATATCCATCTGTGTATGATTCCTGTGCAGCAACAGTTAATACCTTAATCTTCTCTCAGCTTCGCCACGGACAGCGTAACCGCTCTTTTCCACTTCCGTGACCTTTTTGCATCTTCTTCACCTGGCCCCACGTTGGGCGCCAATTTTGTTGCACATATGCTGAAAGTATGATCAATAATTCCAATGTGCGAAGGGAGCGGGCCGGGTGAAATCAAAAGTGTTTTTATTGAAAAGTTTCTGCAATGAAAAAAACACATGACCATCAGACTAATAGACCAGGTAGCAAATGCTTTTATGTTCCTAGATAAAAATACACATCTATATCTATAACATTCTCATATAAAAGAACAACATCCTCATGGAAAATAATAAACAATTGTGCATGTGCTGATATGTTTTTAATCTCACACAGCGACAGCAACCTTTACTGATCACAGGGATGTAAATTAAATCAATTTCGCTCCCTGTTTATAGCCTTAAAAAAGGCTCCTTCTTACCTGCAATGACACAAACACATGACCTTCAGACTGATAGACCGGGTAGCAACTGCTATTCCGTTCCCACCAGAAACAAAGGTCAGTCTTTTTGGTTCCCCCTGCTATTAGCAATGGTTTCATTAGAATGTGCTCTATGTCATTCAGGCTTTTCACTCTATGCTGCCATCTACTGGTGATTTAATAGAAATGCCATGAGTTTTACTTTCTCCATTAGCAGAACTATAATCCTTTTTTATATGGGGTACCAGATTTTAACATCCCTTACATGTGCCCAGGCACATCTGGCACACTCTGTGCACACGCCTATGTGGTAAGGTCTATAGTAAGTGTTAGTGCTAGGTTAAGTGTTAGGGTCAAATGTAGTATTCAGAGTTATCTTTGAAGGTTATGTGAAGGTTAGTTGTAGGGGGAGAGTGTAAGCATTAAGGGCTAGGTTAATTGTTAGGTCTGCTAAACAGTAAGGGATATGTCAAAGGTTAAACAGAATATTGTTTCAGATTTTGCCTGTTTTTAGTAGCAGAGGCCATGTCTTTAGCATTATTGCTACAAGCCAAACACAAGCCAATAAAAACTAGAACATCTGCCAGGCAATAGAAACATATTGTTCAATCAATTGCAGTGAAATAGGTTTTGTTAGTAATATTAACATTTTGCATTGTGGGAATCAGGGTGTACAGTGTATATTGTGGTTGCTGTGGCAGTATTTAGCACCTCCAAGGCATAAGACAAGGCATAAGACAGTCATTATGAATATTTATGACCTTAGTGATGTTACTGGGTCTTGCCAGACTAACTGCACACTGGCACTGCTCAGAACCACATGGGCTGTAGATTTTCACAGGTCCTCTTGCATTTCATAATGTCTGCTCATCTTTAAATCTTGGTTGAGAAAACTGCGCAAAGACTTTTCAAAACCAATACATTTCCCCTATCACAAAGATCCACAAAGCCCCAGGATGTATCCTCCTGCAGAACAAAACAGAACACATTAAATAAAGTGAAATGAAGTATCAAGCAAAATATAATTCCATGATTTAATTCAGGCTCTTTGGGCAAGGAGAACATCTGGATACACACTGAGAATTGTTCTGTGTGCTGAAAGCCTGCTTGTTTTTCTTGTCTTTCATTTTGGAAATGTAAAAAAAAAAGTTGTTTTGCTTAATAAGAAATGTTCCCCTTAGTGCTGCTTGTGCTGTGGAAATAATTGGTGATCATTTCTATGATTAATGGCTTTGAGTTCAAAAACTTGGTGGCACGGGGAGTTTTTTTATAGTGCATCATTCATGGGTGAACGCAGCGGGAGGAGTTATTTCCAACTGTGATAGTGACTGTAAGTTTACAGGTCTGCATGAATATTTTCCTGACATGTTACAATATATCAAGATATCATTTTTCTTCAAAGCCATTTATCATCACGTTGTTCTTGAGCTCTTGTTCCATTTCTTTGCCTAGGCTGAAATGATGCAATGAGTCTGCTGCAGGCAGGAGAAAACATTTACTCATTCTCCTACCCTCCAATGATCAGACTGCAATGTTTTAACTTTGTACCAAAACGTTTCTGCTGCAGGCAGGAGAAAACATCCAGGCTCCATTCACACTAGACTTTGTTGCGAATTTGAGTGCGACTTTGATCCAACTTTACACTGTCTGGATCAAAGTCGCATCAAAGTAGTGCAGGCACCTTTTCAAATTTGCTATGACTTTAAGTCACACCAATTTGAAAAGGTGCCATTGAAAAGAATGGGCTGTGACTTGTAATGCCACTTTGATGCCCAGAACTGCCTTAATTCTTTGTGGCATAGATTCAACAAGGTGTTGGAAACACTCCTCAGAGATTTTGGTCCATAGTGACATGATTGCATCACGCAGATTTGTTGGCTGCACATCCATGATGCAAATCTCTCATTCCACCACATCCAAAAGATGCTCTATTGGATTGAGATCTGGTGACTGTGGAGGCCACTGGAGTACAGTGACCTCATTGTCATGTTCAAGAAACCACTGATAAGATGATTTGAGCTTCGTGACATGGTGCATTATCCTTCTGGAAGTAGCCATCAGAAGATGGGTACAATGTAGTCATAAAAAATTGAACGAGGGGTGCCCCTGGGATAGTGTGGATTGGAATAAATTATGGATTGCCACCAAGTATATATAGAAAAATATAAAGAATTTTATTTATACATATTTGACATATAAATCAAAATTGTTTAAAAACAACGAGAGAAAAGACATACACAATCATTGAAACCAATTTGCATGAGGGCACCTACAAGTCATATAACTAGTGGTGACAAAACCGACATGTTTCGGATACTAGAGCTATATCTGTGATAGCTTCCATTATTTCCTTCTTCAAGGTTCATACAATGGTTAAAAAGCAGATTGGTCTCTATATAGAAGAGAGAAAAACAACATAATGTATAATGGCTATATAGTACAATATCGAGCATTAACATAATTCCAATATTTTGAATTTCTCCCATATGTGGGCAGCTAGAGGATAAATAGTGCTGCAGAGAGAAAAAAAAAAGGGGAGAACAAAGAAAAGATAAGAGAAAAATGTATATGAGGGTTCATTAGAGATGCATAGATGCACATATACAGTGCATGATTATATATTTATAGGATACATTACATTTATATCAAATTTATCCATAGTATTGCATACATACATCTCAAATGGTAACACAAACATCAGCCGCTTGGAGGGATTGTCCCGATGATGTAGAGCCCAAGTGGATATAGTGCAAGTTTAGTGGTCGCATAGAAGAAATGCAGCGACCATAATAACGCAGCAACCGTGGTAACAGAGCCAGGGATATATAGCAGGGCCAGCCCAAAAAAGCCCCTCAAAGCTCACAAGGAAGCCCCAAGTTGTGGCGGGGACTCGCCACAGGCCTCTCTGCAAAGACATACATATGTGAGTTATAATTTGAGGATCCCATACTAACCCTGTAGACAGTTATCCCACAACTATAATCTAGTATCTGAGCGGGCTTCATACCTGTAAGAGTGATGCGAGAGCATCCAAACTCTGGCTGTGCAGAAACTGACAGAGCCCGGTGGGATTTTATATAGGGATGTGGCTTGTGTTACAGCCAATCAGCTCGAGTGGCGCCAACAGAAGGGACGGAAGGAGCTCAGCCAATGAGATAGGGGGTGGGAGGCCACAACAGGGCTAAAAAGTACGTCCAAATAAGAGAAACAAATTAATCATGTATTGCAGAGAAGCTCTTACATGACGAGACGCCACACGCAAGGGCCGCCCTCGGTCCAGGCGGCGTCCGGCGTCACCGCGCACCCACGTCAGCGTACAGAAAACGTCAGAACGTCAGCGCGGTGACGTCAGACGTCGACCCGACCGCCAGCACAATAGAAAGGGCGGAAGTGACTCACAATAGATTACTCCGGTGTCCGCTTCAGGACAAAAAGGGGGCCAGCGCGGAGGCAACACCATATGCGCCACGCCAAGTGGCGCCACCGGGAGGACAGGAAACACAATTGATCGGTCCAAAGCCCCATAAGTAGTAACAATGTAACAACAATGCCCTCCATCCCATAAGTCCATAATTGTTAGGACAGGGAGAGGGAACATATGCACATAACCGTCCATTTGCTCAAACGCGAGCAAGGCAGCCCCCAATAATCAAAATAACTGAGGGCTGTTTTTGTGCTGGGGAGCGTCAGTGGGCCAGATGAGCGGCCCCAAATATTGCCACAGACTCTGATGTATCGGAGTACAAGGTGCCAGTGTTATTTAATTGATTTCTAGATAATAAACAGGGAATAAACAATATAATGAATAAACACTGATCTCCAGTGGGCAAATCATCTGGCAAATTCCATCGATTAAATCAAATTTGCTCTATCTGTATACAGTGTGTAGAGATTTATTTTAATTTTTTAACATCACTGCATGACGGGCATGCATCAAAAATATTAATACATATTTTGTACAGCTGGCATAGTTCATACATATATTACCTCAAAAAAAATAAAAATAAAAATAAAAATTAAATTTTTTTAAAGAAAAAGAAAGAAAGGAACATATAAGTGGGTATACCCAACTTGTTTGACTCAGTTTAACAGATCCCTGTCAAACTTTCCAGACGTAAATCCAGGTAAAAAGGGTTTGAAGTTTATAGCCTGGTTCAAGCCAGGCGGTGAAGTGGCGTTGAGGGTCGAGATCCATCTCAGCTCCCTTTGAAGTAGGTGCTTATTAAAGTCACCACCACGGGGGCTGCGGTGGACCCTGTCCAGAACCAGACACTGTAGTCATAAAGGGATGGACATGGTCAGCAACAATACTCATGTAGGCCATCACATTTAAATGATGCTAAATTGGTACTAAGGGGCCCAAAGTGAGCCAAGTAAATAACTCATACACCACTACACCACTACCAGCCTGAACTATAAATACAAGTCAGGGTGGATCCATGCCTTCATGTTGTTTACGCCAAAATCTAACCCTACCATCTAAAATCAAGACTCATCCGACCAGGCAACATTTTTCCAATTTTCTATTATCCGATTTTGGTGAGACTGTGTGAATTGTAGCCTCTGTTTCCTGTTCTTAGCTGACAGGAGTGGCACCCGGTGTGGTCGTCTGCTGCTGTAGCATATCTGTTTCAAGGTTTGATGTGTTGTGCATTCAGAGATGGTATTCTGCATACCTTGGTTATAACGAATAGTTATTTGAGTTACTGTTGCCTTTCTATCACCTCAAACCAGTCTTCCCATTCTCCTCTGACATCAACAAGGCATTTTCGTCCACACAACTGCCGCTCACTGGATATTTTCTCTTTTTCAGACCATTTTCTGTAAACTCTAGAGATGGATAAAAAGTGAATATCTGCGCTCAGTAAGAAGTGATATTATCAATAATAAATTATGTAAAATGTGGTAATAGTGAAATTAATTCAGCAGCTGAACACTATAACCCCGATATTGGGCACAATGTGGTAATGTAAGTAATAAAGTGCAGCGCTAAATATATAAAGTGAATCCGTGCATAAACCTCATTCAATACGAACGGTAAGTACTCAGTGGACAAAGTATCAAAAAGTAAAGTGCTTATTACACAGATATTAGGAATAGTGAAATAATCCAAAAAAACTCTCAAAACTGGAATATAATCAATAACATGTCTCTGAGAAATACACAATAATGAATGTGATGAATACAAATCAAAATGTCCTTAAATTAGAAGAAATCCAAAAAGTGCCTTTAAGTGCAGTAAGAAGCGTAGTTGAGGTGCCCAAACAGCTGTGATACCCGTCACCGCTTACAGATAAAAGGCTTACCAAAAAGCCTGCGACTGCCCTTATTCAGGGGGGTCAAACAAGGCTTAAAGAAGAATCAGGAGTCAGCCGACAGAAGATCCTCCAATGTGTCTCATCCAGGGAGATCCACAGGTTACAAGCAAGGGTCCGATGGTGTAAACCAGCAGAGAGTGGTCATGTGAAAAAAAGGAGAAAAAAACTCCAATGGTGCAGTAAGTCCTTCTAAAATTTTACTCAAGTGAAGGAAAGGGGACTTCCAAACATAGAAAATCCCATATAGCGTTTAAAAAGTGAACAATGTTCCTTGCAAGGAAAAAACATAAACAGTCAGTTTAAAACGAAATTGCGCATACGCAGAACGTGTGTGCGTAGCGTCCCCGACGATCGTTTAGTCAGATGTGACGTCATCAGGGGTCTCTTGCTTAGGTCCACATTCAAGCTCACTTCAAGCACCAGTCAAGAGCAGAAACAAAATATGTGGCTACCCAAACCCTAGTTCACAGCATTTAGCAGGTCTGAGTTCGGGAGTACTCTCGATGTAATATTACCGCTAAGCAGCAAACATTACTAGGTGGTAATTCCCATAGCAGCATTTTTTATTATGTTATTTTATTTTCAATATACAGTATGCTTCATTTTGCAAGAGCTCCTTGGGTTGGGATTAGCATTTTATTTCCTAGGGTGTCTGCTAAAACAATATATTTAATGTTTGGGGGTTCTGAGTAATTTTCTAGCAAAAAAATTATGATTATTACATGTAGGAGAGAAGTGTCAGAATTGGCCTGGGTGGCAAGGGGTTAATTACCATAATTAATATACAAATAATTATTATATATTGTTAAGGTAATTTACTATATTTTCAAAAACAGTACTCAAGCAAGTGTTTTAATGGACAAATTACTGAAGTTTGAAGTTATAACTTTAAACCAGTAATTTCACAGTAAATAGATAAATAATAAATGATTATGTTATAACATACAGTCAGGTCCATAAATATTGGGACATCGACACAATTCTAATCTTTTTGGCTCTATACAACACCACAATGGATTTTAAATAAAACTAACAAGATGTGCTTTAACTGCAGACTTTTCAGCTTTAATTTCAGGGTATTTACATCCAAATCAGGTGAACGGTGTAGAAATTACAACAGTTTGTATATGTGTCTCCCACTTTTTAAGGGACCAAAAGTAATGGGACAATTGGCTGCTCAGCCGTTCCATGGCCAGGTGTGTGTTATTCCCTCATTATCCCATTTACAAGGAGCAGATAAAAGGTCCAGAGTTCATTTCAAGTGTGCTATTTGCATTTGGAATCTGTTGCTATCAACTCTCAATATGAGATCCAAAGAGCTGTCACTATCAGTCAAGCAAGCCATCATTAGGCTGAAAAAACAAAACAAACCCATCAGAGAGATAGCAAAATCATTAGGTGTGGCCAAATCAACTGTTTGGAACATCCTTAAACAGAAAGAACGCACCGGTGAGCTCAGCAACACCCAAAGACCTGGAAGGCCACAGAAAACAACTGTGGTGGATGACCGAAGAATTCTTTACCTGGTGAAGAAAACACCCTTCACAATAGATGACCAGATGAAGAACACTCTCCAGGAGGTAGGTGTATGTGTGTCAAAGTCAACAATCAAGAGAAGACTTCACCGGAGTGAATACAGAGGGTTCACCACAAGATGTAAACCATTGGTGAGCCTCAAAAACAGGAAGGCCAGATTAGTGTTTGCCTAACGACATTTAAAAAAGCCTTCACAGTTCTGGACCAACATCCTATGGACAGATGAGACCAAGATCAACTTGTACCAGAGTGATGGGAAGAGAAGAGTATGGAGAAGGAAAGGAACTGCTCATGATCCAAAGCATACCACCTCATCAGTGAAGCATGGTGGCGGTAGTGTCATGGCGTGGGCATGTATGGCTGCCAATGGAACTGGTTCTCTTGTATTTATTGATGATGTGACTGCTGACAAAAGCAGCAGGATGAATTCTGAAGTGTTTCAGGCAATATTATCTGCTCATATTCAGCCAAATTCTTCAGAACTCAGTGGACGGCGCCTCACAGTGCAGATGGACAATGACCCGAAGCATACTGCGAAAGCAACCAAAGAGTTTTTTAAGGGAAAGAAGTGGAATGTTATGCAATGGCCAAGTCAATCACCTGACCTGAATCCGATTGAGCATGCATTTCACTTGCTGAAGACAAAACTGAAGGGAAAATGCCCCAAGAACAAGCAGGAACTGAAGACAGTTGCAGTAGAGGCCTGGCAGAGCATCACCAGGGATGAAACTCAGCGTCTGGTGATGTCTATGCGTTCCAGACTTCAGGCTGTAATTGACTGCAAAGGATTTGCAACCAAGTATTAAAAAGTGAAAGTTTGATTTATGATTGTTAATCTGTCCCATTACTTTTGGTTCCTTAAAAAGTGGGAGGCACATATACAAACTGTTGTAATTCCTACATCGTTCACCTGATTTGGATGTAAATACCCTCAAATTAAAGCTGAAAGTCTGCAGTCTTGTTTGTTTCATTTAAAATTCATTGTGGTGGTGTATAGAGCCAAAAAGATCAGAATTGTGTCGATGTCCCAATATTTATGGACCTGACTGTATAGCATAATAATATATGATTTAGCTTGATTATAACAGTACCTTTTCAACAGCAGCACATTCTCATTCTCCCTCTTAACTGTGTGAGAAAAACATGGGTTTGTGGGTAAACCTTATACCCATAAAAACATGTTTTTTCCTTGTAGTTAGGAGGGCTGGGCTGGAAGGGAACATTTGTCCCTTCTTTGACGCTGTAGTGAGAGGCATGCCTCCACTGCAGCATTTTTATTGGACAGCTGGGGTTAATGGTACTTTACCATTGGTCCAAGACTCCAAGCTGTCCATTGAGCTCAGTGCCTCTGACAAGAAGTGAGGAGAGGCACTGTGAGCTCAAACTCTCAGTCTGCTGCAAACAAAGTGTGCCAGCTTGTATTTAAACTGGCTGCTCTGTATATAGCTATGTAGCGCAAGGAGCCCCATATCTCTGGAACCATAGGTCGTAGGAGCACCACCTTGATGGGTTAGGACTTAGGCTACATACCCCCCAAATTTGGGGTCTCTG
Source organism: Rana muscosa (assembly GCA_029206835.1). Taxonomy (NCBI): domain Eukaryota; kingdom Metazoa; phylum Chordata; class Amphibia; order Anura; family Ranidae; genus Rana; species Rana muscosa. The sequence continues at coordinate 180,167,382 of CM055118.1, read as the reverse complement.
TGACCTCTGGTCGCTGAGCTATGACCTTCGAAGCTTGTTGTTTTTTTTTTAATGTTCATTGCAGGTGAGGCTCTGCCTGATGAAGTAAATTTAATTTAGCTTCCCTATCCGGAAGATGTTTGTGAAGGGTGCCAGTGGCGGAATTATTAGGGTCGCAACAGTCGCCGCTGCGATTGGGCCCTGTAGTCCCGCCAAGTCCGGGGGGCCCACCACCCGCCCGTGTGAGGGGCCTGACCGCCGCCCATGTGAGGGGCCCACCTGACTGTCCTGTCACTGTGATGGCTGGTGCTGTTCGTTCCACCGTGGGGATCGGGTGCTTTCGCCCGCTGAGGGAAGACAGAGAAGCAGAGGCAGCACTGAGCCTGTGGACCGCCCCGCCCCCGCCTATCCAGAGACACAGAAAATGTAGGGAGGCGGGGCAGACACTGAAAAATTAAGTCAGCAGACCTGCTGACACCAAATGGCGTGACATTTTGCAGAGCTGAGCAATCAATGCCAACCTCCACCACCTGTGCCTCTTACTGATCCCATCCCCCCACCACTGATCTCATCTCTATCCCCCCCATTACTTCTACAACAGAGGTGATGGGGGGAGGATAGGGATGAGATCAGTGGTGGGAGGCTGGGATCAGTAAGAGACACAGGTGGTGGTGGGAGAGGATGGCACCACCGCTGCCACCTCTCTCAAGTACCACCACTACCACCCCCCCTCAAGTACTACCGCTGGTACTGGAGGGAGGGTGGTAGCGGTGGTACTTGAGGGGGGTGGCAGCGGTGGTTCTTGAGGGGGGTGGTAGCGGTGGAACTTGAGGGGGGGTGGCTGTGGTGGTACTTGAGGGAGGTGGCAGTGGTGGTGCCATCCTCTCCCACCACCACCCGTGCCTCCTTACTATTCCCATCCCCCCACCACTGATCTCATCCCTATCCCCCCCATTACTTATACAACAGAGGTGATGGGGGGATAGGGATGAGATCAGTGGTGGGGGGATGGGATCAGTAAGAGGCACAGGTGGTGGTACGAGAGGATGGCACCACCACTGCCACGGCAGACACCCCCCTCAAGTACAACCGCTGCCACCCCCCCTCAAGTACAACCGCTGCCACCCCCCTCAACACCAGCACTTCCACTGATCCCATCCCTCCTCCCTACCAGCACTGTTACTGATCCCATTCCCCAGGTCAGATTTTTTTATTTTTTATAACTGAGTTTTTTATAACAAAAAGTGCATACATGTTATAGCATACATCCAAAGTGTCAATGATAGCATGAGAGTGTACAGTAATCAGAATACAGACAGTTCAAAACCGGTGTCATGAATAACAAACATATAAAAAATAAAATAAAAATAATAACAGAAAAAAAAAAGAGCAATATCTGGTGCCGACCATGCAGGTCCTTTAGACCTGTAACAATGCGCCCAGCCAGGGGCAAGCCACCCATCTGGCAACACAGTCCCAATGCGCCTTACGTACAAGTATCAGAGTCTTGTAGCCAACGATCCCATATTTTGTCGTATTTGGTCGGGCATTCCCTGTTAATATACATGACCTTTTTATACGGTAGATTGTTATTGACCTCCATCTTCCACTCCACCAGCTTAGGGGGTACGGGTCGCATCCAGGTTCGGGCAATAACCTTCCGCACCGAGAACAAAGTCTCATGCAGGAATGTCTTCGTATATTTGTCTAAAGCATCCGGGAGCACCCCAAGTAGGCATTGTTTTGGGTCTAGCGTGACCGGAGATCCCATGTGATCATGTAGAAAGGTTACAGCTTGCGCCCACAGGCCCTGTATTTTGGGACATGACCATATTAAATGAAAGAACGTACCCACCTCCCTCCCACACATCTGACAAAGGGTAGATTGGGTGCTCCTATATCTGGCAACCCGAAGGGGGGTGAGATATGCCTGATGTATAATATAGATTTGTGTCAATCTGTCGGAGAGCTTGGGTGAGACAGCCTTGCAGGATTCTAAAGCCTCCTCCCATTCTTCATCCTCCAAGGGGCCTATCACTCTCTCCCAGCGAGGTTTAAGTTTATACGCCAATTTGGTGGAAACCGGGGTAGTGAGCATACCGTAGAAGGGCGATATTAATTTGCAGGGGTCCGTACTTTTGATTATAGCCATAATTGGATTGGGGGCCGACCGCGGGGTGGACTCCAAAAACTGACCCTGGACCATGTGTCTCACCTGCAAGAATCGAAAGAGCATGTATCCGGGGAGTGAAAATTCTTCGCTAAGCATGGTGAAAGGTTTGAGGGTTCCATCGGCAAACAGTTGGTGCATGTAAAGAATACCATGATTAGACCAAAGGTCTGCATTAGGCATTTGCAGAAATTCTGACAGAGTTTTATTGTGCCATAGAGGAGTATAATTATTTTAGATTGGGATCCCTAGCTTGGCAGAAGCTAAGTCCCATATGCGTCTGTAATGGTATATCAGAGTCTGTCTGTCATCCCCCAGCCCCGCACCACTAGAGCCCATCGCCAGCGCGTAAATTTAGGCCCCAGTGCGTCGAGCCCACCTCGGGCAGAGCAGCTGGAGAAACCGCTCTTTGTCCGTCTTGTCGATATGGTACAGTTGGGATAATTGTGAGGCGATATAGTAGAGATTAAAATCAGGGAGAACGGTGCCCCCCAGGTCTGTGGGGTTTTTAAGCACCTGCCAAGCTAATTTGTGTCTGCTGTTTCCCCACACAAAAGGTTTGAGAAGGGCCTCAAGGGATTTAAAATGTTTCAGGGGTAAGTACACCGGGGAGTGCCAGAGAACATAGAGTATCTTGGGTAGGAGGACCATTTTAATGAGGTTCACCCGGCCCCAAACCCCCAGTGGAAGACGGGCCCAGGCTCGCGGTTTGGATTTAACATGGGAAATCAGGGGACCTAGATTTAAATGTATATAATCGGCCGGTGTTCTGGATACGCATATCCCTAAGTATTTAATGGTACTGACTCGTTGTAATGGCAAACTGTCCTGAAATTCAGTCGGTGGGAAACTGTCGAGAGGAAGGACTTGGGACTTACCCCAGTTGATTTTAAGCCCGGAAAAAGTCCCAAACTGTTTGATTGTCTGGAGAGCCGCGTGTAGAGAGGGGAGGCCCGAGCCTGCCAGATACAGCAGTGTGTCATCTGCATACATGCTGATCTTTTCAGTCAGAGTGCCACAACTCAGTCCCCTGATCTCCGGGTTAGCTCAGATGGACATGGCTAAGGGTTCCGCGGCCAAGGCGTATAGTAGTGGTGAAAGAGGGCAGCCTTGTCTCGTGCCTCTGCTGAGGTCAAACATTCGAGATGACCAGCCATTGGCCACCACCTTGGCCGGGGGCGCCTGATACAGCAATTGGATCCACTTGATAAACCGTGGTCCAAAGCCATATCCCTCCAAGCAGCTCCAGAGATACCCCCACTCCACCGAATCAAACGCCTTTGCCGTATCTAATGTCACCACCACTCTTGACCCAACTTCAGCGTGCGTAGCTTGTAGGTTTATGTACAGTTTGCGTAAATTAAAAGAAGTGTTGCGGCCCGGCATGAAGCCTGCTTGATCTGCGTGTATGAGCGACAGAATTACTTGGTTTAATCTAAGGGACAGCACCTTGGCTAGTATTTTTATATCAACTTGCAGTAGAGAAATGGGGCGGTAGGACTCGGGGTAGCCTGGGTCCTTCCCAGGTTTGGGGATAAGGACTATCGTCGCTTTCCGCATAGAGGGGGGCAGGGTGAAGGTTTCAAATAGGTGATTAAATAGTGCAAGCAGTTTGGGAGTTAGTAGTTCACTAAATTGGGAGTAAAATTCAACAGGGAGACCGTCGGAGCCCGGGGATTTGGATCTAGCGAAACTGGCGATCGCAGTATCTGTTTCTTTCGTGGTGAGGGGTGCCTCAAGTAAGTCAACCTGATCCTTTGTCAGTTGGGGAAAGGTGATGCTGTGAAGGAAAGCAGTCTGTAAGTCGGTCGAGTCTGTCACCGTCGTTTTATATAGGTCTGCAAAAAAGTCCCTAAACTTAGAGTTTACACTGCTTGGGTCTGTGATCTGTCTTCCCCCCGGACCGTGAAGGGTTATAACAACTGGGGGCCTGTCCTCGCTATGCACTAGGTATGCTAGGAGCTTGCCTGCCTTTTCCCCATATTCAAAGAGTTTCTGTTTATTAAAGAAGAGCTTTTGATGAGCCTTCGTAAACTGTAGTTGGGTTACCACTCTAGTCCACATTTTAAGCTGGGCCGCCGTTGCCGGGGTGGGATTGGCAGCGTATTCTCTTTCAGTAGAGTCTAGCTCCATCACCGCCCTGTCAAACGCACCAGCGGAGTCTGTTTTGATTTTATTTATGTGTGAGATGAGGGTAGTACGGGCGTACATTTTAAATGAATCCCAGACTGCAGTAATAGAGGCCGTGTGATCATTTTCCAAAAAATATTGCTTCCATTGGGCTATGAGCTCATCATCCTCTGACAGCAGTGTGAGCCAGAATGGATTTAGCCGCCATGGCCTCTGCGGCTTCTCAATAGGAATACTGAGGGTGGTCCAATATGGACTGTGGTCAGACAGTAACCTGGGGCAAAACGCAGTTTCCAGGATCCGTGGTGCCAGGGTGTGGGACACAAGAATAAAATCTATGCGGGACATGGAGTCGTGAGCAGGGGAGAAACAGGAGTAGGCTCGAGTATGTGGGAAGTTGTGTCTCCATGTGTCTACAAGGTGAAAGGTAGAGATAAGTTTAGAGAATTTAGTCGCATCAGCACTAGCGCCTGATGCCTGTGTCGTTTGGAGTCTGTCAAGGGCCGGACATAGTGTAGTGTTGAAATCGCCCAACCATATTGCCGGTACTGTGGGGTTACGAGACATAAAGGTAAAGCCTTCCAGAACCACAGTTGCGCTAAAGGGGGGAGGTATGTAAAAAGCCATGAGAAGGAACGGTTCACCGTATAACTTAGCATACAGAAATACATACTGGCCGTTGGGGTCAGTGAGGAGCTCACACAGTTCAAAATGTACCGATTTGGCGATTAATACAGAAACACCCCTAGCGTGAGTCGTGTGGGTGGAGTGATACGCCCACCCAACCCAAGGGCGGCGAAGGGCCCCCAGGTCAGATTTAATTGATCCTATGATTGCTTCATAGGATCAGCAACCGATGTATTGCTTCATTTATGTGAAATCCCTGGTGATATGGCCAGTCCCTCTGCATTCCTATTAAAATCTTACCACACTAGGCAGGAGTGCACAGCATGGTCAGTTCTCTAGTTAGGCTGGTAACTCTGTGTGCTCTCTCCTCCAATGATCAATAAATGTTTTACTTTGTTGCACAGTGTAAAAAAATTAAGTATCAAAATCATGATTTCTTGCATCGGGGCCCTGAAGTTTCTAGTTACGCCTCTGCGTTCTTTACAGCCAATCCAATTAGAAGTTTTGTCACATCCAAAAAATCTTGTAATATGAGATTTAAAATATCTTCTGCATTGATATATATTTGTGATCGATTGTGATACCAAATGACTATACTGTATATTGACGGCTTCTATAATGTCGCTGTGTTTTTATTGGATTGTCTTTTTTAACAAAATATAAAGAGCTTTTAACAAGATAAAAAGTTGTTATATTTTGGTGATGCACTTTCAACTAAAGTCCCATGGGTATCTGTTGTTTTTTTTCCCTCTAGTGTATATACAAGGATGGTGGTATATCACCCTATGTATCAGACCCCAACTTCAATAATTTGTGATCCCTGAAAATTTCTCTTACTTATATACGAGAGCTAGTCCAAAACTCTTTTACATAAACCAGTTTGCCGTTCATAATGCACCATGTGGAGATTTCAGCAAAGTAATCTGGACAGATTTGCTGCAGGACTCAGGAGTATCGGCCTCGGTAACACAGCTCCTAAATAATAGAAGTTTTCTCTGAGACGAAATAACATTATTATGTGCAAAAGCAGCCTGCAGCTATTCTTTGTTTTCCTTCTCAGAGAGACGGCTCTAAACAAACGAAAAGGGGCAGAAATCAGCAAGATATGTTCAGCACAGAACACGCTCTGCGATGACAAGAGGTGATGGAGTCGGCTGAGGAATATCTGATTCCTATCAGTCACTCCTGTGTGCTCAGCATGCCATCTGATTTTTTCTTTAGCTTCTCTCCAATAACAAATATAGCGGTGATACTGTATATTAAAGGGGTTTTCCATTAAAATGAAGACCCTTTCCATTGATGATATTTCCCTTATTCTCTGTGTAGCACTACCCCCGTAGGAGCTGCTGGTTTAGATTTGGGCCTGCACTCTGCCTGTCAACCCCTAGAATTTGTCTCGATTCCCCCTTTGCAGAACTGGACAATAATATGATTGTGGCCCCCGAAATGGATATAGGGGACCACAATGGTACCACACAGAAATAAATGTAGTTAAATATTGTTACCTCGGTGTTGTTCACCTGCCACACAGCTGCAATAGACAGAGTCCCACACAAGATGTAGCTTAACCAGTGGTAAGATATTTACTCGGCAAAGGAATAGAACAATGGTTATGCAATCAACATCAAATACATACAGGTCACTGTATAAGTTAATGGAGTACCACTGGTTCGGATTAACCCTGCTATCAGACCCAAATGTCGTGACCCGAAGGCCAGACCTGAGTGAGAGTATGGTGGAGGAATCTCTCAGTGCAATGACAGTCTCACATAGAACAGTAGAAATCACAAAGTGATGCAAACAGCTACAGTCAGGTCCATAAATATCGACACAATTCTAATCTTTTTGGCTCTATACAACACCACAATGGATTTTAAATAAAACGAACAATGTGTGCTTTAACTGCAGACTTTCAGCTTTAATTTGAGGGTATTTACATCTAAATCAGGTGAACGGTGTAGGAATTACAACAGTTTGTATATGTGTCTCCCACTTTTTAAGGGACCAAAAGTAATGGGACAATTGGCTGCTCAGCCGTTCCATGACCAGGTGTGTGTTATCCCCTCATTATCCCATTTATAAGGAGCAGATAAGAGCCCATTCACACAGGGGCGTCTTTGGATCCGACTCCAAATCGCCCCAGGTCGCCCCTAGTCGCCTCAGGTCGCGCTGGCTGAAGAAATCAATGTAAGTTAATGGAGCCGTCCTTATGCACACTACTGCAGTTGTTCCGACTTCAAAAAAGGTCCCTGTACTACTTCAATCCGACTTCTAGGCGACCTGTAACCATTCATTTCAATGGGAGTCGCCTCTCACTGTCTTAATAGGAGCAACTCTCCAGGAAGAAAACATACATTTATCAGGCAAACCTCTCCCTCCCCCCTCCCTCCCACAGAGCTGATTCTTGTTTGATTGGCCACTGGAAAGCCTCCTGTCCTGCAGGCAACTTGGAGTTGCCTTATAAGTAGCTCCAGGTCGCGCTGTGATTCATTCTAAAGTCGTGTCCAAGTTGCCTCATAAAATCGCGCTGGAAGTCGTGTTGCCCCTGTGTGAATGGGCTCTAAAAGGTCCAGAGTTCATTTCAAGTGTGCTATTTGCATTTGGAATCTGTTGCTGTCAACTCTAAATATGAGATCCTAAGAGCTTTCACTATCAGTCAAGCAAGCCATCATTAGGCTGAAAAAACAAAACAAACCCATCGGAGAGATAGCAAAATCATTAGGTGTGGCCAAATCAACTGTTTGGAACATCCTTAAACAGTAAGAACGCACCGGTGAGCTCAGCAACACCAAAAGACCTGGAAGACCACGGAAAACAACTGTGGTGGATGACCGAAGAATTCTTTACCTGGTGAAGAAAACACCCTTCACAACAGTTGGCCAGATGAAGAACACTCTCCAGGAGGTAGGTGTATATGTGTCAAAGTCAACAATCAAGAGAAGACTTCACCAGAGTGAATAAAGAGGGTTTACCACAAGATGTAAACCATTGGTGAGCCTCAAAATCAGGAAGGCCAGATTAGTGTTTGCCTAACGACATTTAAAAAAGCCTTCACAGTTCTGGAACAACATCCTATGGACAGATGAGACCAAGATCAACTTGTACCAGAGTGATGGGAAGAGAAGAGTATGGAGAAGGAAAGGAACTGCTCATGATCCAAAGCATACCACCTCATCAGTGAAGCATGGTGGTGGTAGTGTCATGGCGTGGGCATGTATGGCTGCCAATGGAACTGGTTCTCTTGTATTTATTGATGATGTGACTGCTGACAAAAGCAGCAGGATGAATTCTGAAGTGTTTCGGGCAATATTATCTGCTCATATTCAGCCAAATGCTTCAGAACTCATTGGATGGCGCTTCACAGTGCAGATGGGCAATGACCCGAAGCATTCTGCGAAAGCAACCAAAGAGTTTTTTAAGGGAAAGAAGTGGAATGTTATGCAATGGCCAAGTCAATCACCTGACCTGAATCTGATTGAGCATGCATTTCACTTGTTGAAGACAAAACTGAAGGGAAAATGCCCCAAGAACAAGCAGGAACTGAAGACAGTTGCAGTAGAGGCCTGGCAGAGCATCACCAGGGATGAAACTCAGCGTCTGGTGATGTCTATGCGTTCCAGACTTCAGGCTGTAATTGACTGCAAAGGATTTGCAACCAAGTATTAAAAAGTGAAAGTTTGATTTCTGATTGTTAATCTGTCCCATTACTTTTGGTCCCTTAAAAAGTGGGAGGCACATATGCAAACTGTTGTAATTCCTACATCGTTCACCTGATTTGGATGTAAATACCCTCAAATTAAAGCTGAAAGTATGCAGCTAAAGCACATCTTGTTTGTTTAATTTCAAATCCATTATGGTGGTGTATAGAACCAAAAAGATCAGAATTGTGTCGATGTCCCAATATTTATGTTATGGACCTGACTGTATATCAATCACATAAATTCACAACTGTATGGCTCCCCCTAGTGTACAGTTCAACTGGTGTGTGTCCTATAGTAACAACGTGTGAGGGTAATGAAACAGATGAATGTTTCGTTAAGAGTCAGTTAATCTTCCGCTAGCTCCGTTGGTGCACTTATTCATTTGTATTCCAATAGGCAGGGTGAAAAGGAAAAGACAGCCAATCGATGCACACTGTGTAGCGGTACAGTGAATGCTAGTGTAGTGGAGTATTGCCTTTTAAACCTCAAGAGACTACAGTACCCAGTACACCTTGAGGCACCCAGGGTGCATTGCCCCATGCAAAGACTGCTGGGGTGGACTTTATAAGAGGGAGACGGGCCCCAGTTTCTTTCTCTTTGGGACACCGCCCTCCCAGCAAGAGGATCCCTGTGCTGACCTGCTGTGTGTACAAGGCCTGAAGCCTGGGCCTTGTGCTTTTCCAAAGAGCCTTCCACTCCACCGAGGAGCCTGCGGAGCGTCTGATCCTGTTGCTGAGTGCTGTCATCAGGAGGACCGAAGACCCGGGTGTCGTGAACACTGTGAAGCGAGTCACAGTAACGGAAGTAACGGACAAGGACTAGTCCGGTCGGGTGAGAGAGCACCTGCTCTGAGCTACATTACAATATCTTTAGACCCATTAACTTTATTCAGGGCCATCACAGTGATTGCAGTTACACTCTGGGGAGACTATCTGCTGAACTGAGTTACAAGTCTCCCTGGCATTACAAAGTTACCGATCATCATTTCTTTGTTGGATTACAATTGTTCCTGAAAGTGCACCACCGTGTTTTGCTAGCGAAGATTTTTCCACAGAACTATACCCAAATCATAGTCAGGCCTGGGTAGTATAGGACATTGCTGGGCGCCATTTTGCTCATGAGGGAGAATAGCTGCAGCGGGGTCTGTTAAACTGTCTATCATATTGCTGAACGTTTAATGTTTTAATAACTATACCCATATTGCAGGGCTCTGCATGTGACATTGCATACTGTTATATAATTTTAACCTTTACCAACAGTAAAATAGTAGAGTTAAGTATATTGGTTGTCAGTGTCATTTACTGGTCTATACCATTACTGTGTGCCTTACTGTGGGATTGTGTCATAGAGAATATTAGAGTGATTGCAATTCTATCATCCCCTTTACTAACTGTGCCACGAGAGGTTAGAGCCGATTGCCAGGGGTTGACAGCGGTGCAGTACAGGGCCCGAAACAATCAAGGCAGCCCTCTTAACTGGGGGTATCGCTATACTAATTTCCCCAAGTCGTTGTATCGCTCTATAGAGGCGATGTGTCTCTACTTGCGGCGCTGCAGACGCCAGCAAGTACAAGTAAAGTTTAAGAAAATCACTCCTGCGAGTCAGTTAACTATGCTGATGGGCAAGTGCCCGCTCACCAAATGAGGCCTTGCTTCGCTGGTCTTCCCCAGTCTGGGACCTTCTCTCAGTGGTCCGTCTCTCGGTAGCACGAGGTCCCTGGTCCTCCGCATGGCCGCTCCCTGGGTACCGGTGGATAGGTGACTCCAGTTGCTGTGAGTTGCAGACTGATCCCTCCTCGGCTTGATCAGCGAACTGTCCGCAAGGATCCCTCTCTGGCTAGGCGATCCGTTCTCTCTAACTTTAGGCCCAGGCTTCTCAGGCCTAAGCGCACTTACAGCAGGTCTCAACGTAGGCCTCCTGCCGGCTGGAAGATGGCGTCTCGAAAGAGCGGGCTGAGACCGCCCCTGTCTTAAATAAGCTCTCCCATCAGGCTGTGCACAGCGCATTGCACTGTTGGTAGTACAGTGGTCTTGTGGGTAATGTAGTCTCAATTCTATCCACGCCAATAGAGCCTCTGTCTCTGATACCACATTACCCATAATGCTTTATCCATGAATAACGGAACCAAACAACTTTAATAGTCTAGCATAAAACGGACACCAGAGGGAGCCAAGTTTCTTATCTATACACAAATTGTAGTCTGTTAAGATGCATGCAATGGTAACACCTTGCTACACACTCCCCCCACTTGAAATCTTTGGTCCCCCAAAGACAGCAGCAGTTTGTGACCTGTTACATGCTTTGTTCAAATACAAGAGGAGAAAAAAACAGTTAGTGTATACAAGAAATAAGACAGTTTGCATTCTCATAAGAACCAGGCAAGGAGGAACCCCCCACCATGCTTTGGAAATGAGATTGTCTTGCCTACAGGCCACTTTGACTGGGGTGGCCCAGCCAGATGTGCCAGGGGGTGAGCAGGGGTTGCCTTCCACTAAATGTGAAGTGGAAGAGCCAGGCTTTTCAATTGTCCTTTTTGAGGTAAACAGCCTCTTCAGAGCTTTCACCCAATTGGTCATAAGTCAGTCTCTTGGGTGGGAGAATAGCCCTTCTCTCTCTCTGCTCTTTTGGCTCTAGTGTTTAAGGCTGGGTTCACACTATACGACACGACTTTCATCCTACTTTGCTCTGCGACATCTGTCCTACATTGGTCCGACATTGGTCCGACATTGGTCCGACATCCATCCGACATTCATGAACAGGATACTACTTTGATCCGACATTGTGCTAGTCTGACTTGTCCTTTGACCAATCAAAACAATCCCAGGGTGAGATAAATTCCTTTTACTGCTGCTGTTATCACAATGTCGGATGCCAAAGTCGTATGGTTAGGACAAGGATCCGACTTTGATCCGACTTCAATGATAGTCAATGGGCTGAAGTAGGATCAAAGTCGGACAGAAGTAGTACAGGGAGAATTTTTAATGTCGGACCGACATGTGTCGGACCAGTTAAGACGGCTCCCATAGGGAAACATTGATTTTCACACGTCATGCGACATGAGCTCCTAATGTCGGAGCGTTTGTCGCCCCAGTGTGAACCAGCACTCAGGCATGCTGAACTCTGCTTGTTCTGGTTCAGACACACTGGATTCTGTTTCCACTACAGCTTCCTCTCTCTGCACTTCAGCTTCTATTTCTCCTTCTGTAAAAGATGAGACTCCTACAGGGTCTCCTATTGACACAGAAGCTTGATCCTCCTCCAACTCTTTAAACAGCAAACTGTGAGGCACAAACTCAGGGGCCTCGGGTCTGAGGATTCCAGTGTCCGTCGATTCAGGTGGGGACAAAGAAGGGATCGTAGACCCTGGCAATTGAGATGAACACAGCCAGTCCAAGTCTGTCTCTTCATTCTCACTGTTTTCATCATCCACATCTTGAGGTACTGACTGAGACCTAGTGACTGGTCGAGACCTTTGAGAGGTCGAGGGAGTCATCTGTGAATCTGACAGTGGCGACAGACGAACTGCTTCTGTTAGGGGCAGTAGATGGTTGCGATGCCGAGTCTTTAACGGGCCTTCTGGCCGGACCTGGTACACTAGAAGCCCTGGTAGCTGCTTGCAGATGACATAGGGCTGGGACTTCCAGCGGTCAGCTAACTTGTGCTTCCCAGGGACGCCCAAATTTCTCAACAGCACTCTGTCTCCTGGTTGTAAGTCCTGCACTCGAACTTTTAGATCAAGTTCCTCTTGTTTCTCAGTCCCCTCCGGTCGGAGGTGGCTTGGGCCTTGTCATAGGCGGTCTTCAAGCTTTTCCGCAGGCGATCTACATACCCTCTGTGGGAAGTTGCAGAGGTATGGTCTAAGGATGTGCCGAAGGCCAAGTCCACTGGTAGCCGAGCCTCTCTTCCAAACATTAGACGATACAGAGAGTATCCTGTGGCATCATTTGCAGTATGGTTGTAGGCATGTACAATGGCTGATACATGTTTGCTCCAATGTTGCTTCTCCGAGTTTAAGGTTCCGAGCATGTCTAGAAGGGTTCGCTTGAACCTCTCTGGTTGAGGATCCCCCTGAGGATGGTATGGAGTGGTTCTGGACCAGGGATGAGCCGAACACCCCCCTGTTCGGTTCGCACCAGAACCTGCGAACAGACAGAATGTTTGCGCGAAATTTAGAACCCTATTAAATACAATGGACTCGAACGTTCGAAATCTAAAGTGCTAATTATAAAGGCTAATATGCAAGTTATTGTCCTAAAAAGTGTTTGGGGACCTGGATCCTGCCCCAGGGGACATGTATCAATGCAAAAAAAGGTTTAAAAAATAGACGTTTTTACGGGAGCGGTGATTTTAATAATGCTTAAAATGAAAAAATTAAAGTGAAATATTCCTTTAAATTTCGTACCTGGGGGGTGTATATGATATGCATGTAAAGTGGCGCATGTTTCCCATGCTTAGAACTGTCCCTGCACAAAGTGTCATTTTTGAAGGAAAAAAAGTCATTTAAAACTCGCTCGCGGCTATAATGAATTGTCGGCTTTTATCAATACATAGAAAAGTCATTGATAAAAATTAAAAAAAAAGCGTGGGGCCCTTAAATTACCAGGCCCTTTAGGTCTGGAATGGATATTAAGGGGAACCCCGCCGCAAATTAAAAAAAAAATGGCGTGGGGTTCCCCCTAAATATCCATACCAGGCCCTTGAGATCTGGCATGGATTTTAAGGGGAACTCCACCCCAAATTAAAAAAAAAAATGGCGTGGAGTCCCCCCAAAAATCCATACCAGACCCTTATCCGAGCACGCAACCTGGCCGGCCGCAGGGGAAGAGGGGGGGACGAGAGAGCGGCCCCCCCTCCCTCCTGAACCGTACCAGGCCACATGCCCTCAACATGGGGAGGATGTCCCCATGTTGATGGGGACAAGGGCCTCATCCCCACAACCCTTGCCCGGTGGTTGTGGAGGTCTGCGGGTGGAGGGCTTATCGTAATCTGGAAGACCCCTTTAACAAAGGGGACCCCCAGATCCCGGCCCCCCCTATGTGATTTGGTAAGGGGTACATTGTACCCCTACCATTTCACGAAGAAAGTAAAAACACACACACCTTGAAAAAGTCCTTTATTAAAAAATAAAAAAAATTATAATAAAAAAAAAACATTCCAGCGATGAAATCCAGTGTCCCGCGGCGATCCCGATGTCCAGCGCTGTCCGTCATTGGTTGTGCCTGTGCGGACCTGATGGGGAACTTCCTCCGCTGTGTTTTAAATGTATAGACCCGCCCCTTCTAAAGTTCCCCATCAGGTCCGCTCAGCGGACCAGATGCGGAACATGAGAAGGGGCGGGTCTATACATGTATTACACAGCGAACGAAGTTCCCCATCAGGTCCGCTCCCTCGGTATGTCGGACCCCGCCTACGTCATTGGCCTGAGCGGGAAACTTCCTTCACTGTGTAATTTAAATTTACACAGTGAAGGAAGTTCCCCGCTCAGGCCAATGACGTAGGCGGGGTCCGACATACCGAGGGGGCGGACCTGATGGGGAACTTTGTTCGCTGTGTAATACATGAATAGACCCGCCCCTTCTCTCGTTCCGCATCTGGTCCGCTGAGCGGACCTGATGGGGAACTTTAGAAGGGGCGGGTCTATACATGTATTACAAAGTGAGAGAAGTTCCCCATCAGGTCCGCCCCTCGGTATGTCCGACCCCGCCTATGTCAAGGGCAAGGGTTGTGGGGATGAGGCCCTTGTCCCCATCAACATGGGGACATCCTCCCCATGTTGAGGGCATGTGGCCTGGTACGGTTCAGGAGGGAGGGGGGGGGCGCTCTCTCGTCCCCCCCTCTTGCCCTGCGGCCGGCCAGGTTGCGTGCTCGGATAAGGGTCTGGTATGGATTTTTGGGGGGACTCCACGCCATTTTTTTTTTAAATTTGGGGTGGAGTTCCCCTTCAAATCCATGCCAGATCTCAAGGGCCTGGTATGGATATTTAGGGGGAACCCCACGCCATTTTTTTTTAAATTTGCGGCGGGGTTCCCCTTAATATCCATTCCAGACCTAAAGGGCCTGGTAATTTAAGGGCCCCACGCTTTTTTTTTTTTTTTTTATCAATGACTTTTCTATGTATTGATAAAAGCCGACAATTCATTATAGCCGCGAGCGAGTTTTAAATGACTTTTTTTCCTTCAAAAATGACACTTTGTGCAGGGACAGTTCTAAGCATGGGAAACATGCGCCACTTTACATGCATATCATATACACCCCCAGGTACGAAATTTAAAGGAATATTTCACTTTTATTGTTTCATTTTAAGCATTATTAAAATCACTGCTCCTAAAAAAACGGCAGTTTTTAAAACTTTTTTTTGCATTGATACATGTCCCCTGGGGCAGGACCCAGGTCCCCAAACACTTTTTAGGACAATAACTTGCATATAAGCCTTTATAATTAGCACTTTAGATTTCTCCCATAGACTTTTCGAATTTGCCGCGAACACCCCAAATTGTTTGTTGTTCGGCGAACGGACGAACAGGCAATGTTCGAGTCGAACATGAGTTCGACTCGAACTCGAAGCTCATCCCTATTCTGGACTTTTTGATGCCTAACAGATCTAACAGTCTTTTAATAAGGCTACTTTCAAAGCCTCTCTCCCTTGATCTGAGTGGATACGTTGAGGCAGGCCATAGTGCACAAAGAACTTTTCCACTAGAATCTTGGCCACTGTTGAGGCTTGTTGATCCTTTGTGGAGAATGCCTGGGCATATCTGGTGAAATGGTCAGTCACCACTAGAATATTTCCTTGCCCGCTCAGATCAGGCTCCAAGCACATAATGCACAGCCTTAGCGACCCATTTTTTTTTCCGCACCACTACTATCGGAGAAGCGTATGGTCTCCTGGACCCTCTGATGATCCCTGCTCTTTTGAGTTCTGGCAATTGTTCACGCAGGTCTTCCAAGTCCCCCAGGGGAACCCGTCGGACCCTCTCTCTAAATGGCTTGTCTTCCTGCAGACGAATCTTGTGTGTGGCACTCTTCGCACACCCCACATCAAATTCACTCTTGGAGAATGCGACCTGCCATCTGGAAAGCTGAGTCTTGACTCTTTCTCTCTATTCTGGAGGAAGAGCAGTGTCTTTCGGATAGAACTCTTCCACTGAGACCTCATCCTTCCCCTGCTTCTTCAAGTCAGACGGTGCAACTGGGGTGGCCGTGCTCACTTGGCCCAACAACATCCGGGCTGGCATCTTCACAGCTGAGGTGGTTGTGTTGCAAACACTCACCGAGACCTTCCCATGATTCCTCTGCAAGGCCTTCAAGGAGACCACTTCAGGAATGATCTCTATCCCCTTATCCTCCTTCTGTTGGTCTGCTTCGAGGACGATAAATGGACCTGGTTGCTTCCAAGTAAGCTTGACAGACGCCCTCAAGCAGGCCACTTCTCCCGTCTGCAGCACTCTCTCTTTCCTGTCCAGATGCCAGATTTTTCCCACTCCTTCAGCTGGGACCTTCTGTTCCTGTACCAGGCGCTGGTAAGCCCGTCTCAGCATGGGGTGTACACCTGAAGTTGAGGTATCCTGTCCCTGGGCCAGAGGTGTTAGTAGTCTCCTGACTAAATCAGTGTTGTTCCCTATAATGAGGGAACTTTTGCTGGCCCCTGGTGGGCGAGGGCAGATCACTGCCAAAGTGTCAAATGTCTCTGCTTTTCCAGCCACTGAGGGGTCAAAGGACAGCTTGACCGGTAGATAGCCATCATAGGGGAAGTTCTGAGTCCCAATGCCCCAAATTTCCAACTCTTCCAACTTCTGCAACGGCAAGTGTTACTTGGGCTCCAGTATCCAGGAGGGTCTTGGTTTAAATCCCTTCTACTTGAATGGGGACAACTGGAGAGGGCCCCACTAATTTGGCAGGAAACTTCCGGAGGGAGGCCTGTTCGGCTTGTTCAGCGGTTTATATCCTCACTCCTTTCTTTCCATTCTGACCTGGGTTTGACCTTTGTTGGGTCTGGTGTGCACTGACTCTCCGCTCCTGGGCACGCTGAGTCAAAGGGTGTGGGGCCCTGAGTCGCTCAGAGGCAGCAACGGGGGCTCTCTGCGAGGGTCTGGACTCCCGAGGCCGTCTCCTCATGTTGTTGGGTTTTATGGAGTTAGCTGAAATGGGTGGGCACCCGGTTGACTCCTTCACCGAAGCCCTCTGGAGTTTTCCGCTGGCTTTCGGTACTGTACCGCAGCTTTCTCTGGACTCGGGCATACCCCTCTAAAGTGTCCGACTCCTCCACAGTTGAAACAGGTCAACAGCTTCTTCGGCTTCTGCACTTGGGCAACAGCATAGCTTGGAGGTTTCTTGAGCTCCTCTAAGGTGCTTTCACCGGGCAGAACAGTTGGCTGGCTGGTCAATAGGGACATCATCTCTATCAGCTGTGTCACTTGAGTCTGTAGGAGCTTTACCTGAGGGTCACCATCATCAGCATTTATCACCCTGACCTCGGCAGAAGGTTCAGGCTTCTGATTCTTTCTCTTACCCTCCAGCATAACTTCTTCTTCTCTGACAATCCTAATCAGGTCTGGATACTTCAGGATACCACCATCTTCCTGAGTCCTTAGTAAGAGGGTAATGGGATCTAGGGGTTGAGCCCCTCTCAGGACTTGCGTGGCTCTGATCTTATCCACATATCGAGGGTTCAAACCCTTTTTCAGCAAGATATGATGTATGATCTTGTCCAGCCGCCTCATGTATTCTGACAACTTCTCTCCTTCTTTTTGATAAGAGTGTTCCATCTGATAGATAAGGTCAGAGACTTTCTCAGCGGACCCAAACACATCCTGGAGAATGTTCAGGTAGTCCTGGGCATTACAGTTCCACTTACTGAGCTTCAGATTGCGAAACCTTCAAACTCTTGGTAATTCTTTGTTTCTTATGAGTCTCTGGGATATCCCATTCATCCAGAGCTTGGGTGGCCTGATCCAGCCACTCTTCAAAGCTGTCTTCCACTGAAGTACTGGTTGTCTTCCACTGAAAACCCTGAGCTTTCTGTAACCAGCTGCCGAGTATGTGTGGGGGTCTTTTTGACATTTTGTAACAAATTCCCCAAGGACAGCACAGAGTTCTGGCCCAATGGTGGCCAGGGGCGCCTTGGCAGGAACGTCTTGTCCACTGGAGCCAGCTTGACTGGACGAGGTAGGACCTTCTTTTGAAACCTCTGGGTGTATTACAACAAGTTCCGTCTTGTTGGCCAGTTTCACACTTGTGCCCTTGAAGTGTTCAGAGATTTCCTGTTTCCACTCCACTAACGCATAGATATGGGAGGTCCCTTGGTCTGTTTTTGTGGAATCACCCATGCCTTCTTGTCTGGGGACAGTGTCTTCATAGCTTGACTCATCTGTTCCTCACCCCAGGATTCTCCCTGAATTTCAATCACCACACTGAACTCTGGGCGCGCGTTCTCTTCCTTGCACCACTGGATAGCAGCAGCAGAATCCATGATGATGCCTTAGAGGGGGGGTTTGGTTACAGAGTGGCAGGAATCCCGGACGAGCCCCCACATGTAGCACTACCCCCGTAGGAGCTGCTGGTTTAGATTTGAGCCTGCACTCTGCCTGTCAACCCCTAGAATTTGGCTCAATTCCCCCTTGGCACAACTGGACAATAATATGATTGTGGGCCCCAAAATGGATATAGGGGACCACAATGGTACCACACAGCAATAAATGTAGTTAAATATTGTTACCTCTGTGTTGTTCACCTGCCACACAGCTGCAATAGACAGAGTCCCACACAAGATGTAGCTTAACCAGTGGTAAGATGTTTACTCGGCAAAAGAATAGAACAATGGTTATGCAATCAACATCAAATACATACAGGTCCCTGTATAAGTTAATGGAGTACCACTGGTTCGGAATAACCCTGCTATCAGACCCAAATGTCATGACCCGAAGGCCAGACCTGAGTGAGAGTATGGTGGAGGAATCTCTCAGTGCAATGACATTAGCACTGGGGCACCTCTCCACCAAGTCTCACGTAGAACACTAGAAATCTCAAAGTGATGCAAACAGCTATATCAATCACATAAATTCACAACTGTATGGCTCCCCCTAGTGGACAGTTCAACTGGTGCGTGTCCTATAGTAACAACGTGTGAGGGTAATGAAACAGATGACTGTTCCTTTAAGAGTCAGTTAATCTTCAGCTAGCTCCGTTGGTGCACTTATTCATTTGTATTCCAATAGGCAGGGTGAAAAGGAAAAGACAGCCAATCAAGGCGCACCGTGTAGCGGTATAGTGAATGCTAATTTCCCCAAGTCGTTGTATCGCTCTATAGAGGTGATGTGTCCCTACTTGCGGCGCTGCAGACGCCAGCAAGTACAAGTAAAGTTTAAGAAAATCACACTCCTGCGAGTCAGTTAACTATGCTGATGGGCAAGTGCACGCTCACCAAATGAGGCCTTGCTTCGCTGGTCTTCCCCAGTCCGGGACCTTCTGCCAGTGGTCTGTCTCTAGGTAGCACAAGGTCCCTGGTCTTCCGCATGGCCGCTCCCTGGGTACATGTGGATAGGTGACTCCGGTTGCTGTGAGTTGCAGACTGATCCCTCCTCGGCTTGATCAGCGAACTGTCCGCAAGGATCCCTCTCCGGCTAGGCGATCCGCTCTCTCTAACTTTAGGCCCAGGCTTCTCAGGCCTAGGCGCACTTACAGCAGGCCTCAACACAGGCCTCCTGCTGGCTGGAAGATGGCGTCCAGAGAGAGCGGACTGAGACCGCCCCTGTCTTAAATAAGCTCTCCCATCAGGCTGTGCGCAGCGCATTGCACTGTTGGTAGTACAGTGGTCTTGTGGGTAATGTAGTCTCAATTCTATCTACGCCAATAGAGTCTCTGTCTCTGATACCACATTACCCATAATGCTTTATCCATGAATAACGGAACCAAACAACTTTAGTAGTCTAGCATAAAACGGACACCAGAGGGAGCCAAATTAATTATCTATACACAAATTGTAGTCTGTTAAGATGCATGCAATGGTAACACCTTGCTACATCTGTCATCCTGTTGTTCACACTGAAAAAAAAATGCACCCAGGAAGGATGGTGGTGGGGGGATTGTAAACATAAATGTAGCTTGTGCAGTGCTAACCTGTAGTTATCCTAGTACCATTATTGCATGGGAAGGGGATTGTTCTAAGGGTAAAATATTGTGATTTGATCACAGGTATCCTATTTATATTCCATAGTCCAGGTCAGTGACTAGACCTGCACCTGTATCTCTCCTACAAATTATATCTATCTTCCCCATATTGACAGTATATCCACTGGAGCATTTTCATTTTGCAGCCAGAGAGGGATTACTTTGGCCAGCTTAAACATGTAATGCAATGTATGTGAACTAAAAATCTTATTTTTTTGTGTGCAAGGTTTGCTAGAAAGTGTATATAGCAGTGTGCAGAGGGTTCATTCAGAATTAGTTAACATTTGATCACACCCCTTTAGCACCTGATGGGTTTTTTATATGTATAAACGAATGGGATTTGAGCACAGGTATAACTTATTTATATCGAAAGGTAATTGGTCCCTTGGTGTCTAACTGAGAGATTATGTTACATATGTGGCCATCTTGGGTGAAGAAACCTTTTAATTATGGACCCCATGTCAGTTTGACACATCTCTGGTGAATATGTGGTAGCCAGAGGAACCCACTCCTGGGGGACAGTGTTTAGCACAAAGACAGGTTCCAGATGAGGAGGAATAGCTCAGGGAAAGGTCCTTTTTTATACCAATAAGAAACACTCTTGGAGGCAACAGGAACTAGCAGTCATTTGACCAAATCTGTGTTCGTCCCCAGTAGGGATGAGCTTCGAGCTAGAGTAGAACTCATGTTCGACTCGAACATTGCCTGTTTGGGGTGTTCACGGAAAATTCGAAAAACCGCGGAACACCCTGTAAAAGTCTATGGGAGACATCTAAAGTGCTAATTTTAAAGGCTTATATGCAAGTTATTGTCATAAAAAGTGTTTGGGGACCCGGGTCCTGCCCCAGGGGACATGTATCAATGCAAAAAAAAGTTTTAAAAACTGCAGTTTTTTCGGGAGCAGTGATTTTAATAATGCTTAAAGTGAAACAATAAAAGTGAAATATTCCTTTAAATATCGTACCTGGGGGGTGTATAGTATGCCTGTAAAGCAGCCCTTGTTTCCCTTGCTTAGAACTGTCCCTGCACAAAATGTCATTTCTGAAGGAAAAAAAGTAATTTAAAAGCACTCGCGGCTATAATGAATTGTCGGCTCCCGGCAATACAGAGAAAAGTCATTGAAAAAAAAAATGCGTGGGGGTCCCCCCAAATTCAATTACCAGGCCCTTCAGGTCTGGTATGGATATTAAGGGGAACTCTGCGTCAAATTTAAAAAAAAAATGACGTGGGGTTCCCCCCAAATATCCATACTAGACCCTTCAGGTCTGGTATGGATTTTAAGGGGAACTCCACCTCAAATTTAAAAAAAAAAAATGGCGTGGAGTTCCCCCAAAAATCCATACCAGACCCTTTATCTGAGCACGCAACCTGGCAGGCCGCAGGAAAAGAGGGGGAGACGAGAGAGCGCCCCCCCTCCTGAACAGGCCACATGCCCTCAACATGGGGAGGATGTCCCCATGTTGATGGGGACAAGGGCCTCATCCCCACAACCCTTGCCCGGTGGTTGTGGGGGTCTGCGGGCAGGGGGCTTATCGGAATCTGGAAGACCCCTTTAACAAAGTTAACATAATATTGTTACATAGTGCACATTACACAGATATCGAAAACATAATGACAACAAAGAAGAAAAATAGGAGGAAAAGTCAAGCAATGTCCATAAGTACAGAGCACAGGGGTGTTCGGTACAGCATATCATAGATGCGTAAAATAAACAACTTGTAGGTTTACAATAGGGATGAATAACCAAAATGCAATCGTAAACGTAAAAGACAAGGGTACTTCTGAAGGGTACACGGTAGATAACAAAGAACTCAGGAAGGCACTAAGTGGCAAACATGGAAACAGGGAGGGAGGAGGGGAAGATGCTTGGGAAGAGGAGTCAAAATAAAAAATAAAAATAAAAAAATACAATGTTAGTACAATTCAAGATGTGCTAAGTGGCGCAAGGGTCCCATATTCCGATCGATCCCAGGGTTCCCAAACTTTATCAAATTGGGGGATTATATCATGTTCAGAGGCCGTTAAGTATTCCATCCTCTGAGTCTCAGACACCAGATGAAGAAACCTGGGCCAAGGAGGAGGTGCACCAGACAGCCAACATAATGGAATAAGCCTTTTGGCAGCTAGCAGAATATAGGAGATAAGCCGATTTACCTTTTTGGATATGCCTGAAAAGGGGAGACCCAATAAGTACTTTAAGGGATCGAGCGGAAGGGATACACCCACCACCCTCTGTATCAATAGCCTCACGTCATGCCAAAAGAGTTGGATCATAGAACACTGCCAGAATATATGAAATAGGGAACCTGTATCAGTCCCGCAACACCAACAGCGTGACGAGACTGAGGGATCATATTTGTGAATTACTTCAGGTGTTTTATACCAAAACATGAGAATCTTAATGGACGTTTCCCTTAGGGTCACACATTTGGAGGACTTAAATGTAGAGGACCATATCCTATCCCACACCTGGACCGTAATAGGTCTGCCCAATAAAAGAGACCACTTCTTCATGTAGTGATGTGTCGTCTCGGTAAGTGGGGTTAACTATTTTTGATAGTTGAATGTCATACATGACTAACTACTTTTCATGTGATGCCAATGTTTATTCATGTGGCATGCCACACATATGTAATTCTATTGTTATCCTGTTAACCCTTTCCCTTTCCCCATTCCAGTTTTGCCAGGACATTTGCTCTAAGGCTTGGGAGCTCAGATTATATTTTTCTGCAAACTCTGAGACGTAGTTTCTTGGGCAGGGGGAGGATGTAGCACCCTGGGGTTTAGTCAGGGAGCTCCTCACAAATTTACTTGCCAAGAGTAGTCATCTTGGTCGATTAATAGAGATCTATTGATTTCTCCCTAAGTTTGGCCTTGTTGCACTTTTCTCTTCTACCACTAGGTGGCCGGGAACTTGGTGGTACTAGATATGAGAAGGGCTACCCAAGGTCAGGTTATGGATATATAGGTTATCTCAGCCTATGGGCAGGGATTTTCTTGAATCCATTGGTCTGCTGGGAGAACCTATATATTCGGGTGAGGTCATGTGATCGCTATTCTGTGCCACCTGGACGGCTGTGTGTGCTACTAGGCCAGAGATTGAGATTTTTTACTCTTCCCTCTCTTTTCTACATTCTTTGTTTGATATTCTCATCTTTAATTACTTTAAGTGATGTTACCAGTCTGTTAGCTGATAATTTTCTTCTATATCTTTAAAAAGTAAATGTATCTTCTGGATCTTTTGTTTGAATATCAGAAGATGAGCTGTGAATTGTAAGACTTTGGCCTTCCTGCCCGACTCAGCTTCAAGAGTCGGCTGGGGACCCACAGGCTTATAATGGTCTCCTGAGATATATGAGTACAATATTTCACAATCGTTGAAACCAGGATACCCTTGGACATCTGGGTTTTATGCCTTATTGTAATTTTACATCCCTCAGTCTGCCTACTGTTTTTACCTGAGCCCCGTGAGCAGGTGTGGTGAACCCACGGAATGAGACCTGGCACTGGCATGAATACCGGCTGTTGCTCAGACTCTGCACCCTGTGGGCATCCCACTTTACCCGTCCTCATTATAGTATTTAGTCTTAATGGCCAAACTGCTGCTCCTGTCGGGAATTGCTCCAATACCTGTACACTGACATTTTTTCTTTTCTTTTTGTATTCATGCACGACTGTCCAGAGACCCTCCCTACAACCACCTGAAGAAGCAACAACAACCATCGCGCCATAGCTTGAGACAAAGGGGCCAGGAAATATTGCAGCACAGGCACTCGTGGTCCGGATGTAAAGTCGCAGAGGCACCAAAACTTCTTTGATCAATCAGTCTCAAGTCTACCTTGATGTGCTTGTCAGAACAGAGAAAATAATTTGCCATGCTGATGCCATAGTGGTGGTGGATGGGGGGGGGGGGTTCTTTAAAAGGCTCTATTGAGGTGATGGGGGAAAGAAGGCAGCTGGGGCTATATATCTTTTATGAGAGGTGATGACCTCCAGTTCAAATATAAGAGTACCCTCTTCACCCCCCCCACCCTTGAGTGAATGTGGCAATGTCTTATATGTGATAGGGGGTGTCTCTACCTGGAAGGGGTTAAGGAGAGGTGGGCTTTGCAAGTGTATACATTAGAATGCAGACCTCTGGCCCCTTTCTCTTTGGCTCATGATCTCAAAGCAGCATGGGAACGTAAGGTTGTTCGGTGTAATGTACCTCCTTTCGTTTCTTGGTGTGTAACTTCCTCTTTCTGTAATTGTCTTTGTCCATTGGCAACACTGTATTTGTAACATTACTGTTTTTAAAGGGTTATCATCTACATTATATTTGGTTAAAATTGATTACTTGAACGTTTATTTTCTGTATGAATTAAATTAGATCTTTATTTTTTTATTTTTTTAGCACAGTTGTCATTGGTTATTGATTTTAATGGTTATAGCCGCAAAAGCATTGGCTACATTCTTATATAAGGGATTGTGGAAAGAATGGACTTTATAGGCACACGTAGTTTTAGAAAAATAATACAATTTTAATTACATACATATATACATAACATGAATTTGACCTACGTCACCAGGACAATCAATTGCAGGTACATAATAAATGGCATGTAAATAGCTAAATAGACACAAATACATAGATTACAACACATGTAGTGTGGACATTGCCAAGGAGATACCCCACAAGATTGCGATGGTTCCTTGGATAGAGGTTCACTGTGTGTTGGTGCACTTTAAAACTTGGAGCTCAACATGTTTCGCGATCTGATCGCTTCCTCAAGAGCTTCTAAATATACAAGGAAAGATTTAATAGTTTTGGTACAAAAACATTTATTTATTCATTACACATAATATTGATATACGGTTAATGAACACTAATCACTCACCACAATTCGTCTGTAGGGAGTGAGTGTGATAAAGTTGTTGCGACCTTCTAAACTCTGTGTAAACTACACGTGGAAAAGGGTGGCCCCAAAAGGGGAGGCCTAAACTCCAATGTGGAGTGCTGCAGCTAAACAACCAGCCATGCACCAACACGTGGACAAATACGGAGATGCTCACAGTAGCTGTAGAAAAAGTAATTGCATCGATTATAAAGACCAACCGGGCCATTGCTTACAGTGTACATGGGAGTAGCAAAAGCTGCCCCATATTCATTTACGAATCGATGAACATAAACCAACTGGTAAAGAGTATATATAGATATATTGTAAGGCAACCTACTTTTCAAGAAGATATCCAGAAAAGCATTTAAACTGGACCGGAACTCAACAAGTGATATGAAGCCTGGACAGGGGGCTAAAATAGCGACCACAAAATTAGTTAAAATAACCCACATGCAGTATGGGGCATAAGAAATTATAAAGAAATATAAAGAAATGTAAAGATTGAAAAATTACCTTAGAATAGATTTTTTGTAGTAAGCCAACCCAATTGGATGATGGTTAGAATACCCAAGCTTTTTTGTATGACTGGCATAATTGCTGATTAATAATCCCAGCTGGTGTGATAATTCAGTAGTAAATCCTGTAGATATATACGTCTAATGAGTAATGACTACAGCTCCATATGGGTACCTACCAATACCCCAAATATATAGGGGGATATGTATGACCCAGGTACTACCAAACTAATAACAACACAAGGCCTAACTACACACATATAGAAAATGCATGTTATATACCTGAGGGCAGGGTACTTGAGAGTGAAGAACCAAACCTTCCACCATCCAAGGGATAAATGGTCAGATGATGTGTAAGTGGGGTCTAATCACTCACACCACAGAGTAAGACAGCACTATGAAAAGAGAAGAAAAACGCGTCTATAGCAAACTACATATAGGGAATGATGATAAGAAAAACGGAAGCAAAAAAAGAGAAATATTGGTCACTAAACCAAATGGCATAACATACCGATGGTACTCCAGAGCTCACTCGTGTCCAGTCCAGTAAAATCCTTACTACGGAGGCTGCCACACACCTCAACAACCTGGTGTTTGAGTGGTGCTAATGGTCCCCATTTATGAGCAGCTCGCTTATGATGACGCTGTGCACCACTCAAACACCAGGTTGTTGAGGTGTGTGGCAGCCTCCGTAGTAAGGATTTTACTGGACTGGACACGAGTGAGCTCTGGAGTACCATCGGTATGTTATGCCATTTGGTTTCGTGACCAATATTTCTCTTTTTTTGCTTCCGTTTTTCTTATCATCATTCCCTTTATGTAGTTTGCTATAGACGTGTTTTTCTTCTCTTTTCATAGTGCTGTCTTACTCTGTGGTGTGAGTGATTAGACCCCACTCACACAGCATCTGACCATTTATCCCTTGGATGGTGGAGGGTTTGGTTCTTCACTCTCAAGTACCCTGCCCTCAGGTATATAACATGCATTTTCTATATGTGTGTAGTTAGGCCTTGTGTTGTTATTAGTTTGGTAGTACCTGGGTCATACATATCCCCCTATATATTTGAGGTATTGGTACCCATATGGAGCTGTAGTCATTACTCATTAGACGTATATATCTACAGGATTTACTACTGAATTATCACACCAGCTGGGATTATTAATCAGCAATTATGCCAGTCATACAAAAAAGCTTGGGTATTCTAACCATCATCCAATTGGGTTGGCTTACTACAAAAAATCTATTCTAAGGTAATTTTTCAATCTTTACATTTCTTTATATTTCTTTATAATTTCTTATGCCCCATACTGCATGGGGGTTATTTGAACTAATTTTGTGGTCGCTATTTTAGCCCCCTGTCCAGGCTTCATATCACTCGTTGAGTTCCGGTCCAGTTTAAATGCTTTTCTGGATATCTTCTTGAAAAGTAGGTTGCCTTACAATATATCTATATATACTCTTTACCAATTGGTTTATGTTCATCGATTCGTAAATGAATATGGGGCAGCTTTTGCTACTCCCATGTACACTGTAAGCAATGGCCCGGTTGGTCTTTCTAATCGATGCAATTACTTTTTCTACAGCTACTGTGAGCATCTCCGTATTTGTCCACGTGTTGGTGCATGGCTGGTTGTTTAGCTGCAGCACTCCACATTGGAGTTTAGGCCTCCCCTTTTGGGGCCACCCTTTTCCACGTGTAGTTTACACAGAGTTTAGAAGGTCGCAACAACTTTATCACACTCACTCCCTACAGACGAATTGTGGTGAGTGATTAGTGTTCATTAACTGTATATCAATATTATGTGTAATGAATAAATAAATGTTTTTTGTACCAAAACTATAAAATCCTTCCTTGTATATTTAGAAGCTCTTGAGGAAGCGATCAGATTGCGAAACATGTCGAGCTCCAAGTTTTAAAGTGCATCAACACACAGTGAACCTCTATCCAAGGAACCATCGCAATCTTGTGGGGTATCTCCTTGGCAATGTCCACACTACATGTGTTGTAATCTATGTATTTGTGTCTATTTAGCTATTTACATGCCATTTATTATGTACCTGCAATTGTCCTGGTGACGTAGGTCAAACTCATGTTATGTATATACTGTATGTACGTAATTAAAATTTTATTATTTTTCTAAAACTACGTGTGCCTATAAAGTCCATTCTTTCCACAATCCCTTGTTCAGTTCTTATAGGATGTGGCACATTCCTTACCAATAGGTGTAGATTACCACCTGAGGGCCAATTGTAATCAAATATTTACATTCTTATATAGACAAAAGGTTGTAATCACTTATTTTATTCATCATTATGCGAATAAGTAAGGTAGGTAGAAATCTCCAAAATGGCGGACATCTTTCTCATGAGCAGCTTAACTTGATACAGAAACAGAGGCTTTTGATTTTCTCTTTGAGATGTCAGGCAAAGCTCTACCTAAAGGCCCAGGCCGTCCTTTCTCATCTTTAACAACACAACTTGAATGGAAGCTAGCTGAGGTGGCCTGACATCCAAAGGACTCCTTCATTCAAAGCCCTTCTAAATTCCTCCATGACTTCACCAAGCTTTTATTCTTCTTCAGCAAACTTGGGCAAACAAACTTGTGGCCTACTCCTCCACAATTGTAACACATCATGGAATTTGGTGATTTTCAAATTTAGCACCTTGGGATATCTCTCCAAGCTGCATTGTGACACTTGTTGCTATCACAGTTTCTGTCTCTATCATTTGATACACCTGTATCATCTCTATCATTTGATACACCTGTGTCTTTGGTGTGGCTAATTCAGAAATATTGCCTGTTGCACTTGTTGGTCCAACCCCAACAGACAGTTCCTGTTTTTCTTATAACCTGATGACTGGGTGCATCCTAACTTAACTTAAGTCATCACCCTGTGCAAGGAGCCAGAAGGAATCCTGGATGAGGTCCCAATTAGCACTAAAGGGGCTGCTGCATTGTTTGGGTCCTCCTGCTCTGCACCTGTAATGATTCTGCCTTTACCTTGTCCCACGTTACATCTAAACACTCAAAAATATTCAAATGAGCTTTATTCACAGTAAATGCCCTGTAGGAATATAGTCTGGATTAGAAAAAAATGCAATACAACCGTAACCTGAGGTTACCATTGTAGCAGCCTCAGGATTAAGCAACAATACTAGGAGGATGCCCTATGCCACTATGCACTGGCTAGTGGGACTAAACTCACTATCTTTCAACACTGACACCCTTGTTTACTTGCAGTTAAGCTTTCTTTCCCCAAAAAGTGCACCCAAGGGACTTTTAAGGCACCCAAACTATGACATGTTACAAATGTAACATTCTATTTTTGTACACTTATTTAAAATATGTGTAGCACTACCACTGTAGGAGTTGCCGATGAAAGGGATCCCCCATTCTTGCACAGCCAGGCACACCGAGTCTTCACAAGCACCCAGAATCAAAAAACAGTCCGTGGCTTTGTTTTTGTATTATTTATTAGAGGGTTAATAACTTGCATAGGGATGGGAGGTTATGGGATCCCACTTGACTTCAACAATTCCGGCGCGGATGGGGCCGTGAGCGCACAGCTCAAGAGGCCAGTATGGACGTGCTCTTCTCTTTCCCCTCCCGCTCGGGCTCAGCTGATTCCATTTGGCGATGCCTCTTGATTGGAGGGGGAAGAGTACTTCAGTTGCACCCGGAGACATGGCTGACATCCACTCTCAGGATTTGGATGTCAGGACGTGTCTCCATTCAGCTGAAGCTTTTTGCAAGGTACAAACAACACAGCCTTATTTTTACAAACATATAAAGTATCAATTATTTAACCCTATTGGCATATTTAGATGTGATATGCGGATTGATATCTAGATCACACTGAGCAAAAGATCATGAGATTATGCACTGCTATTAGATAGCTACTTATATACACAGAACATAGTATATGCACCTTGCATATTATACACTTGGTCTACCAACTACAGTATGCATGTTAATTATTACTGACAACAAAAACTATGCAAATATGGCTTGCTATCATTCACACACACACACACACACATATATATATATATATATATATATATATATATATATATACAGCCCTCAAAAATTCCATTCGCCCACTCGCATTTTGCGAGTGGATTTTGAGGGCTGGCAAAAAGGGCTGCCTGGGAGCGAGGGGGGCGAGCACCGCTGATCAGATGGGTAGAGAGGAGAGCCGCCGGCTGGTTGATCAGAGCAGAGAACATCACTGCTTTCATTTCAATAGCTGTGTGTTTCCCTGCCATGCGCTGTCACATAAGCCCCTCCTCTTTTTCCGGGACTTTGATAGACAGATCACCCGTCTAATCCTAGGATGGGTGACATGTATCTAAGTTTCCCGCACAAGGGGAGGGGCTTATGTGACGGCGCGCGGCGGGGGAACACACAGCTATTGAAATGAAAGCTGTGATGTTCCCTGCTCTGATCAACCAGCCTCCTCTCTTCCCCTTCACAGGTAGGCTGCATGGTGGGCACATGCTGCATGGGACAGGTAGGCTGCATGGTGGGTACAGGCTGCATTGGACACATACTTCATGGTGGGCACAGGCTGCATTGGACACAGGCTGCATGGGACACAGGCTACAGGGTGGGTACAGGTTGCATTGGTGGGCACAGGCTGCATTGGTGGGCACTAGGGATGAGCTTCGAGTTTGAGTCAAACCCATATTCGACTCGAACATCATCTGTTCGGCCGTTCGCCGAATTTCGAACATTATGGGCCGTTCGCGCCAAATTCGAGTGGCGTGTCACGGCCCATAATTCACTGCGGCATCGCAGTGCATTGCTGGCTGATGATTGGCCAAGTATGCACTATGACCCGCATGCTTTGGCCAAACACAGCGCGGAAAAAACGGAGAGCCATAATTGGCCAAAGCCAGGGTGGCTTTGGCCAATTATGGCTCAGGGGGTTTAGTACACGCCCCACATTATATAAGGCCGCCTGCATGGCGGCCTTGTGTAGTGTGCTGCGGCGGTGGTTAAAGACAGAGAGAGAGAGAGATAGTGTCATTTAATTTGAGTTAAATAGAGCAGGCAGGCGAGTCAGTTAGCTTCAGTTACAGTGTGTAGAGGATATATATGCATCCTAGGTGTTGTATATATATTTACACACTGTATTCAGTTTAGCTAGATCCGTTCCTGTTATTCTCTATACTGACAGGCAGGCAGGTGATTGTGCTAGCTGCAGTATTTTCACTTAGTGTACTGTGTCCTTTGCACAGTGTGCACCTAAAGCTTACCTGAATACAATTGCTGGTGTTCTGATACAAATACAGGCAGGGAGCTGCAGTATTTTGCTTTAGTGTCCTTTGCACAGTGTGCACCTAAAGCTTACCTCAATACAATTTCTGGTGTTCTGATACAAATACAGGCAGGGAGATTCAGTATTTTGCTTTATTGTCCTTTGCACAGTGTGCACCTAAAGCTTACCTCAATACAATTGCTGGTGTTCTGATACAAATACAGGCAGAGAGCTGCAGTATTTTGCTTTAGTGTCCTTTGCACAGTGTGCACCTAAAGCTTACCTCAATACAATTGCTGGTGTTCTGATACAAATACAGGCAGGGAGCTGCAGTATTTTGCTTTAGTGTCCTTTGCACAGTGTGCACCTAAAGCTTACCTCAATACAATTGCTGGTGTTCTGATACAAATACAGGCAGGGAGCTGCAGTATTTTGCTTTAGTGTCCTTTGCACAGTGTGCACCTAAAGCTTACCTCAATGCAATTGCTGGTGTTCTGATACAAATACAGGCAGGGAGCTGCAGTATTTTGCTTTAGTGTGCTTTGCACAGTGTGCACCTAAAGCTTACCTCAATACAATTGCTAGTATTCTGATACAAATACAGGCAGGGAGCTGCAGTATTTTGTTTTAGTGTCCTTTGCACAGTGTGCACCTAAGGCTTACCTCAATACAATTGCTGGTGTTCTCATACAAATACCACAGGCAGGGAGCTGCAGTATTTTCAGTTAGTGCACTGTGTCCTCTGCACAGTGTGCAACTAAAGCTAACTGAAGACAATTGCTGGTGTTCTCATACTAATAATACTACAGGCAGGCAGTTGATTCTGCTAGCTGCAGTATAATAAGTATATACAATCAGGTCCATAAATATTGGGACATTGACACAATTCTAATCTTTTTGGCGCTATACACCACCATAATGGATTTAAAATAAAACCAACAAGATGTGCTTTAACTGCAAACTTTCAGCTTTAATTTGGTGGTATTTACATCCAAATCAGGTGAACGGTTTGACAATTGGCTGCTCAGCTGTTCCATGGCCAGGTGTGTGTTATTCCCTCATTATCCCATTTACAAGGAGCAGATAAAAGGTCCAGAGTTAATTTCAAGTGTGCTATTTGCATTTGGAATCTGTTGCTGTCAACTCTCAATATGAGATCCAAAGAGCTGTCACTATCAGTGAAGGAAGCCATCATTAGGCTGAAAAAAAAAAAAAAATCAGAGAGATAGCAAAAATATTAGGTGTGGCCAAATCAACTGTTTGGAACATCCTTAAAAAGAAAGAACGCACTGGTGAGCTCAGCAACACCAAAAGACCCGGAAGACCACAAAAAACAACTGTGGTGGATGACTGAAGAATTCTTTCCCTGGTGAAGAAAACACCCTTCACAACAGTTAGCCAGATCAAGAACACTCTCCAGGAGGTAGGTGTATGTGTGTCAAAGTCAACAATCGAGAGAAGACTTCACCAGAGTGAATATAGAGGGTTCACCACAAGATGTAAACCATTGGTCAGCTTCAAAAACAGGAAGGCCAGATGAGAGTTTGCCAAACAACATCTAAAAAAGCCTTCACAGTCCTGGAACAACATCCTATAAACAGATGAGACCAAGATCAACTTGTACCAGAGTGATGGGAAGAGAAGGGTATGGAGAAGGAAAGGAACTGCTCATGATCCAAAGCATACCACCTAATCAGTGAAGCATGGTGGTGGTATTTTAATGGCGTGGGCATATATGGCTGCCAATGGAACTGGTTCTCTTGTATTTATTGATGATGTGACTGCTGACAAAAGCAGCAAGATAAATTCTGAAGTGTTTCGGGCAATATTATCTGCTCATATTCAGCCAAATTCTTCAGAACTCATTGGACGGCGCCTCACAGTGCAGATGGACAATGACCCGAAGCATACTGCGAAAGCAACCAAAGAGGTTTTTAAGGGAAAGAAGTGGAATGTTATGCAATGGCCAAGTCAATTACCTGACCTGAATCCGATTGAGCATGCATTTCACTTGCTGAAGACAAAACTGAAGGGAAAATGCCCAAGAACAAGCAGGAACTGAAGACAGTTGCAGTAGAGGCCTGGCAGAGCATCACCAGGGATGAAACCCAGCGTCTGGTGATGTCTATGCATTCCAGACTTCAGGCTGTAATTGACTGCAAAGGATTTGCAACCAAGTATTAAAAAGTGATTTATGATTGTTAAAGTTTGATTTATGATTGTTAATCTGTGCCATTACTCTTGGTCCCTTAAAAAGTGTGAGGCACATATGCAAACTGTTGTAATTCCTACACCGATCACCTGATCGTTTCATTTCAAATCCATTGTGGTGGCATATAGAGCCAAAAATAATAGAATTGTGTCGATGTCCCAATATTTATGGACCTGACTGTATATACATCCCAGCTTTGTGCAGCTACATCTCCCTGCAGGCCATTAGTATGTCTGGAAGGAAAACAAGGAGAGGCAGACAGTCACAAGCCAATAAAAGAGGACAAGCAGGCTCTGTGTCTAGAGGCAACAGTGCTGGTCGTGGACACAGTGCATCCTCATCAACACGTGGCCGTGGGACACGCTTGTCCTTTTTTTCGGCAGCTGGCCGTGTTGAGCCGTAACTTGGTAGAGGGGATGACCAAGCCGTCCTCATCCTCCTCATCCTCTCTCACCCAGGCACAGGGTACTTTGTCTGGCAAAGCAGCTGCCAAAGCAGACATGCTCCAGGAGGATGCCCAGCACTTTGAAGGCTCCGATGATGGTACCCAGCTAGAGGAAGGCAGTAACGTGAGCCCAGAGAGAAGGGGTGCCCAATAAGGACAGCAATCTGGCAGTCATGTTCCCCCAGCTGCAGCATACTGCCAGGTTTGCTACAGTGTTGAAGAGGGAGGGGATGATGAGGTCACGGACTCTACGTGGGTGCCTGATAGGAGAGAGGAGGAGAAGGAGGAGGAGGAGGCACATCTCCAACTAGGAAGGATGCCCTCCAGGGGCCAGCTTAAGGGCAGCACACCGACAGCATCACACCGCAGAGCTCCGCATGTGCAGGCCGCTGCTGTCTCTGCGCGTTATTCCAAAAGTTCTTTTGTGTGGGCCTTTTTTGAGACTAATGCATCAGATCGCAGCGCTGCTATTTGCAACATATGTCTCTGGCGTTTCTCGCGTGGCCAAAACATCACCCGCTTGGGCACCACACGCTCAGACATATGTCGACCTGCCATGCAGTTCTTTGGCAAGCACACCTAAAAGACCCACACCAAAGAACAAATCGGACCTCTCCTTGCTCCTCATCAGCTGGGATCTCCCACCCCACTATACCTTCAGTCCTCTCTGAAACCTGCACTGAGAGGAATGAAGGTGTAGAATTAGGTGTGTCACAGCCAAGTACTTGCGGGCAATCTGCTATCGGTACACCAACGTCAGATTGTACCAGGCAAATTTCCCCACCCCAGCTGCTGCACCGCCGAAAGAAGTTCGCTCCCAGCCATCCACATGCCCAGCTTGGCTAAATTGCTAGCACTTCAACTGCTGCCTTTTCAGTTGATAGACTCTGCCCCCTTCCGTGAGTTTGTGGAATGTGCGGTTCCTCTGTGGCAGGTTCCCAAACGCCACTTTTTCTCACGGAAGGCGATTCCGGCTCTCTACCGGCATGTGGAAGGCAATGTCTTGGCCTCGCTGGACAGGGCGGTCAGCGGTAAGGTGCATATTACCGCTGACTTATGGTCCAGCAGGCATGGACAGGGACGTTACCTATCTTTCACGGCGCATTGGGTGACTCTGCTGGCAGCTGGTGAGGATGCAGGACAAGGTGCAGTAGTGTTGGAGGTTGTTCCGCCACCACGCCTTCAAAATGCTACTACTGGTGATTCTGACACACCTCTCTCCTCCATCCTCTCCTCTCCTTCTTCCTCCATGGCCTCTTCCTGTGCTTTGTCCTCGGAACCAGCGGTGCTCCGTAGGCGTTAAAGGGGCTATGCAAGTACGCAGGCAAAGGGATGCAATGCGGTGCTTGAGCTGGTGTGCTTGGGGGACAGGAGTCACACTGGGGCAGAGATTCTGTCAGCTCTGCAGGAGCAGGCTCAGAGGTGGTTGACGCCACACCAGCTTAAGCCAGGAATGGTGGTTTCCGACAATGGCACCAACCTCCTCTCCGCCCTCCGACAGGGACACCTGACCCATGTGCCCTGTTTGGCTCACGTCCTTAACTTGGTGGTGCAGCGGTTCTTGGGCAGGTACCCGGGCTTAGGGGATGTCATGAGGCAGGCCAGGAAAGTCTGTGTGCATTTCCGCCTGTCATATAATGAAAGTGCTCGGCTGGCTGACCTGCAAAAGGAATTTAACCTGCCCAAGAACCGCCTAATCTGTGACATGCCCACCAGGTGGAACTCAACGTTAGCCATGCTGCAGCGGCTGCACATGCAGCAGAGGGCCATCAATAAGTATCTTTGCCAATATTGCACCAGGACAGGGTCAGGGGAGCTTGTTTTTTTTTCCACGCCAGTGGGTCATGATCAGGGATGCATGCACTGTTTGAGGAGGCCACGAGGATGGTGAGCAGTGACAGTGCATGCATCAGTGACACTGTCCCTCTTGTCCACCTGTTGGAGCACACGCTGCGTGGAATAATGGACAGGGCACTTGAGGCAGAACAGAGGGAGGAAGAGGAGGACTTCCTTACCTCTCAAGGCCCCCTTTATCCAGACAGTGTTTCTGCTGGCCCGCCTATCACACAAGAAGAGGAGGAGGAGGATTGTGTCAGCATGGAGGTGGAGCCTAGCACTCAGCATCAGCAGCAGTCTTCAAGGGATCAATTACTGTCCCAAGACACCCATGGACTTGTACGTGGCTGGGAGGAGGTGGCTGTGGATCATGTCGTCCTGAGTGACCCAGAGGACTCCAGACCAAATGCCTCAGCAAACCTACGCTGCATGGCCTTTCTGATCCTGCAAAGCCTGCGGAAGGATCCTTGTATTCGTGCTATCAAGGAGAGGGATCATTACTGGCTGGCAACCCTCCTTGATCCACGTTACAAGGGTAAGGTTGCAGACCTTATCTTGCCGTCGCAGAGGGAGCAGAGGATGAAACATCTTCGGGAGGCCTTGCAGAAAGGTCTGTGCAACGCGTTCCCAGAGACTGGGAGGTTACAAATTCCTGGTCCTGGACAACGTGTTGCTGAGGCTTCGGTCAGTCAAAGAAGGAGCGGTGGAGAAGGTGGCCGTCTGACCGATGCGTTCAGACAATTTTTTAGTCCGCAGACCCAAGGTATGATCGGTTCCAGCAACCATCGCCAGCGTCTGGTTTACATGGTGCAGGAATACCTAAGGGCAAGATTAGACTTGGACAGCTTTCCCACCGAAAATACTCTAGGTTACTGGGTCTTGAGGATGGATCACTGGCCAGAGCTTTCACAGTATGCAATTGAGCTACTGGCCTGTCCTGCATCCAGCGTTCTTTCGGAATGCACATTCAGTGCTGCTGGAGGCTTTGTAACCGATCACAGGGTGCGCCTGTCCACCGACTCTGCCGATCGGCTGACCTTCATAAAAATTAATCAGTCTTGGATCACCACCAGCTACCAAGCACCTGATGCTGATGTAACCGAATACTTTTTTTGGAAATGTCAGATCCCTTCAAGACTGCCTATGCTGATGCTGAGTGACTATCCTGTTATGCTGAGTGACTGTCCTCTTCCTCCTCAATGATCATGCTGATAGCTTGTAAGAACATTTTTGGTTCTGGGCACCGCCACCAGTGCCTAAGGCCCAATTTTTCAGCCCCTGTTTACAGGGGAGTGTAAATAAAATTTTTGATGAAATACTTTGCAGCAGGGCTCATTCCTGCGCTCCAACTAGAGTATCTGTGAGGGGTTGCAGTGTTGTGGCACCAGTGCCTAAGGCCCAATTTTTCAGCCCCTGTTTAACAGGGGCGTGTAATTACAATATTTTATGCAATACTTTGCAGCAGGGCTCATTCCTGCACTCCAACTAGAGTATCTGTGAGGGGTTGCAGTGTTGTGGCACCAGCACCAGTGCCTAAGGCCCAATTTTTCTGCCCCTGTTTAACAGGGGCGTGTAATTAAAATTTTTGATGCAATACTTTGCAGCAGGGCTCATTCCTGCGCTCCAACTAGAGTATCTGTGAGGGGTTGCAGTGTTGTGGCACCAGTGCCTAAGGCCCAATTTTTATGCCCCTGTTCAACAGGGGCATGTAATTACAATTCTTGATCTAATATTTCACAGAAGGGCCCATTCCTGCGCCCACCAAGAGTAACTGTGAGGGCTTACAATGTTGTGGCAACACCCACCACCATCACCACCACCAATGGCCCAATTTTTCTGCCCCTGTTCAACAGGGGTTTGTAATTACAATTCTTGATCTAATATTTCACAGCTGGGCCCATTCCTGCGCCCACCAAGAGTAACTGTGAGGACTTACAGTGTTGTGGCACCTGCACCACCACCACCACCACCACCAAAGGCCCAATTTTTCCTACCACTGTTCAACAATGGCATGTAATTACAATTCTTGATATAATAGTTCACGGCAGGGTGTTCCAGTGCCCACCAAGAGTAACTGTGAGGGCTTACAGTGTTGTGGCAACACCAACACCTAAGGGCTAAATTTCTGCAGAGTATATACGGCAGGCCCCTACTTTCAAACATCCAACTTACAAACGACTCCTACTTGCAAACGGAAGGAGACAACAGGAAGTGAGAGGAAATCTACCCCTAGGAAGGGAAATTCTCTCCTGTAGGAGTTATTATGGGAAAAAGGTGTCTCCTCTCCACTGATGCTTTATCACCAATCCTTGTTTCACTAAAACCCCCAAATTTTCAAAAAACATTTGTCATTGGGACGGAAAGTGAGGTGAAATGTTCTGAACAGGTGCACAGACAGCAAAACAAATGTTACAGGGGTGATAACCCTTCCCTATATTTTCCAAAAAGCTTAAAAATAGATTTTTTGGCTGGAGTTACACTTTAAAAATGTACCAGTTCAAAATTACAAACAGATTCTACGTAACAACAAACCTACAGTAGTCCCTGTCTTGTTTGCACCGCCTGTATACTGCTGTTCAGAGTATATAGGGCCTGGGGGCCCCACGCCTTTCCTTTTTTTCATTTGGGTGCGGGATTCCCCTTAATATCCATACAAGACCCAAAGGGGCTGGTAATGGGCTGGGGGGTACCCATGCCATTTTTCTCAAGGATTTTCATCCATATTGCCGGGACCAGACATTACATTAAAGCCGCAAGCAGTTTTAAATTACTTTTTTTCCTTTAGAAATGTCATTTTGTGCAGGGACAGTTCTAAACACGGGAAACACGTGCCGCTTCACAGGCATACTATAGACACCCCCCAGGTACGATATTTAAAGAAATATTTCACTTTTTTTTTTTCACTTTAAGCATCATTAAAATCACTGCTCCCGAAAAAACTGCAGTTTTTAAAACTTTTTTTTGCATTGATACATGTCCCCTGGGGCAGGACTCGGGTCCCCAAACCATTTTTAGGACAATAACTTGCATATTAGCCTTTATAATTAGCACTTTTGATTTCAAACATTCGAGTCCCATGGAGGTTCTAAAGTTTGCGCAAACTTTCGGTCCGTTCGCAGGTTCTGGTGCGAACCGAACTGGGGGGTGTTCGGCTCATTCCTAACGGGCACAGGCCTCATTGGTGGACACGGGCAGGCTGCATTGGTGGACACGGATAAAGTTGTTAATATTTTTATAACTTAATTCTGCATAAAACATTTAAGTGCCATTTCATGAGATAATTTATGAGGGCGGGTATAGGGGTGGGATTAGGGGCGGGCAGGATAGGGGTTGGGCGGGGCAACTGGTGGCGAGTAACGCTTGAGGCCTGGCTAGTAGCTCAGGACTTGAAATTTTGAGCCCTGTGTATATAAAGATATACAGTCAGGTCCATAAATATTGGGACATCGACACAATTCTAATCTTTTTGGCTCTATACACCACCGCAATGGATTTAAAATGAAACAAACAAGATGTGCTTTAACTGCTTTAATTTGGTGGTATTTACATCCAAACCAGGTGAACGGTGTAGGAATTACAACAGTTTGTATATGTGCCTCCAACTTTTTAAGGGACCTAAAGTAATGGGACAATTGGCTACTCAGCTGTTCCATGGCCAGGTGTGTGTTATTCCCTCATTATCCCATTTACAAGGAGCAGATAAAAGGTCCAGGGTTCATTTCAAGTGTGCTATTTGCATTTGGAATCTGTTGCTGTCAACTCTCAATATGAGATCCAAAGAGCTGTCACTATCAATGAAGCAAACCATCATTAGGCTGAAAAAACAAAACAAACACATCAGAGAGATAGCAAAAACATTAGGTGTGGCCAAATCAACTGTTTGGAACATCCTTAAAAAGAAACAACGCACCGGTGAGCTCAGCAATACCAAAAGACCCGGAAGACCACGGAAAACAACTATGGTGGATGACCGAAGAATTCTTTCCCTGGTGAAGAAAACACCCTTCACAACAGTTGGCCAGATCAAAAACACTCTCCAGGAGGTAGGTGTATGTGTGTCAAAGTCAACAATCAAGAGAAGACTTCACCAGAGTGAATATAAAGGGTTCACCACAAGATGTAAACCATTGGTGAGCCTCAAAAACAGGAAGGCCAGATGAGAGTTTGCCAAACAACATCTAAAAAAGCCTTCACAGTTCTGGAACAACATCCTATGGACAGATGAGACCAATATCAACTTGTACCAGAGTGATGGGAAGAGAAGAGTATGGAGAAGGAAAGGAACTGCTCATGATCCAAAGCATACCACCTCATCAGTGAAGCATGGTGGTGGTAGTGTCATGGCGTGGGCATATATGGCTGCCAATGGAACTGGTTCTCTTGTATTTATTGATGATGTGACTGCTGACAAAGCCAGCAAGATGAATTCTGAAGTGTTTCGGGGCAATATTATCTGCTCATATTCAGCCAAATGCTTCCGAACTCATTGGACGGCGCTTCACAGTGCAGATGAACAACGACCCAAAGCATACTGCGAAAGCAACCAAAGAGTTTTTTAAGAAAAATAAGTGGAATGTTATGCAATGGCCAAGTCAATCACCTGACCTGAATCCGATTGAGCATGCATTTCACTTGCTGAAGACAAAACTGAAGGGAAAATGCCCCAAGAACAAGCAGGAATGAACTGAAGACAGTTGCAGTAGAGGCCTGGCAGAGCATCACCAGGGATGAAACCCAGCGTCTGGTGATGTCTATGCATTCCAGACTTCAGGCTATAATTGACTGCAAATGATTTGCAACCAAGTATTAAAAAGTGAGGTCCTAGGTCCGGATCGCTTCCTGTTGTGGCAGGCAGTCTGGCAGTGTGACAGACCGCAGAGCAGAGCAGACCATGGAAGAACAGCAGTGAGGCCGCGTACACACGACCGGTTTTCTCTGCAAAAAACGACAAGAAAACTGCCGGGAGAGCTTTCTTGCCGAGAAAACCGGCTGTGTGTACACGGGTTTCAGTTTTCTCGT
Organism: Rana muscosa; assembly: GCA_029206835.1. Lineage (NCBI taxonomy): Eukaryota > Metazoa > Chordata > Amphibia > Anura > Ranidae > Rana > Rana muscosa. Next base: position 180,127,440 of record CM055118.1, on the reverse strand, counting down.
CAAGAAAACTGCCCAGATTCCCTGACGAGAAAAAAGACACCCTGCGGTCTTTTTTCTCGTCGAGAATCTCGTTGGCCTGTTTCTCGACGAGAAACCCGAGCGTGTGTACACTTACCTGTCGCCGTGGAAACCCACGCATGCTCGAAATGACTTTGACGCATGCGCGGTAGCTTCCTAGGCATAGGCATAGGGTGTAGCAAGATGGCGGCGACGGCATCGAATGTGACGAGCACACGCTCGTCGTAGTCGATGACGTCACTGTGTGCATGCCATTCAAAAGAACGGCGGTTCTTTTGAATTGTACGTGTGTACACTCTGCCGGGACAAGTTTCTTGTCAAGATTCTCGTCAGGAAAAACAACGTTTTTTTCCTGACAAGAATCTCGGCCGTGTGTACAGGGCTTGAGGGTTATTATTACACCAAGCGGATGTTCAGTGGTAAACCCCATTAAAGATAGAGGTCATACAGCGCTAGGAGATGCCATACCGGGGAATGACCAGAGCACACGCCGGATTCACCAATTAAGATCTTTATATGCTGTTACCTTACAGCAGTAAGGTAAGGGGACATCCACACTAACCACAAGGGAAATAGGAAATTTCCCTCTTCCCTTCAACAACGACACTTCACTTTGGATTATCTGGCACAAGTACCGTCACCAATTGTTTTCTAAAGCAGTCACAGTTTTTTGCACAAGAACACAGATCATCGCTTTGTTTTGATTTTTGCCATTGGAATGACTTTTATTATAGCATTTATGTTTTGTGATATTTCAGCAACAGTCTGAGGATTTGTTTGGTGCATGTTCACAGCTGCACTCAGCACCTTATTATTATTGTCACCTTGGATCCATTCATCTTTGTTTATATTATTCCTGATGTTATGTTTTGATATCGATCACCTTTTTGTTTATTAGGTGCACTTATTATTATCTTCATCTGCCTTTTTCCCATCCCCTACTTAGCACAACATTATCTCTTTTTTACCTCTTTGGTAGCGCGGTAATACCACACCTATTCAAGTTTTATGGAATGTTCACCTCTGACACCACCACAACATACGTGAGTTTGTTCAAATATTTCAATATATATATCTAGTTCATACCCATGCTACATTGTTTATTGTTGTATATTTACCTTGACCCTTACTTTTGTAACAATTATGTCATAGATATACGATTGAGCGTCTTATAGCATCCCTGAAGAAGGAGATACTGACACTCTGAAATGCGTCGGGTGAAGGAGGATCTCATTTGCTGTGTTTTGAATATGGTGACATTGTACACAGAATTGTAATCATTCCATTTCCACTGTGTTTCATTTTTTTAAATACTATGTTTAATAAATTATACTTTTTTGTAAACCACATACTTTCATATATTTAAGATTCACATAAGTGCCCTAAAAGTCCACCCTAGGGGTAAATTTTTGTTCAGATTTCTTGGATGTGGCACTACATGAAGATATAATCACCGATACAATTGTCCATGTCTATTTATGAGGTATACTCTGCCCCCTGCCAGTTTATTACTGGGGATTGGCTGAGGACTCATAAATATGCTCCTCCTTACCCTTTAGTTCTAGAAGATTCTCCAACCTTCTAGACCAGAGAGAGACACCAGAGAGCTGCCAGAATGAGTCATCCAGCCCTGACCCAGATTCCATGGCTCAGGCTTCGTCCTGAGCCAAACTATATTTTACCTACACTAACTTCTAGCCAGGGATGAGCTGAACACCCCCCTGTTCGGTTCGCACCAGAACCTGCGAACAGACAGAATGTTTGCGTGAACTTTAGAACCCTATTAAATACAATGGACTCGAACGTTCGAAATCTAAAGTGCTAATTATAAAGGCTTATATGCAAGTTATTGTCCTAAAAAGTGTTTGGGGACCCGGGTCCTGCCCCAGGGGACATGTATCAATGCAAAAAAAAAAGTTTTAAAAACAGCCGTTTTTTCGGGAGCAGTGATTTTAATAATGCTTAAAATTAAAAAATAAAAGTGAAATATTCCTTTAAATTTCGTACCTGGGGGGTGTGTATGATATGCATGTAAAGTGGCGCACGTTTCCCGTGCTTAGAACTGTCCCTGCATAAAATGTCATTTTTGAAGGAAAAAAAGTCATTTAAAACTCACTCGCGGCTATTAATGAATTGTCTGCTCCCGGCAATACATACAAAAGTCATTGATAAAAATAAAAAAAAAGCGTGGGGGTCCCCCAGAATTCAATTACCAGGCCCTTCAGGTCTGGTATAGATATTAAGGGGAACCCTGCCGCAAATTTAAAAAAAATGCGTGCGGTTCCCCCAAATATCCATACCAGGCCCTTCAGATCTGGCATGGATTTTAAGGGGAACTCCACCCCAAATTAAAAAAAAATGGCGTGGAGTCCCCCTAAAAATCCATACCAGACCCTTATCCGAGCACGCAACCTGGCAGGCCGCAGGAAAAGAGGGGGGGACGAGAGAGCGCCCCCCCCCTCCTGAACCGTACCAGGCCACATGCCCTCAACATGGGGACGATGTCCCCATGTTGATGGGGACAAGGGCCTCATCCCCACAACCTTTGCCCGGTGGTTGTGGGGGTCTGCGGGCGGGAGGCTTATCGGAATCTGGAAGACCCCTTTAACAAAGGGAACCCCCAGATCCCGCCCCCCCTATGTGAATTGGTATGGGGTACATTGTACCCCTACCATTTCACAAAGAAAGTGTCAAAAAATGTAAAAAAAAACACACACACCTTGGAAAAAAAACATTCCAGCGGTGAAATCCAGTGTCCCGTGGCGATCCGATGTCCAGCGCTGTCCGTCATTGGCTGAGCCTGAGCGGACCTGATGGGGAACTTCCTCCGCAGTCTATTACATGTATAGACCCACCCCTTCTAAAGTTCCCCATCAGGTCCGCTCAGCCAATGACTTGTGTAAGGCTGAGGACCTGATGGGGAACATGAGAAGGGGCAGGTCTATACATGTATTACACAGTGAGGGAAGTTCCCCATCAGGTCCGCCCCCTCGGTATGTCAGACCGCGCCCACGTCTCTGGCCTGAGCGGACCTAATGGGGAACTTCCTTCACTGTGTAAATTTTAATTACACAGTGAAGGAAGTTCCCCGCTCAGGCCAATGACGTAGGCGCGGTCTGACATACCGAGGGGGCGGACCTGATGGGGAACTTCCCTCACTGTGTAATACATGTATAGACCCGCCCCTTCTCACGTTCCGCATCAGGTCCTCAGCCTTACACCGAGTCATTGGCTGAGCGGACCTGATGGGGAACTTTAGAAGGGGCGGGTCTATACATGTAATAGACTGCGGAGGAAGTTCCCCATCAGGTCCGCTCAGGCTCAGCCAATGACGGACAGCGCTGGACATCGGATCACCGCGGGACACTGGATTTCAACGCTGGAATGTCTGGTATAAATTTTTGGGGGGACTCCACGCCATTTAAAAAAAAATTTGGGGTGGAGTTCCCCTTAAAATCCATGCCAGATCTGAAGGGCCTGGTATGGATATTTGGGGGAACCGCACGCATTTTTTTAAAAAATATGCGGCGGGGTTCCCCTTAATATCTATACCAGACCTGAAGGGCCTGGTAATTGAATTCTGGGGGACCCCCACGCTTTTTTTTTTTTTTTTTATCAATGACTATTGTATGTATTGCCGGGAGCCGACAATTCATTAATAGCCGCGAGTGAGTTTTAAATGACTTTTTTTCCTTCAAAAATGACATTTTATGCAGGGACAGTTCTAAGCACGGGAAACATGCGCCACTTTACATGCATATCATACACACCCCCTAGGTACGAAATTTAAAGGAATATTTCACTTTTATTGTTTCACTTTAAGCATTATTAAAATCACCGCTCCCGAAAAAATTGGCGTTTTTAAAACTTTTTTTTGCATTGATACATGTCCCCTGGGGCAGGACCCGGGTCCCCAAACACTTTTTATGACAATAACTTGCATATAAGCCTTTATAATTAGCACTTTAGATTTCTCCCATAGACTTTTCGAATTTGCCGCGAACACCCCAATTTGTTCGCTGTTCGGCGAACGGGCGAACAGGCAATGTTCGAGTCGAACATAAGTTCGACTCGAACTCGAAGCTCATCCCTACTTCTAGCACACATTAGAGGGTGCTGCATATGACATAAAATTACAGTACATTTTGTAATCTTGGGGGGTGTTTAGCTCAGTGTTAGATGCTATTTTTGTGCAGTGAGTCCATGTCTTACCATCATTATTGTTAAGGGCTTGGTAGTCCACTTTAAAAAAAAAAGGAAATACAAAAAATAAATAAAAAAATTATTCCCATACAGGGGTTTCAACTTCATTCAGCAAACATAAATGAAAATATACCAAGCCACCTGGCTCTCTGGTCAGCTATACCTCTGCTTGCTCCCAACAGAGAATTTTGGATTTCCTCCAGCCCGCCTGGACTCACTGGCTTCCGTAGCTTCCTCAGTCTCCCAGACTTTCGTAGCTGGCCAGTAGGGATGAGCTCGCTGTTCGAGTCGAACGCATGTTCGAGTCGAACATCGGCTGTTCGCCTGTTCAGCAAAGCCAGAACTTTGTGGGCCGTTTGTGCCATATTCGTGTGGCGCGAATGGGACATAATGCACTGCGCCATCGCAGTGCATTGCTGGCTGATGATTGGCCAAGCATGCACTGTGACCCCGCATGCTTGGCCAATCACAGCACCGGCAGCGAGGAGAGGCATAATTGGCCACAGGCAGGATGCCTGTGGCCATTTATAGCTCAGGGCGGTTTAGTACATGCCCCACACTATAAAAGGCCGCCAGCGCGGCGGCCTTGTGTAGTGTATTGGCATACAGGGAGAGAGTAGGATAGGCAGGGACAGTGTCAGTGTTATTGTCATATGTGCTTAACCTAGCGCAGTTACAGTGAGTGTAGTGTGTTGGCGTGCAGGGAGAGAGCAGGATAGGCAGGGACAGTGTCAGTGGCATCTTTGCTTTACCTAGCGCAGTTACAGTGGGTGTAGTGTGTTGGCGTGCAGGGAGAGAGCAGGATAGGCAGGGATAGTGTCAGTGTCATCTTTGCTTGTTAACCTGCAGCAGTTACAGTGGGTGTAGTGTGCCTCCTGCACAGTATACACCTGAAGATACCCCTTATTGCTGGTGTTGGTGTTGTTCTGTTGTGTAACACAGGCATCTGCAAGCAGTTACAGTGGGTGTAGTGTGCCTCCTGCACAGTATACACCTGAAGCTACCCCTTATTTCTGGTGTTGTTCTGTTGTGTAACACAGGCATCTGCAGCAGTTACAGTGGGTGTAGTGTGCCTCCTGTACAGTATACTCCTGAAGCTACCCCTTATTGCTGGTGTTGGTGTTGTTCTGTTGTGTAACACAGGCATCTGCAAGCAGTTACAGTGGGTGTAGTGTGCCTCCTGCACAGTATACACCTGAAGCTACCCCTTATTGCTGGTGTTGTTCTGTTGTGTAAAACCGGCATCTGCAGCAGTTACAGTGGGTGTAGTGTGCCTCCTGCACAGTATACCCCTGAAGCTACCCCTTATTGCTGGTGTTGTTCTGTTGTGTAACACAGGCATCTGCAAGCAGTTACAGTGGGTGTAGTTTGCCTCCTGCCCAGTATACACCTGAAGCTACCCCTTATTGCTGGTGTTGTTCTGTTGTGTAACACAGGAATCTGCAGCCGTTACAGTGGGTGTAGTGTGCCTCCTGCACAGTATACTCCTGAAGCTACCCCTTATTGCTGGTGTTGTTCTGTTGTGTAACACAGGCATCTGTAAGCAGTTACAGTGGGTGTAGTGTGCCTCCTGCACAGTATACACCTGAAGCTACCCCTTATTGCTGGTGTTGTTCTGTTGTGTAACACAGGCATCTGCAGCAGTTACAGTGGGTGTAGTGTGCTTCCTGCACAGTATACTCCTGAAGCTACCCCTTATTGCTGGTGTTGGTGTTGTTCTGTTGTGTAACACAGGCATCTGCAAGCAGTTACAATGGGTGTAGTGTGCCTCCTGCACAGTATACACCTGAAGCTACCCCTTATTGCTGGTGTTGTTGTGTTGTGTAACACAGTCATCTGCAGCAGTTACAGTGGGTGTAGTGTGCCTCATGCACAGTATACACCTGAAGCTACCCCTTATTGCTGGTTTTGTTCTGTTGTGTAACACAGGCATCTGCAGCAGTTACAGTGGGTGTAGTTTGCCTCCTGCACAGTATACTCCTGAAGCAACCCTTTATTGCTGGTGTTGGTGTTGTTCTGTTGTGTAACACAGGCATCTGCAAGCAGTTACAGTGGGTGTAGTGTGCCTCCTGCACAGTATACACCTGAAGCTACCCCTTATTGCTGGTGTTGTTCTGTTGTGTAACACAGGCATCTGCAGCAGTTACAGTGGGTGTAGTGTGCTTCCTGCACAGTATACTCCTGAAGCTACCCCTTTCTGCTGGTGTTGGTGTTGTTCTGTTGTGTAACACAGGCATCTGCAAGCAGTTACAGTGGGTGTAGTGTGCCTCCTGCACAGTATACACCTGAAGCTACCCCTTATTGCTGGTGTTGTTCTGTTGTGTAACACAGGCATCTGCAGCAGTTACAGTGGGTGTAGTGTGCTTCCTGCACAGTATACTCCTGAAGCTACCCCTTATTGCTGGTGTTGGTGTTGTTCTGTTGTGTAACACAGGCATCTGCAGCAGTTACAGTGGGTGTAGTGTGCTTCCTGCACAGTATACTCCTGAAGCTACCCCTTATTGCTGGTGTTGGTGTTGTTCTGTTGTGTAACACAGGCATCTGCAAGCAGTTACAGTGGGTGTAGTGTGCCTCCTGCAGAGTATACACCTGAAGCTACCCCTTATTGCTGGTGTTGTTGTGTTGTGTAACACAGGCATCTGCAGCAGTTACAGTGGGTGTAGTGTGCCTCCTGCACAGTATACACCTGAAGCTACCCCTTATTGCTGGTGTTGGTGTTGTTCTGTTGTGTAACACAGGCATCTGCAAGCAGTTACAGTGGGTGTAGTGTGCCTCCTGCACAGTATACACCTGAAGCTACCCCTTATTGCTGGTGTTGTTCTGTTGTGTAACACAGGCATCTGCAAACAGTTACAATGGGTGTAGTGTGCCTCCTGCACAGTATACACCTGAAGCTACCCCTTATTGCTGGTTTTCCCATCTCCCTGCAGGCCATTAGTATGTCTGGAAGGCCAACAAGGAGAGGCAGACAGTCACAAGCCAATAAAAGAGGGCAAGCAGGCTCTGTGTCTAGGGGCAACAGTGCTGGTCGTGGACGCGGTGCATCGTCATCAGCATGTGGCCATGGGACACGCTTGTCCTTATTTTCGGCAGCTGGACGTGTTGAGCCGCATCATGCTGAAGACTTGGTAGAGTGGATGACCAAGCCCTCCTCATCCTCCTCATCCTCTCTCACTCAGGCTCAGGGTACTGGCAAAGCAGCTGCCAACGCGTCCTCTTCCCTCGTATCAATGTCATCAGTCACTCCTTCCCTAGACCCACCATGTCCTCCTGAGGAGTCACCCTAACTGTTTGAGCACAGTGTTAGGTACATGCTCCAGGAGGATGCCCAGCGTTTTGAAGGCTCTGATGATGATACCCAGCTGGAGGAAGGCAGTAACGTGAGTGCAGAGAGAGGGGATGCTCAAGAAGGACAGCAATCTGACAGTCATGTTCCACCAGCTGCAGCATACTGCCAGGTTTGCTCCAGTGATCAAGAGGGAGGGGATGATGAGATCACTGACTCCACGTGGGTGCCTGATAGGAGAGAGGAGGAGGAGGAGACACATCTCCAACATGGCAGGATGCCCTCCGGGGGTCAGCATAAGGGCAGCACACTGACTGAATCACACCGCAGAGCTCCACCTGTGCAGGGCGCTGCCTCTGCGCGTTATTCCAAAAGTTCTTTGGTGTGGGCTTTTTTGAGTCGAGTGCATCAGATCGCACCGCTGCTATTTGCAACATATGTCTGAAGCATATCTCGCGTGGCCAAAACATCAGCCGCTTGGGCACCACATGCTTGATCAGACATATGTTGACCTGCCATGCAGCTAGTTGGCAAGCGTACCTTAAAGACCCACACCAAAGAATAAAGCGGACCTCTCCTTGCTCCTCATCAGCTGGGATCTCCAACCCCACTATACCTTCAGTCCTCTCTGAAACCTGCACTGAGAGGAATGAAGGTGTAGAATTAGGTGTGTCACAGCCAAGTACTTGCGGGCACTCTGCTAGCAGTACACCGATGTCCGATTGTAGCAGGCAAATTTCCCTGCCCCAGCAACTCGACCGTCGAAAGAAGTTCACTCCCAGCCATCCACATGCCCAGCGGTTGAATGCTATCTTGGCTAAATTGCTAGCACTTCAACTGCTGCCTTTTCAGTTGGTAGACTCGGCCCCCTTCCGTGAGTTTGTGCAATGTGCGGTTCCTCAGTGGCAGGTTCCCAAACGCCACTTTTTCTCACGGAAGGCGATTCCGGCTCTCTACCGGCATGTGAAAGGCAATGTCTTGGCCTCGCTGGACAGGGCGGTCAGCGGTAAGGTGCATATTACCACTGACTCATGGTCCAGCAGGCATGGATAGGGACGTTACCTATCTTTCACGGCCCATTGGGTCACTCTTTTGGCAGCTGGGAAGGTTGCAGGACAAGGTGCAGTAGTGTTGGAGGTTGTTCCGCCACCACGCCTCCAAAATGCTACTACTGGTTGTGACACACCTCTCTCCTCCACCCCCTCCTCTTTTTCTTCCTCCATGGCCTCTTCCTGTGCTTTGTCCTCGGAACCAGCGGTGCTACGTAGGCGTTCAAGGGGCTACGCAAGTACGCAGGCAAAAAGATGCCATGCCGTGCTTGCGCTGGTGTGTTTGGGGGACAGGAGCCACACTGGGGCAGAGGTTCTGTCAGCTCTGCAGGGACAGAGCCGAGAGGTGGTTGACGCCACGCCAGCTTAAGCCAGGAATGGTGGTTTGCGACAATGGCACCAACCTCCTCTCCGCCCTCCGACAGGGACAACTGACCCATGTGCCCTGTGTGGCTCACGTCCTTAACCTGGTGGTGCAGCGGTTCTTAGGCAGGTACCCGGGCTTACAGGATGTCCTGAGGCAGGCCAGGAAAGTCTGTGTGCATTTCCGCCGATCATATAATGCCAGTGCTCGGCTGGCTGAGCTGCAAAAGGAGTTCATCAAATAACCATGAATTATGTAATCCAGTGCAGACAGCAGCCTAAATATCTCCGTTAGTGGTAGCAGTGGCATTGTCTCTTAACCACTTCGCGCCCGGGCAATGCTCAAAATACGTCTGCATTGTGGCGCCGAAGTGCTGACTGGACGTCCATGGACGTCCTCCTCTTCCCCCCCCCTGCGCGCCCCCGCGAGTGCGCATCGGGGAAAATCTGTGTTGGCCGTGTCCCTTGGACACAGCCAATCACAGATCGTGCTGAATGGCCAATCACAGAGGCCATTCAGCACTCGATCTCACTATCCAATGAGAGATGATCTCAAATGTAAACATATAAGATCATCTCTCATTGCCGGCTTCTCTCCTCACACAGAGACAGCGTGTGAGGAGAGAGAGAGATCTGTGCTGCAGCTTGTAATAGTGAGTGATAAAATACACACACACACAAGTAAAAAACAGTGCCCACAGTCCCTGCCAGTGCCATCTGCTACCAGTGCCACCTGCCAGGGCCATCTTCCACCTGCCAGGGCCATCTGCCAGGGCCATCTGCCAGTGCCATCTGCTGCCAGTGCCACCTGCCAGTGCCATCTGCTGCCAGTGCCACCTGCCAGTGCCATCTGCCACCGCAATCTGCCACCAGTCCCATCTGCCACCAGTCCCATCTGCCACCAGTGACACCAGTCAGTGCCATCTGTGCCACCTGCCAGTGCCACCTGCCAGTGCCACCTGCCAGTGCCATCTGTGCCACCTGCCAGTGCCATCTGTGCCACCAGTCCCATCTGCCACCAGTCCCAACTACCAGTGCCACCTGCCAGTGCCATCTGCCATCAGTGCCACCTGTCAGTGCCATCTCATCAAATGGCTAAAAGAGTATTCTCAGCCGAGGAGGCGTATGAAATTCTTGCGGCCGACGGGAGCAACGGGGAGCACTCCGATTCGGAGTCCTCCGCATATTCAGATGAGTCTGACGTGGACTACGAGCCTGTCATAAGCAGTGGATCAGTGACGGAGGAGACGCTGACGGCAGAGGAGGAGGAGGAAGAAGAAGAAGAGGAGGAGGGCCCGCCCGCCAGACAAAGGCGTTCTGCTGAGGAGGCAGTGCCATCCACCAGCACCGCAGTGCCATCCACCAGCACCACAGTACCTCGAGAAGCAAGGCCACGTACCAGTGGGGTGTCACCTCAGCCCCAAAGGGTTAGGTCCCATGCCAGCCTTCCCTATTCCCTTCAGTACCCTTTGTGGCTTCCTCCAAATTCAGGAGAAGCCAACATTCCCTCTTTCACTGCCCAGCCAGGAGTCCAGGTGGATACAGAAAACTTTTCCCCAATAGATTTTTTTAATTTAATTTTTACTAACGACATGCTGGCAACAATTGTGGCCCAGTGCAACTTATATGCCCAACAGTTTATAACCAGCAACCCAACGTCCTCTTATGCCCGTCCCTACGTGTGGAAAGCCCTTACAGTGGAGGAGTTTAGGATTTTTTTGGGCCTCACATTCTGCATAGGACTAAATGGAAAAAATCAATTACGTTCATATTGGTCATCCCGCCCCATATATCATATGCCCATCTTTTCCTCAGTAATGCCCAGGTCCAGATATCTAATGATTATGAGATTCCTACACTTCAATGATAATACCCAGTGCCCTCCCCGAAATGACCCAAATTTTGATAAACTTTATAAAATTCGGCCGCTACTAAATTATTTTTCTGAAACCTTCCCCCAGTTGTTTACCCCAGACAAACACATATGCATAGATGAGTCCCTTATCAAATTTTCTGGCAGGCTGGGCATAAAACAATTTATACCCAGCAAAAGGGTCCGCTATGGGGTGAAGCTGTATAAATTGTGCGACAGAGAAACTGGGTATGTGTATGGCTTCATCATATATGAAGGGAAGGACTCCGAACTGAACCCCCCTAATTGCCCAATCTACATTGGAACCAGTGGGAAAGTAGTTTGGGAACTCATAAACCCACTCCTAGAGAAAGGATACCACTTGTATGTGGACAATTTTTATACCAGTTTGCCCCTGTTCCGAAATTTGCACAGAATGAAGACTCCAGCATGCGGCACCGTACGGACGAACCGGAAGGGCTTTCCTCAAAGCCTGGTCACCAAAAAATTGAGAAGAGGGGAGACGGTGAGTTTGCGTAATGAGGAGATTTTGGCTGTGAAGTGGAGGGACAGAAGAGACGTGTACTTGCTTTCTTCCATCCACAACAATGAATTTGTTGAAGTCACCAGGAGGAATGGCCGGATCCAAAAACCCAAATGCATCTACGATTACAATAAGTTCATGGGGGGTGTCGACTTCAACGACCAGATGCTCGAACCCTACCTTTCCACAAGAAGATCATACCAGTGGTATAAGAAAGTTTCAATTTATTTGTTCAATTTGGCCATGTACAACTCATATGTAATATATCGAAAATCCACTAGAAGACCCAAATCCTTCCTTTTCTTCCAGGAGGAAATCACCACTGCCCTTTTATACCCGAACAGCCCACCAGTAAACATAAGATCCGATGTCGTTAGCCGTCTCTCCGAGCGCCACTTCCCAGATAAAATCCCTCCCAGACCAACAGGCCAAAAACGCCAGAAAAAATGCCGGGTGTGCTCCAAAAGAGGAGAGAGAAGAGACACCATGTATCATTGTGCCCAATGTCCTTCAGAACCAGGCCTCTGCATAGTGTGACAGCAGGAAGGTAAAGTCACCTGGTTGCATCCAGGGGGGTAGATATATTTCGCCCAGATTCAGGCTTTACGCCGACTTATACAACTAGGTGGAGTGTTGTATAAGCCCAGCTGAGGCTAGTGGGCTCATGGATGACTCATACCTCTAGGGAGAGGGCTGGGCGTCGTGCAGGCAGGGAGTTGATGAGACCAGCTGAAGCCTGTCAGTTCGTTTAAGGCCTCTATAAAAACTCCCAGCTTCATTAGATGTTAGCTCATGCCTGGAACCAGACCTGTGTGGACTGTCTAGGGAGAGTGAACCCCTGTGCGGTGAGACAAAGCCTGTGTGGCTATTTGCTTGGACATTTAAAACCAGGGACTTAGGGACTAGGACAGCACTAGGCTGATCCCAGTTGTTAGTTAGGAAACCTGTATGTTTAGTCAGAGGTCAACTTGACCAGGATTTATTTTGGTTATGTTTCTTTTGCTTTGCTGTGTTTTGTCACTGTAAATAGAAAATAAACCGCACCTTTTTGATTTTGAAAACCACAACCTCCGTTTGCTGGGCCTGTTTTGTGTGGGGAGCCCATCCCGGGGGTCACACACACCCGCTGCCGAGCTAACCCCCTCACAGTTGGTGGAGAACCAGTGGCAGTTTTTTTTTAAGCCAGCATGGAGGAGATACTGAAGCAGCTGGCTCTAGCAAATGCCAATCAACAGCAGACAAATGCAGGTTTGCAAAAGAGCCTTGCAGCTCATCAACAGAGCCTTGCAGCTCAACAACAGAACTTCGCAGCCCAGCAGCAAGCTCATCAACAGAGCCTTGCAGGCCAGCAGCAGACAAACGCAACTTTGCAACAGAGTCTGGAGGCTCAGCAACGAGCCCAGCAGCAATCTGAGGCCCGCTTCATAGACCTGTTGCAGAAGCAAGAGCAGAGACTACAACAACAGATGGAAGCAGTAATGCAGCAACGTCCGCAGACCAGTGAGGAAAGCCGTCCCACTAATACCGCGTCCTTTGGGGTGAGTCGTTTATTGACAAAAATGACTGGAGAGGATGATCCAGAGGTATTTTTGACCACATTTGAAAGGACCGCTGAAAGAGAAAAGTGGCCTGAGGAGCAGTGGGCTGGACTGGTGGCTCCTCTGTTAACTGGTGAATCGCAGAAAGCTTACTATGACCTAGAGCCTAACCAAGCAAAAGACTATGTGATGCTAAAAGCTGAAATATTGGCAAGGCTGGGTGTCACCCAGGCTGTCCGGGCTCAGCGTGTGCATAACTGGACTTTCCAGCTTGGAAAACCCCCCAGGTCTCAAATGTATGATCTCATTCACCTGAGCAGAAAGTGGCTACAGCCAGAGACTTTGTCCGCACCAAAGATTGTGGAACGTGTTGTAATGGATCGGTTTTTGAGAGCTCTTCCTACTGCCATCCAAAAGTGGGTAAGCCATGGAGACCCAGAGACGGCCGATGGTCTTGTGGATCGTGTGGAGAAATACTTGGCTACAGAGAACCTGACGGCCTCTTCCAGAGACACTCGGACTTTCCACCCTAAGACCAGACCATCCCCAGGGGCGGATAAGAGGATTCCAAGGGGTGAGGGTGGAGAGAGTGAGAGGGTGGGAGCTCTACCCCAAGTTTGGCGAGAACAGCCTGGGAAATCAGCGGCTCAAGAGGCGGCAAGAAGGATCGTTTGCTACCGCTGCCGGCAAGCGGGACATATTGCAGCCAATTGCCCGGTTGTGGAGGAACCCATGCAGTGTGACTTTCTGACGGGCAGACGTCAGTCGCTGTGTGCGACAGTCGCATGCACTGCCATTCGAGGAACTGAGAAACATTTATGCAAAATGTGTGTTAATGGTAGAAATGTTGTGGTATTGCTGGATTCAGGTAGCCTTGTGACCCTGATAAAGGCTGAGTTAGTTAAAACAGAGGTCTCTGGGAATAGCAAGGTAGCTGTTATTTGTGTGCATGGGGACACCCGAGAGTATCCAGTGACTACAGTGTGTTTCGAGACCCCCAAAGGTACCCTCTCTCATCCAGTGGGCTTAGTATCTCAGTTACCGCATGACGCCATTGTGGGAAGGGATTTTCCGAAGTTCTGGGAACTGTGGGATGATCCTGAGCCCCTCACTGGTGCCCCTATGTACCAGGAATGTGATAGCCAGAACTCCCCTGAGAGTGGTGAGGACTCTCCGGAATTTCCCTTATCAGTATTGGCAGGGGAGACTCAAGAAACTGGAGAGGAGCCCACCTCCTCAGACGAAAACCTACCGTCTGTGGAGTTTTCTGATCTTGAGGTTCACAGGGAAAACTTTGCCACAGAACAGTTGAAAGACCCCGCCCTAATAAAGGCACGGGAAAACGTAGTGAAAATAGATGGCGAGTTAGTGAACCCAGATAATACCTGCACTTACCCATACTTCAGCGTAGAGAAGGACCTACTGTATCGGGTGGCAAAAAGGGCAGAAGAAACCGTTGAGCAGCTTGTGGTGCCCAAACCTTACAGGAAGTTGGTGTTGGAGTTGGCCCATGGGCACATTCTTGGAGGTCATCTGGGGACAGAGAAAACCTGAGAGAGGGTATTACAGAGATTCTATTGGCCGGGGGTGATGAAGGACGTAGAAAATTATTGTTCCTCCTGCCCTGTGTGTCAGAGGTTGGCCCCGATGCCACATTTCCGTAGCCCGCTGGTCCCTCTACCCATCATTGAGGTCCCGTTTGAGAGGATCGCCATGGATTTGGTAGGTCCTATAATCAAGTCCGCTAGGGGGCACCAGTACATATTAGTTATAATGGACTATGCCACCCGTTATCCAGAAGCGATCCCTCTCCGAAATACCTCGGCCAAAACCATAGCCAAAGAGCTATCTCTTGTTTTTAGCCGGGTGGGTATTTGTAAAGAACTGCTTACGGACCAAGGTACACCCTTTATGTCCCGGGTTATGAAAGAGCTGTGTAAATTGTTCAAAGTGACGCAATTGCGTACGTCTGTGTATCACCCCCAAACCGATGGGCTGGTTGAAAGATTCAACAAAACCCTAAAACAAATGTTGAAGAAAGTGGTGGATAGAGATGGAAAGGATTGGGACTGTTTACTTCCTTATTTGATGTTTGCTATTAGGGAGGTGCCCCAATCCTCTACGGGATTCTCCCCCTTTGAGTTACTGTATGGGAGACACCCAAGAGGGCTGTTGGATATTGCCAAGGAAACTTGGGAAAGTGAGAGTTCTCCCCACAGGAGTGTGATTGAGCATGTCGCCCTGATGCAAGATCGAATTGCACAGGTAATGCCCATCGTGAAGGAACATTTGGCCCAAGCGCAGTTGGCACAGCAGAGAGTGTACAACCGTGGAGCCAAGACCCGTACCTTTTCCCCGGGGGATAGGATATTGGTACTTGTCCCTACGGTTGAAAGTAAATTCCTTGCCAAATGGCAAGGCCCCTACGAGATAATGGAAAAAGTGAGCGAAGTGAATTACAAGGTCAGACAACCAGGAAGGCGAAAGCCCGAACAGATCTATCACGTTAATCTGTTGAAAGCCTGGAGGGATAGAGAGTCCCTAGTCGCAGACACTTGGTCACCAGCTCAAACTGGTTGCGTGATTCCTGAGGTTGGAATAGCAGCCACCTTGTCACAACCCCAACAACAGGAGGTTAAGGAGTTTGTGCTTCGCAACAAGGAGGTATTCTCTGAGCTGCCGGGACAAACATCTGGGGTAGAGCATGACATCATTACCCCGCCCGGTGAAAGGGTGAAGTTAAAACCCTATCGGATCCCAGAGGCTCGAAGGGAGGCAATACGGGAGGAAGTACAGAAAATGCTGAACTTAGGGGTGATAGAGGAGTCCCAAAGTGATTGGTCTAGTCCCATCGTGTTGGTGCCTAAACCGGATGGGAGCTGGCGATTTTGTAACGATTTTCGTCAGTTGAACAAAGTTACAAAATTTGACACCTACCCCATGCCACGTATAGATGAGTTGATCGACCGGCTGGGAACAGCCCGATACATGACGGCTCTTGACCTCACAAAAGGGTATTGGCAAATCCCCCTGGCCAAGTCGGCCAAAGAGAAAACCGCATTTGTAACCCCAGACGGGGCGTTCCAATATAAAAGAATGCCGTTCGGGTTACAGAATGCGCCGGCCACATTCCAGCGGAAAATGGACCAGATGCTGAGGCCCCATCGGAAGTATGCTGCGGCTTACCTGGATGACGTAATTGTCCATAGCACAGATTGGGCCTCACATCTGCCAAAAGTGCAAGCAGTCCTGGACTCTGTTCGGGAAGCGGGGTTTACGGCTAACCCCAAGAAGTGTACCATTGGGCAGGAGGAGGCCAAATATCTTGGGTACACCATTGGGAGGGGAGTAATAAAACCCCAACTCAACAAAGTCGAGGCCATCCAGAGTTGGCCACGTCCCAACAGCAAGAAGCAGGTACGAGCCTTTCTGGGAATCGCTGGGTATTATCGGCGATTCATTCCCCACTTTGCTTCTAAGGCTGTGCCCCTAACCAACCTGACGAAGGGGAAAGGGTCGGTCATGATTAAATGGACCCCCGAGGCTGAGGCAGCATTCCAATTCTTGAAACAAGCCTTATGTAGCCAGCCAGTGTTGTACTCACCCGACTTCTCTAAAGACTTTGTCGTACAAAGTGATGCGTCAGATGTGGGGTTAGGAGCAGTATTGTCCCAGGTCTGGAACGGGGAAGAGCACCCAGTCATTTACCTCAGCAGGAAGTTGAAGTCCCATGAGGTAAATTACGCCACCGTTGAAAAGGAGTGTTTAGCGGTGAAGTGGGCTCTAGATTCCCTTCGGTACTACCTGCTAGGTAGGCACTTTGACATGGTTACGGATCACGCTCCGTTAAAGTGGATGGCTCAAAACAAGGAAACAAATAGAAGAGTGAATAGGTGGTTCCTGGCCCTCCAGGAATTCAACTTCACAGTAAAGCATCGCCCTGGCGTTCAAATGGGGAATGTGGATGCTTTGTCTCGAGTACATGAATGCCTGATTGCTGGTGTTCCAACCCCGAGGTTAAAACAAGAGGGGGGGGGGGTATGTGACAGCAGGAAGGTAAAGTCACCTGGTTGCATCCAGGGGGGTAGATATATTTCGCCCAGATTCAGGCTTTACGCCGACTTATACAACTAGGTGGAGTGTTGTATAAGCCCAGCTGAGGCTAGTGGGCTCATGGATGACTCATACCTCTAGGGAGAGGGCTGGGCGTCGTGCAGGCAGGGAGTTGATGAGACCAGCTGAAGCCTGTCAGTTCGTTTAAGGCCTCTATAAAAACTCCCAGCTTCATTAGATGTTAGCTCATGCCTGGAACCAGACCTGTGTGGACTGTCTAGGGAGAGTGAACCCCTGTGCGGTGAGACAAAGCCTGTGTGGCTATTTGCTTGGACATTTAAAACCAGGGACTTAGGGACTAGGACAGCACTAGGCTGATCCCAGTTGTTAGTTAGGAAACCTGTATGTTTAGTCAGAGGTCAACTTGACCAGGATTTATTTTGGTTATGTTTCTTTTGCTTTGCTGTGTTTTGTCACTGTAAATAGAAAATAAACCGCACCTTTTTGATTTTGAAAACCACAACCTCCGTTTGCTGGGCCTGTTTTGTGTGGGGAGCCCATCCCGGGGTCACACACACCCGCTGCCGAGCTAACCCCCTCACAATAGGCAACTGCTTCCGCCATTACCATACCAAAATAAATTATTAGTTCACTTCCTGCCATTTATGTTCACACCCCTTATGCCTCTGCTTTCTCTGTAACTGACCCTGGACTGTTATTTGACCACGCTTCTGCCTAACGATTCTGCTTATACCTCTGCCTGATCTGGAACTGACCCTGGACTGTTATTTGACCACGCTTCTGCCTAACGATTCTGTTTATACCTCTGCCTGATCTGGAACTGACCCTGGACTGTTATTTGACCACGCTTCTGCCTAACGATTCTGTACATACCTCTGCCTGATCTGGAACTGACCCTGGACTGTTTGACCATGCTTTTTGCCTGCCTCTTGGACTGATCTTGTACCCTGCCAGTGGACTAGTGGGATTCATAACACAGGGGTCTCACATATGTGAGGGGCTCCAGAATTGTTTTTCTGGATGAAGAAAATAATTGTTTTTGTTTTTCTCATTCCCAGATTAGGGTCTGGAGACTCGGAGGCTTCAAAGAGATTTGGGTGGGAGAAGCCTCTACCCCTGTCCCCATTCAGTCCTGAACGAGGCCCTACTTCTGCCAACTGCCTGTAGGACCTATGCCATCATGTCTCTGCCTGTCGGATGAACTGACCACACCGCTTTTGCTGACCAAGTCCCTGCCTCTTGCCTGGACCAGTGCTGTCCTCCTGTGGAAAACTGCGCTACTAAAACCACAGGTAATCTTTTGTTTACCATTTGCTCAGCAGAATGTATTTTGGGGTGTAATTCTTGGTATGTTCATGCTATGTGTCCCTAGAACACCTGATGGTGTACCTTGCATGTTAGGCCTCTGTATGTGGCCAGGTTGTATAAAAGTCTCACACATTTGGTATCGCCATACTCAGGAGGAGTAGCAGAATGTATTTTGGGGTGTCAATTTTGCTATGTACATGCTATGTGTTGGCAATATCTTATAAATAGACAACTTTGCGTAAAAAAATTGCGTTTTCATTTTTTTCCCGCAATTTCCAAAAACTTCAGGAAAAAAATGAACCGTTCAACAGACTCATTATGCCTCATAGATTATACGTTGGGGTGTTAGCTTTCCAAAATGGGGTCACTTTGTGGGCGTTTCCATTGTCTTGGTGCTCCAGGGCCTTCAAAAGTGTAATAGGTGGTTGAGAAATGAGATGTGTAATTTATGCTCCTAGAATGCCTGAAGGTGCCATTTCAATATTGGGCCTCTGTATGTGGTATAAAAGTCTCACACATTTGGTATCGCCATACTCAGGAGGAGTAGCAGAATGTATTTTGAGGTGTCATTTTTGCTATGTACATGCTATGTGTTGGCAATATCTTATAAATGGACAACTTTGCGTAAAACAATTGCGTTTTCATTTTTTTCCCGCAATTTCCAAAAACTTCAGGAAAAAAATGAACCGTTCAACAGACTCATTATGCCTCATAGATTATACGTTGGGGTGTTAGCTTTCCAAAATGGGGTCACTTTGTGGGCGTTTCCATTGTCCTGGTGCTCCAGGGCCTTCAAAAGTGTAATAGGTGGTTGAGAAATGAGATGTGTAATTTATGCTCCTAGAATGCCTGAAGGTGCCATTTCAATATTGGGCCTCTGTATGTGGGCAGGCTGTATAAAAGTCTCACACATTTGGTATCGCCATACTCAGGACGAGTAGCAGAATGTATTTTGAGGTGTCATTTTTGCTATGTACATGCTATGTGTTGGCAATATCTTATAAATGGACAACTTTGCGTAAAAAAATTGCGTTTTCATTTTTTTCCCGCAATTTCCAAAAACTTCAGGAAAAAAATGAACCGTTCAACAGACTCATTATGCCTCATAGATTATACGTTGGGGTGTTAGCTTTCCAAAATGGGGTCACTTTGTGGGCGTTTCCATTGTCCTGGTGCTCCAGGGCCTTCAAAAGTGTAATAGGTGGTTGAGAAATGAGATGTGTAATTTATGCTCCTAGAATGCCTGAAGGTGCCATTTCAATATTGGGCCTCTCTATGTGGGCAGGCTGTATAAAAGTCTCACACATTTGGTATCGCAATACTCAGGAGGAGTAGCAGAATGTATTTTGGGGTATCATTTTTGCTATGTACATGCTATGTGTTGGCAATATCTTATAAATGGACAACTTTGCGTAAAAAAATTGCGTTTTCATTTTTTTCCCGCAATTTCCAAAAACTTCAGGAAAAAAATGAACCGTTCAACAGACTCATTATGCCTCATAGATTATACGTTGGGGTGTTAGCTTTCCAAAATGGGGTCACTTTGTGGGCGTTTCCATTGTCCTGGTGCTCCAGGGCCTTCAAAAGTGTAATAGGTGGTTGAGAAATGAGATGTGTAATTTATGCTCCTAGAATGCCTGAAGGTGCCATTTCAATATTGGGCCTCTCTATGTGGGCAGGCTGTATAAAAGTCTCACACATTTGGTATCGCAATACTCAGGAGGAGTAGCAGAATGTATTTTGGGGTATCATTTTTGCTATGTACATGCTATGTGTTGGCAATATCTTATAAATGGACAACTTTGTGTTAAAAAATTGCGTTTTCATTTTTTTCCCGCATTTTCCAAAAACTTCAGGAAAAAAATGAACTGTTCAAAAGACTCATTATACCTCATAGATTATACGTTGGGGTGTTAGCTTTCCAAAATGGGGTCACTTTGTGGGCGTTTCCATTGTCCTGGTGCTCCAGGGCCTTCAAAAGTGTAATAGGTGGTTGAGAAATGAGAAGTGTAATTTATGCTCCTAGAATGCCTGAAGGTGCCATTTCAATATTGGGCCTCTGTATGTGGGCAGGCTGTATAAAAGTCTCACACATTTGGTATCGCCATACTCAGGAGGAGTAGCAGAATGTATTTTGAGATGTCATTTTTGCTATGTACATGCTATGTGTTGGCAATATCTTATAAATGGACAACTTTGCGTAAAAAAATTGCGTTTTCATTTTTTTCCCGCATTTTCCAAAAACTTCAGGAAAAAAATGAACCGTTCAAAAGACCCATTATGCCTCATACATTATACGTTGGGGTGTTAGCTTTCCAAAATGGGGTCACTTTGTGGGCGTTTCCATTGTCCTGGTGCTCCAGGGCCTTCAAAAGTGTAATAGGTGGTTGAGAAATGAGATGTGTAATTTATGCTCCTAGAATGCCTGAAGGTGCTATTTCAATATTGGGCCTCTGTATGTGGGCAGGCTGTATAAAAGTCTCACACATTTGGTATTGCCATACTCAGGAGGAGTAGCAGAATGTATTTTGGGGCGTCATTTGTGGTATACACATGCCATGTGAGAGAAATAACCTATTATAATGACAATTTTGTGGAAAAAATAAAAAAATAAAAAAAAATCTTCATTTTGCAAAGAATTGTGGGAAAAAATTACAACATCAAAAACCTCACGATGCATCTTACTAAATACCTTGGAATGTCTAATTTAAAAAAAGGGGTCATTTGGGGGGTATTTGTGCTTTGCTGGCTTGTTCGGGTCGTAAGAAATGAGATAGGCCACCAGTACATTAGGTGTG
Source organism: Rana muscosa (assembly GCA_029206835.1). NCBI lineage: Eukaryota > Metazoa > Chordata > Amphibia > Anura > Ranidae > Rana > Rana muscosa. Next base: position 180,106,407 of record CM055118.1, on the reverse strand, counting down.
ATCAATTGTTTATGATCCGCACCACAGCTTGTAGACTCTATAACTTTCACAAAGACCAAATAATATCCACTAATTTGGGTTATTTTTACCAAAGATATGTAGCAGTATAAATTGTGGCTAAATTTTATAAAGAAAAATTAATAATTTGCAAAATTTTATCACATAAACTAAAAAAAAGCGGGTTTTTTTCAAAATTTTCCGTGTTTTTTCATTTATAGCGCAAAAAATAAAAAACCCAGAGGTGATCAAATACCACCAAAAGAAAGCTCTATTTGTATGAAAAAAAGGACAAAAAAATCATTAGGTTACAGTATTACATGACTGAGTAATTGTCATTCAAAGTGTGAGAGCACTGAAAGCTGAAAATTGGTCCGGGCACGAAGGGGATTTAGTGCCCAGTTGTCAAGTGGTTAAATTAGAATGTGGTACCCCTGTTATAGTATATGCCCCCTGGCAGTAGCCACAGTTATATGACTGTAATTAGATAAAGACTTCTTGAACACAACCTGGTCCTGGACGATCACTTTCCCACTCAGAATGTTGGTAGAAATAGGAACGCAGTTCCTGAGTGGAGTCAGGCCAAAGATAGTTTGTCAGGCCTTGGACCTATCTCTAGCTTGCACCTCTGTGTGGATCTGTAGAACTCTTGATCTCAAAGCACAACACGCGAACTGCAGCATACTGGAAAAACAAAGCAGTCTGTGGTACAGCAGCAAAGTCTCTGGAACAGCTGCATTACTCACAGCAGCATGTGGCTTTCTTTCCTCTGGTCACAGCAGCCAGCAGCTCTCAGCACAGCAGTACATGGTTTAGACTCCACAGGATAGCACAACAAGGCTCATGCGGTGGCCACATGGTTTATATATTCAGCTCCACCAGCTGTCCTCTGTTGTTCATGGCAGTCTCATTCCTGCTCCCGACAGCAATACCACATCAGGCTTCAGTAGCAGCCACTTGAATCCAGGCTCCCGGTAGCCCCAAATTCTCAAACTCATATCCCGGCCTCCCTCTCTAGACCATGTACCTGTAATGCAAGATGTACACTCATTACTTTACATTGTAGCAAAGTGTAATTTCTTCAGTGTTGTCACATGAATAAAATATTTACAAAAAATGTGAGGGGTGTACCCACTTTTGTAAGATACTGTATATATTGTCTTTTTTCTTTCTTTTATGTTCCATAACATGTGAACTCTGAAACATTTTTGAAAAATAAATAATTGGTGATTTTCATATTCCAATGGCCTCTACATCACCTTGTTTTTTAAGCTCCTTTTCTTCCTTCTTTTATATTTCTTCTTTTGTGACCCTTCCACTTATGTTCATGCTGGAATATTTTTTTAAGACCCCTATTACACTGGGGCGGATTTCAGGTGCTTTAGCGCTGCAAATAGCCTCTGCTAAGTGCCTGAAAACCGCTTCCCATTCATTCTAGTGTGACTTTTCACACTCTGGTGGTGCGCTTGCAGGACGTTATGAAAAGTCCTGCAAGCAGCATCTTTGGGGTGGGTTGGGAGAGCTGTATTTAGCACTCCCAAAACGCCCTGCCAATTGGAATGAATGGGCAGCACTTTCAAAGTGCCTAAAAAACGCTTTCAAAGCACTGCAAAATAGCCCCACTAGAGGCCAAAAAGCGGCGCAAAAGCACCGCTTAAACATTGCTAAAGCACTGCTAAAACAAGCGGCGCTTTAGAGCTAACGGCACGGGTGCTCAGTGTGGAAGAGATCTAAGTGTGTCTTTTGCAATCTCAAAGCCACTTAAAAATGTCCCCAACATGTCAATTTGTGGCTTTAACTGTAGCAAAATAATTACTCGCTACAGGGTACATGGAACTTTACTAATGCTCACTCTGTCAGATGAAACAAAAAAGAAACATTGCCCTTGGAAATGGACTTTAAAGGCACTTAAACTCATGTAGTAAACGTAAGTTCAAATAAAAAAATAATTTATTGTAAACATAATTAAAAATGGTAACATGGAATGTACAAAGCAATGAATGACTGAAAAAACACCAACTGTGATTACATAATGATGGTACAGAAGAGAAAACCTTCACTCTGTCAGATGAAGAGCCTCTTGAGCTGGGATTATTACCAGATACTCTTTTTCTCAGGTAAAAGCTTTTTTTTTTTTTTTGGATTCCTGTGCTAATGCTGGATATTTGTCATATAAAAAAATCAATACTCCAACACAAACAAGGCAAGAACATGGGCCTCAGCAATAAAAAGTCTAAGCTAAAGTTTGCCTACAGCAACCAGAAGGATCTCAAATCAACCTTTGATTAACTTTACAAGTAATACATATTGGTGTGGGCTTCAACACCCATAAGTTGCACATATCCGTCGCAAGACTAATGATCGGTAGCCAGCAGGACCAGCTGCTAATCATGTGACCACTGTGACAGCCAATCACAGTGGTCACATGATAGCCGATCCTTCCCACCCCCCCAGGTGTTTAGATCTTTTTAAAGGAACAGCAGGGTAGGCTGGAAGAGGTCAAAGTGACTGGCAGCCAATTGTTACACACCCTCCACCTTTCAGCCATGGACTCAGCCCTGGGAAAATGCTATCCCACCCCGTCTCTGGGGGGGACTTGACCTGCCTCCGGAAGTCAGGGGGATGCCACATTATGGAATGCTAGGAAGGGTCAGCAGTTGCCGGGTTTTATAATTGTGTTCCGATTGGGAAGAATTAAAATTCACATTCTGCCCAAGTGACAGCGTTGTCACCAGAACAAAAAATCTGCACAGCCAGCAAAAAAATATGAGAGCTTCTAACCTTTCCCCACTCTATCCACAAATAAAAAATCAAAACAAAAAAAAAACACCTTTGGCCAAAATAAGAAAGTGTAAAGCCAGTTCTAAATTCAGTAGGGAGAAGGTAGCCAGCAATGTGTCCCGTCCACGCGGGGTGCCGCCCCTCTAATCCATGTGCAGGGTGCTGGACGTATGGATTTCAATGTTTTTTTTTTTTTAAGCACATGATTAGAGCCTGAAGCCCTGTACACACGGGCTAGAATCCCATCGAAAAAAAAACCGTTGGTTTTCTCGACGGGATTCCTGCCAAGCCCTGTGTACACACGCACATTTAAAAGAACCGTCGTTCTTTTGAATGGCAAGAACGTGGTGACGTCATCGACAACAACGAGCATGCGCTCGTCACATTCGATGCCGTCGCCGCCATCTTGCTTCACCCTACACTACCCTTGTAAGCTACTGTGCATGCGTCAAAGTCTCACCGAGCATGTGCAGTCTTTCCTGGGAACAGGTGAGCATGTAGCCTCGTACACACACACGGTTTTCTCGTCGGGAAACAGGCCGATCAGGTTCTCTATTTTTCTCGTTGAGATTCCCAGCAGTTTTCCCGACAAGAAACCATACACACGGCCGTTTTTTTTTGGCAAAAAGCTCTTCCAGCAGTTTTCTTGCCGAGAAAACGGCCGTGTGTACGAGGCTTCAGACTCTAATTGGCTTTAAAAAAAGGGATAAAAATTGTGATAAAAATATTGCATTTCTCTCCATATGATCAACCTGCAAAATTGTAACTTTGTAGCAAAGAAAAGGCTGCAGTAAACATTTTTTCAAGGGTTTTCTGACTTCACAGTCCTTCCTCTTCTGGTGGTGCTGGTGGGCTCAGGTAATGATGTCTGAGCACCTCCCTGTGCGATAATCCTCTGAGCATGCTGTGTGATGACACATCCCAGGAGGTGGACCCATGACAGCCTGGGCTCAGAGGAAGTGGATTGAATGATGTTGATTTTCATTCATCCCAGCAGACTGAGGACATCTAGTGGCGTAAAAGCAGCACTGCATGGGGACAGCTCTGGACTGAAGGTGAATGTTGCAGCAAAAGCTGTTTTTTTATTTTCTTTCACAATATTTTTATTGAATAAAAACAAGGTCACAAAACAGTGAACAGACGCCAAAGCCAGTGATGGAAAGTAATCTGAGAATGATAATATATTTACCCCGGATAAGTAGGCCTCTTATATGGTATAAACAGTAACTACAAACAAAGAAAAAAGGTAACGAGGTGAGGATGCCTTGGTACCTTTACGATCTGTAGGAACATAACAAACTATAGTGCTTCCGATGATCAAAAGCCAGGAAAGTACGCCAAACAAGCAATATTTCAGGAATTATCATATAACAAAAACCATGCGATACCTGAGATTAACCTATGTTTGTACAGTTGTGCTCAAAAGTTTGCATACCCTTGCAGAAATTGTGAAATTTTGGCATTTATATTGATAATATGACTAATCATGCCAAAAAACTGTCTTTTATTCAAGGATAGTGATCACGTGACGCCTTTTATTACCCCATATTTATCACTCCTTTTAAAATCATAATGATAACAGAAATCACCCAAATGGCCCAGATGAAAAGTTTACATACCCTGGAACGTTTGGCCTTGGTAAAGACACAGAAGGTGGCACACACAGGTTAAAATGGCTATTAAAGGTTAATTTCCCACATTTGTGGCTTTTTAAATTGCAATTAGTGTCTGTGTATAAATAGTCAATGAGTTTGTTAGCTCTCACATGGATATACTAAACAGGCTATATACTAAGCCATGGGGAGCAGGAAAGAACAGTCAAAAGACCTGGGTAACAAGGTAATGAAACTTTACAACGATGGAAAAGCATATAAAAAGATATCCAAAGCCTTGAATATGCCAGTCAGTACTGTTTAATCACTTAATAAAAAGTGGAAAATTTTGGGGATCTCTTGATACCAAGCCATGGTCAGGTAAATCAAGAAAGATTCACGAGGTGTCACACACCGATCACAGGAGAGGGCTGGAACGCAGCGTAGGGTGCGGGATGGCGTCATGGACGTTATCGCGACGCGTTTCAGAGCGTGCGCATTGGGAAGATGTTTGCAGTGCACGCTCCTTTGTTAAGCTTGACAAAAAAAATGGGGGTTATTTGTACTTTCCTGGCTTGTTAGGGTCTCAAGAAATGAGACTTCAGTACATCAGGTGTGATCAATTTTCAATGATTGCCACCATAGCTTGTAGACTCTATAACTTTTGCAGAGACTAAATAATATACACTAATTAGGGTTATTTTTACTAAAGATATGTAGCAGTATACATTTTGGCCCAATTTTATGAAGAAAAATTACTTCTTTGCAAAAGTTTACAATAGAAACTTAAAAAATGTGTTTTCTTTCCCACATTTTCTCAATTTTTTCGCTTACATTGCAAAAAATTAAAAACCGAGCGGTGAATAAATACCACCAAAAGAAAGCTCTATTTGTGAGAAAAAAAATATAAAAATTTTGTTTGGTTACAGCGTAGTATGACTGAGTAATTGTCATCCAAAGTGTGAGAGCGCTGAAAGCTGAAAATTGGTCTGGGCAGGAAGGGTGTATAAATGCCCTGTATTGAAGTGGTTAATAAGGGATTAAACAGTACTGACTGGCATATTCAAGGCTTTGGGTTTCTTTTTACATCCTTTTCCATTACTTTGCTACGCAGGTCTTTTGACTGTTCTTTTCTACCCTCCTCATGGCTCAATGTGTAGCCTGCTTAGGGCATCCAAATGAGAGCTAACAAACTCATTGGGGTTTATTTAGTAAGACTAGAGAGTGCAAAATCTGGTGCAGCTGTGCATGGTAGCCAATCAGCTTCTAACGTCAGCTTGTTCAATTAAGATTGGACAATAAAACCTGGAAGCTCATTGGTTTCTTTGCAGAGCTGCACCAAATTATGCATGCTCCAGTTTTAGTAAATCAACCCCAATGACTCATTGACTCATGAAATCACTAATTGTGATTTAAAAAACCACAAATGTGAGAAATAACCCTTTAAATGCCATTTTAACCTATGTGTGCCACCTTCTGTGTCTGTACCAAGGCCAAACATTCCAGGGTAAATGTAAACTTTTTATCAGGGCCATTTGGGTAATTTCTGTTATCATTATGATTTAACCACTTGCTTACTGGGCACTTAAACCCCCCTCCTGCCCAGACCAATTTTCAGCTTTCAGCGCTGATGCACTTTGAATGACAATTGCGTGGTCATACAACGCTATACCTAAATGAAATAATTTTTTCCCCACAAATAGAGCTTTCTTTTGGTGGTATTTGATAACCTCTGCAGTTTTTATTTTTTGTTATTTTTTTTTAAAAAGACTGATTTAAAAATATATATATATATATATATATATATATTATATTTTGTAATAAAATTTTGTAAACAGGTAATTTTTCTCCTTCGTTGATGTACGCTGATGAGGCTGCACTGATGGGCACTCATGGGCTGCACTGATGGGCACCGATGGGCTGCACTGATGGGCACCGATAAGGTGGTGCTGGTGGGCACCGATAAGGCGGCACTGGTGGGCACTGATAAGGTGGCACTGGTGGGCACTGGTGGGCACTAGTAGGCGGCACTGAGAGGTGGCACTGATGGGTGGCACTGAAGGGCATTGATAGGTGGCACTGGTGGGCACTAAGAAGTGGCACTAATAGGTGGCATTGATAGGTGGCACTGATGGGTGGCAGTGATGGGCACTGATAGGTGGCAGTGATGGGCACTGATGGGTGGCAATAATGGGCACTGGTAGGTTACACCGATAGGCAGCATTGCTAGGTGGCACTGATTGGCAGCACTTGTGGGCATTGATAGGTGGCACTTGTGGACATTGATAGGTGGCACTTGTGGGTATTGATAGGTGGCACTGTGGGCACTAGCAGGTAGCATTTATTATTATAATGGCAGGCACTGGCAGCTGGTACTAATGAGGCACATCTGCCTCCTTCCTCTTCGGGACCAATGTCCCTTGTGAAAGAGCCGGTGATTGGCTTTTTTTCCTCCGCACGATGTCAGCGTGAGGAGAAAAAAAAATGATTACCGATTCTTTGTTTACATCACGTGATCAGCTGTCATTGGCTGACAGCTGATCACGTGGTAAGGGGTCGGGATCGGCCCCTTACTCAGATCGGTGATCACCCGAGTCTCGGGTGATCACAGCGCGCGCCGCGCGCCCTGCAGGGGCGTGTGGGGAGAGCGCGAAGGGGAGGCCGTCTATTGACGGCCTCCTGGATTTTCAGGTCCGCGCTGAAGCCGTCGTTTGGCTATAGTGCGGGCCTCAAGTAGTTAAAAAGGATCCAAAAAACTATGTAATAATAAATGGCTTCATGTGATCACTATTCTTAAATAAAACGCATGATCAGTCATATTTTCAATATTAATGCCAAAATTTCACAATTTCTGCCAGGGTATGCATAATTTTAAGCTCAACTGTATATCAAGCAAAGTCCAGGGGTCTTCTCAAGGACCTAAAAATAAGGAAATATATATATTTTTAAAAATAAAAGGAAAAAGGAGGTGGAAATATCCCATAAGCCTCCTGATGAGGCCATAAAGTTATACCTTCAAAAAAAAAGAAAGAAAAAAAAGGCGTGGAAAAAATTACCCAAAAAAATGTGGCCAGAGAAGGATTAACAGACTCCGGGCACTGGCATTCGTCAGGAAATAACCAATATCTGAAAACTGGTCCAACCAGGGTTGCCAAATCTTATTAAATTTGTCCCTAGTATCCACCAGTATCACCGTAAGCTTCTCGTTCATCAACGTGCCATGCACCCTTTGGTTCACCTCCTCAAAAGAGAGAGGAGTTTTCCACGTCTTTGCAATGGTTTGTTTAGTAGCCAAAAAAATGTGTGTTGCCAAGATGCGTTCTCGTTTCGTTAACGCTAAGATAGGCTTATGAAGTAGAGCTTCTCATGGGTCCTTACATATATTAGACTGAAAGAGCGTATTGACCAAAGCGTACACCCGAATCCACAGCCTTTTAGCTTTGGGGCATGTCCACCATATGTGCTTCATATCGCTTAGATCAAATCAACCACTAAAACATAACGCTGGACACATAGGATGGTATTTTGCAATTTTCACTGGGGTGTAATACCATCTAGACATAACTTTGTACGAATTCTCTAGGGCTATGACATTACGGGAAAAATGAAAAAGGGCCTCCCACATCTTGGGCCAGTCCTCAGGGGATTGAAATTGCACCAAAATCTGCCTCCCATCATGTGCAGTAAGAGCGGGCTGAAGTATTAGAAGCTCCCAAGAGAGAAAAATAAAGTAACAAAACTAGGCCGAGTAGTCGGATGAGTACGACATCTGGTTTCTAATGCAGAGTCGAAGGTCGGGAATTATCATAATTTCTAACGAGGGAGTCTAGGAAATGGCGAATTTGGATATAGCGGTATCTCTCCTGGTTAGAAGCCTCGTAAGTCTCCGGAAGTTGCTGAAATGTGTATACACTAGTCGTGAGAAAAGAACGAACCATTGTCAGGCTTTTAGAGCGCCACCACTGAAAGCAATGGAGGTCATCCAACCCTGGAGGAAACCATGGACAATTGAAGACCTCCAGAAGAGGTAAGTAAGGTGAAAGTAGCCCTGTGGAATATTTAACTTAATCCCATATTGAGAGCGAATGAGACAAGATAGGGTTTAAAGGCTTTGGATCAAACTGAGCTGGTAGCCATAAAAGTGACAACAACGGGACAGGGTCCACATCCATTAGATCAATGTATGTCCAAAGAGGAGCCAACTCTCCAGCATATAGCTGTATCGAGGGCACAATTTGTGCTGCTTTATAATAATGCACCAGATTTGGAACTCTCAAACCCACTGCATGCTTCTGTTTGTACTGCTTTTTAATTTTCACTATTACTGGGCTACTTTTTTAACCTAGTTCAGTTTAAGGACCAGAAGGATTTGCCCCCTTAATGACTAGGCCATCTTTTGCCATATGGCACTGCGTCGCTTTAACTGACAATTGCTCGGTCGTGCAACGCTGTACCCAAACAAAATGTATGTCCTTTTTTCCACAAATAGAGCTTTCTTTTTGTGGTATTTGATCACCAACGCATTTTTTTTGCGCTATAAACAAAAAAAGGCCGACAATTTTGAAAAAAATATATATATTTATTACTTTTTTTATAATAAATATCCCCCCCCCCCCAAAAAAAAAAAAAAAGATTTCTTCATCAGTTTAGGCCGATATGTATTCTTCTACATATGCTTGGTATAAAAAAACACAATAAGCGTATATTGATTGGTTTGCAAAAACGTTATAGCGTCTACAAAATAGGGGATAGATTTATGGCATTTTTACTATTATTTTTTTCTACTAGTAATGGCGGTGATCAGCGATTTTTAGCGGGACTGCGACCAACATTGCAGCGGACAGATCAGAAACCTTTGACACTTTTTTGGGACCAGTGACATTTATACAGCGATCAGTGATAAAAATAGCCACTGATTACTGTATAAATGTCACTGGCAGGTGATTCTAACTGTGGGGGCTGTGTAGTGAATGGAGGAGGAGACAGATTGCTGTTCCTAATCACTAGGAACAGCAGATCTGTCTATCTTCCCCTGACAGAACGGGGATCTGTCTGTTTACATTGACAGATTCCTTTTCTGTCTCTCTCAGGTACAATCGCGGGTAGCCGGCAGACATCGCGGCCGCTGGCCACGTGCATCGGCTCTGGCGCACGCACCCTCTAGTGGTCTTAAAGCAGCCGACGTACAATTCGCCCAGGAGAGCCAACCTGACGCAGTACAACTGCGGCAGCTGGTCTTTAAGTGGTTAAACTATCATCACTTTAACCCATGATTTTGCTGTTGTCTGTCTTTTGTGCAACAATTTATTTAATTATTTTCGCCCTGTAGGTTTAGAACCTAATTGGTACATTCTGTATAGGAGTAGTTTTCCGTAGGCCCACTTGGCTGAGCAGTCACTAACAATGGAATAGCAATAACCACAACACGTAGCAAGTTAAATACAGAGGATTGTCCCCCCAGCTGATGAAAAAAAATGTAGGTCCCCACTGAATGGGCAACCCCTGACTGTGTCATTTTATTACTATTTGATTCACAGCGCAGTGTAAACCATAATTAAATACTGATCAAGCCCCCTTTGAGAAAAAAAGGTATTCTCCCTATGAGACCCAGAGCTCGCCTCCTCCTAGGCTAGCCTTTTATTAAATGCACAGCATATCGCTGCTAACAAGAGTTATGAGCGGGGAAGGAAGGAAGGCTGCGTGGACTCAGAAAAGGATCTTTGATATCCAGTTTAATAAGCTGTGCGTCAGCTTCTGTCAAGAGAGCCGGCGGCGGAAAAGGAGGCCTGGGTATCTTACATTACTTTCTCTCCCCCAAGTACGGTGTTTATTGAATGTGCAAAGTGTAATTATACAGGGGCCTAACCGCCGCGCACTCAGCAAGATTTAATCTCTCGTTATTAAGTTCTGGCTCCAGGTAACAGGCTTGAAATAAGCCTATCACTTTTTTTTTTAACTCTACTTATAAATGAACTGGTGTGAATTTTGGGAACTTCCAATGCTGACTTGTTTTTATAGAGACCCTGTCGCCAGATCATTCAATATGAATACATATATACAGTGGGGCAAAAAAGTATTTAGTCAGCCACCAATTGTGCAAGTTCTCCCACTTAAAAAGATGAGCGAGGCCTGTAATTGTCATCATAGTGTGACAGCAGGAAGGTAAAGTCACCTGGTTGCATCCAGGGGGGTAGATATATTTCGCCCAGATTCAGGCTTTACGCCGACTTATACAACTAGGTGGAGAGTTGTATAAGCCCAGCTGAGGATAGTGGGCTCATGGATGACTCATACCTCTAGGGAGAGTGTGGGGCGTCGTGCAGACAGGGAGTTGATGAGACCAGCTGAAGCTTGTCAGCTCATTTAGGCCTCTATAAGAACTCCCAGCTTCATTAGATGTTAGCTCATGCCTGGAAGCAGACCTGTGTGGACTTCCTGGAGAGAGTGAACCCTTGTGCGGTGAGACAAAGCCTGTGTGGCTATTTGCTTGGACATTTAAAACCAGGGACTTAGGGACTAGGACAGCACTAGGCTGATCCCAGTTGTTAGTTAGGAAACCTGTATGTTTAGTCAGAGGTCAAGTTGACCAGGATTTATTTTGTTTATGTTTCTTTTGGCTTTGCTGTGTTTTGTCACTGTAAATAGAAAATAAACCGCACCTTTTTTTGATTTTGAAAACCACAACCTCCGTTTGCTGGGCCTGTTTTTGTGTGGGGAGCCCATCCCGGGGGTCACACACACCCGCTGCCGAGCTAACCCCCTCACAGTTGGTGGAGAATGCGGGCAGTTTTTTTTAAGCCAGCATGGAGGAGAACTTCGCAGCCCAGCAGCAAGCTCATCAACAGAGCCTTGCAGCCCAGCAGCAAGCTCACCAACAGAGTCTGGAAGCTCAGCAACAAGCCCAGCAGCAATCTGAGGCCCGCTTCATAGACCTGTTACAGAAGCAAGAGCAGAGACTACAACAAATGGAAGCAGTAATGCAGCAACGTCCGCAGACCAGTGAGGGAAGCCGTCCCACTAATACCGCGTCCTTTGGGGTGAGTCGTTTATTGACAAAAATGACTGGAGAGGATGATCCAGAGGTATTTTTGACCACATTTGAAAGGACTGCTGAAAGAGAAAAGTGGCCTGAGGAGCAGTGGGCTGGACTGGTGGCTCCTCTGTTAACTGGTGAATCGCAGAAGGCTTACTATGACCTAGAGCCTGACCAAGCAAAAGACTATGTGATGCTAAAAGCTGAAATATTGGCAAGGCTGGGTGTCACCCAGGCTGTCCGGGCTCAGCGTGTGCATAACTGGACTTTCCAGCTTGGAAAACCCCCAGGTCTCAAATGTATGATCTCATTCACCTGAGCAGAAAGTGGCTACAGCCAGAGACTTTGTCCGCACCAAAGATTGTGGAACGTGTTGTAATGGATCGGTTTTTGAGAGCTCTTCCTACTGCCATCCAAAAGTGGGTAAGCCATGGAGACCCAGAGACGGCCGATGGTCTTGTGGATCGTGTGGAGAAATACTTGGCTACAGAGAACCTGACGGCCTCTTCCAGAGACACTCGGACTTTCCACCCTAAGACCAGACCATCCCCAGGGGCGGATAAGAGGATTCCAAGGGGTGAGGGTGGAGAGAGTGAGAGGGTGGGAGCTCTACCCCAAGTTTGGCGAGAACAGCCTGGGAAATCAGCGGCTCAAGAGGCGGCAAGAAGGATCGTTTGCTACCGCTGCCGGCAAGCGGGACATATTGCAGCCAATTGCCCGGTTGTGGAGGAACCCATGCAGTGTGACTTTCTGACGGGCAGACGTCAGTCGCTGTGTGCGACAGTCGCATGCACTGCCATTCGAGGAACTGAGAAACATTTATGCAAAATGTGTGTTAATGGTAGAAATGTTGTGGTATTGCTGGATTTAGGTAGCCTTGTGACCCTGATAAAGGCTGAGTTAGTTAAAACAGAGGTCTCTGGGAATAGCAAGGTAGCTGTTATTTGTGTGCATGGGGACACCCGAGAGTATCCAGTGACTACAGTGTGTTTCGAGACCCCCAAAGGTACCCTCTCTCATCCAGTGGGCTTAGTATCTCAGTTACCGCATGACGCCATTGTGGGAAGGGATTTTCCGAAGTTCTGGGAACTGTGGGATGATCCTGAGCCCCCCACTGGTGCCCCTATGTACCAGGAATGTGATAGCCAGAACTCCCCTGAGAGTGGTGAGGACTCTCCGGAATTTCCCTTATCAGTATTGGCAGGGGAGACTCAAGAAACTGGAGAGGAGCCCACCTCCTCAGACGAAAACCTACCGTCTGTGGAGTTTTCTGATCTTGAGGTTCACAGGGAAAACTTTGCCACAGAACAGTTGAAAGACCCCGCCCTAATAAAGGCACGGGAAAACGTAGTGAAAATAGATGGCGAGTTAGTGAACCCAGATAATACCTGCACTTACCCATACTTCAGCGTAGAGAAGGACCTACTGTATCGGGTGGCAAAAAGGGCAGAAGAAACCGTTGAGCAGCTTGTGGTGCCCAAACCTTACAGGAAGTTGGTGTTGGAGTTGGCCCATGGGCACATTCTTGGAGGTCATCTGGGGACAGAGAAAACCCGAGAGAGGGTATTACAGAGATTCTATTGGCCGGGGGTGATGAAGGACATAGAAAATTATTGTTCCTCCTGCCCTGTGTGTCAGAGGTCGGCCCGATGCCACATTTCCGTAGCCCGCTCGTCCCTCTACCCATCATTGAGGTCCCGTTTGAGAGGATCGCCATGGATTTGGTAGGTCCTATAATCAAGTCCGCTAGGGGGCACCAGTACATATTAGTTATAATGGACTATGCCACCCGTTATCCAGAAGCGATCCCTCTCCGAAATACCTCGGCCAAAACCATAGCCAAAGAGCTATCTCTTGTGTTTAGCCGGGTGGGTATTTGTAAAGAACTGCTTACGGACCAAGGTACACCCTTTATGTCCCGGGTTATGAAGGAGCTGTGTAAATTGTTCAAAGTGACGCAATTACGTACATCTGTGTATCACCCCCAAACCGATGGGCTGGTTGAAAGATTCAACAAAACCCTAAAACAAATGTTGAAGAAAGTGGTGGATAGAGATGGAAAGGATTGGGACTGTCTACTTCCTTATCTGATGTTTGCTATTAGGGAGGTGCCCCAATCCTCTACGGGATTCTCCCCCTTTGAGTTACTGTATGGGAGACACCCAAGAGGGCTGTTGGATATTGCCAAGGAAACTTGGGAAAGTGAGAGTTCTCCCCACAGGAGTGTGATTGAGCATGTCGCCCTGATGCAAGACCGAATTGCACAGGTAATGCCCATCGTGAAGGAACATTTGGCCCAAGCGCAGTTAGCACAGCAGAGAGTGTACAACCGTGGAGCCAAGACCCGTACCTTTTCCCCGGGGGATAGGATACTGGTACTTGTCCCTACGGTTGAAAGTAAATTCCTTGCCAAATGGCAAGGCCCCTACGAGATAATGGAAAAAGTGAGCGAAGTGAATTACAAGGTCAGACAACCAGGAAGGCGAAAGCCCGAACAGATCTATCACGTTAATCTGTTGAAAGCCTGGAGGGATAGAGAGTCCCTAGTCGCAGACACTTGGTCACCAGCTCAAACTGGTTGCGTGATTCCTGAGGTTGGAATAGCAGCCACCTTGTCACAACCCCAACAACAGGAGGTTAAGGAGTTTGTGCTTCGCAACAAGGAGGTATTCTCTGAGCTGCCGGGACAAACATCTGGGGTAGAGCATGACATCATTACCCCGCCCGGTGAAAGGGTGAAGTTAAAACCCTATCGGATCCCAGAGGCCCGAAGGGAGGCAATACGGTAGGAAGTACAGAAAATGCTGAACTTAGGGGTGATAGAGGAGTCCCAAAGCGATTGGTCTAGTCCCATTGTGTTGGTGCCTAAACCGGATGGGAGCTGGCGATTTTGTAACGATTTTCGTCAGTTGAACAAAGTTAAAAAATTTGACACCTACCCCATGCCACGTATAGATGAGTTGATCGACCGGCTGGGAACAGCCCGATACATGACGACTCTTGACCTCACAAAAGGGTATTGGCAAATCCCCCTGGCCAAATTGGCCAAAGAGAAAACCGCATTTGTAACCCCAGACGGGGCGTTCCAATATAAAAGAATGCCGTTCGGGTTACAGAATGCGCCGGCCACATTCCAGCGGAAAATGGACCAGATGCTGAGGCCCCATCGGAAGTATGCTGCGGCTTACCTGGATGACGTAATTGTCCATAGCACAGATTGGGCCTCACATCTGCCAAAAGTGCAAGCAGTCCTGGACTCTGTTCGGGAAGCGGGGTTTACGGCTAACCCCAAGAAGTGTACCATTGGGCAGGAGGAGGCCAAATATCTTGGGTACACCATTGGGAGGGGAGTAATAAAACCCCAACTCAACAAAGTCGAGGCCATCCAGAGTTGGCCACGTCCCAACAGCAAGAAGCAGGTACGAGCCTTTCTGGGAATCGCTGGGTATTATCGGCGATTCATTCCCCACTTTGCTTCTAAGGCTGTGCCCCTAACCAACCTAACGAAGGGGAAAGGGTCGGTCATGATTAAATGGACCCCCGAGGCTGAGGCAGCATTCCAATTCTTGAAACAAGCCTTTTGTAGCCAGCCAGTGTTGTACTCACCCGACTTCTCTAAAGACTTTGTCGTACAAAGTGATGCGTCAGATGTGGGGTTAGGAGCAGTATTGTCCCAGGTCTGGAACGGGGAAGAGCACCCAGTCATTTACCTCAGCAGGAAGTTGAAGTCCCATGAGGTAAATTACGCCACCGTTGAAAAGGAGTGTTTAGCGGTGAAGTGGGCTCTAGATTCCCTTCGGTACTACCTGCTAGGTAGGCACTTTGACATGGTTACGGATCACGCTCCGTTAAAGTGGATGGCTCAAAACAAGGAAACAAATAGAAGAGTGAATAGGTGGTTCCTGGCCCTCCAGGAATTCAACTTCACAGTAAAGCATCGCCCTGGCGTTCAAATGGGGAATGTGGATGCTTTGTCTCGAGTACATGAATGCCTGATTGCTGGTGTTCCAACCCCGAGGTTAAAACAAGAGGGGGGGGGTATGTGACAGCAGGAAGGTAAAGTCACCTGGTTGCATCCAGGGGGGTAGATATATTTCGCCCAGATTCAGGCTTTACGCCGACTTATACAACTAGGTGGAGAGTTGTATAAGCCCAGCTGAGGATAGTGGGCTCATGGATGACTCATACCTCTAGGGAGAGTGTGGGGCGTCGTGCAGACAGGGAGTTGATGAGACCAGCTGAAGCTTGTCAGCTCATTTAGGCCTCTATAAGAACTCCCAGCTTCATTAGATGTTAGCTCATGCCTGGAAGCAGACCTGTGTGGACTTCCTGGAGAGAGTGAACCCTTGTGCGGTGAGACAAAGCCTGTGTGGCTATTTGCTTGGACATTTAAAACCAGGGACTTAGGGACTAGGACAGCACTAGGCTGATCCCAGTTGTTAGTTAGGAAACCTGTATGTTTAGTCAGAGGTCAAGTTGACCAGGATTTATTTTGTTTATGTTTCTTTTGGCTTTGCTGTGTTTTGTCACTGTAAATAGAAAATAAACCGCACCTTTTTTTGATTTTGAAAACCACAACCTCCGTTTGCTGGGCCTGTTTTTGTGTGGGGAGCCCATCCCGGGGGTCACACACACCCGCTGCCGAGCTAACCCCCTCACAATAGGTATACCTCAACTATGAGAGACAAAATGTGGAAACAAATCCAGACAATCACATTGTCTGATTTGGAAAGAATTTTGTTTGCAAATTATGTTGGAAAATAAGTATTTGGTTAATATCAAAAGTTCATCTCAATACTTTGTTATATATCCTTTGTTGGCAATGACAGAGGTCAAACGTTTTGTGTAAGTCTTCACAAGGTTGTCACACACTGTTGCTGGTATGTTGGCCCATTCCTCCATGCAGATCTCCTCTAGAGCAGTGATGTTTTGGGGCTGTCGCTGGGCAACACGGACTTTCAACTCCCTCCAAAGGTTTTCAATGGGGTTGAGATCTGGAGACTGGCTAGGCCACTCCAGGACCTTGAAATGCTTCTTACGAAGCCACTCCTTAGTTGCCCAGCCGGTGTGTTTGGGATCATTGTCATGCTGAAAGACCCAGCCAAGTTTCATCTTCAATGCCCTTGCTGATGGGAGGAGGTTTGCACTCAAAATCTCACGATACATGGCCCCATTCATTCTTTCATGTACACGGATCAGTCATCCTATTCCCTTTGCAGAGAAACAGCCCCAAAGCATGATGTTGCCACCCCCATGCTTCACAGTAGGTATGGTGTTCTTTGGTTGCTACTCAGCATTCAAACACGACGAGTTGTGTTTCTACCAAACAGTTCTACTTTGGTTTCATCTGACCATATGACATTTTCCCAATCCTCTTCTGGATCATCCAAATGCTCTCTAGCAAACCTCAGACGGGCCCAGTCATGTACTGGCTTAAGCAGGGGGACACTTCTGGCACTGCAGGATCTGAGTCCCTGGCGGGCGGCGTAGTGTGTTACTGATGGTAGCCTTTGTTACGTTGGTCCCAGCTCTCTGCAGGTCATTCACTAGGCCCCCGTGTGGTTCTGGGATTTTTGCTCACCGTTCTTGTGATCATTTTGACCCCACGGGGTGAGATCTTGCGTGGAGCCCCAGATCGAGGGAGATTATCAGTGGTCTTATATGTCTTCCATTTTCTAATTATTGCTCCCACAGTTGATTTCTTCACACCAAGCTGCTTGCCTATTGCAGATGCAGTCTTCCCAGCCTGGTGCAGGTCTACAATTTTGTTTCTGGTGTCCTTCGACAGCTCTTTGGTCTTCACCATAGTGGAGTTTGGAGTGTGACAGTTTGAGGTTGTGGACAGGTGTCTTTTATACTGATAACAAGTTCAAACAGGTGCCATTAATACAGGTAATGAGTGGAGGACAGAGGAGCCTCTTAAAGAAGAAGATACAGGTCTGTGAGAGACAGAAATCTTGCTTGTTTGTAGGTGACCAAATACTTATTTTCCACCATAATTTGCAAATAAATTATTTCCAAATCAGACAATGTGATTGTCTGGATTTGTTTCCACATTTTGTCTCTCATAGTTGAGGTATACCTATGATGACAATTAAAGGCCTCTCTCATCTTTTTAAGTGGAAGAACTTGCACAATTGGTGGCTGACTAAATACTTTTTTGCCCCACTGTTTTATCCAGTGTGATAATCCTCACAAATCAGCTGCTGAAAAGATTTGTGAAGATCATCAAACTGTAAAAAATATATTAGTTCTTATACATTGCTTCCTATTGCAGGCCCTGATGAAGGGAGTATTTTTGGTCCCCCAAAACGTGTTGGCTGCTTTTTTATTGTTCCTTTGATCCTTACCAGAATAACATTTTATCTGTACTAGTGGTATGATGCTTCAATTCTTATTCTTGCCTTTTTCACTACAAATCAAGGTAGCTGTGAAGATCTCTAAGAGCTGGACCAGGATGGACAGTATTTAGAATTTCCAAAAATGGGAGACGGTATAATGAGAGAGGGGCTGCGTTAGTGAACTGACGCTTCAACAATAGTAAAAAATTTTAACAAGCTCAAAGACACATTGCAAGCGAGTAAAAAAATAAATATGAAAAAGAAACAAACTGCAAGTAAATTTTTTTAAATGCTTAATTTTCACTGCTTTTACATGCAAAATTTTAAGATGATGACAGAGTCTTTTGACTACTTGAAGACCGACATGCTAAACGCCCTTTTTTTCCAGGACATTTTTTGTTTTTTTGTCACTGTGATAATTTTGACTGAAACTTATTAATTCATGCAACCCTGCAAATTTATTCCATAACCTTTTTTTTAGATATATACCATATATAGCTTTCTTTCGGTGGTAATTCATCACCACTGGGTGTTTTTACTATAAAAAGTAAGGCTGGCTTCACAATAGAAACACGCAGCGGATCATAGCAGAACTCCGGTGCATCTCCATTCACCGTTTCAGGTCAGATTGGGCTGAATTCGCACCTGAAATGGACCAAAAGATGCTCAGGGCTCCTGTGCAATTCGCACTGGAGCCGCTGCAGAGATGTGTAAACTGACTCCATAGAGAGCTGGCAGTGGTCACAATCTCCTGCAATGCGGATTGGATGCAGAGAAACCCACATCCAATTCGCAAAGGTGTGAACCCAGCCTAAAAAAGAGTAAACATTTTAAGGAAAAACCTGTTTCCCCTAGTTTGTGTTAAAAAGCTTTGCAAATAAATATTTTTTTTTATAACTTTAAGGCAAAATATATTCTGGTACATTTCTTTGGTAAAAAAATTAATAAAAACAAATATTTTTTAGAATGTGTTAAGAAGTCCACAATCTATGTTGTGTATATATATGTATATATATATATATATATATATATATATATATATATACTGTATATAAGGCCCCTTTCACAGGGGACGGATCAGTAAAGATCCGCCCCGTGAACCTCCGCTTGCTCAGCGGAGATCGCTCCGTTGATCCCCGCTGAGCCGGCGGATGACAGGGCAGTCCCCGCACACTGTGCAGGGACCGCCCTGTCAGATCTCCGCTCTCCCCTATGGGGGGATCGGATGAACTTGGACCGTCTGTCCGTGTTCATCCGATCCGCTCCGCAGACGGATAGAAAAATAGGAATTTTTCTATCCAGAAAAACGGAGCATTGCAGACACGGATGAGATCGGGTGTCAGCGGATGTTCATCCGCTGACACCCGCGATCTCATAGGATGGATGAAAAAGCGCACATATGGTCCGCTGGTGTGAAAGGGGCCTAACTCTGCAAAGGTTTTAGGCAGGTATGAAGGAATGCTGTAAAGTAAGAATGCTTTTAAAAATATATATTTTAATTGTTTTATTTTTATTAATTTACAAAAAGCTAAACACAAGAAAAATCTAAATCAAATCAATATTTGGTGTGACTACCCTTTAGCTTTAAACATCAATCCTTACACTTGCACACTTTGTGAATCAATAACCCCTTCCCGCCCGCGCTACAACCAAAAGACACAAGAAAGGGCGCATACATGGACATCCTACTGCGATCGCGCTGCCTGTGGCATTCTTTGTGATCATTGAGTTCTTCGGACTGATCACAGATCGAGGTAAAGGGCCAATCACAGCGGCACCTTTACCACATGATCAGCTGTGTGCAATGATAGCTGATCATGGAAAAACCCAGTGGTGATTAATACCACCAAAAGAAAGCTCTATTTACGTAAAAAAAAAAAGATAAACATTTCACATATGTTGCATGACCACGCAATTGTCAGTCAAAGTATGACAGCGCTGAAAGATGAAAATTGGCCTGGTCAGGTAGTGGGTAAAAGTGCCCAAGTGGGTAAAAGTGCAAGTGGTTAAAATGGCTGCTTGGCGCCCACCAAGCCTCGATCTAAATAAACTGCAGCCAAGTATAACTGCACAATTCTCCGCCCTGAAGGTACCATATTTGAAGCATCATAAGACAAAATAAATAATGCAATCAGGCTCACAACCCTGCCAGCAAAAAAACACTGACCAAAAATTTAGGAAGTTATGGCAACCACCATAGCCATCTAAAGGTCAAAATTAAAAATACCAAAAAATATTAAATACACTAAGACCCAGATCACCAATTTGGTTAAAATCCCTCTAAATGCTACATAAAAGAGGCAGTTGTAAAATGATGGTCAAAAGTCATTAGCATAACATAATATTATTTTAATTAAAACCATACATTAAATAAATCTTTCATTATAATAAAAATAATATTTTTCATGATTTTTTTTAAATATGCATATATGAAAAGGACACTCCTAATGACTAAAAAAAATCACTTCTCAGGTTTATGTCTATACTAGGAGGAAGGGGTTAATAATAAACAGACCCCTACATCTTGAGTTTTAGGGAACTTTTTTTTTCATAGAAAACAATGATAAATGTAAAAATAAACACTTTTTAATATCAAAAAATTGTTTCTTACCCCTAAGTGTCATACCCATGTTGGGGATAGGGGGCTAAATCAGAAAGACCTCTACACCTGTATTTCTAAAATACATTGGAAACATAAAGTTTGGGGAGGCAGAACACACTGTTAAAGATAAACTTGTGGTGGTGTTCCGCGCAATGTGGATTTTATTAAGGCTGCTGCCCCCCCTGATATGTAATCTGTCACAAGGCAAATTACTGGGTAATGTGGTAATAGATATGGGGTATATGGCGCTACCTTTATGCTCTGGGAACTTATTTAGAATGGTGTTGGGTTTCCTCTGCGGGTACAACTGATAAGCCCCTATGGGATGAGGTGCAGGACTGTGTGTATTTTGTGCTAGTAATCCTAGATTCTATATATTAGCTGTGTATGTGATCCTCAACTCCTATGTATGTGAAAAAAATCCTAACCCTCCAGAGGTTGTGACAATTGTGCTAATTAAATAAATAATAAGAAAAATGTTACCCTTATTGATGTGTATGATATCTATGTGGGTGTGTTTTCACTTCATATTATATGCAAATTCCATAATCCAAACATTAATCTCAAGATTCCAAACAAACTTCTAGTGAACTCAGTATTTCAAAAAATCAAAAAACAATATTCCAAAAATGACTTCCTTGCCGTATAAGTCCCTGTATCTTATTCCATACAGTTCACACCTTAAAGTGTTGTGTGTATTCAATATATCCTGTGCCTAAAAACTGGTATTGCCCGATTTCCGTTATAGTCCCTGGTCACTGCCCCAGGTGGGAGCTACTAGACGTCTAGTTAATTCCCTTGTAGGTTAACCCATTAACTAAACCAATGAAATGTATTCACAATGGTCATGTGATGGTCAGCCACTTTAGTGGTGAGGATTAGTTTCCTTGTAATTCCTCAATTCAAATGGTTAATCAGAAAAAAGAAAAAAGAAGAAATACTGACAAATATTGCATATATACTATAGCCAGGATAAGTTCATGTGGCTACAGCAAATTCATGTGTTAACATAGAAAAAGTTCAAGTATTCTTCATGCGTTTTTTCAGTGACTTTGGTGATTATATATTGACAATGGAGATCCTCCAGCTTGCAGGTAAAGAGGTGACTTTTGGTGCTCCCCCCTCGTATGGGTCCCCACTCACCAGATAGACGCACCCCTGCAGGGGTCACAGGCTCATCGGGTATCCCCAGCAATTTATCCTCCACTCCGTAGGCTGTTCCACTCTCTGCTCTCTCCTCCTCCACCAATCAGATCCTCAGAAATGAGCCACAGAACAGAACTTCCATAGCGTAAAATCGCTTATTTATTTGTAAAAATAGTAAAAATTCCAAACATAAATAAAAAAAAAAATTCAAAATAAGGCCTGCAGACCTTCCTAGATTCACTCCCTTCTGGTTGTAATTACCGCCAGGTGCCTAGTGAATCCACACCGCAAACCGTATGCCAATGTCAGACAAGTCCCATGGAAGTCACGCCAGCCTGCTGTGTCAGCCTCAGCTTCGGTGTGCGTTCCACCGCTCGAGCCTCGCTAACCGGACGTGACGTGGACGTGTCTGGATGGTCACCAAGGAAGTCATTTTTGGAATATTGTTTTTTGATTTTTTGAAATACTGAGTTCACTAGAAGTTTGTTTGGAATCTTGAGATTAATGTTTGGATTATGGAATTTGCATATAATATGAAGTGAAAACACACCCACATAGATATCATACACATCAATAAGGGTAACATTTTACTTATTATTTATTTAATTAGCACAATTGTCACAACCTCTGGAGGGTTAGGATTTTTTTCACATACATAGGAGTTGAGGATCACATACACAGCTAATATATAGAATCTAGGATTACTAGCACAAAATACACACAGTCCTGCACCTCATCCCATAGGGGCTTATCAGTTGTACCCGCAGAGGAAACCCAACACCATTCTAAATAAGTTCCCAGAGCATAAAGGTAGCGCCATATACCCCACATCTATTACCACACTGTTAAAGATATCCAACAGACCAAAAATCACTGATGACCAGTGTTATATCCTGCTGTCAAAAATAATCACAAAACTAAAAATTGAAAAAAACATTCTAAATTAAATCATAAGCTAAAAGTTGCAAGCCCAAAAAAAACTATGAATTATCGATAAAAGCATTAACATCAAGATTCACATTTAAACCATGCAGGGTAAGGTACCTGATGTTGTAGATCCACTTTATCTCCAATTTGGAGATCTCCCTTATTACAGGCGGTCCCTGAGTTACAAATATATGACTTACAAACGACTCCTACTTACAAACAGAGGGAGACAACAGTCAGGAAATAAGAGGAAATCTACCCCTAGGAAGGGAAATTCACTCCTGTAAGAGTTTTAATGGGAAAAACATACCTTCACTGATACTTTATCACCAAGGCTTGTTTCCACAACAACCCGAAATTTTCAAAATCCAATTGTCATTGGGACAGAAATTAAAGTGAGATCTTCTGAACAGGGGCACAGACAGCAAAACAAATGTTACAGGAGGTGTTAACCTTTCCCTATGCTATCCAAAAAGCTTAAATATCGTTTTTTTGGGCTGGAGCTACACTCAAAAAATGTATCTGTTCCAACTTACAAACACATTCACAACGCTTGTGACGTCATCTGCAGCCACGTCATCTGCAGCCACTCCTACCCCCGGAAGTTCAGCTAGTTGATTATGGAGCTGTGATAGCAATGACAGCAAGGAGAACAAACACAGCTGGGAAAGAAGAGCGTCATTCAGGTGACTCCAGTGAATAATGACCATGGCAGTCCAATAGGAATTTGGAAAGGAATGCCCCTGGGATGGTGCGGATTAGGACGGGGATATGGAATTGACAAACGAGTATGTATAAAAAAATAGAAATATTTATTATATGTAGTAAACACAATGATAACAATGTACAGAAATTGTAGAAAAAGTTTGTTAAAAACAAAGAACTGACATGCAATTGGAATTGCCAAAATACATAAATTTAAATAAAGGCAGAATAAAGATGTACACAAGGATGAGTATTTAAGAAATTTAAGAAATTTCTTAAATTCTCATCCTTGTGTACATTTTTATTTATTTCCCATTAGATCTCACTCTGCTCTGCCTCCTGCTATCCTTGTGAGCATTGGTGCACTGCGTGGGTCCGCCTACCAATAGTTTTCAACAGCCTGCCCGGCTGAAAAAGCCAAAAAACCTTAATATCCATTTGGATAGCAGTGTACATACACCTATTTTCCTTTTTTAAAGGGCCAGGCTTCCTTTGTTTTTCTACTTTTTGACTGTGCGCAATACATCCGGGCTGGGCTCTCCGCTCTCCGAGGATTCATCCATTTGACGTGCCTCCCCTGCTTTTTTTCCTATACATGCAAACATTCTATGGGATGTAAGTATCATGCACGTTATTTATCATTCAACACATCTTAAAAGACCATTGAATGTGTAGCAAGGTGTTATTATAGACTGTATCTTAACAGACTGCAATTGATGCCAAATGGGGAACTTGGCTCCCTCTGGTGCTCGTTTTGTGTTATAATTTGGAAGTTGTTTGGTTCTGTTATCTTAAGAACAAAGCATGGTGGGCATTGTTGGCGTGGGTTGAATTGAGACTACGATACCCACAAATCTCACTGTGCTACCAAAATGCAGTGCACCACGAACAGCCAGCTGGGAGAACTGATTTAAGGCAGAGGCGGGGCCTCAGCCCGCTCTCTCGGGACGCCATCTTCAACAGGCAAGAGGCCTGCTGTGTTCGTGCCTAGGCCGGAGAAGCCTGGGCCTAAAGTTACAGAGAGAGAGGATCGTCTGCGGAGGGATCCTTGTGGACAGCCTCGCTGATCGGGCCAGAGAGGGACCGGTCTACACTTCACAGCATCCGGAGTCACCTATCCACTGGCACCTTGTGAACGGCTGCACGGAGGACCAGGGGCCTCGTGTTACAGAGAGACTGAGAACAAGGAGAGGTTCCAGATGGAGTGTACCGGCGAGGCGAGGCCTCATTTGGTAAGAAGGCACTTGCCTATCAACATAGTTAACTGGGTCGCAGGAAGGTGGTTTCCATAGTCCCACATGTACTTGCTGGCATCTGCAGTGCCGCAAGTAGGGACACGTTACACCTGAGAGTGATACAGCGGCTGGGAAGAACTAGTGTTTGTTCTGCCTATACACTACATGCATCAAGTGATTGTCATTTCTCTTCACCCTGTTTATTGGAATACAAATAGATAAGTGCACCAATGAAGCTAGCAGAAGACTAAGTGACATTTAAAGGAACAATCATCCGCTTACTTTATTTTCGGAAGTTCTACAACGGGACACTCACCAGTTGAACTGTCCACTAGGGGGAGCCATATAGCTTATGATCTTATATGTTCAGTATAACTGTTTGCATCACTTTGTTATTTCACTATTTGGGTGAGTTCTGTGGGCCTTGGTGGAGAGGTATCCCAGTGCTGGTGCCATTGCATTGGGAGATTCCTCCACCATACAATCACTCAGATCTGACCCCAGGTCATGTTAATTGTGTCTGGGAGCAGAGACATTCTGTACCAGTTGTGTCACATTGACTTTTGCAGGGAGCTGTGTGTAGTCAATCTTGTCTGTGTAACCATTTTTTTATTCTTTTGCCAAGTAAACACCTTACCACTGGTTGAGCTACATCTTGTGTGGGACTCTGTCTATTGCAGCTGTGGGACAGGTTACCAGCACCAAGGTAACAATATTTAAAAAAATATATATTGCTGTGTGGTATTATTGTGGTTCCCTATTGCCATTGGGCTCCACAATCATATTATTGTCCAGTTGTGCCAAGGAGGGGATCGAGCCGAACTTTAGGGGTTGACAGGCAGAGTGCAGACCCAAAAATATAACCAGCAGCTCCTACGAGGGTAGTGCTACAGATTTTTTTGTTTTTGTCATTGATCGATATGTAAATCATATTCTTTATGAGAGATCTAAAGAAACAAATAATTTTATTTACTTTTACATTGATACCATGTTCTTTCTCTCTTTCCATTAAAAAAACTAAATATTTTTTTGCCCATGCATAAACCCTGAAGAAGGAATTATACATATGTGCTCTGAATAAACCCAGCCATTGTGTCTCCGAAATATGTCGGGTATCACCCACCTCCTTGTGTATTGACCCACCAGTCAACATTTGGGTGTGCAATTTATGTATTTTGGCAATTCCAATTGCATGTCAGTTCTTTGTTTTTAACAAACTTTTTCTACAATTTCTGTACATTGTTATCATTGTGTTTACTACATATAATAAATATTTCTATTTTTTATACATACTCGTTTGTCAATTCCATATCACTGTCCTAATCCGCACCATCCCAGGGGCATTCCTTTCCAAATTTCTAAATTTAATTGGGATGTGATTAGGTTCACTGGAATTGCATAACCACTGGTCAGCTTCATCTCATTTCCTCTTTTTTATTGGCAGTCCAATAGCATCACTATGAGCCGTAATGGCGGACTTACTATCTCACTCACAACTTGTTTTATATGAAGTGAACTCACAGCATTACCAGTGTAAAATATTATCACAGCCCAGCATATGTAAGATGTCTCCTTGAGTTATATGCTCTCACCGTATACTAGTGCTAATTGTCTGAAACGGATGGATTGGAATTTTCCCTGCTGAGTGGTGGATAAGGAACAGCTACATGCATACTGCTTGAGACTCGTATTGGGACTGCAACGCTATCACTTGCTATGCCCTTCTTTCCTTTTGTTTTGCCATAACTCATAATCTGGACATTGCATTATATCTTTTTGGACTTTCAGCAACTTTATATACCGTACTTTAAAGCCTTAACGGTATCACATTACAATATTATAGTTGCTGCATCTATAAGAGACTTTTATGTGTACCGCAATAATATTGGGATTGCCACACAGTACCGCTGGCCACGGAAATACTGCATTGGCTGTATATTCAAATGTGCCTTGCATTTAATTTTCTTCCGCTCCATTTTGAATCAAGTCTATTGGAGTACCACATGCTATTTAACATTGCACATTCACGATAGTGAGGTTTTGATGGATATCTGCACATTGTTTACTTTGACAACATCACATCTGTAGACAGCAATATAAAACTTGTGCTAGCTCAACTTAGCAGGTTATTGCTCTCCCAGGAGGTTCTACTAGTTTTGGTGAGAGTGAGCTGATAGGTAAGGGAAGAGTTTACTCCCCTTCAACTGACCTACCAACCAGATGAGGCTGCA
The DNA here is from genome assembly GCA_029206835.1 of Rana muscosa. Classification (NCBI taxonomy): domain Eukaryota; kingdom Metazoa; phylum Chordata; class Amphibia; order Anura; family Ranidae; genus Rana; species Rana muscosa. The sequence goes on along the minus strand of CM055118.1, from coordinate 180,079,817 downwards.
TTTTGATATGTTTTAGGTTATGTGTGGGTAGGCAGTGTTGTCTAATGCTTGTGGTGATGGATGTAACTTTTTCATTTTAGTGTTATTGTATTTTAGTGTTATTGTAATTGTTATGTCTATTTTTGACTCATTAAATTCATAAAATAAAATTATTTTCTATCACATAGTGGTCTAAGCCGTTATCATCTAGGGTACCCACTGTAGCAGTGCTGTTTACATCTAACATTAAATGCAATCATTTTATAGTCATGTTATGGTGGAGATCAGGAACACTGTTGCTGGCTAGTGATGAGCCGAACACCCCCGGGTTCGGTTCGACCAGAACCCGCGAACGGACCGAAAGTTTGCACGAACTTTAGAACCCTATTAAATACAATGGATGCGAACGTTCGAAATCTAAAGTGCTATTTATAACGACTAATATGCATGTTATTGTCCTAAAAAGGGTTTGGGAACCCGGGTTCTGCACCAGGGGACATGTATCAATTCAAAAAAAAGTTTTAAAAATGGCCGTTTTTCGGGAGCAGTCATTTTAATGATGCATAAAGTGAAAAAAAAAAGTCAAATATTCCTTTAAATATCGTACCTGGGGGTGTCTGAAGTATGCCTGTGAAGTGCCACGTGTTTCCCGTGTTTAGAACTGTCCCTGCACAAAATTACATTTCTAAAGGAAAAAAAGCCATTTAAAACTGCTTGCGGCTTTAATGTAATGTCTGGTCCCGGTAATATGGATGAAAATCTTTAAGAAAAATGGCATAGCTACCCCATCACAGCCCCCACCCCCTACCCCAGCCCATTACCAGCCCCTTTGGGTCTTGTATGTATATTAAGGGGAACCCCGCACACAAAATAAAAAAGGCCCTATATACTCTGAACAGCCGTATACAGGCGGTGCATACAAGACAGGGACTGTAGGTTTGTTCTTATGTAGAATCTGTTTGTAATTTTGAACAGGTACATTGTTTAAGTGTAGCTCCAGCCAAAAAATCTATTTTTAAGCTTTTTGGAAAACATAGGGAAGGGTTATCACCCCTGTAACATTTGTTTTGCTGTCTGTGCAGTGTGCACCTGTTCAGAACAGTTCACCTCACTTTCCGTCCTAATGACAAATGTGTTTTGAAAATTTGGGGTTTTTATTGAAACAAGAATTGGTGATAAAGCATCAGTGGAGAGGAGACACTTTTTTTCCCATATTAACTCTTACAGGAGAGAATTTCCCTTCCTAGGGGTAGATTTCCTCTCATTTCCTGTTGTATCCTTCCGTTTGCAAGGAGGAGTCATTTGTAAGTTGGATGTTTTAAAGTAGGGGCCTGCCGTATATACTCAGCTGAAATTTGCCCCTTACATGTTGGTGTTGCCACAACACTGTGAGCCCTCACAGTCAGAGGCGTAGCGTGGGGGGGCAGGGGGGCCGTCGCACCGGGCGCAACATTTAGGGGGGCGCCCGCCAGTATGTATCACAGTGGCTGCCTCCTAAATTAACTGTGTCCCCGTCCCTGTGTCACCGTGCCCGCCGCCATGTTCAGTCTCAGGCGCCCTGTGATTGGGCGTATGAGGTCATGTGCGGCGGCGGGGCTGGCCTGTCCACGATCGCGATAGAGCCTGGAGTCCCGCCTTCGTCCAATCACAGAGTGCAGGAGACTGAACATGGGTGGAGGCGGGACTCCAGGCTCTACCGCGATCATGGATAGGCCAGCCCCGCCGCCACACATGACCTCATACGCCCAATCACAGGGCGCCTGAGATTGAACATGATGGCGGGGAATATCGCCGAACAGAGGCTGCAGAGCAAAGCAGGTGCCGAACATGGCGAGTCGGATTACTCCAGCAAGGTACCGGGGATCGGGAGGAGGGCAGCCGCTGACACTCTTCCAGGCAGGCTGAGCCAATGCTGGGGAGGAAGGAGAGCACGGAGCCGGGAATAGAGCACAGGCAGCAGGGGGTGGAGGGGAGAGGGAAAGTCACAGCATGGAGGAGAAGAGAGGAATGGAGAGGAGAGGGGGATCAGCCTGGAGGAGAGATGGAGGAGAAGAGAGGAGAGGGGGATCAGCCTGGAGGAGAGATGGAGGAGAAGAGAGGAGAGGGGGATCAGCCTGGAGGAGGGATGGAGGAGAAGAGAGGAGAGGGGGATCAGCCTGGAGGAGGGATGGAGGAGAAGAGAGGAATAGAGAGGAGAGGGGGACCAGCCTGGTGGAGGGATGGAGGAGAAGAGAGGAGAGGGGGACCAGCCTGGTGGAGGGATGGAGGAGAAGAGAGAAGAGGGGGACCAGCCTGGTGGAGGGATGGAGGAGAAGAGAGGAGAGGGGGACCAGCCTGGTGGAGGGATGGAGGAGAAGAGAGGAGAGGGGGACCAGCCTGGTGGAGGGATGGAGGAGAAGAGAGGAGAGGGGGATCAGCCTGGAGGAGGGATGGAGGAGAAGAGAGGATAGGGGGATCAGCCTGGAGGAGGGATGGAGGAGAAGAGAGGAGAGGGGGACCAGCCTGGTGGAGGGATGGAGGAGAAGAGAGGAGAGGGGGATCAGCCTGGAGGAGGGATGGAGGAGAAGAGAGGAGAGGGGGATCAGCCTGGAGGAGGGATGGAGGAGAAGAGAGGATAGGGGGATCAGCCTGGAGGAGGGATGGAGGAGAAGAGAGGAGAGGGGGACCAGCCTGGTGGAGGGATGGAGGAGAAGAGAGGAGAGGGGGATCAGCCTGGAGGAGGGATGGAGGAGAAGGGAGGATAGGGGGATCAGCCTGGAGGAGGGATGGAGGAGAAGAGAGGAGAGGGGGACCAGCCTGGTGGAGGGATGGAGGAGAAGAGAGGAGAGGGGGATCAGCCTGGAGGAGGGATGGAGGAGAAGAGAGGAGAGGGGGATCAGCCTGGAGGAGGGATGGAGGAGAAGAGAGGATAGGGGGATCAGCCTGGAGGAGGGATGGAGAAGAGAGGAGAGGGGGACCAGCCTGGTGGAGGGATGGAGGAGAAGAGAGGATAGGGGGATCAGCCTGGAGGAGGGATGGAGGAGAAGAGAGGAGAGGGGGACCAGCCTGGTGGAGGGATGATGGAGAAGAGAGGAGAGGGGGACCAGCCTGGTGGAGGGATGGAGGAGAAGAGAGGAGAGGGGGATCAGCCTGGAGGAGGGATGGAGGAGAAGAGAGGAATAGAGAGGAGAGGGGGATCAGCCTGGAGGAGGGATGGAGGAGAAGAGAGGAATAGAGAGGAGAGGGGGACCAGCCTGGTGGAGGGATGGAGGAGAAGAGAGGAGAGGGGGATCAGCCTGGAGGAGGGATGGAGGAGAAGAGAGGAATAGAGAGGAGAGGGGGATCAGCCTGGAGGAGGGATGGAGGAGAAGAGAGGAATAGAGAGGAGAGGGGGACCAGCCTGGTGTAGGGATGGAGGAGAAGAGAGGAGAGGGGGACCAGCCTGGTGGAGGGATGGAGGAGAAGAGAGGAGAGGGGGATCAGCCTGGAGGAGGGATGGAGGAGAAGAGAGGAATAGAGAGGAGAGGGGGATCAGCCTGGAGGAGGGATGGAGGAGAAGAGAGGAATAGAGAGGAGAGGGGGACCAGCCTGGTGGAGGGATGGAGGAGAAGAGAGGAGAGGGGGATCAGCCTGGAGGAGGGATGGAGGAGAAGAGAGGAATAGAGAGGAGAGGGGGATCAGCCTGGAGGAGGGATGGAGGAGAAGAGAGGAATAGAGAGGAGAGGGGGACCAGCCTGGTGGAGGGATGGAGGAGAAGAGAGGAATAGAGAGGAGAGGGGGATCAGCCTGGAGGAGAGATGGAGGGAAGAGAGGAAAGACACACTTCTATATACACATGAATGGGACAGGAGGAAATCAGTGGAGCTGGGATTGTCACATCCACATGGGGGGGGGGGGGCATGGAATCAGTAGGAGATGACATTAACAGGAGCTGGGACTGTCACATGAGATGAGGGGTCCATGGATGGGAGCTGAGAGGGGTCCATAAATAGGGTACAACACACACAGGGACAGGAGAGAAACGTGGGTGGAGGCATGGACACTTAAGCCTCGTACACACGAACGAGTTTCTCGGCAAAAACCAGCAAGAAACTTGCTGGCAGAGATTTTTTGCCGAGAAATTTGTTCGTGTGTATGGTTTCTCGTCAAGAAAAGCGACAAGAATCTCAACAAGAAAATAGAGATCCTGCTCTCTATTTTCTCGTCGAGATTCTCGTCAGCCTGTTTCTCGACGAGAAAATTGTGTGTGTGTACACTTACCTTTTCGCCGGGAAGCCCGCGCATGCTCGAAATGACTTTGACGCATGCGCGGTAGCTTCCTAGGCATAGATAGGGTATACCAAGATGTCGGCGACGGCATCGAATGTGACGAGCGCACGCTCGTCATAGTCGATGACGTCACCGCGTACGCTCCATTCAAAGAACCGCGGGTTCTTTGAATGGATCGTGTGTACACTCGGCCGGGACAATTTTCTTGTCCAAGAATCTCGTAGAAAAAAATTACATGTTTTTTTCTACGAGAATCTCGGCCGTGTGTACGAGGCTTCACTGTGTGTTCTATGAACAATGAGATCCGCAGGACTTCCACACACCAGCCCACTCCCCCCACCTGTCATACAGCTATGCTATCCTGGACATCACAATCCCAGTACACTGCACAGCACACCTCCACTACACCGCACAGCACACCTCCACTATAATCATTGGAAGGCGCCACAAAAATCTCCACCTACACCGTATAGTCAGGGGCGGAGCCAATGGGGGTGTAAAAATTAGGTTTCACACAGGGTGGCAAAAATCCTTGCAACGGCCCTGGTCAGTGTAGTGGTCAGTGTAGGAATCAGGTAGGTCAGTGTAGTGGTCAGTATAGTGTGTAGTGGACAGTGTGGGAATCAGGTAGGTCAGTGTAGTATAGTGGTCAGTGTAGTGTAGTGGTCAGTGTAGGAATCAGGCTGGTCAATACTATTGTAGGAAGGGAAGGGATAGGACTCGGGGAGAGCTAAAAGTCCGCAGGTCAGGGGGGCGCAAATTACTTGCCTTGCCCCGGGCGCTGACAACCCACGCTACGCCACTGCTCACAGTTACTCTTGGTGGGCGCATGAATGGGCCCTGCTGTGAATTATTAGATCAAGAATTGTAATTGCATGCCCCTGTTAAACAGGGGCTGAAAAATTGGGCCTTTGGTGGTGGTGGTGGTGTTGACACAACACTGTAAGGCCTCACAGTTAGTCTTGGTGGGCGCAGGAATGGGCCCTGCTGTGAATTATTAGATCAAGAATTGTAATTACATGCCCCTGTTAAACAGGGCCAGAAAAATTGGGCCTTAGGCACTGGTGCCACAACACTGCAACCCCTCACAGATACTGTACTTGGAGCACAGCAATGAGCCCTGTTGCAAAGTATTGCATCAAAAATTGTAATTACACGCCCCTGTTAAACAGGGGCTGAAAAATTGGAACTTAGCCACTGGTGCTGGTGCCACGACACTGCAACCTCTCCCAGATACTCTAGTTGGAGTGCAGGAATGAGCCCTGCTGCAAAGCATTGCATAAAAAATTGTAATAACACGCCCCTGTTAAACAGGGGCTGAAAAATTGGGCCTTAGCCACTGGTGGCGGCACCCAGAAACAAAAATGTTCTTCCAAGCTATCATCATCAATCGGATCATTGAGGAGGAGGAGGATAGTCAGTCAACATAACAGGACAGTCTCTCAGCATCAGTCTTGAAGGGATGTGACATTTGAAAATAAATTAGTCTGTTATATCAGCTTCAGGTGTTTGGTAGCTGGTGGTGATCCAAGACTGGTTCATCTTTATGAAGGTCAGTCGATCAACAGAGTCGGTGGACAGGCGCACCCTGTGATCCGTGACAAATCCTCCAGCAGCACTGAATGTGCGTTCTGAAAGAACGCTGGATGCAGGACAGGCCAGTAGCTCAATTGCATACTGTGCAAGCTCTGGCCAGTGATCCATCCTCAAGACCCAGTAAGCCAGAGGATTTTCGGTGGGGAAGGTGTCCAAGTCTGACCTTGCCCCTAGGTATTCCTGCACCATGTATATCAGACGCTGGCGATGGTTGCTGGAACCGATCAAACCTTGGGGCTGCGGACTAAAGAATTGTCTGAACGCATCGGTCAGACGGCCACCTTCCCCACCGCTCCTTCTTTGACTGACCGAAGCCTCAGCAACTCGTTGTCCAGGACCAGGAGTTTGTAACCTCCCAGTCTCTGGGAACGCGTTGCATAGACCTTTCTGCAAGGCCTCCCAAAGTTGTCTCATCCTCTGCTCCCTCTGTGACGGTAAGATAAGGTCCGCAACCTTACCCTTGTACCGTGGATCAAGGAGAGTGGCCAGCCAGTAATGGTCCCTCTCCTTGATCCGAAGAATATGAGGATCCTTCCGCAGACTTTGCAGGATCAGGGAGGCCATGCAGCGTAGGTTAGCTGAGGCATTCGGTCCGGAGTCCTCTGGGTCACTAAGGACGACATGATCCGCAGCCACCTCCTCCCAGCCACGTACAAGTCCACTGGTTTCTTGGGACTGTAAATCATCCCTAAAAGACTGCTGCTGATGATGCTGAGTGCCAGGCTCCACCTGCATGCTGACACAATCCTCCTCCTCCTCTTCTTCCTGTGCGATGGGTGGGACAGAAGGAACACTGTCTGGGTAAAGGGGGCCTTGAGAGGCAAGGAAGTCCTCCTCTTCCTACCTCTGTTCTGCCTCAAGTGCCCTGTCCATTATTCCACGCAGCGTATGTTCCAACAGGTGGACAAGAGGTACAGTGTCACTGATGCATGCACTGTCACTGCTCACCATCCTCGTGGCCTCCTCAAATGGTGCCAGGACAGTGCATGCATCCCTGATCATGCCCCACTGGCGTGGTGAAAAAAACCCGAGCTCCCCTGACCCTGTCCTGGTGCCGTAGTCGCACAGGTACTCATTGATGGCCCTCTGCTGCGTGTGCAGCCGCTGCAGCATGGCCAACGTTGAGTTCCACCTGGTGGGCATGTCACATATAAGGCGGTTCTTGGGCAGGTTCAACTCCTTTTGCAGCTCAGCCAGCCGAGCACTGGCATTATAAGATCTGCGGAAATGCACACAGACTTTCCTGGCCTGCCTCAGGACATCCTGTAAGCCCGGGTACCTGCCCAAGAACCGCTGCACCACCAGGTTAAGGACGTGAGCCACACAGGGCACATGGGTCAGTTGTCCCTGTCGGAGAGCGGAGAGGAGGTTGGTGCCATTGACGCAAACTACCATTCCTGGCTTAAGCTGGCGTGGCGTCAACCACCTCTCGGCCTGCCCCTGCAGAGCAGACAGAACCTCTGCCCCAGTGTGGCTCCTGTCCCCCAAACACACCAGCGCAAGCACGGCATGGCATCTTTTTGCCTGCGTACTTGCGTAGCCCCTTGAACGCCAATGGAGCACCGCTGGTTCCAAGGACAAAGCACAGGAAGAGGCCATGGAGGAAGAAGAAGAGGAGGCGGTGGAGGACAGAGGTGTGTCACAACCAGTAGTAGCATTTTGGAGGCGTGGCGGTGGAACAACCTCCAACACTACTGCACCTTGTCCTGCATCCTTCCCAGCTGCCAAAAGAGTGACCCAATGGGCCGTGAAAGAAAGGTAACGTCCCTGTCCATGCCTGCTGGACCATGAGTCAGCGGTAATATGCACCTTACCGCTGACCGCCCTGTCCAGCGAGGCCAAGACATTACCTTCCACATGCCGGTAGAGAGCCGGAATCGCCTTCCGTGAGAAAAAGTGGCGTTTGGGAACCTGCCACTGAGGAACCGCACATTGCACAAACTCACCGAAGGGGGCCGAGTCCACCAACTGAAAAGGCAGCAGTTGAAGCGCTAGCAATTTAGCCAAGATAGCATTCAAACGCTGGGCATGTGGATGGCTGGGAGTGAACTTCTTTCGACGGTCCAGCAGCTGGGGCAGGGAAATTTGCCTGCTAGAATCGGACGTCGGTGTACTGCTAGCAGAGTGCCCACAAGTACTTGGCTGTGACACACCTAATTCTACACCTTCATTCCTCTCAGAGCAGGTTTCAGAGAGGACTGAAGGTATAGTGGGGTTGGAGATCCCAGCTGATGCGGTGCAAGAAGAGGTCCGCTTTGTTCTTTGGTGTGGGTCTTTAAGGTAGGCTTGCCAACGAGCTGCATGGCAGGTCAACATATGTCTGGTCAAGCATGTGGTGCCCAAGCGGGTGATGTTTTGGCCACGCGATATACGCTTGAGACATATGTTGCAAACAGCAGCTGTGCGATCTGATGCACTCGACTCAAAAAAGGCCCACACCAAAGAACTTTTTGAATAACGGGCAGAGGCAGCGCCCTGCACAGGCGGAGCTCTGCGGTGTGATTCCGTCGGTGTGTTGCCCTTACGCTGGCCCCCCGAGGGCATCCTGCCTCGTTGGAGATGTGCCTCCTCCTCATCCTCCTCCTCCTCCTCTCTCCTATTAGGCACCCACGTGGAGTCAGTGACCTCATCATCCCCTCCCTCCTCATCACTGGAGCCAATCTGGCAGTATGCTGCAGCTGCTGGAACATGACTGCCAGATTGGTGTCCTTCTTGAGCATCCCCTCTCTCTGCTCTCACGCTACTGCCTTCCTCTAGCTGGGTATCATCATCAGACCCTTCGAAACGCGGGGCATCCTCCTGGAGCATGTACCCAACACTGTGCTCAAACAGTTTGGGGGACTCCTCAGGAGGACATGGTTGGTCTAGGGAAGGAGTGACTGATGATGACATTGATACCAGGGAAGAGGACGCTTTGGCAGCTGCTTTGCCAGTACACTGAGCCTGTGTGAGAGAGGATGAGGAGGATGAGGAGGGCTTGGTCATTCACTCTACCAAGTCTTCGGCATGATGCGGCTCAACACGTCCAGCTGCCGAAAAGAAGGACAAGCGTGTCCCATGGCCACGTGCTGATGGCGATGCACCGCTTCCATGACCAGCACTGTTGTCTCTAGACACAGAGCCTGCTTGCCCTCTTTTATTGGCTCCTGACTGTCTGCCTCTCCTTGTTTGCCTTCCAGACATTCTAATGGCCTGCAGGGAAATGGGAAAACCAGCAATAAGGCCTAGCTTCAGGAGTATATTTTGCAGGAATCACACTACGCCTGCTGTAGGTGCTGCAAATGCCTGTTGGTGTAACACACCAGGAAAAAGCAGCAATACAGGCTAAGTTCAGGTGTAATATGATCACGAGGCACACTCCGCCCGCTGTAAGTGCCGCAAAATCCTGTTGGTGTAACACACCAGGAAAAAGCAGCAATACAGGCTAAGTTCAGGTGTAATATGATCAGGAGGCACACTCCGCCCGCTGTAAGTGCAGCAAAATCCTGTTGGTGTAACACACCAGGAAAAAGCAGCAATACAGGCTAAGTTCAGGTGTAATATGATCAGGAGGCACACTCCGCCCGCTGTAAGTGCCGCAAATGTCTGTTGGTGTAACACACCAGGAAAAAGCAGCAATACAGGCTAAGTTCAGGTGTAATATGATCAGGAGGCACACTCCGCCCGCTGTAAGTGCCGCAAATGTCTGTTGGTGTAACACACCAGGAAAAAGCAGCAATACAGGCTAAGTTCAGGTGTAATATGATCACGAGGCACACTCCGCCCGCTGTAAGTGCCGCAAAATCCTGTTGGTGTAACACACCAGGAAAAAGCAGCAATACAGGCTAAGTTCAGGTGTAATATGATCAGGAGGCACACTCCGCCCGCTGTAAGTGCCGCAAAATCCTGTTGGTGTAACACACCAGGAAAAAGCAGCAATACAGGCTAAGTTCAGGTGTAATATGATCAGGAGGCACACTCTGCCCGCTGTAAGTGCCGCAAAATCCTGTTGGTGTAACACACCAGGAAAAAGCAGCAATACAGGCTAAGTTCAGGTGTAATATGATCAGGAGGCACACTCCGCCCACTGTAAGTGCCGCAAAATCCTGTTGGTGTAACACACCAGGAAAAAGCAGCAATACAGGCTAAGTTCAGGTGTAATATGATCAGGAGGCACACTCCGCCCGCTGTAAGTGCCGCAAAATCCTGTTGGTGTAACACACCAGGAAAAAGCAGCAATACAGGCTAAGTTCAGATGTAATATGATCAGGAGGCACACTCCGCCCGCTGTAAGTGCCGCAAAATCCTGTTGGTGTAACACACCAGGAAAAAGCAGCAATACAGGCTAAGTTCAGGTGTAATATGATCAGGAGGCACACTCCGCCCGCTGTAAGTGCCGCAAAATCCTGTTGGTGTAACACACCAGGAAAAAGCAGCAATACAGGCTAAGTTCAGGTGTAATATGATCAGGAGGCACACTCTGCCCGCTGTAAGTGCCGCAAAATCCTGTTGGTGTAACACACCAGGAAAAAGCAGCAATACAGGCTAAGTTCAGGTGTAATATGATCAGGAGGCACACTCCGCCCACTGTAAGTGCCGCAAAATCCTGTTGGTGTAACACACCAGGAAAAAGCAGCAATACAGGCTAAGTTCAGGTGTAATATGATCAGGAGGCACACTCCGCCCGCTGTAAGTGCCGCAAAATCCTGTTGGTGTAACACACCAGGAAAAAGCAGCAATACAGGCTAAGTTCAGATGTAATATGATCAGGAGGCACACTCCGCCCGCTGTAAGTGCCGCAAAATCCTGTTGGTGTAACACACCAGGAAAAAGCAGCAATACAGGCTAAGTTCAGGTGTAATATGATCAGGAGGCACACTCCGCCCGCTGTAAGTGCCGCAAAATCCTGTTGGTGTAACACACCAGGAAAAAGCAGCAATACAGGCTAAGTTCAGGTGTAATATGATCAGGAGGCACACTCCGCCCGCTGTAAGTGCCGCAAAATCCTGTTGGTGTAACACACCAGGAAAAAGCAGCAATACAGGCTAAGTTCAGGTGTAATATGATAAGGAGGCACACTCCGCCCGCTGTAAGTGCCGCAAAATCCTGTTGGTGTAACACACCAGGAAAAAGCAGCAATACAGGCTAAGTTCAGGTGTAATATGATCAGGAGGCACACTCCGCCCGCTGTAAGTGCCGCAAATGCCTGTTGGTGTAACACACCAGGAAAAAGCAGCAATACAGGCTAAGTTCAGGTGTAATATGATCAGGAGGCACACTCTGCCCGCTGTAAGTGCCGCAAAATCCTGTTGGTGTAACACACCAGGAAAAAGCAGCAATACAGGCTAAGTTCAGGTGTAATATGATCAGGAGGCACACTCCGCCCACTGTAAGTGCCGCAAAATCCAGTTGGTGTAACACACCAGGAAAAAGCAGCAATACAGGCTAAGTTCAGGTGTAATATGATCAGGAGGCACACTCCGCCCGCTGTAAGTGCCGCAAAATCCTGTTGGTGTAACACACCAGGAAAAAGCAGCAATACAGGCTAAGTTCAGATGTAATATGATCAGGAGGCACACTCCGCCCGCTGTAAGTGCCGCAAAATCCTGTTGGTGTAACACACCAGGAAAAAGCAGCAATACAGGCTAAGTTCAGGTGTAATATGATCAGGAGGCACACTCCGCCCGCTGTAAGTGCCGCAAAATCCTGTTGGTGTAACACACCAGGAAAAAGCAGCAATACAGGCTAAGTTCAGGTGTAATATGATCAGGAGGCACACTCCGCCCGCTGTAAGTGCCGCAAAATCCTGTTGGTGTAACACACCAGGAAAAAGCAGCAATACAGGCTAAGTTCAGGTGTAATATGATAAGGAGGCACACTCCGCCCGCTGTAAGTGCCGCAAAATCCTGTTGGTGTAACACACCAGGAAAAAACAGCAATACAGGCTAAGTTCAGGTGTAATATGATCACGAGGCACACTCCGCCCGCTGTAAGTGCCGCAAATGTCTGTTGGTGTAACACACCAGGAAAAAGCAGCAATACAGGCTAACTTCAGGTGTGATATGGTCAGGAGGCACACTCCGCCCGCTGTAAGTGCCGCAAAATCCTGTTGGTGTAACACACCAGGAAAAAGAAGCAATACAGGCTAAGTTCAGGTGTAATATGGTCAGGAGGCACACTCCGCCCGCTGTAAGTGCCACAAAATCCTGTTGGTGTAACACACCAGGAAAAAGCAGCAATACAGGCTAAGTTCAGGTGTAATATGATCAGGAGGCACACTCCGCCCGCTGTAAGTGCCGCAAATGTCGGTTGGTGTAACACACCAGGAAAAAGCAGCAATACAGGCTAACTTCAGGTGTAATATGATCAGGAGGCACACTCCGCCCGCTGTAAGTGCCGCAAAATCCTGTTGGTGTAACACACCAGGAAAAAGCAGCAATACAGGCTAAGTTCAGGTGTAATATGATCAGGAGGCACACTCCACCCGCTGTAAGTGCCGCAAAATCCTGTTGGTGTAACACACCAGGAAAAAGCAGCAATACAGGCTAACTTCAGGTGTAATATGATCAGGAGGCACACTCCGCCCGCTGTAAGTGCCGCAAATGCCTGTTGGTGTAACACACCAGGAAAAAGCAGCAATACAGGCTAACTTCAGGTGTAATATGATCAGGAGGCACACTCCGCCCGCTGTAAGTGCCGCAAAATCCTGTTGGTGTAACACACCAGGAAAAAGCAGCAATACAGGCTAACTTCAGGTGTAATATGATCAGGAGGCACACTCCGCCCGCTGTAAGTGCCGCAAATGCCTGTTGGTGTAACACACCAGGAAAAAGCAGCAATACAGGCTAACTTCATTTGTAATATGATCAGGAGGCACACTCCACCCGCTGTAAGTGCCGCAAAATCCTGTTGGTGTAACACACCAGGAAAAAGCAGCAATACAGGCTAAGTTCAGGTGTAATATGATCAGGAGGCACACTCCGCCCGCTGTAAGTGCCGCAAATGTCTGTTGGTGTAACACACCAGGAAAAAGCAGCAATACAGGCTAACTTCAGGTGTAATATGGTCAGGAGGCACACTCCGCCCGCTGTAAGTGCCGCAAAATCCTGTTGGTGTAACACACCAGGAAAAAGCAGCAATACAGGCTAAGTTCAGGTGTAATATGGTCAGGAGGCACACTCCGCCCGCTGTAAGTGCTGCAAAATCCTGTTGGTGTAACACACCAGGAAAAAGCAGCAATACAGGCTAAGTTCAGGTGTAATATGATCAGGAGGCACACTCCGCCCGCTGTAAGTGCCGCAAAATCCTGTTGGTGTAACACACCAGGAAAAAGCAGCAATACAGGCTAAGTTCAGGTGTAATATGATAAGGAGGCACACTCCGCCCGCTGTAAGTGCCGCAAAATCCTGTTGGTGTAACACACCAGGAAAAAACAGCAATACAGGCTAAGTTCAGGTGTAATATGATCACGAGGCACACTCCGCCCGCTGTAAGTGCCGCAAATGTCTGTTGGTGTAACACACCAGGAAAAAGCAGCAATACAGGCTAACTTCAGGTGTGATATGGTCAGGAGGCACACTCCGCCCGCTGTAAGTGCCGCAAAATCCTGTTGGTGTAACACACCAGGAAAAAGAAGCAATACAGGCTAAGTTCAGGTGTAATATGGTCAGGAGGCACACTCCGCCCGCTGTAAGTGCCACAAAATCCTGTTGGTGTAACACACCAGGAAAAAGCAGCAATACAGGCTAAGTTCAGGTGTAATATGATCAGGAGGCACACTCCGCCCGCTGTAAGTGCCGCAAATGTCGGTTGGTGTAACACACCAGGAAAAAGCAGCAATACAGGCTAACTTCAGGTGTAATATGATCAGGAGGCACACTCCGCCCGCTGTAAGTGCCGCAAAATCCTGTTGGTGTAACACACCAGGAAAAAGCAGCAATACAGGCTAACTTCAGGTGTAATATGATCAGGAGGCACACTCCGCCCGCTGTAAGTGCCGCAAATGCCTGTTGGTGTAACACACCAGGAAAAAGCAGCAATACAGGCTAACTTCAGGTGTAATATGATCAGGAGGCACACTCCGCCCGCTGTAAGTGCCGCAAAATCCTGTTGGTGTAACACACCAGGAAAAAGCAGCAATACAGGCTAACTTCAGGTGTAATATGATCAGGAGGCACACTCCGCCCGCTGTAAGTGCCGCAAATGCCTGTTGGTGTAACACACCAGGAAAAAGCAGCAATACAGGCTAACTTCAGGTGTAATATGATCAGGAGGCACACTCCACCCGCTGTAAGTGCCGCAAAATCCTGTTGGTGTAACACACCAGGAAAAAGCAGCAATACAGGCTAAGTTCAGGTGTAATATGATCAGGAGGCACACTCCGCCCGCTGTAAGTGCCGCAAATGTCTGTTGGTGTAACACACCAGGAAAAAGCAGCAATACAGGCTAACTTCAGGTGTAATATGGTCAGGAGGCACACTCCGCCCGCTGTAAGTGCCGCAAAATCCTGTTGGTGTAACACACCAGGAAAAAGCAGCAATACAGGCTAAGTTCAGGTGTAATATGGTCAGGAGGCACACTCCGCCCGCTGTAAGTGCTGCAAAATCCTGTTGGTGTAACACACCAGGAAAAAGCAGCAATACAGGCTAAGTTCAGGTGTAATATGATCAGGAGGCACACTCCGCCCGCTGTAAGTGCCGCAAAATCCTGTTGGTGTAACACACCAGGAAAAAGCAGCAATACAGGCTAAGTTCAGGTGTAATATGATAAGGAGGCACACTCCGCCCGCTGTAAGTGCCGCAAAATCCTGTTGGTGTAACACACCAGGAAAAAACAGCAATTCAGGCTAAGTTCAGGTGTAATATGATCACGAGGCACACTCCGCCCGCTGTAAGTGCCGCAAATGTCTGTTGGTGTAACACACCAGGAAAAAGCAGCAATACAGGCTAACTTCAGGTGTGATATGGTCAGGAGGCACACTCCGCCCGCTGTAAGTGCCGCAAAATCCTGTTGGTGTAACACACCAGGAAAAAGAAGCAATACAGGCTAAGTTCAGGTGTAATATGGTCAGGAGGCACACTCCGCCCGCTGTAAGTGCCGCAAAATCCTGTTGGTGTAACACACCAGGAAAAAGCAGCAATACAGGCTAAGTTCAGGTGTAATATGATCAGGAGGCACACTCCGCCCGCTGTAAGTGCCGCAAATGTCGGTTGGTGTAACACACCAGGAAAAAGCAGCAATACAGGCTAACTTCAGGTGTAATATGATCAGGAGGCACACTCCGCCCGCTGTAAGTGCCGCAAAATCCTGTTGGTGTAACACACCAGGAAAAAGCAGCAATACAGGCTAAGTTCAGGTGTAATATGATCAGGAGGCACACTCCACCCGCTGTAAGTGCCGCAAAATCCTGTTGGTGTAACACACCAGGAAAAAGCAGCAATACAGGCTAACTTCAGGTGTAATATGATCAGGAGGCACACTCCGCCCGCTGTAAGTGCCGCAAATGCCTGTTGGTGTAACACACCAGGAAAAAGCAGCAATACAGGCTAACTTCAGGTGTAATATGATCAGGAGGCACACTCCGCCCGCTGTAAGTGCCGCAAAATCCTGTTGGTGTAACACACCAGGAAAAAGCAGCAATACAGGCTAACTTCAGGTGTAATATGATCAGGAGGCACACTCCGCCCGCTGTAAGTGCCGCAAATGCCTGTTGGTGTAACACACCAGGAAAAAGCAGCAATACAGGCTAACTTCAGGTGTAATATGATCAGGAGGCACACTCCACCCGCTGTAAGTGCCGCAAAATCCTGTTGGTGTAACACACCAGGAAAAAGCAGCAATACAGGCTAAGTTCAGGTGTAATATGATCAGGAGGCACACTCCGCCCGCTGTAAGTGCCGCAAATGTCTGTTGGTGTAACACACCAGGAAAAAGCAGCAATACAGGCTAACTTCAGGTGTAATATGGTCAGGAGGCACACTCCGCCCGCTGTAAGTGCTGCAAAATCCTGTTGGTGTAACACACCAGGAAAAAGCAGCAATACAGGCTAAGTTCAGGTGTAATATGGTCAGGAGGCACACTCCGCCCGCTGTAAGTGCTGCAAAATCCTGTTGGTGTAACACACCAGGAAAAAGCAGCAATACAGGCTAAGTTCAGGTGTAATATGATCAGGAGGCACCTGTTGGTGTAACACACCAGGAAAAAGCAGCAATACGGGCTAACTTCAGGTGTATAATGTGCAGGAGGCTTAGCAACAATGACACTGACACTGTCCCCTGCCTATCCTTCTCTCTCCCTGCACACAAGGTTTATCAAAGTATATGACACTGACACTCTCCCTGCCTATCCTTCTCTCTCCCTGCACACAAGGTTTAGCAAAGAATATGACACTGACACTGTCCCCTGCCTATCCTTCTCTCTCCCTGCACACAAGGTTTATCAAAGTATATGACACTGACACTCTCCCTGCCTATCCTTCTCTGTCCCTACACACAAGGTTTAGCAAAGAATAGATTTGACACTGTCCCTGCCTATCCTTCACTTTCCCTGCTCCGGAACACACTACACGAGGCCGCCGTGCTGGCGGCCTTTTATAGTGTGGGGCGTGTACTAAACCCCCTCAGCTATAATTGGCCACAGGCATCCTGCCTGTGGCCAATCATTGCTCTCCTCACTGCCGGCACTGTGATTGGCCAAGCATGCAGGGTCACAGTGCATGCTTGGCCAATCACAGCGCCGGGATTACACTGCGATGGCGCAGTGTATTGTGGGCCGATTGCGTCACTCGAATTTGGCGCGAACGGCCCAAATCGTTCGTTGTTCGCCGAACGCTGCGAACAGCCGATGTTCGAGTCGAACCTATGTTCGACTCGAACACCGAGCTCATTCCTATTGCTGGCTTACACTGGCTCAGTTGACACTGGCACTGGTGTCGCTAATGTTCAGGACACTGTTGCTGGCTTACTGGTTCTGGTGACACTGGAACTGGTGTGACTAAGGATTTGGAACACACCTGCTGACTTACACTGTACTGGTGTGGTGGTAATCAGGAACAATGTTGCTGGCTTACACTGGCAATGGTGACACTGGCACTGGTGTGGCTAGTAATCAGTCCACTGTCGCTTGTTACCTTTACACTGTTGTTGGCTGTTCTAGTCTGGTGACACTAGCACTGGTGTTACAGCAATCCGGAACACTGTTGCTAGCTGCATTGGTCTGGTAACACCGTGACTGGTGTGATGGTGATTAGTGATACTGTCACGTAACTGGTGGTAGAGCCTGATATGCAGAGGACAGCCTCTCTTACACCTCTGACTTGAGACCCCTGGTAGAGCAGACAGGAGGTGCAGGAGTGCAGAGTCGCACGCAACGCTGTATCCTGGCCTAGGCCAACAAGGCCCAGGCCTAGGGCAGCACTTTGCAGGGGGGCAGCACGGAAAGAGTCCCCGTCGGCTTGCGCCAGTCTTATGGGGCGGACTGGGCTGAGAGGCAAATTAGTCTACTGTTGCTTCTAATTTTGACTGTCCTATCATCCTGGACCACAAACCTTCCTCACTGTGCTATATGGTTTCTGCTGCACCATTGGCATGGTTATATCTTCTTAGTCCTCTCCATAAAATTATCAGAAATTTGTGCTTAAAGTAGAACTATAGGCAACACTTTTTTTTTTCATTTTGGATAGAATAAGGGAGGGTTAGAGCTCCTGTCAGTTTATTTTTTACCATCCCTGTTCCCATTGCAGAGATTTGCGTTCACTTCCTGCCCCATAGCCACACAGGAAGTGAGAGGAAATCTATGCAAATTAAGGGAATCCATTTCCCCCCTCCCCCAGGCCCTCAGAACTAGTGTCCCCACTCAAAAATTTCAGGGCGGGTCTTAAACTGAAAGGGGTGTGGCCTTGACAAGAAGGGTTGGGTCATATTTAAATTAGGGGATTACAAGTTTAGTCAGGCCTAGGGCAGCACAAAACCTAAATACACCACTGGTCGCACGAGTGCCTGGCAGGATCGCTGACAGCAGCGCTGAACTGGAACTCCAAATGAGACTGTGGAGGAACACCGACACAGAGGAAGACCAGGAACAGTGGCAAGCAGGAAGCTGGAACTGGCTTGGTACTGGAACACCACAGGCAGAGGAGCAGATGCAGCTGCAGGTGGAATGGATGCTCCAAAAGGCTCCCAAGGGCTGGAGAGAAGGCAGGTACAGGCAGGCTGGTTCATACACAGGCGGACAAGTCAGGATCTGATGCAGTGGCTGGAGTGGAGTCAGGGCACAGACCAGATCGGTAACAGGCTGGCAGCAAGGTAGCAGAAGGAGCAGGCAGGTGCGGAGTCAGAGACAAGCCGGGGTCAGATGCAGGCAGAAAGCAGGAACAAGCCGGGTTAAACAACAAGAACAGATATCAGATACTAGGTAGCAGGGACACACGGGAACGCTGTAGAGCAGGAAACATTGACTCTGGGCACTGATCCGGTTTAAATAGACTATTTTGGTGCCATTAATTGTCACAATGTGCGGCGCACACCGCGGCGCACGCATGTGCACGTGCAGGTTCTCCAGCGGCATTCTCCTAACAGGATTTCTAAGGCTCAGGCCGTCTACTGTGGCTACCATTTTGGTTGCTGGCATGCCCTTCCAGACAGATACTGTGGTTTTCTGCACTTGTCTGGTAACACTGTGACTGTTGTGGGGGCAATCTGGTCTGGCGACACTAGCACTTATGTGACTAGCAATCTGGAACATTGTTGCTGGCTGCACTGGTCTGGAGACACTGTGACTGGAGTGGTGGCAATCAGGAACATTGCTATTGGCTTACACTGGTTTGGTGACATTGGGAATGGTGTGGAAGCAGCTGGCTGCACTGGTCTGGTGACACTTTACATGTGAGGCAGCAATTGGGAAAACAGTGGCTGGCTGTACCGGTCTGGTTTCACTGTACTGGTATGGCAGCGATCATGGAAACTGTGGCTAGCTGCACAGGTCTGGTAACACTGCACTGGTGTGCTTGTGATTAGGGACAATGTGACTGGACTCACCAGTCGGGTGACAATGTACTCGTGTGGCTAGCAATCAAGAACACTCTGTGACTGGCTGCACGAGTCTGGTAACATTGTACTTGTTGTGGCGATTAGGGACACAGTGGCTAGATGCATTGGTTTGGTGACAATGCACTGGTGTGGTGACAATCGGGGACACTGTGGTTGGCTGCAATTTTCTGATGACACTGTACTATTGTGCTGATAATCAGGGACAAAAAGGGATGCTGTGGTGACTGGGCCACTTTAACCACTTGCCGACCACGCTATATATTTCAATGAAGGCTACAGCACAGCCAGCTAGTTCTGGGAGGCCGTCATATGAGGGCCTCCTGTGATCGCGCCCACCCGCTCCTAGGCGTGGGCGGCACGTCTGTGATCACAGTATTCTCCAGACTTTACCTTAATCAGTGACTTCTTACCACATGATCAGCTGTGTCCAATCACAGCTGATCACAGATGTAAACAGAAGCCAGTTATCGACACTCCTTTCCTCACGCTGACAGCGCGAGTAGAGGAGAAGAGAGCTGATAACAGGCTTTTGTAAAAGGGACATGTACACTGATCAGTGCAGTCCCAACAGTGCCCCCCAGTCCTGCCAATCAGTGCCCACCAGTTATGCCAATCAGTGCCCATCAGTGCCACCTATTAGTGCCCATCAGTGCTCATTAGTGCCCATCAGTGCCTCTCAGTTTAGCCTCATCGGTGCCACCTCATCATTGCCCACCAGTGCCACCTTATCAGTGCCCATCAGTGCAGCCTATCAGTGTCCATCAGTGCATCCTCTTCAGCACACATCAGTGCAGCCTCATCAGCGCACATCAGTGGAGTATAAAAATTACCTGTTTGCAAAATGTTATAACAAATTATGAAAAAACTTTTTTTGGGATTTTCAGTCTCTATTCATTTATTTAGAAAGAAATAAAAAAAACTGGTGAGTAAATACCACCAAATGAAAGCTCTATTTGTGTGAAAAAAATTATAAGAATTTTGTTTGGGTAGTGTTGCATGACCGAGCAATTGTCATTCAAATTGCGACAACACTGAAAGCTGAAAATTGGCCTGGGCAGGAAGGAGGTCAAAGTGCCCAGTAGGCAAGTGGTTAAATGGCTCAGCGATGTACAAAAACATTAAAACTTCAATACTTCTAAGTTCTCCTACTCTGGATCAACTGTTAAGTCAGTTCTGTCAAATGTATTCAGTTTCCAGACTTTCTTTTTTTTTTGGCAAGTAGGGAAATAGAAGCTGAGCCAACCAGGATTTGCTGAGAATCAGGAGCCGGTCTCTGTAAAAATTAGTTCATATTTGGGGTTTATTATTGCATTAAGCAGTGAGAAAAGTGTCAGCACGGATACATTTGATTCTGTGCTTCTGCTGGGCTGGCAGATTAGGTTAATGCTAGATCAGACTGTGAGATTTCTTGTTCGCATACCAACTAGATTCCAGGGACACATCACACTTTTCTAAAAATGTGTTGAACTTGATGTTAGACTGTGAGCAGCAATGACGAGTGAAAGCCCGATGATTCATGCTACAAATTAATATAGGCCAGGTATAAAATATTGTTTTTATGTCATTTAGAATGTGTTTTGGTTTTGAAGATTAAAAAGCAAAGTCACTGTGATATTATGTTTTTGTTTTGTATGCGCGAGGCCACAGCATAGAGTGTACTCATTTATCAAAATGAAGACACATGGACCTGGCAAAAGTAAATAATAGAGAGGATGGGTCACTGCTGATGATTCATTCAGTTGTGTGTGTAAATTTAAGCCTGGGTTGTTGATTTCTTCTAACTTAGGCCTCATACACACGACCGATTTTCTCATCCAAAACCGTCAAGAAAAGTGCCACGAGAGCTTTTTTGTCGAGAAAAACGTTCGTGTGTATGGTTTTATGACGAGAAAATTGCCGAGAATCTCGACGAGAAAATAGAGAACCTGCTCTCTATTTTCTCGTCAGGATTCCAGATTTCCTCGTCGTGTTTCTCGTCGGGCTGTTTTGTGACGAGAAAATGGTTCGTGTGTATGCTTTTACGACTCTTCCAAAAGCGCGCATGCTCACAAGCAACTATGAGATGGGAGCGCATCTTCTGGTAAAACAAGCCTTCGTAATGGAGAGAGCACATTCGTCACGCTCAAAAATATTGCATCGTTTAAATGTTCTGCATTGAAATCTTCGTTAGAATGTTACATTAATCAAAATGAGTGACCTTCTTTTGCTGCTGATATTCACAAAGAGTTATGCCTTTTTTTTTTAACCTTTTTCATGCTGCTCTTAAGAAGATTTATGTGTATTATATCGTGCAAGTTTTTAGGAATAATTTAAATGGTTATATTTTTCAAAATGATGTTAATTATAATTTCGCAATGTTTTGATAGTGATCTCCCATTTAATTTTGGAATCTATATTAGTTAAATTTCCCACCATGTTTTTTTGCTAATCAGATTTAGTTATTCTTTTGGGGGGGGGGGTGATATCTGTCCCTTTTATTGTCAGTCAAATGTATCTGCTTACTCCAAAGCTAGATTTTTAATTTTTACAAATACACATAGTCAAGTATGAACTTAAACAAAAATCACATTTATTCATGTTTAGAAATAAAATAAAGAGAAGGCAGCGCTGGAGAACCTGCTGCCATTTGTGCATCCCAGGGACCCCAGAGCACACAGCAACCCTGTGTGGACACTAAAATTGGGAGCTTGAGAAGGCCAACATTTCTGAACACAATCTGATGCTGGCCTCCCAGAGGTCAGGAACAGCAGCAGGTGATATATATGTCCCAAGTGTGTGGTACTACAACAGGCTGCCTTCTGTCCGACCACAATGAAGCAAGGCCATCACTTCCTCTTCTTCCTGGCAACCTTCCCTACAACCTTCCCTGAAGCCTTCCCTGCAGCCTTCCTTCTTCGTTTGGCTGGAGGCTGGGCCACTGGAGGGGTACTCCTGTCAGGAGGAGGAGGAGGAGATGTAGCAGAAGGGGGTGGGGCAGAAGAAGAAGGTGGAGGTGTAGCAGAAGGGGGTGGGGCAGAAGAAGGTGGAGGTGTAGCAGAAGGGGGTGGGGCAGAAGAAGGTGGAGGTGTAGCAGAAGGGGGTGGGGCAGAAGAAGAAGGTGGAGGTGTAGCAGAAGGGGGTGGGGCAGAAGAAGAAGGTGGAGGTGTAGCAGAAGGGGGTGGGGCAGAAGAAGAAGGTGGAGGTTGGGTCAGTTGTGCCACCTCACATATGGCGGTATTGGGGGTAATTTTCTCCATCACCCCCTTGTTGAGCAAGGTGATGAGCAGGGGCTCGCATAAGAGGCGTTGCTCCATGCTCATCACCTTGAACTTAGCATCCACTAGGCCGGCAATGGCCTCTTCAGGGGATGTGGGCTCCTGGAGGGTGGCATAGGCCTCACGAATAAGGGCCATTGCTGCCTCACTCGTGCTCCTGTCCCTCCTGCCTCTTTTGTGAAGCCGGATGGGAGGCACCTGGGATCTGGTGCTTCTCCTTTGCCCTGCCACCTCCTGTCTGCCACTGGGCCCTGCCACCTCCTGTCTGCCACTGGGCCCTGCCACCTCCTGGCTGGCACTGGGCCCTGCCACCTCCTGGCTGCCACTGGGCCCTTCCTCCTCCTGCCTGACAGTTTCCAGACCCTCCTCCTGGCTGATTTCATCCTGTGCATGAAAAAGGGACATAGTTTAATATGTTGGTTTAATCTTTGCATCAAACTTTGTAATCCTGATCAAAGCAATTAGAATGTAAATCCATAAATCCTTGCTTTAAATTTACCACTACATCAGATTGACTATTTAGCACCCAATTAAGTGCAGAATAATGTCTACAGATCTTGATTTCACTTGTGGAATCCAAAATATTTTATGTTTGTCATCTTGACATATTTGTCAAACATTAAGTTTTTCCCAATACATTTTCATTTAATACTATACCTGGCTCCAGATGGCCAAATCAGGATCATCCAGGATGGCTGCCTCCTCTTGCTCCAGAGAAGGCTCAGGTTGGCTGCAGGGAAGTCTGGGGGGAAGAGTGGAGAGTGATGGCCTTGTCTCAATGTGGTCATCCAGGAAGGACATCCTGTTGTAGTACCACAAAATCGGGACATACACATCACCTGCTGCTGCTCCTGACCTCTGAGAAGCCAGCACCTTAGAGCGTTCAGTCCTGTAGGTACCTCTCAAGCTCCCAATTTTAGTGTCCACTTGTTTTGCTGTGGCTGTGGGCACCTTGGTATGCACAAATGGGAGCAGCTTCTCCAGCGCTGCTTTTCTCACCCCTCTTTTTTTGTGGATGGGGTTTTTCGTTTCCCACAGAGCCGGCAGCTCCCTTACCCGGTCAATAAATTCCGCCAGGAACTCTTTGTCGCTAATAAAGACATTCATATTGTATCTGCAAGTTAAATAAATTATATATAACTAATGTGAGGCAAACAGTCTAACCTCCTTAACATCCTAGTCACCATATATATCCTCCAACATTCTCAAGACAGTATAGGCCAACAATTTGTACAAGTCACAAAATCACATACCTTTGTTCGCACGTCCGTCACTTGAACTCCTCTCTCCGCACACCGAACGTACTATAGTCACATGTGTGTTTGCTATATACACACCACGCATGCGTCAAAATACGAACACGTCGCTCCGCACACGTCGCCCGCCCATGACGTTCTAACTAACATCTTTTCCCCGCCCCTTCTCTTTCGGCGCGCAGACAGATATGGCGGAGTTACAGCAGGTGTCTGATAATTCCGCAACTAACGAGGAGGAGACAAGCCCGGAGACCGAGGAAACGTCACGATCAAGCAGGAGATTCAAGGCATCGAATATGTCTTTGGCGGAGATGGCGGAGATGGTGGACATCTTGCTCAAGGCTGATTATGATGCCAAGCATGGGCCGTATAGCAAACCAAATAGAAGGAAGGCCAAAATCCTCACTAAAGTCGTGAAGAGTCTGAAGGCGAATTTTGGGGTGAAACGCTCAAATGAGCAGCTCAGAAAGAGGTGGTCAGACCTCAAACTGAGGGAGCCAGAGCAGTTGAGGAGCATAAAGAGAATGCT
Source organism: Rana muscosa (assembly GCA_029206835.1). Classification (NCBI taxonomy): domain Eukaryota; kingdom Metazoa; phylum Chordata; class Amphibia; order Anura; family Ranidae; genus Rana; species Rana muscosa. Next base: position 180,055,930 of record CM055118.1, on the reverse strand, counting down.
CGCTAAAAGTAAGTAAAAAGTAGACTTTTCTGCTATTAATCTTTTTCTAAACTGACATGTTGCTCTTTATTTTGGTTTCTCATATTGGACTCCCTTCCAAAATGTAATATTTTGAACTTGGTTGGGCACAGTAATCGTTCGTTACGTTACCGACACTTCGTTCGGCCACTATCCGCGGTTTTGGCTTATTTTAGAGCCACAAAAGTAATTAGACATCTGCCATTTTTGGTCAAATATTGTGGCAAAATTTTTAGGCTAGATGATGTGTTTGTAAAGAGAATGAAATGCAAACTTTTATTAGTGTAAAGGAGATGACACTCAGCAGCTGCTTCCACATCTGTACTTTGGAGCACTATAGTGTGGGCCACCAGACCCGCCTTTTTTGGGTGTCCCACACAGGTGCATCAGTGAATTTTTGTGGTGCCTCCATGTCAAATAAATTACATCCAAAGGTGAATACTAAACATATTCTTGGTCATAAATAATGCATTCTTCTTTAAATTCCGCCCAAACACACACTTGTACCACACTTCCAAGCAATTTAGCCTGTTTTTATTTTAACATTGAGATTTACAGTGTGATAAATAGACCTTTTGTTTGATTCTCATAGGGGAGAGAAGACTGGGAGGAGGACACTCCAGGGAGCACATGCACCCCACAACTTCCAAGCAACCCCAAACTCCCAAAGACCCACAACAGAAAGATGTGCAGGAAGTTGAGGTGGAGGAAGGAGAAGTGCAGGAAGGAGAGGTGGATGACGTTGTGGATCTGGTCACCACAACAGGTCAGTATCTGTCACCACAGCTTCAGGTAAGAGATGTAGGCCTGCAGAGTTATAATACCTTTTGTTTTTTGTTTTTAGGGGATATAAATGTTGTGAAGGATAGTACACGGTTCTCTGCTGACAGTGCCCTCCGCCTCATCCAGCAAGTGATGGAATGTAGCACGGAACTGGACCTTATTAAACAAAGAATCCATGTGATGGAACAAACATTTAAAGACATTCTCGATGTTTTGGGGAGAATTCAATAAGCCATCCAAACACATTTGTTTTTACATGTTTGTTTTTGCAACTTTTCGATTTTTTTTGACAATCAAACCAGCCAAAAATTTAATCTGCACACAGTGTGTCAACATGTGCTATCTGCCATCAGGGGATATCCATGTACGTCTTTTGTGGGTGCAACCCCTTCCTCGTATCTAAAGTCGGTGAACTGAGGAAGGGGTTGCACCCCCAAAACACGTCCATTGATCACCCCTGATGGCAGATAGCACATGTTGACAATAGGGATCAGGATTGTAAACTTCCTAGATGAAAAAAATCCCAAATGTGTGCATATTCAATTTTTGGCTGGGAAAGGGGTGGCAGGACCCCATATTAGGACGGGCACATAGAGACATAGTTTGTGTAAGTGAATGTCTCAGATAGCTCAGAGGTATCCAATGTTGTAATTTTTGGAATGCAACTGTTATTTTTGTATTTTCATAAGCAAAAAATTGCCGGGTTGGGGCCAGGCCAACCCAAAAAAACAGAAAAAACTAAAAATGGTGAGAATGTGCACAGAGTAAAATATTTGACCACAAACAACGTGTAGCTTCTTTTTATAATACCCTCTAAGCTTATTTGGTTATTTTGTAAGGTTACATAGTAAAATGGTTGTTATTTACTAAAGTAAAATACACTTGACACTACAAATGCACAAAGACAAACTAGGAGACAGGAAAGAACAAATAATTAAAGGTTTAAACAAGCTTTTTATTGGGATCCTTAGACATAGGCTGGCATAGGAATTGCCCCCCTACCCGTGAAATACTCCATGTATTTGTCCCGAACCTCACGGGCATTTTGGGAGGGCAAGCCAGGACGGGCAGATTCCAGGCCCGGCAGGGGATTTGCAGGGGAAAGTCCAGTCTCTGGCAAAACTGAGGCCATATAGGAATTTGATTTTTGGCTCAGAAAGTTGTGTAGCACACAGCAGCATAATACGACATAGTTTATTTTGTAGTCCGCCAAGTGTATTGAAGTCATAAAAAGGCGGAACCGGCTGGCCATTATGCCAAAGGCATTTTCGACAACTCTTCGGCCCCTGGCCAGCCGGTAATTGAACACCCTCTTCTCTGGGGTCAGGGTCCTCTGTGGAAATGGCCTCATAAGATGCCGTCCGAGTCCGAAGGCTTCATCAGCCAAGAAAACAAAGGGGAGTCCTTCAATATTCCCTGCATCTGGTGGCAATGCAAGGTCGTCACTCTGGAGACGGAGGGCAAACTCCGTCTGGATGAAGGATCCCCCATCGGACATCTGGCCATTCTTCCCTACATCAACATAGAGGAATTCATACCGTGCTGACACCACCGCCATCAGCACAATGCTATGAAACCCCTTGTAATTGTAGTAGTAGGACCCAGAACGGGGTGGCGGCACGATGCGGACGTGCTTCCCATCTATGGCACCACCGCAGTTGGGGAAGTCCCACCGCGTGGCAAACTCCGATGCCACAGTCTGCCATTCCTGTGGCGTGGAAGGAAGCTGTGGAGTGAAACAAGATGAAATAATATTAGAATACCAAAGTCATACATTACAAGGAAATTCTATTAAAAAACATTAGAGGCCAACATCAATCAAATTCTACGTTTATTAAGGTGTTTAAAATAAGTATAATGGAAGGCTCATTTATCATATTCATCACCCCCTCTGATGGGCCATTACTAAATTATTTTGGGGGGGGGAGATGTGTTTGGCCACAGGATAGCATTGCAGTGGCGGTGCATCCAGAGTGGGTGCTGGAGCACTGCCCCCTCTCTCCTGTGCCCATCACTCAGAACAATACATAGGTTCATGCATTGCATTAACCTATGTATTGTCTATGCCGCCCACTATTCAGGTGGATGGCCTCTTGTAAAGCGACCGACATATGAATAATTGCGGCATTTAGGGGGTTCAAATTGCATAGCAGAAACAGGTAGTAAAATAGTCTTGCACATTACAACCTGAGGGATGTAATTGGCTTCCTAAAAGTAAAATAGGGGACGCAGGGGGGGGGGCATTCCTTGGGGAAACACTGGCAGGCTGCTCTGCCAATCATGTTCACCAAGTCTGTTTAATGGTAACATGATTGGCTGATGCAACATCAAGGGAAGGAGAAGACATCAAGGACAGAAGAAGGATGGCGCTGACCACAAGAAGGTAAGTGCAGGGCTGGGGGGAAACTGGCTGCATTAGAGGGGACTAAATGGCTGCATTGGAGTGAACAAAATGGCTGCATTAGAGGGGACAACTGGGGGCGTAAAATAGGCACCAGAGCAAAAAAGGAGGAAGTTTATTTCCTAAATTGGTGTTTGAACCCCCAAACATTTGGAGCAACAGGCGCCCCTGCTGGAAAAGTTAGTGAAGGGAAATATCTATAGAGGAGAAAAAAGGGGCAATCTAAAGCTTCCAGCATGCATGGGGACAAAGGGGATCATTCTCAGCATATTACAATCATGGTAATTAGAGAAGGATGAAAGAAATACAATACATTAGCATACATGTAATACATAAAATGTGATGTTAAGGGAGAAAACTTACCCTAATATAGTCCTCCTGCAGGACTTGTATAATGGCAGAACAGGTGTCTGGGATTATGAGGCCCAGAGCCTGGGGGGAGATGCCTGTGGTGAACTTCAAGTCCTGAAGACTTCTCCCTGTCGCCAGGTACCGTAAGGTGGCGATGAGCCTCTGCTCAGCACTGATGGCTTCCCGCATAACGGTGTCCTTCCTGGTAATATAGGGGGACACCAAAGCCAACAGTTCCTGAAAAACGGGGTCAGACATCCGCAGAAAATTCCTGTAGTCCTCAGGATTATTCTCGACGATCTCCCGCAGCAGAGGCATATGGCAGAATTGGTCCCGCTGGAGCAACCAATTCTTGGTCCATGAACTCCTCCTCACACCGTTCATGGACTGGTCTTGGTCCAAAACAAGCAGACCAACACCAAGCGCACGCACAGCACGAACTCGACGACGAGAACGTCCAGGCGACATGGCTAAGAAACGGTCGTCTTATCAGAACGTACAGCACAGAACGCACTTTAGAACAGCAAGGCCTATGAATAACGAACTGAAAATCAGAAACGAACAGGCAAGAACGCACTGTAAAACAGATACGACCTGCCTAGACGCCCTGAAAGTCAAGATACGAACCCACAAGCACAAACTGAACTGCAGAAAACGATCTGAAAAGTACGAAGACTGAAAAGCGCGAATCGTCTCTTCCCAAACTTTTACTTCACACGCGGTAACACGAGATCAGCAAAAGCAGCCCAAGGGGTGGCGCCAAGAAAAAAGATCTTCCCCTTTATAGTGCCGTCGTACGTGCTGGACGTGAGCGCGGAGAACAACGAGGAAATTGGGAAATGTCAGTGTGTACGCATAGAAAGCTTGACGAGAAAATCGACAAGCTTAACAAAAATCTCGTCGAAAAAAACGACGTGTTTTTTACGACGAGAAAATCGGTCGTGTGTACGAGGCTTCAGGTTTTTTTTTTCATCAAAGAAGCAATCAGAGAGCTTGGTAAATGTGAAAAGGGATCTAATGCTCCACCTGCTGGTTCAAAAGCAGAATGAAAAATATTAAAATGTATTTTTTTTTACCCAGCATCTGGCATTCCCTCATTACTCATAAGCCTTTACCTACACTTAAAGTGGTTGTAAACCCTCCGAGACAACTTCATCTTATCATATAGCAGATAACACAGGAAGCTGATCGCTGCCTGTGAAAGTGTACTCACAGCTGTATTTCCACCTAAAATCGTGTTAATGACGTCACCCGCGATTGCGCAGTATTGCCCCTTATTAACGGCACCTAAAGTGTGCCGTTAATTCATTCCCAGCCTGACGGGAAATGACTGTGAGTGATTTTCCCCTCTGTACGGCACAGAGGAGAAGTCTCGCAATGATTGACTCATTATCCTCTTCCTGATACAGTACCCTCCCACGAGAATGTGTTTAGAGCGTGATCCCATTGCACTGGTTCTCGGCGACAGGGTACTGTACATTTTGGGGGGACCCCCATGCCGTTTTCTCGGCGTAGGGTGTTTGCCTTAAAATCCATACCAGACTGAAGGGCCTGGTATCGTCTGAGGAGGAACCCCACACCAATTTTTTTTTCATTTTTTGGCGGGGTTCCCCTTCATCCTCAGCACGCAAGTCGCACCGCAAGTCGGATCATGATGATCCGACTTGCGGTGCGACTTCTATTCAAATCAATGGGCTCCCATAGGGAACCACTGATTTTGAATAGAGCCGGAGAAACGCCTAACGCTAATTAGCAGCCGTTTATTCGCATTTATGTGCGTTTGGCTTTTTTTGGCATTTTTTCCCGCCGAAAAACGGCACATTGAACGCCAATTTCTTGCGTTCAGAAAAAAGCCCATTAACTCCACTGCTCATTAACGCTAAAAAAACTTCCATGTGTGCATGGACACATAGGCTAACATAGAGTGCAGTTTATGGGCTTTTTAAAAAAACGCCCAAACGCCAATAAACTGCAGTTTATCAGCTTCAGTGTGCATGGAGCCTTATAGATAAAGCAGGCTTTTTTTCCTTTGCATGCCTTTAGACAAGTGCTATACTAAATGTATGTATGGTTAAGAAAGGATTAATGGCCCATGCTGCTGGGATTAAATGTTTTATGCCGTGACATGTCTTTTCCTGCATGACTTGCTGCTTATGCAGGACGAGACTGGACCTTGTGGCTGTTGGTGCATTGGATGGGAAAAGTGAGGAAACCATGTTAGCTGTGGTCGCAGAAGAGTTTCCCTTTAGTGGAACCCCGGTAATGCTTCATATACACTAGCCTACACTGGCAGCTCCTAAACTTGAGTTTAGGAGCTTTTCGGGTTTTTTTTTGCCAAAACTCCTAAACTCAACTCTATAAAAGCCTATGCTTTATGCCATGTTTAGGTGAGCATCAACTTCCCTCTGCTGAAAGCAGAAGAATCACATTCAGTATAGGAATGTTTTGACCGCCGGCAGCGAGAAAATGCAATGTGGCAAAACCATGGTGCAATTTTGCAGCAACTTTGCCACGTTTTGCATTTTCCCGCGGCCGCTGTGAATGTAGGCCAGTGTACATGAAGCCTTAGGGTTCCAGCTATTGGCTTGTTATTGCCACCTTTTGGGAAATGAATTTAAAGCGTTTGTTAATCCAAAAAAAAAGATCCTGATCCTGTGCCCAGAGTGCTGTGCTGTGTAATGTGGCCCCCTGTATACCCTAAAATACCTGGCTGATCCTGCCTGGCTATACCCTCCCCCCTGCAAACAGATCACGATAATCATGGCTGCTGAGCCCTGACATCGTGGTCTGTTTACGTGATTCCATCAGCCGCAGCTCTCCTGTCTGCAGCTCTCCCTGTGTCTGTGTCCTCTCTCCTCCTCCCCCTCCCATTCTTGCTCGTACCTGCACCCGCCCAACCATGCCTGCTGCTTGTAAATCTGCTATTAAATGGTCCCATCCGCTCTGTACCATTATAATAAGTTTCCCTGTGCCTGTCTTCTGTAAACAATTGGCCCCATTGCACCTGTATGAGCTTCGCTCCCGCCACTCAGCTGACGCTCGTCTCTCTCTGTCTCCTCCACTCTCCCCCTCCTCCCCGACTGACGTCATCGGGAGTTCTCGGCCCCGCCCACTGCAGCTGTGAGCCGGAGAGAGAGAAGGAGGAGAGGAATTAGCTGTTCTCCCAGAGCGGAACTCATACAGGTACATTCAAGCAGTTTGTTTTACAGAACACAGGCACAAGGAAACTTCTTATAGTGGTACAGAGCGGATGGCAGCATATAGTAAAAGTGGGTTAACAACCACTTTAAGCTATTCTAAATGTATGGACAGCACCATTTGAAACAGCACAGTCTAAGCCCAGCACAGTATTCTGATAGAACGTTTAAACGTAAAATTATAGATGATGCTAATTGAACCACAATGAAGATCTACAGAACTGTAGATGTTGTTATATTAAGTAAACAGGATTACTGGTTAAGATTCATTGGCTGGTCTGGAATTATTTAAGGAACCTAGTGTATCCATAGTGTATTAAAAAACTGGGGATTGAAGAGCACCATTTTAAATTAACGCTTAAGGCTATGGAACTTAGTGTGCAGTACAGATAACCTTTAAGTTTATGAAGTAAGGAGTGACAAGAAGGGGGCGTGGCCAAGATGGAGACCTGAATAGTCGCACATAGCGGAGCTCTGCTGGCTACCTGGCATTTTATCCTACCCAGGCGGGTTTAGGCTCCGTCCGTGGCTCCCTTCCTCTGGCAGATGAGACGCCGCACACGCAGGGGAGGTTCAGGTGGAGGTAAGACACTTCGGTTCCCTCCGTTGTCCGAGATCCCTGAGGACTCTCCCCCAGCCTGTGTGCGGCCTCGTGGTGAGCGGCCGACTAAGATGGCGTCTCAGACGGTGCAGGCGGAGGAGGCCCCGCCGCAACCCAGCTATGTGGCTGACATTATGGCTGCCATATCGAACTGCCAAGCCACACTTACCTCCAAGATTGAGGCTGTGCACCTAGAGATGGGCATTATGAGGCAGGATGTGGACAAGATAAGGTCCAGGGTCTCTGAGGCCGAGCGGCGGGTTAGCGATGTGGAGGACACTGTCACAGGACACTCCTCTGACCTCCGCGCCATGCATAACCGCATCAAAGCGCTGGAATACAAGGCTGATGATGCCGAAAATCGTAACAGGAGGAACAACCTCCGGATTGTTGGTCTTCCGGAGGGTGCGGAGGGTCGGTCCCCTACCGAGTTTGTAGAGGGCCTGCTGCGTGAAATCCTGCCTGATGCTCACTTCTCCCCTTTCTATGCGGTGGAGCGTGCACATCGGATCCCTCCACGGCCAAACCCTGCCGGGGGGGCCCCCGCACGCTTATCCTCCGATTCCTCAATTTCCGAGATAGGGATGAGGTCCTGAAGGCCGCAAGGAGTAAGGGGGAGCTCCGGTTCGAGAACACAAAAGTCCTCATCTTTCCGGATTACTCATTGGAGACCCAGAAGATGCGGAAATCATTCGACCAAGTCAAGGCCCAACTCCGCGCCCGAGATATCCGTTACAACATGATGTTCCCTGCACGCCTCCGGGTACAGGATGGTGAAACTGTCCGCTTCTTCACATCGCCGCGGGAAGCCTCCTCTTGGATTGACTCCCTGTTGGGTTCTGGTTGTTATACTGCGGTTGCAGTGGGATGGGAAGTTTCTAATTTTGTTATTGTGTGACATGACATGCCTTACCATTTTCTTTTGCAGGTTTATGGGTGTTGATGTGCTGGGGGGTAGGGGGGGGGTTCCTGTGTTTGTCCTTGGATCTTGTGGATTTACGTGCATGTGGGGGGTGGAGTTGACCCTAATTGGTATCCGCCCTGATGACTCAGGTCAAAATTGTTTCCTGGAACACTAGGGGCCTCAACTCTGCGGTCAAGAGATCTCTGGTGTTCCAGTATCTTCAGAGGGTCAACCCTCACATATGTATTCTCCTGGAGACTCACTTAACGGGCTCACAAATTCTTGCTCTGCGCAGGGCCTGGGTTGGAGCGGCCTACCACTCCACCTACTCCTGCTATGCCCGGGGAGTGAGTATCCTGATTAGGAAGTCTCTGCCATTTCAGATCATTGATGTCCGCACGGACCCCGGGGGTAGATACGTGGTGCTCCACGCCCGTATTTTTGATAAACGGCTGGTCTTGGCTGGGGTGTATTTACCCCCCCCCGGCCTCGGTACAACTACTACATGACCTAATGGGGATAATTCTGGGCTTTGATGCACCAGTGTTTTTTGTTTTTGGGGACTTCAATATGGTGCCCTCCCAGGGCATGGACAGGCTACAATCTGGGGCTCGGCCCTCCTCGGACCTCCCCCGCTGGGTGGATGCATATGGGCTGATGGACGTATGGAGACATTTTCACCCCCATACTAGGGAATATACGTGCCATTCTGCTACGTTTAAAACTTTGTCCCGCATTGATCTGGTATATGCCTCTACTGCGGCCCTCAACTGGGTTAGGGATGCTAGTCATCTCTCTAGGGGCATATCGGATCATGCGCCCGTCTGCCTGGATCTGTCCCCTGCGGACTCTGGGGGCTCGAGGCTGTGGCGCCTTTCCAGGTACTGGGCCATGGATGACAGGATACAGGAGGATATGGCGGAGGCTATTTGCAATTACTGGTCTGCTAACGGGGACTCAACCGGCGCTGGTGTGCGGTGGGATGCCTTTAAGGCCTGGGTTAGGGGGGAATATATCTCCCGGATATCAGTGTTACAGAGGGAGGGCGCGAGGGAGTTGGGTGACAGGGAGGAGGAGGCTAGTGGGTGTGAGAGATCCTATGTTCATGCCCCTACAGATGCAGCATACTCTACATGGCAACAGGCCCTTAGGAAGCTCTCCCTATGCCGGATTGACCAGACCAAGAAATCCATGCTGCACTCTGCCCAACGGGTTTTTGAACATGGAAACAAGAATGGGCGGTTGCTGGCGTGGCTCTCCAGGGGACTGACCCTGACTACACACATAGCGGGTGTGAGGGATGAGGGAGGGACGGTACTTACTTCCCCGGGCAACATTAACGATAGATTCTCCCAATTCTTTTAGGGGGTTTACTCCTCGAAGGCCCAGTACTCGCCCTCTGAGTTGCAGGTCTTTCTGGACTCGGTCCCTTTCCCCACGCTTGATGAGACTATGAGGGCCGACCTTGAAAAGGACATTACCCTGGAGGAAGTCCAGGGGGCCATAGGGGGGTTGCAGGGGGGGAAGACCCCGGGGATTGACGGGCTTCCGACCGAATTTTATTCCCAGAATATGGAGACCCTTGCCCCGAAACTAGCAGCCCTTCTTTCGGAGTTTAGCGCCCGGGGGCCCTGCCGGACTCCATGGCGGAGGCGGTTATTGTGTTGGTGCCCAAGCCCGGTAAGGATCCTTTAGATTGTGCCTCCTACAGGCCCATTTCTTACTGAATGTGGATGCTAAGGTCCTTGCTAAAATCATTGCAAACCGTCTGTCAGGAGTGATTGCTGAACTGGTCCATGTAGACCAGACTGGGTTTATGCCGGGTAAGGGCACCGATATAAATATTCGTAGACTTTTCCTGAATCTTTCTGTGACACATGACCGTATCGGATCCCGGGTAGTGGCCTCCCTGGATGCAGAAAAGGCCTTCGACTCGGTGGAGTGGGGGTATTTGTGGGAGGTCCTGGGCAGGTTTGGCTTTGGTCCCCGTTTTATACATTGGATCAGGATGCTGTATGGGGGGCCGGTGGCGAGGGTGCATACTAATGGTTGGGTCTCGGAGCCCTTCCCACTTTTCAGGGGTACCCGTCAGGGGTGCCCCCTCTCCCCTGGCCTCTTTGCCCTCGCGTTGGAACCCCTGGCGATAGCGGTCCGGGAGTCCCGTGCGATAACCGGGCTTTCGGTTGGGGGGTTGGAGGAGAGGATATCCCTCTATGCGGATGATGTCCTCCTGTACCTGAACGACGCTGGTCCCTCGTTGATGGCCGCTCTGGAGACGTTCGAACTGTTCGGGAAGTTCTCTGGAGTCAGAATAAACTGGTCCAAGTCGGTGCTCTTTCCATTGGATGCTCAAGCCTCCGCTCTGGCTAGCCCATCCCCCTTAAAGTGGGTTACTGACTTTAAATATTTGGGAGTAGTGGTGACGAGGGAAGCTGCCCAATACTATACCTGTAATGTTTTCCCCCTGCTGACCACGCTAAAGGACAAGTGTTTGGCGTGGTCGGGTCTCCCCCTGAACCTCATAGGCCGCATTAACATTTTTAAGATGGTCCTTCTACCGAAGTTTAATTATATCTTTCGGAACAGCCCTGTCTGGATTCCAGCCTCCTTCTTTAGAGCTGTTAATGGGTGCATCAATTCCTTTCTGTGGAATGGGGCGGTCCCCAGGCTTGCTAGGTCTACCCTTCATCTACCAACGCGACTGGGGGGGCTTGCTTTACCAGATCTTATGGTTTACTTCTGGGCAGCTGTCCTGGTGACAGCACACTGGTGGGTGGTGGGGGACAGGTCTAATGCGGCAGTGTGCCTTGAGGCTGCCTGTCTGGGATCCATTATGGATTTGAGGAACCTGGTCTATAGAGGGGCGGAAGCATACCCTACGATTCCGGTTCCCACTAAAACTACCCTTAAGGTCTGGGCGGCTGCTAGGAAACGCTTCTCCCTGCCCAACAGGTGGGCCCCGGTTCAGCCCCTGTGGGGTAATCCTAGATTGCCACACTTTAGGTCAGTTCCTGACCCGCAGGTCTGGGCCAGATTCGGGGTGAAAACACTGAGAGATATTATGCCAAATGGGATACTCTTAACCTTTGCTCAGCTTAGCAGACAGTTTCAGTTGCCGGGCTGGATGCTCTTCCGATACCTCCAGTTACGACATGCCACTAGAGCGCAGTTTCCCACCAGACCCCTGCTGGAACTCGACCCAGTTGAATTGCTATTGGCCCAGGAAGACCTCAAGAAGCTGCTCTCGGAACTATATGGGACATTGCTTAAACTAGACACCCCGAGACTGGACAGACTATGGGATAGGTGGAGGGCGGATATACCATCCCTGGGTAGAGAGGAGTGGGAAGAGGCGTTGGAGGAGTGCCCTAAGCTCGTGATTTCCTCCCGTGACAAACTGACACAAATCATGCTGCTGCACAGGGTGTATTTTACACCAGTTAGGCTCCATAGGATCTATCCAGACAGGGACCCCTGTTGCGCTAGATGTCGGGTGCACCCTGGTACCCTTATACATCTACTTTGGGAATGTTCTAAGATACAGGTGTTCTGGAGGGAGGTTTTTGAATTAATTAATCTAAAGTTGGAGTTGGCGCTTCCCATGTCGCCGGAGCTGGCCCTGCTGGGGATCCCGGACGACGTGCGGAGGCCCCGACATAGAAACCTGTTGATTGCATATTTATTATTTTATGCCAAAAAGTCTATTGTTTGCAAGTGGATGTCCCCCGGCCCTCCTTCTGTGTCCTCTTGGCTGGCCATGGTTGATGCTGCTATTCCAATGTATAGGCTGACATATCTTAGCAGGGGATGCCCCTGGAAATTTGACAAGGTGTGGTTGCCATGGATATCACCTTGATCACTCCTTCCGCTCCCTCCATGTTTCGTGCCCCTGGTTGGAGTCCTGTGGCCTCTGAGGGGAGCCATGGGATGTTTTGTGGGGACGGGGGGACACCTGGTGACGATCCGTGGTCCCTGGTGCTTTCACCCTTTGGGAAGTTTAGCCCTGGTTAGTGTTTAAGATAGCGGGGGCCCCCCCTGCTGTGTAATTCCTTACTGTACTTAATGCCTGCTGAATGTACTGATTTGCATGTCACCAGTTGAATTGTCATGTCCTCGGCTATGTTGGCCGAGTTCTGTTTCTATGTTCATGTATACATATCTGCTCAATAAACACAACCTGATTGTAAAAAAAAAAAAAGAAGTGACAAGAAGGAACAGAAGCCAGCGCACAAGATGGAGTGGTAGTGGCTGGTGATGGAGGATCTGTAGGTGGGGGTATCCTGGCACTTGGCTCTCCCCCACTGCACCGCAGGGTCCCTGTCTTAGAGCCCCCTGCAGAATGGAACCCTCTTTTTTTTTATGCAGGGCAGCACACGGATACATTGTTTTTAAAAAGGTTTGAGCACTTGTAGTGATATCACACAAAATGGTTAATAAGTAAATAGGTTGGTAGCACCTGTGTTCCATTAGAGCAATTAAGGGTGGGTTGTGGCCCCATTTTTAAACGAATGTCTGTAAACTGTTCCCCAGTTCTGACGAAGTTCCAATGAGTATGGAACGAAACATGTAAATCTTTTGGGATTAGCACCCCCGACCCACACCGAGCTGAGTCACCCCTGCATTGGCTCTGTGATGCTTTAATTAGAGCCACAATGCAGCTTCCTGGAGGACATCACATGGAGATTTAAACGGATTAATATCAGAATATCGAGGAGAACCACCACCCTCAATATAGACTTGCTTTATAATCAACTGGACTGGAGATTATTATATCTCGCTTGGAGACTTGTTTTAATTCCTGTTTCACCTGAATATCATCAAATCTGTTCTCGAATGAGCAGTGCACTCGGTGTTATGGATATACACGAGCTGATGGATTGGTTACGATCCCTATCTGTGACCCATGCCAGCAAACAGTGAGTAAACCTGTGAATAATATCTCTTTGGAGAACTGTCTCAAATCACTGTTTCAAATAATCATCATACAACTTGTTTTCCAATTAAGTCGTGCACTCAATACTGTGGACATATATGCATCAACGGATCGGTTAAGATCTTTATGAGTGACACCTGGCAGTAAAACAGTGAGTAACTTTGTGAACACAGACATCTTGAAAAATAACTGCTTTGAACAAATGGAAAATACCCGTAGGATATAGGAATCCGTTGTTTTGTGATCATATTAATCCTGCTTGTGAAGTTATAATTTAGGTGAACAAATCTTTGAATATTCTACAGTGCTTTGACATTTCTCCCATTTCTTTCAACAACTGTGTCTTTCAAAAGAGCATATGAGACAATACAATATACGGATCTTACACCTGTTTGACAGGGTGATCTCTATGAATGGACAACAATGAATCTATTAGTTCCTTCGTCTCTTTGGACTTGTGACTGATGTCTCGTTCATTACAGCTGTCTGTTTGAGCTGAGTGGTGTCCCAAACAAACAAACAACATTATATATTATTTTTTTCTGTTAATTTCTTTTCATGTGATTACTTAAGCGCTTGCTTTCCACACATGGACAGTAGACCTGAATAGCCTGTCATTACAGGGAATCACTGTCCTGTGTAGGAATACATTAGGGGTCTATTAGTTATAGTGACTTAGTTCATTGTTAGGTGTACTAGGGGGTGTTTTGATTTGGGGGAGGGTGGGTGTGCATTTTGTGTCTTATGTTTCCCTCTCCTAGGGGAACTGGTCCCACTTTAGTTACCAGTATATTGCCGTCACTGGGTTTACCTATGGGGAATGTTCTGGGTAGGTTTCCCTATTTAATATAGGGGATCAGTTTTTATGTCTAATTATATGTTTTTGATACAGCTTTAAAGCTTCAATAAATTTTGTAGTTAACTCTTAAGAGCCGGTTCACACTGGGGCAACACGACTTCCAGCGCGACTTCCAGAAGCAACTCAGACACGACTTGAGCATGAATCACAGCGAGACTTGGAGGAGACTTCAGCGCGACTTGTGGTCATTAACAACACGACTTGAAGTAAATTCCTTGTGGCTTCTGGGTAAATTCCTTTCTGCTTCCTGTAAAGTTGCCTTCAAAATGAACAGTAATCAGACTTCTAAGCTACTTCCATTGAAATCAATGGGTACAAGTTGCCTACAGGTCGCCTAGAAGTCTGATTAAAGTAGTATAGGAACCTTTTTTGAAGTCGGAGCGAGTCGTGTACATTAAAACATCTCCATTCACTTTAATTAGTTTTAAAAATAGCGCAACTTGGGGCAACTCTGGGCGACCTGAAGTCGCTTCCGGAGTCGCCCCTGTGTGAACCGAGTCTTAGGGAGTGTATTTGTCTATTTCTTTTTTATTTTCTCTTCTTTTGCTATTAGGGACTGGGCATGGAACCACTTGTATGCAGGACCCTGCGTGGCTCCGCTCTTTGCCTTGAAGGCTGGACTGTAAAAGTACAGCGTGTGTTGTGAAGAGCTGGTGAAGGGCAGTTAGTGTTTAACGTTATTTCCTCAAGATGACTCTTCCGTAGTGTCAGGAAAGGTGTCACTGGCAGGTGATAATACATGATCTTTCTGTGGGTGGGGCCTGGTAAACCAGGTGGCCTCTGGCCATGAGATGGTGCTAACCTACAAGAGTGTTAATATAGAATATTCAGCAAGCATTTAGTTCCTCTTGCAACCCATGGAGGCGCACCATCCAGCATGTCTAATTTTCCTTTCAATACCCATTTCTCTCACAGTGGTCCTTTTTGCTAAGGGCAGATAAATTCACCCCCCTTTACTTCCTGAAACTCTACCTAGATCACTGGGTCTGCCTCCTGGAACATGTGACAGAAACTTCCCAGGATGCAGCTGTAAGGCCTTGGTTACATCACTCACCAATGTCTCATTCAATCAGGAAGAGAAAAAAAAACAGTAGACGTAAGTAAAAGCAACAAATGTTGCTTAATTAATGAGTGTAAGATGATTTCATATCAACATGCAGAGCTGCAAGCTGATGTGATTTTTAGTGAAAGGGGGGGAAGGTTCCGCTTTAACATGAAAGAACATGTCAGATAATAAGTCCACTTTAATACCTCACAAAGGGGCTTTTACAAAACTGCAACTGTTTATCACTTTGTTTTACTTTTCCATCAGTTGAGTTGAGGAGACCATTGAGGTTCTAATGCCCCGTACACACGACCGGTTTTCCCGTCGGAAAAAAGTTGGATGTTTTTTCCGACGGAATTCCTCTCAAGCCTGCCTTGCATACACACGGTCACACAAAAGACCAGTGAACTTTTGACTGCCAAGAACGCAGTGACGTAAAAGACTACGACGAGCTGACAAAATGAAGTTCTATGTTTCCGAGCATGCGTCGATTTGTTTCCGAGCATGCGCCGGAATTTAGCGCGTCGAGATTTGTACACACGATCGGAAAATTCCGAACAGTTTTTTTTTCCTGTTGGAAAAAGTTTGATAGAGCATACACACGGTCGGGATTCCCAACCAAAAGCTCTCAGACTTTTTCCAACAGGAAAACCGGTCATGTGTACGGGGCATATAGCTTCTCCGATGTGAATGAGCATGGAAAGACATCCCCCTGCCACATTCTGAGGTTTTTAATTGTCTACACCCAGCCCAGGGTGTAAAACGTCAACCAACAAAAGAAGAAGCAGATAAAAAAGTGCAGTTTGCTCTGAATTGAGAAGTGTTGACAGAACATTATTGGCCAAGTAGAATGCAATGTTAGAGCACAGCCATAACAACATATTACAGTGTAACTTATCGATAGCCTTAGCATTATTTAAGAGCTGAGGGACCCAAGTCCATAGCCGAGTAACATAAATATATACATACTTAGAAGAATAAAACTTTCTGCTGTTGACAGAGCAGGCTGACTCAGTCCCCTGCGGGAATGTACAGGATAACAGGGCATTAAATATTTACCATCCATTACACGTACATCAATTATGGAGAATCTAGACTTTAAAATGTGCATTAGGTACATTACCTGCACTCTAAGAAGGTTCACAAAAGCAACACAGGGGGACTGACAGGGAGGTGTGGGTTTAAAATCATTTTATAAATGTTGCAGTTCTATTTATTATTTTTTTTTTCATTTTCTTAAAGCTGAGCTCCGTGTGTCCCAAAAATTTGTAAAAATTCATTGCCCAGGGATCGTGAAAATAAAAAATGCTGCGTAGGCTGTGATACTCACTTCTTCATTGCTGTCCCCTGCAGATTTAACTATGCTGGGATATAGTACTGGTCTTCTTTGGGGTTAGTTGACACCCTACATTATTGAATGTCAGTGCAGGGAGCTGTGGTGACGCACACTTTAGGGAGCGGGTCCATGACACCCTGCACTCACAATTTGTCCTCAGTCTCTCACCATAAAAGACACCATTGGGCATATAGACCCTGTGAGACCAAGGACACTGCAGGGCACAGTGCCAGAAAGGAGGGGAGCATTGCAGCTGGAGGTTTTAGAAATAAAATGAAAAAGCACAGAGATGGGTTTTAAAGCAGAACTCTGGGATCGTCAAATAATCCCCTATTAGTACACCGCCCCCCCCCCCCCCCCACACACACACACACACAAAACACTAAACAGTTATTACATTTGTGAAATTCCTTACCATTGAAGAGAAAACTCTAATTGAATTTTCAGGGAGTCCTCTCTGTAATTCCAAAAATGCATCATGTATTCTGCCAAGGAGAAGCTGTTAGAACAGTGATTACATTATATCCTCTCCTCTCTCTTACCCTATAATCAAACTACCTTTCCCATCATGCTTCAGGAATTGGAGAGAATGTGGGAGGGTACACTACTAGGCCTGTACATGTTAAAAGTGAACAAGCCCACATCAACATAAATTACGCCCCTCATTCTGCAGCCAGCCAGCCATACTACTCAGAAACACACAGCAATATAGGTAGGTTACAGCCTTATAAATGCAAAGCATGTTTGTGCTCTCCCCCTGCAGCAAAAACAGGAGATAAACATATTTCCCTTACTTGCCTTATGTAAGTGTAGCGGCCACCCCCTCAACCCGTCCTCTTTAGCCTAGGGGTATGTCACGCGACAGGGGTGAGGTGCGCTACGGCCCATGTCCTCCCCACTACTTGCGGGCGAGGTGAAGGCCAATACCTAATGTTTCCTCGGGCCGGTGTCCTGAACATGTACCGAGTCTGTCGTGCAGAAACCTCCCTTTGCTCCCATTAACAGAGTCCATACACCGATCACAGTCCAACGGTTAGATTTATTTCGTATCTTCAGTTACAAGGCAATGCGATGGCATGATACGGTGGAATGAGCAGGTCAAGGCACTATACTGATCTGGGTCCCTACACCCCCTATGCTATGACCAAGGGTTGTAGGAGTCTTGACATGAATACCTCCGTTGCGCTACGGGCCTCTATCAGGGGAAGATGTCCTCCAAGGGAGTTACTGCAGGCCCATCCGTCACCGGGTTGACACTACACCGGGTCTTCGAACGAGTGACCTCCCCAGCCTCCTCACCTCAGATGCGGGTCCCCTCGCAAGGGGCGCCCTGGAGCAACTCCACCCTCGCGGGACCCAGTCGGAGTCACCGGGTCCCAGGCCTCCTCAATAGTACCTCATCCCAGGCTGAAGGTGCCTGGGATGGACTCCATCTTCATCCCGGCCAGGCCTAGGGTGCCTAGGCCGGAACCTTGAACCGCCCGCACCCAGGCCTAAGGTGCCTGGGTGCGTGAAGAGATGATCCCCGAAGACAGACAGACCTCGTGGCGAGGGCGTCTCCCCCTTTTATCTCCTCCCGTCGATACCACGGCGGGTTCCCCGCCCCGGCCGTACCATCTCCAGGAAGGGACAAAGAAGGGTAGCACTGCGGTAGTGATTCTACCCCGAGCCAGTAGGTACACTGACACCTACTGGTCGAAGAGAATATTACACCACCCAATCCTCCACGAATAAGAAAAAGGGGTCTGAACCCTAACATAATTACACACTTGGGTCACACTACTCCCCAAGTGTACCCCACTAAATTGAGGACCCCGCTACACACTCCCCCCTGTGATTTGACGCTGGTCCCCAGCGTCAGGTGCACACCCATGTTTCCCAACGAGTGGTGACATGAAGTGGGCCCCAGAGGCTATCCCTCAAATTTCTGGATACTAAATGTGCCAAGACCTGCTCAAAAGGAAAATAGGAAATATAAAACGATAAACATTTGTATAAAACATCTGTTCTGTGCACATGTACAATCCCTCCCATCGCTGTCTAAGAACCACCCCACTCTCAGTAGTCTTGACCGATGAATCTCCTGCAGAAGGGAAACAACAAAAAGAAAACACATCCTAACACTCTGTGTTAACTTGGCATGAGTGGGTCTGTCGGCCGAGAGACCCGCTCACTCCAATAAGCAAGTAATGCATATGTAAAATTTTCAAACATTCGTTGCGCAACACTGCCACCTGGTGACAGAGCTGCGGTAATGACACTTGGTGAGATCTTCATTCTTCCTGCTTTCCTACTCTGACTCTACCCCAAAAGTCTCTGCCTTTGGCACATGAAGAAAAGGGAGGAAAAAAAAACACAACAGCTCCCAAGTCTCCAGTGAGTAAAAGAAAAGCCCAAATCAAAACAAAAGTAGGGCACAGTTCTAGGCGTCTGGGAATGTCTCATCCAGAAAGTTTCAACAGCAACAAGATAGGAGCTCACTCCTCCTATAAGTAGAACCTTGGATCCGGCAGAAACAGAGGCTTCAGGTGCCCGTCAAACACTTCCACTGAATACTCGACATCCTCTCCTTCTTTCCTACAGATGAGCACCTTATCAGCATGAATATGGCGCCCAAGTCTCCAATCAGCTCTGCAGTCCTTGAACTTTTTAGACACAGGCGGCGAACATGACAGGTATCGCCTGGCATGGGGTACTTTAAGCTTTTCCCATACAAACTCGTCATACCACCTTGGTCGCAGGACCTCAACTTCATACAATAAGTCCCGAGGCAAGTAGGGGTACTCCCACCCATATTCACGGGTGACTCTCTGGGAGAAAAGTCTCTGCAATCTGGCTAGGGGCGGCATCACATCTCGCTCACCTTCTCCTGGCTGTACGATGGCCTCCGGGTGCCGAGGTACCTTCACCATCTCAGGTTGCTTTGTCTTTGGTGCCCGCAACGAAGCACGCTGCGTCCTCACCATCAAAGCGGATGATGTAGTTGAGTGAGGAAAGTTGATCGAAGGGTTAGATTTCCTCTGAAACTCCGGGGTCTGCGCCCGGAGCGTATTATCTTCTATGGACATGGGGGAATCCTGTGGTTTACTCAGCACAGGTAGCGGGCGTCTGTCCCAGCCCTTCCGTTGAAACAGCTCGTCTATTTCCCCGTCATCCCCACAGTCTGACAACGACTCTAAGTCGGAGGTGTCATACATCTCGGCGGGAAGGTAGTCTCTAGTAGACGGAAGGCTACCTTCCCTTTCGGGCTCCACCGGCTGTGAACTCCCGACACCTCCAACCAACACCGCAGTCCCAGCCCCTAGCTCACCTGGACCTACTGAAGAACTGGGATGTCCGGGACTCTCTTCTCTACCGGCGCCATCCAGGCCAGGCAAGCGGCGGGGTGAAGCTCGACCACGACCACAGGAGGCCTGCACCAGACCTATCTTCCTCTTCGGGGGTGGCAGCAGGGAGTCTGTGGTGACCGAAGCAGTGTCTTCGGATTTTTCTCTCTCAATCTCTGGTTGGGCAGTCACTTCGCCCTGGTCAGCGCGTACGGGGACCTCCGCAGAGGCCTGGATCTCTCCCTCCGGAGTGGCGGTTCCTGTGATGCAGTTGAGGCGTAGGGCTCGGGGCCTTTCCGTGTATGGTTCAACCTCAAAAAGGAACTCCTTGCAGGCCTCACATCGCCCGAATGGCTTTAGTTGGACCACCAGTCCCGAGCATCCGGGACAGATCACACCGAGAGCCTCCGTGTCTCTGCATGAATACAGAGCCAACTGTCCTCGGGGCCTAAGTCTTATCCCCGTGTCTGTCAGGGGAGCAGCAAATGCAGTCATCTTCGTGGGGTAAGGTACCGGTATCCACGGGGAGCTTGAGGCCATCCAGACCACTTGCTGTTCCATCACGCGCTGACCACGCGCCGGAGTCTCCAGGTGTATCTCCACACGTGACCAGACTCCTCCCACAACTTGTACGTTTTCGCGGGCTTCCGCCAGCCTCCGCCCACGAATTGTACAGTCATGGGGTGCTTTGTGGCGCAGTGCATTAACAGTCCCCACATGTAGTACTTCACACGGCTGGACCTTTCCCTTTCTACGCTCCTCTGCGTGGGCCTTTCCCGACTTAGGGTCATGTCCACAACTCCGAGCAGGGATGCACTCTGGCCAATCACATGGCCGACCCGCTCGGAACTCCTCCGGGCAGCAAAGTTCAAACACAGACGCTCTCAGTTCCATCGCCAAGACACACGATATCCCGGACGAGCCCCCACGTGTAGCGGCCACCCCCTCACCCCGTCCTCTTTAGCCTAGGGGTATGTCACGCGACAGGGGTGAGGTGTGCTACGGCCCATGTCCTCCCCACTACTTGCGGGCGAGGTGAAGGCCAATACCTAATGTTTCCTCGGGCCGGTGTCCTGAACATGTACCGAGTCTGTCGTGCAGAAACCTCCCTTTGCTCCCATTAACAGAGTCCATACACCGATCACAGTCCAACGGTTAGATTTATTTCGTATCTTCAGTTACAAGGCAATGCGATGGCATGATACGGTGGAATGAGCAGGTCGAGGCACTATACTGATCTGGGTCCCTACACCCCCTATGCTATGACCAAGGGTTGTAGGAGTCTTGACATGAATACCTCCGTTGCGCTGCGGGCCTCTATCAGGGGAAGATGTCCTCCAAGGGAGTTACTGCAGGCCCATCCGTCACCGGGTTGACACTACACCGGGTCTTCGAACGAGTGACCTCCCCAGCCTCCTCACCTCAGATGCGGGTCCCCTCGCAAGGGGCGCCCTGGAGCAACTCCACCCTCGCGGGACCCAGTCGGAGTCACCGGGTCCCAGGCCTCCTCAATAGTACCTCATCCCAGGCTGAAGGTGCCTGGGATGGACTCCATCTTCATCCCGGCCAGGCCTAGGGTGCCTAGGCCGGAACCTTGAACCGCCCGCACCCAGGCCTAAGGTGCCTGGGTGCGTGAAGAGATGATCCCCGAAGACAGACAGACCTCGTGGCGAGGGCGTCTCCCCCTTTTATCTCCTCCCGTCGATACCACGGCGGGTTCCCCGCCCCGGCCGTACCATCTCCAGGAAGGGACAAAGAAGGGTAGCACTGCGGTAGTGATTCTACCCCGAGCCAGTAGGTACACTGACACCTACTGGTCGAAGAGAATATTACACCACCCAATCCTCCACGAATAAGAAAAAGGGGTCTGAACCCTAACATAATTACACACTTGGGTCACACTACTCCCCAAGTGTACCCCACTAAATTGAGGACCCCGCTACATAAGTGTAGTGGGTATATGCTTTCTATTTTTTGAATCTGGTGGGGAAACTGTGATGTATGGTTTCCTGGGGCCCACCAGGTGGCACTGTCGCTTTGGGCCTGGGGTTGAGCCATCGTTGCGGTGGCGTACCTCTTTTGGTCTCTCTCAGCGGTTGTATGGTGGGGCGGGGAACCCGCCGTGCTTGCTGGGAGGGGGTATAAAGGGGGCGGCCATTTTTGGTGGCGGTGTCGAGTCCTGGGCACCTTCAGCCTGAGGGCGGTGGTTCGTGTCGGTCCCCTAGGCGGCCTAGAGGACGTTTGGAGGTCGTGTTCCATGATATGAACTCCTATTTGGATTGTAGGGATTTCAGTGTAGTTAGGTTGTTTGTTATCCAGGGGAATAGGGATGATCTGTCTCTGAAGGCTGGACTGAATCCAACGTCACCTACGTAAGATGCTAAAGGGGGAGGCCAAGAGGAAAGGGAATAGATGTCTTTAATTTTGAGCCAAAGTTGATAGAAATGTGCAACTATGGTGTTATATTTAAGAAGGTTATGATATAGAATTGATTTGGACCATAGGATACCCTGGAGGTGAAGTGGGAACACAGATGAGGACTCAAACCTATTCCAAGGTATGTTTGAGCTTGGGGAGTACCATTGGCATAGTTGGGTAAGCCTGGTGGCGATAAAATACAGCCAAAGGTTTGGGAGGCCCATACTGCCCTTGGGTTGAGGTCTGTGTAGTAATGCATTGCTGCATCTAGGTTTTTTGTCTGCCCAAATAAATGTATTTAGAAGTCTTTGAATAAAGGTTAGTTTAGATTTGTGGATATTGATAGGAAGGGCTGTAAAGTAGTATAGTAATTTTGGGATAATGGACATTTTTACCGCACATATTCTACCGAGAAATGAGATATGATAAGAGGACCATGTTTTAAGTAGGGAGGCAATGTGCGTAAAGATAGGGATATAATTGGTCTTGTATAAAAGATTGTGGGAGCATGTGATAAGGACTCCCAGGTATTTGAAGGACATTGGGCACCAGGTAAATGGGAAGTTATTCTGTAGTAGTGTCTGAAGATCTTGAGGTAGATTAATTGAAAGGGCCGAGCATTTATTTGTATTTATCTTAAGACCAGAGATTTTATGAAATAGGTCTAATTCTTTCAGAAGTATGGGGATGGATATGAGGGGTTCGGTGAGGAACACTAATGCATCGTCCACATAAAGACTGATCTTGAATTCATCTTGTATTTTGAGGTATCCTTTGATGTCACTATTGTTTCTAATGGATAGGACCAGGGGTTCTAAAGCTAGAGCAAATAAAAGGGGGGATAAAGGGCAACCCTGTCTCGTGCCTCTACCCAGTGGGAAAAAGTCTTAATTTTTTCCTGGGATTTTTATGCGTGTTTGTGGGGAGTGGTATAGGGCATTAAAGCCTTGCAAGAATTTATCAGGGATTCCAAATTTTGGGAGTAGATAGTTCAGGTAGGACCAGCTCACACTATCAAACGCCTTGTGAATATCAAGACTAAGAAGGCAGACTTGGCGTGTGAATAAATTGGCGTCCTGTATTATGTTGGTGACTAATCTTATATTGTCTATTATCTAATACAGAAATGGGACGGAAGTTTTGAGGGAGAGTGTGGTCCTTATGAGGTTTGGGGATGAGGGACATGTTGGCTAGAAGCATCTCGTCAGGGAATTAATTCCCTTCTAGAATGAAGTTGAAAAGTTTAGTGAGGTTGGGGGCTAGGAGAGAAGAGAATTTTTTGCAATAGGAGGACGAGTAGCCATCAGGACCGGGGGCTGTGGAGCTTTTAAGTGATTTAATAATATCTATTATTTCCGCTTCAGTACATGGTTCTTTTAGAGAGTCAGATTGTTGTTGATTAAGGGAGGGGATCTGTATGTTGTCTAACCAAGACACAGAAGCAAGGTCAGGGGGGTTTCGGAGGCTTGATAGCAGATCTTTATAGAAGGAAGTGAAAATTTTCAGAACCTCTTTTGGGTGTGTGACTAAATTTCCATTTTGGTCTCAGAGCTTATATGTATGAGTGGGTCTGCAGTCCTGTTTTAGTTTTCTAGCGAACATGGTTGATGATGAATTACTATGCAATAAGAACTTCGCTTTGGAGGACCTAAGGGATCTTTCCGTATTAGCTGAGAGTATTAAAGGAGCACTAAAGCTTTTTTTTTTTTTGCTTAAAAATAACAAACATGTTATACTTACCTCCACTGTGCAGCTCGTTTTGCACACAGTGGCCCCGATCCTGGTCTTCTGGGGTCCCTCGGCGGCTGTCTTGGCTCCTCCCCGCAAGGACTCCACACCTTAATGCGAGTGAGCTCGCATGGTGTGGAGTGATTGCGGGCGCGCTCCCGTGATACAGCGGCGGCCATAGCCGCCGACTGTATCACTCGGCCCCGCCCCCCGGCGTGCCGCGTCATTGGATGTGATTGACAGCAGCGCCAGCCAATGGCTGCGCTGCTTTCAATCTATCCAGTGTAGCCAATCGGCGGCCAGGCAGAAAAACGAAGAGGATGATGGGGACGAGCATGGGACTTTCGAGGGGCCAGGTAAGAAAAACGGGGGCTCGGGGGGGGGGGGCGGTATTGTCGAATGTTTTTTCACCTTAATGCATAGGATGCATTAAGGTGAAAAAACATGTAACTTTACTACTCCTTTAAGTCTAGGGCTTTCCGTTTGGACTGTATCTGTTGGGTGATATCTTGAGAGGCGGAGATTTGTAATTTATTGTATAAATGATCTAATTCTTTTGTAAGGGATCTGATATCCGCTAATCTTTCTCTATTTCTAGTGGCTGCTAATTTGATCAGGTGACCACGAAGGACCACCTTATGGGCAACCCATAGAGTCGTGGGGGGGGGGGTTTCTTCGTTTGTGTTTTCATTAAAGTAGTTTTCAATGTGATCCTTTACTGTTTGGGTAATGGAGGCATTAGTGAGAAGGGAGTCATTTAACCACCAATTGAAGGGTGAGATGGGGAGGCCTATGTATGAAGTCTCAAGGGAGGTGATGTCGTGATCAGACCATGGGCAAGGGTGTATAAGAGCATGGGAGGAGTTGGCTAGAATAATGGGGGTACAAAAGATGTAATCGAGTCTGGCGTAGCAATCATGGGGGTGGGAGTAGTGAGTGTAGGACTTTAAGCCTATATTGTGTGCACGCCAAGAATCTATTAGTTGGAGTCTATTGATGGATCTGTTCATGGATTTGGGAAAGGCCTGAGAAGAGGGGGTGGTCCTACTTCCATCCAACGCCGGGTGTGCAGCTAGATTAAAATCTCTGCCCACAACGATATGGGGGGAACTATAACGGTCCAGGGTTTCAAAAAATTGCGTGAAAAATGTTGATTGGGAAGTGTTGGGGGCATATACTGATGCGATCGTGACATCACGGTTATTTATGGTGCCCTTGAGAATGATATATCTACTGTCACAGTCCTTATGTACTGTCTGGATATCAAAAATAACTGAGTTGCATACAAAGACCGCCACTCCGCGTGTTTTGTTTTCAAAGGTGGTGTAGTGAAATTGATTATAGGACTTGTTGAAGTAGTTAGGGCAGTTGGAGGCAGCAAAGTGTGTCTCCTGTAGGAGAACGATATCTGCTCCCAATCTTTTGTAATGTTGAAAAGCTTTTTTCCTTTTATGAGGAGAGTTGAAACCCTGGACGTTATGTGACAAAATCCTAAGACCCATCAGAATACGGATATGTAAAGCTATGAACTAGAGCAACCCTTCCCACAGAGGCATAGGGAAACAAGAGCCACGTCCCAATGCAGTCAAGAGAACATATCGGATAGTGAGAGAAATTAAACCAAAGTGTGAGATGTATGACATTGAAGCTGAAAATAACAGAGCATGTACCATATGACATAGACACTATGACATAACAAACCTTAATATCGTTAATAAGAACATTGAAAAGTGTAAAACCTAACGCCCTGCGATTTCCAAATTTTATAAAAACTCTAAAGTAAGCCCTATGGGCAGTTAGAAATGAATAAGCAAAAATGAAAAGTATAAACATGGGGACAGGAAATGTTCTGTCATGAAAAAACCAAAAGGGAGAACAGTAGGACCTGAAGTCCTAAACCTACTGTACGGGCCGGGGGCCCCACCAAAGATGGTGAAACTGTCAGCGACGCAAGCAGGTGTGGGGTCAATCTAGGGACAACAGGTGCTCCAGGCCAATTTAGAATTCAAGATTCCTGTAGAAGTGCATGTTGGAAGATCAAAAAGCGCAGAAATAAGAACTTAGGAAGCTTGGAGCAGAGGAGAGTAGATAAAAAAAATAATAATAATTTTTCTTAACCTCCACACAATATATAGCAGTTCTGTGAATATGATTAACTGACATTATATAAGTAAGAGAAATAGGATCAGGGTACAAAAATGTAAAGCAGTCCGCTTTCTTTAAGGGAGGGGAGACACTATATATGAAGTCCTTGCAGGGAGCCAAAGGACATGGTTTGTCCTGAAAAAAAAAAAAAAAAAATTTCCCTCCTCCTTTTATCTCCTTAATCATGTTTTACTTCACCTGACCATAGGAGAGCTGAAATCAAATGGCGTGTGTAAACAGGAGTCTCTAAACATCTTCCATTTCTCGTCTCCTTCAAAAAGAGCATAAATGTGAAAAGGCAGGTTTATGTTAGGGAGATAGGTAATGTTAAATCAAAAATGAATGTCATATAAAAAGTTAAATCCCTTGGTTTTGAAAGGAGTGGAACAATCTTCTTTGGTCTCTCTGATTTCGTCGGGTAGAAGGGGTGGACCAGATAGGAGAGGGTCTAGGTGTAGCTGGAGGGCAGATAGAGGGATCTTGCTGAAGAAGGCCAAGTTTCACCAGCAGATCTTTGCCCTCTATAACATTATAAACTGTGTACGTTGTGCCCGTGTGAGGGATGGAGAGTTTAAATGGGAAGCCCCAACGGTACTTGATTCTTGCTGCTTGTAGGATGTTAGTGACCTCCTTCATTCTGCGTCTCCTGTCCAGTGTGGCTGGAGAGATATCAGGATATATTTGTAATCTCAAAGGTGATGTTAGGCGTGTTTCTGGATGCATGCATTATTTCCTCTTTGACCAGAAAGTCTCTCATACACATTATAATGTCCCTGGGGGGTTTATCTGGTGTGGGTTTTGGACGGAGAGCTCTGTGAATCCCGTCACATAGAAATGCAGAGGAGGATTTATCAGGCAGAAGGTCTAGGAAGATCTTTGTGACTGCAGGCACCAAGTCTATGATGGTTTCAGGGACACCACGCAATCTAATATTGTGGCGTCTATTTCTGTTATCTAAATCCTCAACCTGTGCCTGCATGAAAGCAAAGTTATCAGCAAGATTCTCATGGTCTTTTCTGAGATCGTTGTGAGCCAAGGATAGCTCATCATGTTTTGTCTCAAGCATGTCAGTGCGGTTGCCTATACTGGCTATCTCTTGAGAGAGGGCTGCTGTGGAGCTATGTACTTCCTTTTCTATCTTGTCCACAAGCTTTTCATAGATAGCAGTGAGGCTAGCATCTAAGTCTGCTTTGGAAAGGGGTGGATTGTACTCACTGTTCCCCTGTGAAGTTGTTGGATTAGAATAGGGGCCTGCATGGACCGCGTGTGTGTCCGCGCTGCTGCTGCTGCCGCCGCCATCTTGGGACAACTTGCTGGTTCTCTGCTCCATGTCCAGTAGAAAGTTAGTAAGGCACTTCTGGGAGCGCCAATTCCGCTGTTTTTTTGCTGATGGCATACACAAAGGTTTCCCACAGGGGTGCTGGGTGCAATCGTTGCTGTTTGGTGCAAATAGCCCTGGGTTTCTGGCCTGGAAGGACCGGGTCTCACAGAGCTTAGCTCAGGTGCGTCCTTCCTGCATCGCATCGCGCATGCGCCCACCTACTGCACATTATTACTGCTCACTGATTGGTTCCTAGAGGTTACTGCATATCCTTACCACTCAATGATTGGTTGCAAGAGGTTGGCGCACAGCATTACTGCTCACTGATTGGTTGCTTAAGGTTACAGCACATCATCTCCTCACTGCCTGTACACCATGGACTGGGGAGGTGAGTGGAACCATCAATAGACAGAAAACTCCTAGTAATCCTAGGAATCCTGGGATCAGTGGCAATGCTGGGGGGGGGGGGGGTGATCACATATCAATGCAGGTGATTTACATATCAATGCAGGTTATTTACATGTAAACACAAGGTCTGCAGGTGAGTCATCTGTACATATGCAATAGGGCAGAGCTGGGCAGCAGCAACAGAACTTTACACTGAGATATCGGGACACAACACGGGACTAAAACTTCAAGAGAATTTACACTGGGATAGTTGGCAAGTATGAGGTAGCTGCTTTGGGCCCCACAACAGTGATGGGGCCCAAGGCAGCTTCCACTTTTGCCCTGCCTTAAAAACGGTCCTAGGGAGGATGTACGGATATGTCCACCTGCATGGGCACTGCCCCCATCCGGCCGTTTACGTACTACGGCTGGATGGGAAGCAGTTAGGCTTGAGAAAGGGACAGCAGATTGAGTTTGGGAGACTGGGAGAGCTGAAGTGACTAGGCGAATCCAGGAGATGGAGAGAGTCTTTGAGTCTCAGAAGAGAGAGACTGGGGTGTCAGGAGAACACCTTCCAAGGGGCCAGATGTGGGCTCCTACTGGCTGAGAGGGCCAGGAAATCCTAGAGAGAAGAAGCTAGGTGAGACAGTCTATGTGAAGCTGACACCCCTATGTGGGCAACTGCTGTGATGAACTATTTTCCTTTTTCAATAAAAGTGGGCCAGCACGCCCTTAAAGTTGTTGTAAACCCAATTTTTTTTAAAAGAATAACCTGCAAGAGAAAGGCATAATGAGCTAGTATGACTAGCCTACTAGTTCATTATGCAGTACTTACCTTAGATCGAAGCCCCCCGAAGCCGTCCTCGTCTCGCCCTCCGGCCGCAGACATCGCTCCGGAAGGTTACATCCGGGTATCGCCGCTCCGGCGCTCTGATTGGCCGGAGTGACGATGACGTCACCTCGCATGCGCGCGGGAACCGTCAAAGCTGGCATTATCAATTGATAAAACCGGTGTTGACAGTGCGGCAGCGTCGTTGTCTATGGCGCGAATGCGCCGTAGACAACGGTGCATTCTTTTTTGGAAAATATCTCCTAAACCGTGTAGGTTTAGGAGATATTGCAAACACCTACAGGTAAGCCTTAATCTAGGCTTACCTGTAGGTGCAAGTTGCATAAGTGGGTTTACAACCACTTTAACTACAGTTCAGACTGACATGACACACTAAAAATGCTATATCACCGAACTAACAATACACCATATCACACTATATGTAAGTTAGCCGATTTCCTGCTGTTTGGATATTGCTTGGATGGCATGCTGTAATTGTAAGTACACATACATCATTAGAAACAATATAAAACAAGTAATGAAAAATAATAATGCACAAGGACAACATTATGTACTTTATGGCTGCATACGATCAGTATGGTTACAACTCACTTTGTACATTTTTATATATTTTCCTTTATACATAATTTTGCATTTATCTTGTACAGTATATCACTTTGATCTGCTCAGTTCTTTTCAGTGACCTTTTTGGTGTTTGGATAGGAAAGCAGTTTTTTTTCTTTCGCTCGGCAATCAAAGACTTTGGTGACCTTATAGTACGCCAATATTTGCTCATTTGAATACATTTTCCACCAATGAATATTTAATTAAGCGGTTAGCAGCAATCTGCAAAGATGCAGCCAGCTTCGCAAACAACAACTTCCACTATCGCCTGGCCAAAACAAAGAGTGAAATCGGAGGGTTTCTGGAAAGATCAGAATGGATTAAATTAAAAGGATAATTTTAACTCCCATTGAACGCAGCTCTCCAGTTGATAGTTTTGTCAGACTAAATTTGAATCTATTATTCTATTTAAACCAGCTGTTTACAAAGTCTCATTTAAAAAAAAATAGCAGATTTAGGAGGGAGAAATAAATTAGAGGCTGCCAGGCAAAAATGTAAGTATCATTTTATGTTTTTATACAATAGTAATACTTGCTTTAAAAGATACATGTACAGTTCGTTCAGCAAGTCATTGATTGGATTTTGGCTCTGCAGCCTGTCCAAATAATGCAGCAGGGAGGAATACTTGCTCTGATGATAATCGTGGGTTTCATACATAAAGGCCTGTAATTTCCCAGACAAGTTAAAATTAATTGAAATATGTGAACCCAGCGCTGTCCAAAAAAATCCTGTGCAAAACTACATATCGCTTCATACAAAATATGTTAAAATCTTCTACATAAATGAAGTAATGAATCAATACATCAAAAATTTAATAAAGTTCATATAGTGCAACATATATTTGGTGCCAACGATTGAAAAAGTCCTTTATCCTAGGTTTACATTGATGTGATTTGGCATGTCATTTGACAAATCGGCGGCTATTTCCGGCAATGGCACCGTCCGAATCGGGGGAACCGCCGACTTTGCAGCGCCACACCGATTCCCAAAAATAGTTTCTGTACTACTTTTGCCGACTTCAGGTGCAATTTCAATAGACATCTGTGAAGGAACCCGCACAGATGTCTCTGAAAACACCCCCGAAGTCGTACTGAGATGCGGGTATGAAATTGTGCGAGTACAGATGCACTTGCACAATTTCAATCCCGCAGCAGTGTGAACCTAGGCTTAAAGTGCAATCCGTGCTTCAATTTTCTTGTGCCAAAGGTGTGCAATGAAAAACCATAAAGTTCTGTGCCCTCACTCACCAACTCTCAGCAGGTATATCGCCTGTTGGAGAAATGACAATCCTCAGATTTCCGTGATGGGTGATTCTCAACTCTTTCATATACTCCAGCAGAATAACAGGTCTCTCATGTGAGTTATCATGAACTGAGAATCAGGAGATATCCACAGCGTAATTACATTTTATTAAAAAACGTTTTTTTTAAACAAATCGGACACTCACATATATTATTCTTGCGTTAAAAGCATATAACGCTGGTTTGGAACACAATGTCTGGGGTTTGTGCTCCCAATACCAGACGTTACATCACTGGAAATTCCCGTCTGCTTTATGCATTTCGCTCCTCCCCAGAACTGTCATCAGGGGTACACATACCGCAGTGCAGGGACATTAATACTTAATAGTCAAGTTTAAATTAATATATTCTTGACATGCAAAAGTTTACAGCACCAGTGTCCTTTTTTTAACAAAGCTTCACCTTTTATCACACAAAAAAGCCATTCTTAAATTTAAGTCCAGTGACTTTGACTAGGCTGAGATGATGTCATCAGTCTGCCCCAAGCAAGAGGAAGCATTTCTGCAGTCTCTTCTCCCCCCAGTAATCAGACTGCGACATTGTGACTTTGTAGAAAGTCACCAGGCGAAAGGCTCGGAAGCAGGGGTCTGTACTGCATTAGGCATTTGTTTACACAACCGCGAAAGAGATCTGAAGAAAAACCGGAAGCTTTGAAACGCGTCATCTGACATATCTTGACGTCACATCCGGCACGGCTCTGTGTGCATTCCACACTGGTTTCCACACTGGCATCTGCTTATAGGTTGTATATGGTGACTCTGGATGATGTCTAAACAAAGATGGCTCTGACTTTCTGAAGAGAAAAAACAGATGAGGGCATTGTCAGGGGGAGTTTTGTGATTTTTGTGAGAGGCAATAGATAACTGAAAATATTATAATTACTATTATAATAACTATTATTAATGTCTGATACAGGGTCTTTTTTAAATGCTGTGCAACTAATGCAGCAGCCACTGCCTGAAGATGATGAAAGGTGGGCTCTACATTGGGCAGTACGAGCAGTTTGTCGGTCTTTAAAATCGACTATTATCATCAGCACAGTACCTTACCATAGAGCCCTTTAGACAGAGATCAGTAATAAATATAAATTTGCAGTAAGTCGTACTCTGTGCATTTATCCTTTAAAGATAACATATTTTGAATCATAGAAACTATTATTATTTTCCACTTTCAACCTTAAGGTGGATTCCAGGAATGGCATCTGAACTAGGGATGAGCCGAACATCCCCCTGTTCGGTTCGCACCAGAACCTTCGAACGGACCGAAAGTTCGCACGAACGTTAGAACCCTATTAAATACAATGGACGCGAATGTTCGAAATCTAAAGTGCTCATTATAACGACTAATATGCATGTTATTGTCCTAAAAAGGGTTTGGGGACCCGGGTTCTGCCCCAGGGGACATGAATCAATGCAAAACGAGGTTTTAAAAATGGCCGTTTTTCGGGAGCAGTCATTTTAATGATGCATAAAGTGAAAAAAAAAAGTGAAATATTCCTTTAAATATCGTACCTGGGGGGTGTCTAAAGTATGCCTGTGAAGTGGCATGTGTTTCCCGTGTTTAGAACTGTCCCTGCACAAAATGACATTTGTAAAGGAAAAAAAGCCATTTAAAACTGCTTGCGGCTTTAATGTAATGTCTGGTCCCGGTAATATGGATGAAAATCTTTGAGAAAAATAGCATGGCTACCCCATCACCACCCCCCTACCCCAGCCCATTACCAGCCCCTTTGGGTCTTGTATGGCTATTAAAGGGAACCCCGCACCCAAAATAAAAAAAGGCCCTATATGAACAGCAGTATACAGGCGGTGCATACAAGACAGGGACTGTAGGTTTGTTCTTAAGTAGAATCTGTTTGTAATTTTGAACAGGTACATTGTTTAAGTGTAGCTCCAGCCCAAAAATCTATTTTTAAGCTTTTTGGGAAACATAGGGAAGGGTTATCACCCCTGTAACATTTGTTTTGCTGTCTGTGCACCTGTTCAGAACATTTCACCTCACTTTCCGTCCCAATGACAAATGTTTTTGAAAAGTGGGGTTTTTATTGAAACAAGGATTGCTGATAAAGCATCAGTAGAGAGGAGACACCTTTTTCCCATATTAACTCTTAGGCCCCTTTCACACTGTGGCAGGGAGGTGCGCTGACGGTATAGCGGCGCTATTTTTAGCGCCGCTATACCGTCGTTTTTACTGTGATATCGGCCGATAGCGGGGTGATTTTAACCCCCGCTAGCGGCCGAAAAAGGGTTAATACCGCCCGCAATGCGCCTCTGCAGAGGCGCATTGCCCGCGGTATTACTGCGGTTTCCCATTGCTTTCAATGGGCAGCAGTGGTAAAGGAGCGGTAAACACACCGCTCCTTCACCGCTGCAAAGATGCGGCTAGCAGGACTTTTGGAGCGGTCCTGCTAGCGCACTGCTTCAGTGTGAAAGCCTTCGGGCTTTCACATTGAAGACTGCAGGGCACAATTTTTTCAGGCGGTATAGCAGCGCTATTTTTAGCGCTAAACCGCCTGAAAAATGTGTCAGTGTGAAAGGGGCCTTACAGGAGAGAATTTCCCTTCCTAGGGGTAGATTTCCTCTCACTTCCTGTTGTCTCCTTCCGTTTGCAAGTAGGAGTAATTTGTAAGTTGGATGTTTGAAAGTAGGGGCCTGCCGTATATACTCTGCTGAAATTTGCCCCTTACATGTTGGTGTTGCCACAACACTGTGAGCCCTCACAGTTACTCTTGGTGGGCGCTGGAACGCCCTGCTGTGAACTATTATATCAGGAATTGTAATTACATGCCATTGTTGAACAGTGGTAGGAAAAAATTGGGCCTTTGGTGGTGGTGCTGGTGCTACAACACTGTCAGCCCTCACAGTTACTCTTGGTGGGCGCATGAATGGGCCCTACTGTAAATTATTAGATCAAGAATTGTAATTGCATGCCCCTGTTGAAGAGGGGCAGAAAAATTGGGCCTTTGATGGTGGTGGTGGTGGTGTTGCCACAACACTGTAAGCCCTCACAGTTACTCTTGGTGGGCGCAGGAATGGGCCCTGCTGTGAATTATTAGATCAAAAATTTTAATTACATGCCCCTGTTGAACAGGGGCAGAAAAATTGGGCCTTAGGCACTGGTGCCACAACACTGCAACCCCTCACAGATACTGTACTTGGAGCACAGCAATGAGCCCTGTTGCAAAGTATTGCATCAAAAATTGTAATTACACGCCCCTGTTAAACAGGGGCTGAAAAATTGGGCCTTAGGCACTGGTGCCACAACACTGCAACCCCTCACAGATACTGTACTTGGAGCACAGCAATGAGCCCTGTTGCAAAGTATTGCATCAAAAATTGTAATTACACGCCCCTGTTAAACAGAGGCTGAAAAATTGGGCCTTAGGCACTGGTGCTGGTGCCACGACACTGCAACCTCTCCCAGATACTCTAGTTGGAGTGCAGGAATGAGCCCTTCTGCAAAGCATTGTATAAAAAAATGTAATTACATGCCCCTGTTAAACAGGGGCTGAAAAATTGGGCCTTAGCCACTGGTGGCGGCACCCAGAAACAAAAATGTTCTTCCAAGCTATCATCATGAATCGGATCATTGAGGAGGAGGAGGATAGTCAGTCAACATAACAGGACAGTCACTTAGCATCAGCATAGGCAGTCTTGAAGGGATGTGACATTTCAAAATAAATTATTCTGTTATATCAGCTTCAGGTGCTTGGTAGCTGGTGGTGATCCAAGACTGGTTCATCTTTATGAAGGTCAGTCGTTCAACCGAGTCGGTGGACAGGCGCACCCTGTGATCCGTGACAAAGCCTCCAGCAGCACTGAATGTGCGTTCCGAAAGAACGCTGGATGCAGGACAGGCCAGTAGCTCAATTGCATACTGTGCAAGCTCTGGCCAGTGATCCATCCTCAAGACCCAGTAAGCTAGAGGATTTTCGGTGGGAAAGGTGTCCAAGTCTGATCTTGCCCCCAGGTATTCCTGCACCATGTATATCAGACGCTGGCGATGGTTGCTGGAACCGATCATAGCTTGGGGCTGCGGACTAAAAAATTGTCTGAACGCATTGGTCAGAAGCCTCAGCAACACGTTGTCCAGGACCAGGAGTTTGTAACCTCCCAGTCTCTGGGAACGCGTTGCACAGACCTTTCTGCAAGGCCTCCCAGAGTTGTCTCATCCTCTGCTCCCTCTGCGACGGCAAGATAAGGTCCGCAACCTTACCCTTGTAACGTGGATCAAGGAGAGTGGCCAGCCAGTAATGGTCCCTCTCCTTGATCTGAAGAATACGAGGATCCTTCCGCAGACTTTGCAGGATCAGGGAGGCCATGCAGCGTAGGTTAGCTGAGGCATTCGGTCCGGAGTCCTCGGGGTCACTATAGACGACATGATCCTCAGCCACCTCCTCCCAGCCACGTACAAGTCCACGGGTTTGTTGGGACTGTAAATCATCCCTAAAAGACTGCTGCTGTTGATGCTGAGTGCCATGCTCCACCTCCATGCTGACACAATCCTCCTCCTCCTCCTTGTCCTCTTCCTGTGTGATGGGTGGGACAGAAGGAACACTGTCTGGGTAAATGGGGCCTTGAGAGGCAAGGAAGTCCTCCTCTTCCTGCCTCTGTTCTGCCTCAAGTGCCCTGTCCATTATTCCACGCAGCGTATACTCCAACAGGTGGACAAGAGGTACAGTGTCACTGATGCATGCACTGTCACTGCTCACCATCCTCGTGGCCTCCTCAAATGGTGCCAGGACAGTGCATGCATCCCTGATCATGCCCCACTGGCGTGGTGAAAAAAACCCGAGCTTCCCTGACCCTGTCCTGGTGCCGTAGTCGCACAGGTACTCATTGATGGCCCTCTGCTGCGTGTGCAGCCGCTGCAGCATGGCCAACGTTGAGTTCCACCTGGTGGGCATGTCACATATAAGGCGGTTCTTGGGAAGGTTCAACTCCTTTTGCAGCTCAGCCAGCCGAGCACTGGCATTATATGATCTGCGGAAATGCACACAGACTTTCCTGGCCTGCCTCAGGACATCCTGTAATCCCGGGTACCTGCCCAAGAACCGCTGCACCACCAGGTTAAGAGCGTGAGCCGCACAGGGCACATGGGTCGGTTGTCCCTGTCGGAGGGCAGAGAGGAGGTTGGTGCCATTGTCGCAAACCACCATTCCTGGCTTAAGCTGGCGTGGTGTCAACCACCTCTCGGCCTGCCCTTGCAGAGCTGACAGAACCTCTGCCCCAGTGTGGCTCCTGTCCCCCAAACACACCAGCGCAAGCACGGCATGGCATCTTTTTGCCTTCGTACTTGCGTAGCCCCTTGAACGCTGGTTCCGTGGACAAAGCACAGGAAGAGGCCATGGAGGAAGAAGAAGAGGAGGGGGTGGAGGAAAGAGGTGTGTTACAACCAGTAGTAGCATTTTGGAGGCGTGGCGGCGGAACAAACTCCAACACTACTGCACCTTGTCCTGCATCCTTCCCAGCTGCCAAAAGAGTGACCCAATGGGCCGTGAAAGAAAGGTAACGTCCCTGTCCATGCCTGCTG
Source organism: Rana muscosa (assembly GCA_029206835.1). Taxonomy (NCBI): domain Eukaryota; kingdom Metazoa; phylum Chordata; class Amphibia; order Anura; family Ranidae; genus Rana; species Rana muscosa. The sequence goes on along the minus strand of CM055118.1, from coordinate 180,019,891 downwards.
GACCATGAGTCAGCGGTAATTTGCACCTTACCGCTGACCGCCCTGTCCAGCGAGGCCAAGACATTGCCTTATACATGCCGGTAGAGAGCCGGAATCGCCTTCCGTGAGAAAAAGTGGCGTTTGGGAACCTGCCACTGAGGAACCGCACATTGCACAAACTCACGGAAGGGGGCCGAGTCTACCAACTGAAAAGGCAGCAGTTGAAGTGCTAGCAATTTAGCCAAGCTAGCATTCAACCGCTGGGCATGTGGGAGTGAACTTCTTTCGACGGTCCAGCAGCTGGGGCAGGGAAATTTGCCTGCTATAATCGGACGTCGGTGTACTGCTAGCAGAGTGCCCGCAAGTACTTGGCTGTGACACACCTAATTCTACACCTTCATTCCTCTCAGTGCAGGTTTCAGAGAGGACTGAAGGTACAGTGGGGTTGGAGATCCCAGCTGATGAGGAGCAAGGAGATGTCCGCTTTGTTCTTTGGTGTGGGTCTTTAAGGTACGCTTGCCAACGAGCTGCATGGCAGTTCAACAAATGTCTGGTCAAGCATGTGGTGCCCAAGCGGCTGATGTTCTGGCCCCCCTTACATCAGAGTCCGCACAGACCCCCCTTACATCAGAGTCCGCACAGACCCCCCTTACATCAGAGTCTGCACAGACCCCCCTTACATCAGAGTCTGCACAGACCCCCCTTACATCAGAGTCCGCACAGACCCCCCTTACATCAGAGTCTGCACAGACCCCCCATACATGTTAGTCCGCACAGACCCTCCTTACGAGAGTCCGCACAGACCCCCCTTACACGAGAGTTCCCACAGACCCCCGATTTATTTGAGAGTCCGCATGGACCCCCCTTACATCAGAGTCAATGTTGGCTCTGAGGTTGAGCTGTGTGTGGGAGACACACAGCTCAGCCAATCAGCCGCTAACATCACTGGTAGTTGCGCCGGAGCTCGGAGATGACACAGGCATGGCCGCGTAACACAAAATGTCCCCAAAAAGTAAACAGTCCACCACAGAAAGTGCATATATCAGTATTGTTCATGAGCTGAGAGTAATAAATCCTTCCAGATGATCACTCCACTAGCTGGGAAAACAAGAAACACTTCACCAGGACACCACAGTGTATGTAGCTCCACCTTACCAGATAATACTGTCGGACCACCAATAAAATAATGGTCAAATATGCTCTTAATGTCATCAGTGCCAGGATATCCCTGGATCTCCAAAGGAACTCCCCCACACACCTCGTTACAAAGATGTCCACAAAGGAAAAAAACGCTCATAGTGTAGTACATAAGATCCCCTAATTTTAAAATAGATAAAAAAATACAGAGTAAAAGGACACAATAAGCGTTATGATGTTATGCTGTAGTAAAAGCAATCTTCTCCAGGCCCTCAGCCCAGCACCTGCTGAGGGCCTGGAGAAGATTGCTCAATGATTATTAACTGGAGGGCATGCTGGAGTCTTTAGCCTCGTATACACGACCGAGTTTCTCGTCCAAAAACGACAAGAAAACTGCCGAGAGAGCTTTCTTGCCAAGAAAACCGTTCGTGTGTATGTTTTTTCATCGAGAAAACTGCTGTGAATCTCGACGAGAAAAATAGAGAACCTGCTCTCTTTTTTCTCGTCGGGATTCTTGAATTTCTCGTCGTGTTTCTCGTCGGCCTGTTTTGCGACGAGAAAAACGTTTGTGTGTATGCTTTTCCGAGTCTTCAAAAAGCGCGCATGCTCAGAATCAAGCATGAGACGGGAGCGCTTCTTCTGGTAAAACAAGCCTTCGTAATGGAGATAGCACATTCGTCCCGCTGTAAATTATTGCATCGTTTAAATGTTGCGCATTTAAATCTTCTTTAGAATGTTACAATAATGAAAACTAAAGAACTTGTTTTGCTGCTCATATTCACACAGAGTTCTGACTAACTATTTTAAACCTTTTTCATGCTGATCTCATGAATATTTAGCTGTATTATATCAAGCAAGATCTCCTTAATAATTATATTTTTTAAATTTTGAATACAGATCTTCTTTTTAAATGATTCTTTATTTTATAGTGATCTCCATGATTTTATTTATTATTTTTGTTGTGTCAAGTTTACCCCTTAATTTGAATTTTTTTAATTTTTTAGACCTTCAAGGATTTTTTGTGTTTTGTGCTCTGGAGAACCTGCTGCCATTTGTGCATCCATGGGACCCCAGAGCACACATCAACCCTGTGTGGACAATAAAATTGGGAGCTTGAGAAGCACATCAGTTGTGAGCACAATCTGATGCTGGACTCCCAGAGGAGTGACAGCAGCAGGTGATATATATGTCCCAAGTGTGTGGTACTACAACAGGCTGCCTTCTGTCAGACCACATTGAAGCAAGGCCATCACTTCCTGGTCTTCTTGGCAGCCTTCCTTGCAGCCTTCCTTCTGCGTGTGGCTGGAGGCTGTGCCACTGGAGGTGTACTCATGTCAGGAGGAGGAGAAGGAGGTGGAGGAGAAGAAGAAGGTGGAGGAGGAGGAGGAGGTTGAGGTTGGGAAAGCTGGGCGACCTCACATATGGCCGTATTGGGGCTAATTCTCCCCATCACCCCCTTGTTCAGCAAGGTGATCAGCAGGGGCTCGCATAGGAGGCGTTGTTTCATGCTCATCACCTGGAATTTGGCCCCAACTAGGCCGGCAATGGCCTCTTCAAGGGATGTGGGCTCCTGGAGGGTGGCATGTGCCTATCTAATCAGGGCCATTGCTGCCTCGCTTGTGCTCCTGTCCCTCCTGGATCTTTTAGGAAGGCGGATGGGAGGCACCTGAGATCTGGTCCTGCTACTTGGCCCAGCCACCTCCTGTGTGCCACTGTGCCCGGCCACCTCCTGTGTGCCACTGGGCCCTGCCACCTCCTGTGTGCCACTGGGCCCTGCCACCTCCTGGCTCACAGTGGGCCCTGCCTCCTCCTGGCTCACAGTGGGCCCTGCCTCCTCCTGCCTGACACTTTCCAGACCCTCCTCCTGGCTGATGTCATCCTGTGTATGAAAAAGGGACATAGTTTTAGTTTTTGGTTCATCATTTACACACAAATTATAGCTCATGACTGTTGCAAATTGAATGTAAATCAATAGAAAAGACTATTATTATGACCCCATCAGTTTTCATTCTTCTCCACCAATTTTGGGCCCACTACTGTCTATTGATATTGAGATCACTTTTTGGTCCCAAATTTTGGGGGTATTTACATATTATCTTATTTTTCCTGCATTAATTTTCTCACAATACATTTTGAGAAAATACTATACCTGGCTCCAGATGTCCAAATCAGGTTCTTCCAGGATGGCTGCCTCCTCTTGCTCCAGAGAAGGCTCAGGTTGGCTGCAGGGAAGTCTGGGGAGAAGACTGGACAGTGATGGCCTTGCCTCAAGGTGGTCGTTCAGAAAGGACATCCTGCTGTAGTACCACAAAGTCGGGACATATACATCAGCTGCTGCTGCTCCTGACCACTGAGAAGCCAGGACCCTAAAGCGCTCAGTCCTGTATGTGCCTCTCAAGCTCCCAATTTTACTATCCACCTGTTGTGTGGTTGCTGTGGGTACCCTGGTATGCACAAATGGGAGCAGGCTCTCCAGCGCTACTTTCCTCACACCTTTTTTCCGTTGAATGGGGTTTTTGGTCTCCCACAGAGCGGGCAGCTCCCTTACCCGGTCTATAAATTCACCCAGGAATTCCCTATCGCTGATGAAAGCATTCATTTTGGTCGGCAAGCCAAAACACAAGACAAAAAAAGTAATGTCAGTCACACAGTCTAACCTCCTGTAAATCTGATTCCCCATATATATCCTCCAACAATCTCTAGGCAGTATAGGCCACCGATTTCACAAAGTATAAAAATCACATACCTTCGTTTTCACGTTCGTCACTTTTCCTCCTCTCTCCGCACACCGAACATAGTATCGTCACATGTGTGTTTGCTTTATATACACCACGCATGCGTGAAACTCCGCACACGTCGCTCCGCCCATGACGTTCACAGTATCAACTTTTCCCCGCCCCTTCTCTTTCGGCGCGCAGACAGATATGGCGGAGTCACAGCAGGTGTCTGCAATTTCATCAAATAACGAGGAGGAGACCAGCCCAGACCGTGAAACGTCACGATCAAGGAGGAGATTCAAGGCATCTAATATGTCTTACGCGGAGATGGTGGACATATTGCTAAAGTCGGATTATGATGCAAAGCATGGGCCGTATACCCACCCTAATCTAAGGAAGTCAAAAATAATGAAGAAAGTAGTGAAAAGTCTGAAGAAGAATTTCGGGGTGAAACGATCAAAGGAGCAGCTTAGAAAGAGGTGGTCTGACCTCAAACTGAGGGAGCCGGAGCAGTTAAGGAGCATTAAGAGAATGCTAGAAAAAAGTAAGTACTTTTCCTGTGTTCCTATTATTGTATTTCAGAACTTGCGTGTTGCTCCATGTTGTTGCATTTTACTATTATACCTTACAAAATGTCATCGTTAAAACTTGGTTTGGCCCAGTAATCGTTCGTTACAGACACATCGTTCGCCCACTATATACAATGTTTTGCGAAGATACAGGGTTCCAATAGGTTAGAGAGATGCCTGTTTTTATTCCATAAATGTTATTACAGTGTTGGCTAGATGATGTGTTTGGAAAGAGAATGAAATGCAAACTTTAATCCGTGTAAAGGAGAGGACACTCAGCAGCTGTTTCCACATCTGGACTCTGGAGCACTATACTGTGGGCCACCAGAACAACCTTTTGAGGGTGCCCCAAACAGGTGCATCAGTGCATTTTTGGGGTGCCTCCATGTGTAAAAATTGTCAGCCAAAGGTGAATATTCAAGATTTGTTTATTTTGAAATAATGTCTTCAGCTTGTAACTCGTCCCAAACAGACACTTGTACCCCACTTCCAAGCAATGTATCATGTTAATTTTTTTTAGCTAAAATATCTGTGTGCTAAGTATACCTTTTGTTTGATTCTCATAGGGGAGAGAAGACTGGGAGGAGAACACTCCAGGGAGCACAGGAACCCCACACCTTCTAAACAACCCCAACCTCACCAAGAACCCCAACCTGAGGATGTTGAGGAAGTTGAAGAGGGGGAGGAAGGAGAAGTGGAGGAAGGAGAAGTGGATGAAGTGGTGGAACTTGTCACCACAACAGGTCAGTATCTGTCACCACAGCTTCAGGTAAGAGATGTAGGCCTGCAGAGTTATAATACCTTTTGTATTTTTTTATAGGGGATGAAAATGTTGCTGTGAAAGAAAGTACGCGTTTCTCTGCTGACGGTGCCCTACGAATCATCCAGCAAGTGATGGAATGTAGTACAGAACTGGACAGAATTAAGCAAAGAATGAATGTGATGGATCAAACCTTTAAGGACATCCTAGATGTTTTGGGGCGAATTGAATAAGGCACAAAACACCCCATTTTTTTTGAGATTGATTGTCTAAAAGCGTAAAATTGGGGAAAGAACAATCAAGCCAAAATTTGAAGATGCACACAGTGTGTCAACATGTGCCATCTGCCATCAGGGGATATCCATGTACGGGTTTTGGGGGTGCAACCCCTTCCTCGCATCTCAAGTAGGTGAAATGAAGAAGGGGTTGCACCCCCAAAACACGTCCATTGATCACCCCTGATGGCAGATAGCACATGTTGACAATAGGAATCAGGAGTCAAAAATCCCTTTTTAAAAAGACTCTAAATTGTGTGCATCTTCAAATTTTTGCTTGGTCAGGGGTGCCAATACCCCATATTATGACGGGCAGATAGAGACATTTTTTGTTAAATTGAATGTCTGATATTGGCAAGAGGTATACAATGTTGTAGTTTGTTGGATGCTAATGATGGTTTTGTATTTTCTTACCAAAAAAAAGGCCTGTTTTTGGGCCTAAAAAAATAATAACCATAGTGTTATATTTACCATGTGTGTGAATGTGCACAGAGTAAAATGTTTGAACAACAACAAAGTGTAGCTTCTTTATCAAATACGCTCTAACCTTATTTGTGTATATTTTTGGTGTTACTAGTGAAATGGTTGGTATTTACTAAAGGAAAATACACTTGGCACTACAAATGCACTAAGACAAACTAGGAGACAGCAAAAAAAAAACAACAACAAAAAAAAGATTAAACCAGATATTTATTTTGTTCTTTCTCAAAAATGATTCAGACATGGCCTGGCATAGGAATTGCCCTCCTACCCGTGAAATATTCTAGATATTTCTGGCGAACCTCACAGGAATTTTGGGGGGGCAAGCCAGGACGGACAGATTCTAGGCCCGGCAGGGTATTGCCAGTTGAAAGTCCTGCCTCAGGCACAATTGAGGCAATATAATTTGTTGATTTCCTTATCAGAAAATTATGTAGCACACAGCAACAGGAAACGACGTAGTTCATTTTGTACTCCGCCAAGTGAATTGGTGTCATGAAAAGGCGGAACCGGCTGGCCATTATCCCGAAGGCATTCTCCACGACTCTTTGGGCCCTGGCCAGCTGGTAGTTGAACACCCTCTTCTCCGGGGTCAGGGTCCTCTGGGGAAATGGCCTCATGGGATGCGGTCCCAGTCCAAAGGCTTCATCAGCCAAAAACACAAACGGGAGTCCTTCAACATTCCCTGCATCCGGTGGCAATGCAAGGTCATCACTCTGGAGACAGAGGGTAAACTCTGTCTGGCTGAAGGATCCCCCATCGGACATCCGGCCATTCTTCCCCACATCCACATAGAGGAATTCATACCGTGCTGACACCACCGCCATCAGCACAATGCTATGAAACCCCTTGTAATTGTAGAAGTAGGACACAGAACGGGGTTGCGGCACGATGCGGACGTGCTTCCCGTCAATGGCTCCACCACAGTTGGGGAAGTCCCACCGTGTGGAAAACTCAGATGCCACAGTCTGCCATTCCTGTGGCATGGAAGGAAGCTGTGGAGTCAAACAAGATAAAAAAATATTAGTACTTTTGCACATAACATTGCAAGCAGATTATACTAAAATACATTCTAGCCCAACATCATTCTAAGTTTCCTTTTAATGTGTTTTAAAATACTCAAAAAGAAGGCTCAAGTATCATATTCATCACCCCCTCTGATGGTCCATTGTAAAAATATTTGGGGGGGGCTAGATGAGTTTGGGAATGCTCAAAAATAAGGACAATTAACATTTTGATAAATTTTAGGGGGTGATTGGGGGGGAGGGTAAAGCACTACAATGGAGCTGAAAAAATACTTTGGGAAGTGACTCGGCTAGGTGTGTTTGGGCCTAGGATAGCATTGCAGTGGCGGTGCGTCCATAGTGGGCGCAGGAGCGCTGCCCCATCTCTCTCCTGCGCCCGTCACTCAGAACAATACATAGGTTCATGCCTTGCATGAACCTATGTATTGTCAATGCCACCCACTATTCAGGTGGATGGCCCCCTGTTGAGCGGCGGCCATCTGAATAACAGCGGCTGGTTGGTTTTTGGAAGTGCCTATCAGAGCCAGCGGCTATGATAGACTTCCCGATTACAGCCTGAGGGCTGTAATTGGCTTCCAAAAAGTTAACCAGGGGACGCAGGGGGGGTGCGTTCCTTGGTTAAACACTGACAGGCTCCTCTGCCAATCATGTTCACCGGGTCTGTTTACCAGTAACCTGATTGGCTGATGCAACATCGAGGGCGGGAGAAGACATCGAGGAGAGAAGAAGGACAGCGCTGACTAGAGGAAGGTAAGTGCAGGGCTTGGGGGGGGGGGGAACTGCCTGTATTTGTGGACAAACTGGCTGCATTTGAGGGGACAACTGGTGGCGTTTAATGGGCACAGTGGCGGAAATGGATGTTTTTTCTTTTTACATTTCTTGGGTGGCCCCCAAACATTTTGAGCACCAGCCGCCACTGCTGGAGAGGTTAGTGAAGGGAAATATGCATGGAGGAGAAAAAAAGTGGCATTTAAAAGCTTACAGCATGCATGGGGACAAAGGGGACATTCACAGCATATTACAATCATGGTAATTAGGGAAGGATGAAAGAAATACAATACATTAGCATACATGAAATACATAGAATGTGATGTTAAAGGAGAAAACTTACCCTAATATAGTCCTCTTGCAGGACTTGGATAATGGCAGAACAGGTGTCTGGGATTATGACGCCCAGAGCCTGGGGGGAAATGCCTGTCGTGAACTTCAAGTCCTGCAGACTTCTCCCTGTCGCCAGGTAGCGTAACGTGGCGATGAGCCTCTGCTCAGCACTGATGGCTTCCCGCATAACGGTGTCCTGCCTGGTAATATAGGGGGACACCAAAGCCAACAGATGCTGAAAAACAGGGTCAGACATCCGCAGAAAATTCCTGTAGTCCTCAGGATTATTCTCCACAATCTCTCGCAGCAGAGGCATATGACAGAATTGGTCCCGCTGGAGCAACTAATTCTTGGTCCATGAACTCCTCCTCACCCCGTTCATGGACTCGTCTTGGTCCAAGACAAGCAGACCAACACCAAGCGCCCGCACAGCACGAACTCAACGACGAGAACGTACCCACGACATGGCTAGGAGACGGTCGTCTGATCAGAACGTACTAAACAGAATGCACTTAAGAACAGCAAGGCCTATGAAGAACGAACTGAAAATCAGAAACGAACGGGCAAGAACGCACTGTAAAACAGATACGACCTGCCTACACGCCCTGAAAGACAAGATACAAACCCACAAGCACAAACTGAACCGCAGAAAACGAAGACTGAAAAGCACGAATCGTCTCTTCCCAAACTTTTAATTCACACGCGGTAACACAAGATCAGCAAAAGCAGCCCAAGGGGTGGCGCCATTGAAATCGATCTTCCCCTTTATACTGCCGTCGTACGTGCTGGACGTGACCGCGCAGAACAACGACGAGATTTGGAATTGACAGTGTGTATGCAAGGAAAGCTTGACAAGAATCTCGTCGAGAAAAACGACGGGTTTTTTACGACGAGAAACTCGGTCGTGTGTACGAGGCTTTTGTCTGGAAAAGGATCTGGAGAAAGATCTTGACTGGTGTAATGCTAGTGTGCATGCTGCACTAAACAACCCCTTATCCTTATTACTAAACTTACTTATCTAAGTAACCACAAGATATCTTCATGATTAATTGGCCAACAAAGGCCCCTTTATTATTCCAAAAGATAACGTATAAAATAACTTTATAAAAATAACCTTTTTTAATAAATATATATATATCTTTCCATAAATATATATATATTTACCACAAACATTTTTCAACATATTTTTTAACTTGCTGCGCCTGGGTTCCTGAAAGAAGGTACCAAACTGCTATCTCATCGGCTGTCCACGATCTCCACCGTATCCTGGCCTCCAGCCGCGATCCCATCGGCTCAAGAGACAATGACTCGCTCCTTCTTCCGCCAATCAGCCCGATGATCAATAGCCCATAACCAGATAAGGGAGGTGCCCATCCCGAGACAGGCCCCCCCCCTACCACCATAACTGATATACACATATGTGTCCCTGTCCTGCTTACCACGCCAAAATGCCAGGCACCGCCCTCCCTGCAATATATAGGCTCCCAGCAAAATTACCAAAACCCCACCCCCTGTGCATGGCTAATACTGCACCCAGCCCTACATCACTTCTTGTGCACCATTCCACAGCATACCCCCAGGCATGTGACCCTGCGCTTGATGTTCCCTTTCAGCTCCGGGACTTTCTTTTGTCTCCCTCACTGGGAAACTACCTGTGGATGCTGAGTGGCAAAAAGCCCCTGGGATATTGTGAGTAAAGACCTTGTTATTAGGGATGAGCTTCGACTCGAACATCGCCTGTTTGGTTGTTAGTTGAATTGCGAACATTATGGGCCGTCACTGCCCATAATTCACTGCGGCATCGCAGTGCATTGCTGGCTGATGATTGGCCAAGCATGCACTATGACCCGCATGCTTGGCCAATCACAGCGCCGTCTTAGTAGAGAGCCGTAATAGGGTGGCTTTGGCCAATTATGGCTCAGGGGGTTTAGTACATGCCCCACACTATATAAGGCCGCCTCCGTGGCGGCCTCGTGTAGTGTGTTGCGGTGTTGGTTAAAGAGAGAGCTTACAGAGAGAGAGAGAGACAGTGTCATTTATATTGAGTTAGATAGAGCAGGCAGGCGAGTCAGTTAGCTGCAGTTACAGTGTGTAGAGGATATATATGCATCCTAGGTGTTGTATATATATTTATACACTGTATTCAGTTTAGCTAGATCCGTTCCTGTTATTCTCTATACTGTGACAGGCAGGCAGGTGATTGTGCTAGCTGCAGTCAGTGTTTCACTTGGGCCCCATGCACACGAGACGCCGATGCAAACTCTGCTGAACACACGTTTTTAACCACTTAAGCCCCGGACCATTTCGGGCCATTAGGACCAAGCCTGTTTTTGGGATTCGGCACTGCGCTGCTTTAACTGTAAATTGTGCGGACATGCAATGTTGTACCCAAATGAAATTTGCGTCCTTTTCTTCCCACAAATAGAGCTTTCTTTTAATGGTATTTGATTGCCTCTGCGATTTTTATTTTTTGCGATATAAACAGAAAAAGACCGAAAATTTTGAAAAAAAATGATATTTTCTACTTTTTGTTATAAGAAAAATCGAATAAACTCAATTTTAGTCATACATTTAGGCCAAAATGTATTCAGCCACATGTCTTTAGTAAAAAAAATGTCAATAAGCGTATATTTATTGGTTTGCGCAAAAGTTATAGCGTTTACAAACTAGGGTACATTTTCTGAAATTTACACAGCTTTAAATTTATGACTGCCTATCTCATTTCTTGAGGTGCTAAAATGGCAGGGCAGTACAAAACCCCCCCAAATGACCCCATTTTGGAAAGTAGACACCCCAAGGAAATTGCTGAGAGGCATGTTGAGCCCATTGAATATTTTTTTTTTTCGTCCCAAGTGATTGAATAATGACAAAAAAAAAAAAAAAATTACAAAAAGTTGTCACTAAATGATATATTGCTCACACATGCCATGGTTATATGTGGAATTGCACCCCAAAATACATTCTGCTGCTTCTCCTGAGTACGGGGATACCACATGTGTGGGACTTTTTAGGAGCCTAGCCACGTACGGGACCCCGGAAACCAAGCACCGCCTTCAGGATTTCTAAGGGCGCAAATTTTTGATTTCACTCCTCACTACCTATCACAGTTTCGAAGGCCATAAAATGCCAAAATAGCACAAACCCCCCCCAAATGACCCCATTTTGGAAAGTAGACACCCCAAGCTATTTACTGAGAGGCATGTTCAGTCCATGGAATATTTTATATTTTGCCACAAGTTGCGGGAATATGACAAACTTTTTTTTTTTTGCACAAAGTTGTCACTAAATGATATATTGCTCACACATGCCATGGGCATATGTGAAATTACACCCCAAAATACATTCTGCTGCTTCTCCTGAGTACGGGGATACCACATGTGTGGGACTTTTTGGGAGCCTAGCCGCGTACGGGACCCCAAAAACCAAGCACCGCCTTCAAGGTTTCTAAGGGCATACATTTTTGATTTCACTCCTCACTACCTATCACAGTTTTGAAGGCCATAAAATGCCAAGATGGCACAAAACCCCCCCAAATGACCCCATTTTGGAAAGTAGACACCCCAAGCTATTTGCTGAGAGGCATGTTGACCCCATTGAATATTTTTTTTGTGTCCCAAATGATTGAATAATGACAAAAAGAAAAAAAAAAATGTACAAAAAGTTGTCACTAAATGATATATTGCTCACACATGCCATGGTTATATGTGGAATTGCACCCCAAAATACATTCTGCTGCTTTTCCTGAGTACGGGGATACCACATGTGTGGGACTTTTTGGGAGCCTAGCCGCGTACAGGGCCCCAAAAACCAAGCACCGCCTTCAGGATTTCTAAGGGCGTAAATTTTTGATTTCACTCCTCACTACCTATCACAGTTTTGAAGGCCATAAAATGCCAAAATAGCACAAAACCCCCCCAAATTACCCCATTTTGGAAAGTAGACACCCCAAGCTATTTGCTGAGAGGCATGTTGAGTCCATGGAATATTTTATATTTTGCCACAGGTTGCGGGAATATGACAAACTGTTTTTTTTTTGCACAAAGTTGTCACTAAATGATATATTGCTCACACATGCCATGGGCATATGTGAAATTACAGCCCAAAATACATTCTGCTGCTTCTCCTGAGTACGGGGATACCACATGTGTGGGACTTTTTGGGAGCCTAGCCGCGTACGGGACCCCAAAAACCAAGCACCGCCTTCAAGGTTTCTAAGGGCATACATTTTTGATTTCGCTCCTCACTACCTATCACAGCTTTGAAGGCCATAAAATGCCAAGATGGCACAAAACCCCCCCAAATGACCCCATTTTGGAAAGTAGACACCCCAAGCTATTTGCTGAGAGGCATGTTGAGCCCATTGAATATTTTTTTTTTTTGTCCCAAATGATTGAATAATGACAAAAAGAAAAAAAAAAAAAATGTACAAAAAGTTGTCACTAAATGATATATTGCTCACACATGCCATGGTTATATGTGAAATTACACCCCAAAATACATTCTGCTGCTTCTCCTGAGTACGGGGATACCACATGTGTGGGACTTTTTGGGAGCCTAGCCGCGTACGGGACCCCAAAAACCAAGCACCGCCTTCAAGGTTTCTAAGGGCATAAATTTTTGATTTCACTCCTCACTACCTATCACAGTTTTGAAGGCCATAAAATGTCAAAATAGCCCAAAACCCCCACAAATGACCCCATTTTGGAAAGTAGACACCCCAAGCTATTTGCTGAGAGGCATGGTGAGTATTTTACAGCTCTCATTTGTTTTTGAAAATTAAGAAAGACATTTTTTTTTCTTTTTTTTTTTCTTTTTTTACATTTTCAAAACTTTGTGACAAAAAGCGAGATCTGCAAAATACTCAACATACCTCTCAGCAAATAGCTTGGGGTGTCTACTTTCCAAAATGGGGTCATTTGGGGGGGTTTTGTGCCATCTGGGCATTTCATGGCCTCCGAAACTGTGATAGGCAGTGAGGAGTGAAATCAAAAATTTACACCCATAGAAATCCTGAAGGCGGTGCTTGGTTTTTGGGGTCCCGTACGCGACTAGGCTCCCAAAAAGTCCCACACATGTGGTATCCCCGTACTCAGGAGAAGCAACAGAATGTATTTTGGGGTGTAATTCCACATATGCCCATGGCATGTTTGAGCAATATATAATTTAGTGACAACTTTTTGTACATTTTTTTTTTTTTTGGTCATTATTCAATCACTTGGGACAAAAAAAAAAAATATTCAATGGGCTCAACATGCCTCTCAGCAAATAGCTTGAGGTGTCTACTTTACAAAATGGGGTCATTTGGGGGGTTTTTGAACTGTCCTGGCATTTTATGCACAACATTAGGAAGCTTATGTCACACATCATCCACTCTTCTAACCACTTGAAGACAAAGCCCTTTCTGACACTTTTTGTTTACATGAAAGAAAATTTTTTTTTGCAAGAAAATTATGTTGAACCCCCAAACATTATATATTTTTTTAAAACAAAGGCCCTACAGATTAAAATAGTGGGTGTTGCATTTTTTTTTTCCACACAGTATTTGCGCAGCGATTTTTCAAACGCATTTTTTGGGGGAAAAACACACTTTTTTTATTTTTAATGCACTAAAAAACACTATATTGCCCAAATGTTTGATGAAATAAAAAAGATGATCATAGGCCGAGTACATGGATACCAAACACGACATGCTTTAAAATTGCGCACAAACGCACAGCGGCGACAAAACTACATTCATTTTTAAAAGCATTTAAAAGCCTTTACAGGTTACCACGTTAGATTTACAGAGGAGGTCTACTGCTAAAATGACTGCCCTCGATCTGACCTTCGCGGTGATACCTCACATGCATGATGCAATTGCTGTTTACATATGACGCTAGACCGACGCGTGCGTTCGCCTTTGCGCAATAGCAGGGGGGGACAGCGGTGCTTTTTTTTTTTTTTTTTTTTTTTTTTATTATTTATTTGGCTTTTTTATTTTATTTTTAAACTGTGCCTTCCATATTTTATTTTTTTTACCATTTTTATCGTTATCTCAGGGAATGTAAATATCCCCTATGATAGCAATAGGTAGTGACAGGTACTCTTTTTTTGAAAAAAATTGGGGGGTTAGACCCTAGATCTTTCCTCTGCCCTCAAAGCATCTGACCACACCAAGATCGGTGTGATAAAATGCTTTCCCAATTTCCCAATGGCGCTTTTTATATCCGGGGGGGGGGGACATTCCCTCCCACTGCTTGTAAAAGCAGTCTAGAGGCTAATTATCTGCTAGAATTGCTTTTACATGAAAGCCGGCTGCTGGCTGAAAAGAATGATACCAAGATGATACCTAAACCCGCAGGCATCATTCTGGTATAAACATTCAAAGTCCAGCAACATACCAGTACGTTGCTGGTCCTTGTTGGACATGTATTGTAATCTTTTTTTTCATACAGCCTATTGGCTGAACGAAAAAAAGAGATTGATTGATTGCCCACCATTAGAATACCTCCCTTCATCCACCCACTTCTAATGATGGGCATATATGCCGAAGCATGGGGGCATCCTCCCGCAAAAAAGTTATGCCGCGTACACACGGTCAAGCCTTCGTCGGAATTTCGACCGTATGTACGCGGCATAAAAGGTTATGCCGCGTACACACGGTCGGACTTTTCCACGGATAAGCCTCCGTTGGAATTTCGACCGTATATACGCGGCATTAGGAGCAAAATCGCTCCTCCGCCCCTGCTGCCCCCATGCTTCGGCATATATGCTCTTTTTTTTAACTGTGGTGGTGAAATCACCTCCTACAGCGTTGGAGTCACGGCTTTATGTATCGTGGGAGCAAACGCTGTTGCTGTCAAGATAAATAGATCCGCGCTGCAACTGAATGGCGTACCTGCTAAGCAAATGGTGGTTAACATTAAAACAAAGTAACATTACAGTACAACAGTAAGACCTTACCATGCCATACCTGCAAAGCAAATACCAAAACAAAACCTAGTAAAAAATAAAAAAATGTTTTAACGCAACCTGTGCCTAAAATATATATATGCCGAAGCATGGGGGCATCCTCCCGCAAAAAAGTTATGCCGCGTACACACGGTCGGAATTTCGACCGTATGTACGCGGCATTAGGAGCAAAATCGCTCCTCCGCCCCTGCTGCCCCCATGCTTCGGCATATATGCTCTTTTTTTTAACTGTGGTGGTGAAATCACCTCCTACAGCACTGGAGTCACGGCTTTATGTATCGTGGGAGCAAACACTGTTGCTGTCAAGATAAATAATTCCGCGCTGCAGTTGAATGGCGCACCTGAAAACAAAAAATTACATACCTGAAAAGCAAGCATGATAAAACATTGCAGAATAGAATACAGTAAAAAAAGAGCAGAACAATAGAGAGAAAATAGAGAGAGAGAGAACAATAAAACGACAACTATTTTTGGTTTTTTTATTTTATATATTTTTTGTGTTTTGTTTTTTACGTTTTTTTTTTCTTTTTCACACTTTTTTTTGTAACTTTACAACTGTAATGGTTCGGGTCTCTCAAAATGTAATGGCATCTTGGGAGACCCTGTGTAAGTGTGTCCTAGTCTGTGAAATGCTGTACCCTACGCTAAAACTTCACTTTTGAGTGGTAGCGTTCAAAACATTCACCTTGGCAAAGACCAGGCTTGTCAGGACAGAGTGGACAAAAACTACGGGTGTCACGCCTAAATCCGCGCTTGCTACAGACACGACATCTTTTTTGGGGGTGGCTTTGGGTAGGGGTACTCGGGAGGACATACGAATAATGCCTCTCATGCAGCCGGCTTACTGCATTTGGTTGGGGATGGTGAGGTGCAGAACCGCCTGGATACAGGAGTTCTGTGACTATCTCATTCTGGAATTTTAGAAGAGATAACGTCCCGCCTGAAGCTCTGTATAGCACATGAGCGTTCAGCAAAGCCAATTGGAATAATGATAGAGACACTTTTTTGTACCAGCGTCTCGCCTTACGGTCAATTAGATACGGCGCCATCAACTGGTCGTTGAGGTCCACCCCTCCCATATTTTGGTTATATTCGTGGACACAGAGGGGTTTCTCCACAACACCAGTCGCCGTACGAATTTGGACTGTCGTGTCTGCATGAAGGGAGGTAAGAAGGAAAACATTCTTATTGTCCCTCCACTTCATAGCGAGCAAGTTATTACACTTCAAGCAGGCTCTCTCCCCCAGCCTAAGACGGGCATCTACAAGCCGCTGGGGAAAGCCCCGGCGATTAGGTCGCACGGTGCCACATGCTCCAATCTTATGATCAAACAAGTGACTAAACAGTGGCACGCTCGTGTAATAATTGTCCACATACAAGTGGTACCCCTTTCCGAATAAGGGTGACACCAAGTTCCACACTATCTTGCCAGCGCTCCCTATGTAATCCGGGCAGTTGACCGACTCAATCTGACTGTCTTTTCCCTCATAAACCGTAAAGTTCACTACATAGCCTGTTGCCCTGTCACAGAACTTGTAGAGCTTGACCCCGTATCTGGCACGCTTGCTGGGAAGGTACTGCTTGAAAGACAAGCGGCCAGAAAATTTAATCAGGGACTCATCAACGCAGACAACTTGATCGGGAGTAAACAAGGCTGCAAAACGTTCGTTGAAGTGGTTTATGAGGGGCCGAATTTTATAGAGCCGGTCGTATTCAGGGTCCCCACGTGGACGACAAAGTTCATTGTCGTTGAAGTGCATGAACCGCAAAATCTGCTCGTATCGTGCCCTGGACATGGAGGCAGAGAACACGGGCATGTGGTCAATTGGGTGCGTGGACCAATAAGCACGCAATGACGGAAATTTATGTGTGCCCATGTTGAGGGAAAGGCCCAGAAAGGTCTTAAATTCGGAAACCGTAATTGGTTTCCAATTTCTGGCAATTTTAGGCAACTGGGGGTTAGCGGCGATAAATTGACCAGCATATAAATTACTCTGGTCCACAATAGATCTATAGAGATCTTCCGTGAAAAACAGCGAATAAAAATCGATTGGCATAAAATCAGCTGTTTCCACCTGAATACCGGGTTGGGCAGTGAATGGGGGAAGTACGGGTTCTGCAGAAGTGGTGGGGACCCAATCAGGATAGGCGAATTCTGCAGGAAGGGCAGTATGGGCATGACGGGCCTGCCTTTGTCTTCTTGGTGGCAGCGGGACACTACTTGTGCTTGCCACCTCGCCAGCTTGAACTGCACTTATGGGACTCGCCACGTCACCAAGTGTTACTGCAGTGCTGGATGTACGTCCAGGCTGTACTAGGCCGCTGATGCTTGCCAGTTCACCAGAAGGAATAGCGGCGCTAGTACTACTCTGCTCCATGATACGAGAGACCTGCGGTTCTTGCTCCTCAACAACCTCAGAAGATCGGGATCGGGTACGCCTGACCTTAGCAGGGACCTCAACTTCGTCGTCAGAGCTATCTGACGTGGGGCCGCTGACGTCACTGTCTTCTACGGGAAGATATTCTGAGCCTGAATCTGACAGATACGTGACCTCCTCTTCACTATCTGTCATGCTCAGAATCTCGTAGGTCTCTTTACTAGTGTACCTTCGACTTGCCATTTTGGGCTCTAAATTTAGGGGTACACTAGTAAGATTCACAGGAAAAAAAGCACCTGACTGTCGTCAGCAAATATATCAAACGCTACAAAAAAACTGTTAGCGATCGCAGGGATCAGGCCTGCCTCTGCGAACGCTGCAGTTATGTGTGTTGTGTTTGGTAAGTGACAGTGATCGATCGATACTGCACTTGGGTGGGCTGGGCTGGGCTGGGCGGAGGGGCTAAACGCAGGTACTAGCAGGTATCTGGGCTGATCCCGCTAACACTGCGTTTTTGGGAACCCTAAACCGCTGGGGATGCTAGTATAGATCTGATCAGATACTATACCACTAAGGGGGGTGTATGCTTTGTGCGTGGGTGTTAGCGTTACTGGCACTAACCTAACACTGCCTGGGGCGACGCAGACCCTCTCTGGCGCTAAAACCTAATTGATCTCACCCGCCGGGCGATCAGGGGGGTTAAACCTTTATTGGGTTATATACGGCGGGTGCCCTGATGCTATAAAAAGCAAACTAATCAACCAGCGTCACCCGTAACCTTTATATGGTGATCACTGGTGAAAGGGTTAACTAGGGGCAATCAGGGGGTTAAAACCTTTATTAGGTTAAATATGGGGGTACCTGACACCAATAAAAACCTGCGGCGAACCTAAAAAAAAAATAACTGCCTATCTAAAACACCAGCGACACGAATACAGCGATCGGAAAAACAATCGCTTAGTGACGCTGAAGTTAGGGGGTGAAAGGGTTACCTGGGGGGTGATCAAGGGGTTAAACCTTTATATGGGGGGGTTAGGGGGCTACCCTGGACCTAAAGGGGCCTAATCCTAACTGCCTTGCAACTTTTTACAATCACAGATGACACTAAATGCAGTGATCAGTAAAATAAATGATCACTGCAATCAGTGACACTGTGATTGGGGGCTGATCTGGGGGTGACTGGGGGGTGATTTGTGTGCCTATGTGTACCTACGTGTCAGTGGACTGTTGGAGCACTAACCTCTGTCTTTACTCCTCGGCGCCGGGAACGAAAAGACCGCGGCGAGGGAGATGACATCACTTCCTCCAGCCTGTGTTTACATCACATGGCGGAGGAAGCAATTTCATTGGCCGGGAGCGATCGCGAGGGGGGGGGGGGGGCGGAATCGAGCGGCCGCCCCCTCATGCCTGATCGCTCCCGAACACTTAACGGCCGCTCACTGCAGTGAAGGGGGGTCCGGATGGACCCCCCAACTGCACAAAGGCGATCACGTAGATCTACGTGATTCTGCCTGTCCGTGCCATTCTGCCGACGTAAATCGGCGGTGGGCGGTCGTTAAGTGGTTAAAGGGTAAAACCGGCGTTTAAAAACGCCCGTTTTGCCGCGATTTTAGCGCCGTTTGCGTCTATAGGCGTTTAGTTAAGAAACATCATAAGACCCTCCCTAAGCTCAAAAAACAGTATTATTTAACCATTTCACACATTTTGGGAGACCAGCAGCTGAGAGAGCAGCAGTGTACTTGTATTTAGCATATCACTTGCCACATCATCTGCCACAAGCTGTGGATTGTCCACTTGCCACGTCACCTGATACGTCACCTGGCCACGTCACCTGCCACAAGTTGTGAATTGTCCACTTGCCACGTCACCTGCCGCGTCGCCTGGTCACGTCACCTGGCCACAAGTTGTGGATTTTCCACTTGCCACATCACCTGGCCACGTCACCTGCCACGTCACCTGCCACAAGTTGTGGAATGTTCACTTGCCACGTCACCTGGCCACGTCACCTGCCACAAGTTGTGCATTGTCCACTTGCCACGTCACCTGGCCACATCACATGGCCATGTCACCTGTCACGTCACTTGCCACAAGTTGTGGATTGTCCACTTGCCACGTCACCTGCCACGTCACCTGGCCACGTCACCTGGCCACGTCACCTGCCACAATTTGTGGATTGTCCACCTGCCACGTCACCTGGCCACGTCACCTGCCACAATTTGTGGATTGTCCACTTGCCACATCACCTGGCCAAGTCACCTGGCCACGTCACCTATCCACGTCACCTGGCCACGTCACCTGACCATGTCACCTGCCACAAGTTGTGGATTGTCCACTTGCCACGTCACCTGCCACATCACCTGCCACGTCACCTGCCACGTCACCTGGCCACATCACCTGCCACAATTTGTGGATTGTCCACCTGCCACGTCACCTGCCACATCACCTGGCCACATCATCTGACACAAGTTGTGGATTGTCCACTTGCCACGTCACCTGGCCACGTCACCTGGCCACGTCACCTGCCACAATTTATAGATTGTCAACCTGCCACGTCACCTGCAATGTCACCTGCCATGTCACCTGGCCACGTCACCTGGCCACGTCACCTGCCACAATTTGTGGATTGTCCACTTGCCACGTCACCTGGCCACGTCACCTGGCCAAGTCACCTATCCACGTCACCTGGCCACGTCACCTGCCGCAAGTTGTGGATTGTCCAATTGCCACGTCACCTGCTACGTCACCTGGCCACGTCACCTGCCACAATTTGTGGATTGTCCACCTGCCACGTCACCTGCCACATCACCTGGCCACGTCACCTGGCCACAAGTTGTGGACTGTCCACTTGCCACGTCACCTGCCACATCACCTGGCCACGTCACCTGCCACAATTTGTGGATTGTCCACCTGCCACGTCACCTGGCCACGTCACCTGCCACATCACCTGCCACAAGTTGTGGATTGTCCACTTGCCACGTCACCTGCCACATCACCTGGCCACGTCACCTGCCACAATTTGTGAATTGTCCACCTGCCACGTCACCTGCCACATCACCTGGCCACGTCACCTGGCCACAATTTGTGGATTGTCCACCTGCCACATCACCTGGCCACATCACCTGGCCACGTCACCTGCCACAACTTGTGGATTGTCCACCTGCCACGTCACCTGGCCACGTCACCTGCCGCAAGTTGTGGATTGTCCACTTGCCACGTCACCTACCACATCACCTGCCACGTCACCTGGCCATGTCACCTGCCACAATTTGTGGATTGTCCACCTGCCACATCACCTGGCCACGTCACATGGCCACAAGTTGTGGACTGTCCACTTGCCACGTCACCTGCCACATCACCTGGCCACGTCACCTGCCACAATTTGTGGATTGTCCACCTGCCACGTCACCTGGCCACGTCACCTGCCACAAGTTGTGGATTGTCCACTTGCCACGACACCTGCCACATCACCTGGCCATGTCACCTGCCACAATTTGTGAATTGTCCACCTGCCACATCACCTGGCCACGTCACCTGGCCACAATTTGTGGATTGTCCACCTGCCACATCACCTGGCCACGTCACCTGCCACAACTTGTGGATTGTCCACCTGCCACGTCACCTGCCACGTCACCTGCCACATCACCGGCCACGTCACCGGCCACAATTTGTGGATTGTCCACTTGCCACGTCACCTGCCACAAGCTGTGGATTGTCTACAGTGCAATGCAAGCAATTATTTTTTTTTTTTTTTTATGGTTTTTCATCATTTGCCATAATTTTTGAGATTTCTAATGTAAAAAAAAAGGTCACCTTTAAAAACGCTTATAAACGAAAACGCGGCAAAACGCCGGTTTAGCGGCGGTTTTGCGTCTGAAACGTGGAAAACTGAAACTTCTGGAAAAACTAGGTTAAACGCAACTGCCTAAAAACGGCAATAAACAAGACTGTGTGCATGGACACATAGGATAACATTGAATGTAGGGCTGTTACTGATTAAAATTTTCGTGTTCGATTAATCGATTTTTTTTTAAATCGATTAATCGACTAATTTTGATTAATTATAACGCACATACAGATCCAACTACTTTTAGCTGATCTCCTTGCAGGCTGATTCCCAGTGCAGCTACCAACTGGTGGAAAAATGATTAGCAGGATACAAAAAACACACAAAGCTTTGATAGTCTTCAAGTAGGTAACAAAATAAATATTGCACTGGAGATAAAATCGATGTAGCTACATAAACTGTAAAAATGGTGCGAGTAATACCAAACGGTAGCAAAAGCAGTCATAAAAACATGTAGCTAAGTATGATACTGGTATAAAAATGTGTACAACGATACCACTGCTGAATCCAGATGAGGAGGGGTTAACATCAGTCCTTCGGCATGTATCACAACTCCCAGTGGATGGCTGTAGAATCCCAGGTTGATAGAGGAAAGTGATAGAGAAAAGTGTAACAGCCCTTGCGTGTGGCAGATAGTAAGGTCCCGCCGGCATGCAGATATGAAGGCACAGTAAAGGAGCCCCCGCCGGTGTCTGTGGCATCACCGGATCTCCGGCAGAACTCCCTGAAGACCCGGAATTTTGATCGATCAAAAGAATTTTGATCGATCAAAAAACTTAATCGATTAATCGAGGAATTAATAGTTAATTTCCACAGCCCTAATTGAATGTGTTCAGGAGCAGTTGAAAAAAGTATCCAACTGCCTCTGAACACGCGTTTAACAGCGTCTCGTGTGCATGGAGCCTAATGCCCCATACACACGATCATTTTTAATGTCATTTTTAAAACTGACGTTTTTCTTGTCATTTTTTTTCTTGTTTCCTCTCAAGCCTGTCTTGCGTACACACCATCATTTTAAAAAATGTTCAAGAAAAGCGCAGTGACGTACACCACGTACGACGGCACTATAAAGGGGAAGTTCCGTTCGAATGGCGCCACCCTTCATGTTAGTAAAGTTTGTTGAGAGACGATTCGCTCTTTTCAGTCTAGTGCTTTTCAGTCCGTTACAGCATGACGAATGTGCTATCTCCATTACGAACGCTAGTTTTACCAGAACGAGCGCTCCCGTCTCATACTTGATTCTGAGCATGCGCATTTTTTTTCACGTCGTTAAAGCATACACACTATCGTTTTTCACGTCGTTAAAAAAAACGACATGAAAAACGACGTGAAAAAAGAGAGCATGTTCGAAATTTTTAATGCCCGTTTTTCACGTCGTTAAAAATGCTCTGGAGCATACACACGATCATTTTTAATGGCCATTTTTTTTAATGGCGTTTTTAACGGCATGAAAAATGATCGTGTGTATGGGGCATTAGTGTACTGTGTGCTTTGCATAGCGTTCACCTAAAGCTTACCTGAATACAGTTAGTAACTAATAGTGGTGTTCTCATAATAAAACCACAGGCAGAGAGCTGCAAGAATTTTCAGTTAGTGTACTGTGGCCTCTGCACAGTTTTCACCTAAATCTAATGCCGCGTACACACGATCATTATTCACGGCGGTTAAAAAACCACCGTGAATAATGACATTAAAAACGAGGGAATGGCTTGTTCCCCACACACGGTCGTTTTTCACGTCATTTTTTCTCTTGTCGAGAAAAACGACCGTCTGTGGGCTCCGCGGCAGTGTTTCCCTATGGGAAAACTGCCGCGGAAAAAATGTCGAAAAAAACGACGAGAAAAATTAGAACATGTTCTAATTTTTCTCGTCGTTTTTAATGCTGTTTTTCTCGTCGAGAAAAACGACAAAATGCCCACAGACAATCGTTTTTCTCGTCAAAAGGAAAAAATTACATTTTTCTCGACGAGAAAAACGGTCGTGTGTACACGGCATTACTAAAGACAATTGCTGCTTTTCCCATACTAATACCACAGCAGGCAGTTGATTCTGATAGCTGCATTATCTCTCTCCTGCGCCCCATCTCTCTCCTGCGCCCGTCACTCAGAACAATACATAGGTTCATGCCTTGCATGAACCTATGTATTGTCAATGCCACCCACTATTCAGGTGGATGGCCCCCTGTTGAGCGGCGGCCATCTGAATAACAGCGGCTGGTTGGTTTTTGGAAGTGCCTATCAGAGCCAGCGGCTATGATAGACTTCCCGATTACAGCCTGAGGGCTGTAATTGGCTTCCAAAAAGTTAATCAGGGGACGCAGGGGGGGTGCGTTCCTTGGTTAAACACTGACAGGCTCCTCTGCCAATCATGTTCACCGGGTCTGTTTACCAGTAACCTGATTGGCTGATGCAACATCGAGGGCGGGAGAAGACATCGAGGAGAGAAGAAGGACAGCGCTGACTAGAGGAAGGTAAGTGCAGGGCTGGGGGGGGGGGAACTGCCTGTATTTGTGGACAAACTGGCTGCATTTGAGGGGACAACTGGTGGCGTTTAATGGGCACAGTGGCGGAAATGGATGTTTTTTCTTTTTACATTTCTTGGGTGGCCCCCAAACATTTTGAGCACCAGCCGCCACTGCTGGAGAGGTTAGTGAAGGGAAATATGCATGGAGGAGAAAAAAAGTGGCATTTAAAAGCTTACAACATGCATGGGGACAAAGGGGACATTCGCAGCATATTACAATCATGGTAATTAGGGAAGGATGAAAGAAATACAATACATTAGCATACATGAAATACATAGAATGTGATGTTAAAGGAGAAAACTTACCCTAATATAGTCCTCCTGCAGGACTTGGATAATGGCAGAACAGGTGTCTGGGATTATGACGCCCAGAGCCTGGGGGGAAATGCCTGTCGTGAACTTCAAGTCCTGCAGACTTCTCCCTGTCGCCAGGTAACGTAACGTGGCGATGAGCCTCTGCTCAGCACTGATGGCTTCCCGCATAACGGTGTCCTGCCTGGTAATATAGGGGGACACCAAAGCCAACAGATGCTGAAAAACGGGGTCAGACATCCGCAGAAAATTCCTGTAGTCCTCAGGATTATTCTCCACAATCTCTCGCAGCAGAGGCATATGACAGAATTGGTCCCGCTGGAGCAACCAATTCTTGGTCCATGAACTCCTCCTCACCCCGTTCATGGACTCGTCTTGGTCCAAGACAAGCAGACCAACACCAAGCGCCCGCACAGCACGAACTCGACGACGAGAACGTACCCACGACATGGCTAGGAGACGGTCGTCTGATCAGAACGTACTAAACAGAATGCACTTAAGAACAGCAAGGCCTATGAAGAACGAACTGAAAATCAGAAACGAACGGGCAAGAACGCACTGTAAAACAGATACGACCTGCCTACACGCCCTGAAAGACAAGATACAAACCCACAAGCACAAACTGAACCGCAGAAAACGAAGACTGAAAAGCACGAATCGTCTCTTCCCAAACTTTTAATTCACACGCGGTAACACAAGATCAGCAAAAGCAGCCCAAGGGGTGGCGCCATTGAAATCGATCTTCCCCTTTATACTGCCGTCGTACGTGCTGGACGTGACCGCGCAGAACAACGACGAGATTTGGAATTGACAGTGTGTATGCAAGGAAAGCTTGACAAGAATCTCGTCGAGAAAAACGACGGGTTTTTTACGACGAGAAACTCGGTCGTGTGTACGAGGCTTTTGTCTGGAAAAGGATCTGGAGAAAGATCTTGACTGGTGTAATGCTAGTGTGCATGCTGCATTAAACAACCCCTTATCCTTATTACTAAACTTACTTATCTAAGTAACCACAAGATATCTTCTGGATTAATTGGCCAACAAAGGCCCCTTTATTATTCCAAAAGATAACGTATAAAATAACTTTATAAAAATAACCTTTTTTAATAAATATATATATATCTTTCCATAAATATATATATATTTACCACAAACATTTTTCAACATATTTTTTAACTTGCTGCGCCTGGGTTCCTGAAAGAAGGTACCAAACTGCTATCTCATCGGCTGTCCACGATCTCCACCGTATCCTGGCCTCCAGCCGCGATCCCATCGGCTCAAGAGACAATGACTCGCTCCTTCTTCCGCCAATCAGCCCGATGATCAATAGCCCATAACCAGATAAGGGAGGTGCCCATCCCGAGACAGGCCCCCCCCCTACCACCATAACTGATATACACATATGTGTCCCTGTCCTGCTTACCACGCCAAAATGCCAGGCACCGCCCTCCCTGCAATATATAGGCTCCCAGCAAAACTACCAAAACCCCACCCCCTGTGCATGGCTAATACTGCACCCAGCCCTACATCACTTCTTGTGCACCATTCCACAGCGTACCCCCAGGCATGTGACCCTGCGCTTGATGTTCCCTTTCAGCTCCGGGACTTTCTTTTGTCTCCCTCACTGGGAAACTACCTGTGGATGCTGAGTGGCAAAAAGCCCCTGGGATATTGTGAGTAAAGACCTTGTTATTAGGGATGAGCTTCGACTCGAACATCGCCTGTTTGGTTGTTAGTTGAATTGCGAACATTATGGGCCGTCACGGCCCATAATTCACTGCGGCATCGCAGTGCATTGCTGGCTGATGAATGGCCAAGCATGCACTATGACCCGCATGCTTGGCCAATCACAGCGCCGTCTTAGTAGAGAGCCGTAATAGGGTGGCTTTGGCCAATTATGGCTCAGGGGGTTTAGTACATGCCCCACACTATATAAGGCCGCCTCCGTGGCGGCCTCGTGTAGTGTGTTGCGGTGTTGGTTAAAGAGAGAGCTTACAGAGAGAGAGAGAGAGAGAGAGACAGTGTCATTTATATTGAGTTAGATAGAGCAGGCAGGCGAGTCAGTTAGCTGCAGTTACAGTGTGTAGAGGATATATATGCATCCTAGGTGTTGTATATATATTTATACACTGTATTCAGTTTAGCTAGATCCGTTCCTGTTATTCTCTATACTGTGACAGGCAGGCAGGTGATTGTGCTAGCTGCAGTCAGTGTTTCACTTGGGCCCCATGCACACGAGACGCCGATGCAAACTCTGCTGAACACACGTTTTTAAAGGGTAAAACCGGCGTTTAAAAACGCCCGTTTTGCCGCGATTTTAGCGGCGTTTGCGTCTATAGGCGTTTAGTTAAGAAACATCATAAGACCCTCCCTAAGCTCAAAAAACAGTATTATTTAACCATTTCACACATTTTGGGAGACCAGCAGCTGAGAGAGCAGCAGTGTACTTGTATTTAGCATATCACTTGCCACATCATCTGCCACAAGCTGTGGATTGTCCACTTGCCACGTCACCTGATACGTCACCTGGCCACGTCACCTGCCACAAGTTGTGAATTGTCCACTTGCCACGTCACCTGCCGCGTCGCCTGGTCACGTCACCTGGCCACAAGTTGTGGATTTTCCACTTGCCACATCACCTGGCCACGTCACCTGCCACAAGTTGTGGAATGTTCACTTGCCACGTCACCTGGCCACGTCACCTGGCCACGTCACCTGCCACAAGTTGTGCATTGTCCACTTGCCACGTCACCTGGCCACATCACATGGCCATGTCACCTGCCACGTCACTTGCCACAAGTTGTGGATTGTCCACTTGCCACGTCACCTGCCACGTCACCTGGCCACGTCACCTGGCCACGTCACCTGCCACAATTTGTGGATTGTCCACCTGCCACGTTACCTGGCCACGTCACCTGCCACAATTTGTGGATTGTCCACTTGCCACATCACCTGGCCAAGTCACCTGGCCACGTCACCTATCCACGTCACCTGACCACGTCACCTGGCCATAAGTTGTGGATTGTCCACTTGCCACGTCACCTGCCACATCACCTGCCACGTCACCTGCCACGTCACCTGGCCACATCACCTGCCACAATTTGTGGATTGTCCACCTGCCACGTCACCTGCCACATCACCTGGCCACATCATCTGACACAAGTTGTGGATTGTCCACTTGCCACGTCACCTGGCCACGTCACCTGCCACAATTTATAGATTGTCAACCTGCCACGTCACCTGCAATGTCACCTGCCATGTCACCTGGCCACGTCACCTGGCCACGTCACCTGCCACAATTTGTGGATTGTCCACTTGCCACGTCACCTGGCCACGTCACCTGGCCAAGTCACCTATCCACGTCACCTGGCCACGTCACCTGCCGCAAGTTGTGGATTGTCCACTTGCCACGTCACCTGCCACGTCACCTGGCCACGTCACCTGCCACAATTTGTGGATTGTCCACCTGCCACGTCACCTGCCACATCACCTGGCCACGTCACCTGGCCACAAGTTGTGGACTGTCCACTTGCCACGTCACCTGCCACATCACCTGGCCACGTCACCTGCCACAATTTGTGGATTGTCCACCTGCCACGTCACCTGGCCACGTCACCTGCCACATCACCTCCCACAAGTTGTGGATTATCCACTTGCCACGTCACCTGCCACATCACCTGCCACATCACCTGGCCACGTCACCTGCCACAATTTGTGAATTGTCCACCTGCCACGTCACCTGCCACATCACCTGGCCACGTCACCTGGCCACAATTTGTGGATTGTCCACCTGCCACATCACCTGGCCACGTCACCTGCCACAACTTGTGGATTGTCCACCTGCCACGTCACCTGGCCACGTCACCTGCCGCAAGTTGTGGATTGTCCACTTGCCACGTCACCTACCACATCACCTGCCACGTCACCTGGCCATGTCACCTGCCACAATTTGTGGATTGTCCACCTGCCACATCACCTGGCCACGTCACATGGCCACAAAGTTGTGGACTGTCCACTTGCCACGTCACCTGCCACATCACCTGGCCACGTCACCTGCCACAATTTGTGGATTGTCCACCTGCCACGTCACCTGCCACGTCACCTGCCACAAGTTGTGGATTGTCCACTTGCCACGTCACCTGCCACATCACCTGGCCACGTCACCTGCCACAATTTGTGAATTGTCCACCTGCCACATCACCTGGCCACAATTTGTGGATTGTCCACCTGCCACATCACCTGGCCACATCACCTGGCCACGTCACCTGCCACAACTTGTGGATTGTCCACCTGCCACGTCACCTGCCACGTCACCTGCCACATCACCGGCCACGTCACCGGCCACAATTTGTGGATTGTCCACTTGCCACGTCACCTGCCACAAGCTGTGGATTGTCTACAGTGCAATGCAAGCAATTAATTTTTTTTTTTTTTTTTTTTAATGGTTTTTCATCATTTGCCATAATTTTTGAGATTTCTAATGTAAAAAAAAGGTCACCTTTAAAAACGCTTATAAACTAAAACGCGGCAAAACGCCGGTTTAGCGGCGGTTTTGCGTCTGAAACGTGGAAAACTGAAACTTCTGGAAAAACTAGGTTAAACGCAACTGCCTAAAAACGGCAATAAACAAGACTGTGTGCATGGACACATAGGATAACATTGAATGTAGGGCTGTTACTGATTAAAATTTTCGTGTTCGATTAATCGATTTTTTTTTAAATCGATTAATCGACTAATTTTGATTAATTATAACGCACATACAGATCCAACTACTTTTAGCTGATCTCCTTGCAGGCTGATTCCCAGTGCAGCTACCAACTGGTGGAAAAATGATTAGCAGGATACAAAAAACACACAAAGCTTTGATAGTCTTCAAGTAGGTAACAAAATAAATATTGCACTGGAGATAAAATTGATGTAGCTACATAAACTGTAAAAATGGTGCGAGTAATACCAAACGGTAGCAAAAGCAGTCATAAAAACATGTAGCTAAGTATGATACTGGTATAAAAATGTGTACAACGATACCACTGCTGAATCCAGATGAGGAGGGGTTAACATCAGTCCTTCGGCATGTATCACAACTCCCAGTGGATGGCTGTAGAATCCCAGGTTGATAGAGGGAAGTGATAGAGAAAAGTGTAACAGCCCTTGCGTGTGGCAGATAGTAAGGTCCCGCCGGCATGCAGATATGAAGGCACAGTAAAGGAGCCCTTTAGATGGACACGGCAAGGCCCGCCGGTGTCTGTGGCATCACCGGATCTCCGGCAGAACTCCCTGAAGACCCGTAATTTTGATCGATCAAAAGAATTTTGATCGATCAAAAAACTTAATCGATTAATCGAGGAATTAATAGTTAATTTCCACAGCCCTAATTGAATGTGTTCAGGAGCAGTTGAAAAAAGTGTCCAACTGCCTCTGAACACGCGTTTAACAGCATCTCGTGTGCATGGAGCCTTAGTGTACTGTGTGCTTTGCATAGCGTTCACCTAAAGCTTACCTGAATACAGTTAGTAACTAATAGTGGTGTTCTCATAATAAAACCACAGGCAGAGAGCTGCAAGAATTTTCAGTTAGTGTACTGTGGCCTCTGCACAGTTTTCACCTAAATCTAATGCCGCGTACACACGATCATTATTCACGGCGGTTAAAAAAACCACCGTGAATAATGACATTAAAAACGAGGGAATGGCTTGTTCCCCACACACGGTCGTTTTTCACGTCATTTTTTCTCTTGTCGAGAAAAACGACCGTCTGTGGGCTCCGCGGCAGTGTTTCCCTATGGGAAAACTGCCGCGGAAAAAATGTCGGAAAAAACGACGAGAAAAATTAGAACATGTTCTAATTTTTCTCGTCGTTTTTAATGCTGTTTTTCTCGTCGAGAAAAACGACAAAATGCCCACAGACAATCGTTTTTCTCGTCAAAAGGAAAAAATTACATTTTTCTCGACGAGAAAAACGGTCGTGTGTACACGGCATTACTGAAGACAATTGCTGCTTTTCCCATACTAATACCACAGCAGGCAGTTGATTCTGATAGCTGCATTATCAGTATATATATATATATATATATATATATATATATATATTAGGGCTGTTACTGATTAAAAATTTTGTGTTCGATTAATCGATTTTTTTTATCATCGATTAATCAACTAATTTCGATTAATAATAACGCACATAAAGATCCAACTACTTTTAGCTGATCTCCTTGCAGGCTGATTCCCAGTGCAGCTACCAACCACTGGAAAAATGGATAGCAGGATACAAAAAACACACAAAGGCAGCGCTCGATGGGAATAGCATTAAAACTTTTATAGTCTTCAAGTAGGTAACAAAATAAATATTGCACTGGAGATAAAATCGATGTAGCTACGTAAACTGTGAAATTGGTGCGAGTAATACCAAACGGTAGCAAAAAGCAGTCATAAAAACATGTAGCTAAGTATGATACTGGTATAAAAATGTGTACAACGATACCACTGCTGAATCCAGATGAGGAGGGGTTAACATCAGTCCTTCGGCATGTAGATGTCCCGTGAAGTACCAGTGGATGGCTGTAGTGGATGGCTGTGGAATCCCAGGTTGATAGAGGGAAGTGATAGAGGGAAGTGTAATAGCCCTTGCGTGGGGCAGATAGTAAGGTCCCGCCGGCATGCAGATATGAAGGCACAGCAAAGGAGCCCTTGAGATGGACATGGCAAGCCTCGCCGGTGTCCATCACGTCACCAGATCTCTGACGGAACTCCCTGAAGACCCGGAAGCTGGCGGAGAGTTGAGTACCGATCAAAATAATTTTGATCGGTCAAAAAAATGTATCGATTAATATATATATATATATATATATATATATATATATATATATATATATATATATACATCCCACCTTTGTGCAGCTACATCTCACTGCAGGCCATTAGTATGTCTGGAAGGCAAACAAGGAGAGGAAGACAGTCACGAGGCAATAAAAGAGTGCAAGCAGGCTCTGTGTCTAGAGGCAACAGTGCTGGTCGTGGACACGGTGCATCCTCATCAGCACATGGCCATGGGACACGCTTGTCCTTCTTTTTGGCAGCTGGCCATGTTGAGCCGCAACATGCCCAAGACTTGGTAGAGTGGATAACCAAGCCGTCCTCCTCCTCCTCCTCTCTCACTCAGGCTCAGGGTACTTTGTCTGGCAAAGCAGCTGCCAAAGCGGCCTCTTCCCTCGGCTCAATGGCATCAGTCACTCCTTCCCTAGCCCCACCATGTCCTCCTGAGGAGTCCCCCGAACTGTTTGACCACAGTGTTGGGTACATGCTCCAGGAGGATGACCAACGTTTTGAAGGCTCCGATGATGGAATCCAGCTAGAGAAAGGCAGTAACGTGAGCCCAGAGAGAGGGGGTAGTAACATGAGCCCACAGAGAGGGGGTGCCCAACAAGGACAGCTATCTGGCAGTCATGTTCCCCCAGCTGCACCATACTGCCAGATTTTCTCCAGTGATAAGGAGGGAGGGGATGAAGAGGTCACTGACTCCACGTGGGTGTCTGATAGGAGAGAGGAGGAGGAGGAGGAGGCACATCTCCAACGAGGCAGGATGCCCTCCAGGGACCAGCTAAAGGGCAGCACACCGACTGCATCACACCGCAGAGCTCTGCATGTGCAGGGCGGTGCTGTCTCTGTGCGTTATTCCAAAAGTTCTTTGGTGTGGGCCTTTTTTCAGACGTGTGCAGCAGATCGCACCGTTGCCATTTGCAACATATGTCTCAGGCGTATCTAGCATGGCCAAAAGATCAGCCGCTTGGGCACCACGTGCTTGACCAGACATATGTCGACCTGCCATGCAGTTTGTTGGCAAGCCTACCTAAAAGACCCACACCAAAGAACAAAGCGGACCTCTCCTTGCTCCTCATCAGCTGGGATCTCCAACCCCACTATACCTTCAGTCCTCTCTGAAACCTGCACTGAGAGGAATGAAGGTGTAGAATTCGGTGTGTCACAGCCAAGTACTTGTGGGCAATCTGCTATTGGTACACCGATGTCAGATTGTACCAGGCAAATTTCCCGGCCCCAGCTGCTGCACCGCCAAAATAAGTTCGCTCCCAGCCATCCACATGCCCAGTGGTTGAATGCTAGCTTGGCTAAATTGCTAGCACTTCAACTGCTGCCTTTTCAGTTGGTAGACTCGGCCCCCTTCCGTGAGTTTGTGGAATATGCGGTTCCTCAGTGGCAGGTTCCCAAACGCCACTTTTTCTCACTGAAGGCGATTCGGCTCTCTATCGGCGTGTGGAAGGCAATGTCTTGGCCTCACTGGACAGGGCAGTCAGCGGTAAGGTGCATATTACCGCTGACTCATGGTCCAGCAGGCATGGACAGGGATGTTACATATCTTTCACGGCGCATTGGGTGACTCTGCTGGCAGCTGGGAAGGATGCAGGACAAGGTGCAGTAGTGTTGGAGGTTGTTCCGCCACCACGTCTCCAAAATGTTACTACTGGTGTTTCTGACACACCTCTCTCCTCCACCTCCTTCTCTTCTTCTTCCTCCATGGCCTCTACCTGTGCTTTGTCCTCGGAACCAGCGGTGCTCCGTAAGCGTTCAATGGGCTACGCAAGTACGCAGGCAAAATGATGCCATGCGGTGCTTGAGCTGGTGTGCTTGGGGGACAGGAGCCACACTGGGGCAGAGATTCTGTCAGCTCTGCAGGGGCTGGCTCAGAGGTGGTTGACGCCACGCCAGCTTAAGCCAGGAAAGGTGGTTTGCGACAATGGCACCAACCTCCTCTCCGCCCTCCGACAGGGACAACTGACCAATGTGCCCTGTTTGGCTCACGTCCTTAACTTGGTGGTGCAGCGGTTCTTGGGCAGGTACCTGGGCTTACAGGAGGTCCTGAAGCAGGCCAGGAAACTCTGTGGGCATTTCCGCTGGTCATATAA
The DNA here is from genome assembly GCA_029206835.1 of Rana muscosa. NCBI lineage: Eukaryota > Metazoa > Chordata > Amphibia > Anura > Ranidae > Rana > Rana muscosa. The sequence goes on along the minus strand of CM055118.1, from coordinate 179,986,923 downwards.
TGCCAGTGCTCAGCTGGCTGACCTACAAAAGGAATCCAACCTGCCCAAGAACCGCCTGATCTGTGACATGCCCACCAGGTGGAACTCTACGTTGGCCATGCTGCAGCAGCTGCACACGCAGCAGAGGGCCATCAATGAGTATCTGTTGCAATATGGCACCAGGACAGGGTCAGGGGAGCTTGGATTTTTTTCCCCACGCCAGTGGGCCATGATCAGGGATGCATGCACTGTCCTGGCACCATTTGAGGAGGCCATGAGGATGGTGAGCATTGACAGTGCATGCATCAGTGACACTGTCCCTCTTGTCCACCTGTTGGAGCACACGCTGCATGGAATAATGGACAGGGCACTTGAGGCAGAACAGTGGCAGGAAGAGGAGAACTTCCTTACCTCTCAAGGCCCCCTTTATCCAGACAGTGTTCCTGCTGGCCTGGCTATCACACAGGAAGAGGAGGAGGAGGAGGATTGTTTCAGCATGGAGGTGGAACCTAGCACTCAGCATCAGCAGCAGGGGTCAAGGGGTCAATTAAACTCCCAAGACACCCATGGACTTGTACGTGGCTGGGAGGAGGTGGCTGCGGATCATGTCGTCCTGAGTGACCCAGAGGACTCCGGACCAAATGCCTCAGCAAACCTACGCTGCATGGCCTCCCTGATCCTGCAAAGTCTGCAGAGGGATCCTCGTATTCGTGCGATCAAGGAGAGGGATCATTACTGGCTGGCAAACCTCCTTGATCCACGTTACAAGGGTAAGGTTGCGGACCTTATCTTGCTGTCGCAGAGGGAGCAGAGGATGAAGCATCTTCGGGAGGCCTTGCAGAAAGGTCTTTGCAACGCATTCCCAGAGACTGGGAGGTTACAAATTCCTGGTCCTGGACAACGTGTTGCTGAGGCTTCGGTCAGTCAAAGAAGGAGCGGTGGAGAAGGTGGCCGTCTGACCGATGTGTTCAGACAATTTTTTAGTACACAGCCCCAAGGTATGATCGGTTCCAGCAACCATCGCCAGCGTCTGGTTTACATAGTGCAGGAATACCTAGGGGCAAGATCAGACTTGGACAACTTTCCCACCGAAAATCCTCTGGGTTACTGGGTCTTGAGGATGGATCACTGGCCAGAGCTTGCATCCAGCGTTCTTTGGGAACGCACATTCAGTGCTGCTGGAGGCTTTGTAACCGATCACAGGGTGCGCCTGTCCACCGACTCGGTCGATCGACTGCCCTTCATAAAAATGAATCAGTCTTGGATCACCACCAGCTACCATGCACCTGATGCTGATGTAACCGAATATTTTTTTTTTGAAATGTCAGATCCCTTCAAGACTGCCTATGCTGAGTGACTATCCTCTTATGCTGAGTGACTATCCTCTTCCTCCTCAATGATCATGTTGATAGCTTGTAAGAACATTTTTGGTTCTGGGCACCGCCACCAGTGGCTAAGGCCCAATTTTTCAGCCCCTGTTTAACAGGGGCATGTAATTACAATTTTTGATGCAATACTTTCCAGCAGGGCTCATTGCTGCGCTCCAACTACAGTATCTGTGAGGGGTTGCAGTGTTGTGGCACCAGCACCAGTGCCCAAGGTCCAATTTTTCAGCCCCTGTTTAACAGGGGCGTGTAATTACAATTTTTGATGCAATACTTTGCAGCAGGGCTCATTGCTGCGCTCCAAGTACAGTATCTGTGAGGGGTTGCAGTGTTGTGGCACCAGTGCCTAAGGCCCAATTTTTATGCCCCTGTTTAACAAGGGCATGTAATTACAATTCTTGATCTAATAATTTACAGCAGGGACCATTCCTGTGCCCACCAAGAGTAACTTTGAGGGCTTACAGTGTTGTGGCACCAGCACCACCACTAAAGGCCCAATTTTTCCTACCACTGTTCAACAATGGCATGTAATTACAATTCTTGATATAATAGTTCACAGCAGGGCGTTCCAGCACCCACCAAGAGTAACTGTGAGGGCTTACAGTGTTGTGGCAACACCAACACCTAAGGGCCAAATTTCTGCAGCGTATATACACAGCAGGCCCCTACTTTCAAACATCCAATTTACAAACGACTCCTACTTGCAAACGGAAGGAGACAACAGGAAGTGAGAGGAAATCTACCCCTAGGAAGGGAAATTCTCTCCTGTAAGAGTTAATATGGGAAAAAAGTGTCTCCTCTCCACTGATGCTTTATCACCAATCTTTGTTTCAATAAAAAACCCAAATTTTCAAAAAAACATTTGTCATTGGGACGGAAAGTGAGGTGAAATGTTATGAACAGGTGCACACTGCACAGACAACAAAACAAATGTTACAGGGGTGATAACCCTTCCCTATGTTTTTCAAAAGCTTAAAAATAGATTTTTGGGCTGGAGCTACACTTAAAAAATTTACCTGTTCCAAATTACAAACAGATTCTAATTAAGAACAAACCTACAGTCCCTGTCTTGTTTGTACCGCCTGTATACTGCTGTTCAGAGTATATAGGGCCTTTTTTAAATTTGGGTGCGGGGTTCTCCTTAATATCCATACACCACCCAAAGGGGCTGGCAGTGGGCTGGGGGGGGTACCCATGCCATTTTTCTCAATGATTTTCATCCATATTGCCAGTACCAGGCATTACATTAAAGCCGCAAGCAGTTTTGAAAGACTTTTTTTCCTTTACTAATGTCATTTTGTGCAGGGACAGTTCTAAACATGGGAAACACGTGCCACTTCACAGGCATACTATAGACACCCCCCAGGTACGATAGTTAAAGGAATATTTCACCTTTTTTTTTTTCACTTTAAGCATCATTAAAATCACTGCTCCCGATAAAACGTCAGTTTTTAAAACTTTTTTTTGCATTGATACATGTCCCCTGGGGCAGGACCCGGGTCCCCAAACCCTTTTTAGGACATTAACTTGCATATTAGCCTTTATAATTAGCACTTTTGATTTCGAACGTTCGAGTCCCATAGACTTTAACGGGGTTCTAAAGTTCGTGCAAACTTTCGGTCCGTTCGCAGGTTCTGGTGCGAACCGAACCGGGGGGTGTTCGGCTCATCCCTACTTGTTATGGACCGTTGGGTGTTGGAGTGATAGAACAAAACACAGTGCCAGAGGATGCTACATGGACTGGGGCTGCTTTTATAGGGTCCTAGATATACTGGTTATCACCTGTTACTTCCAGGAAAGGCTGTGTAATGCAAGCCCCACAGGAGCTTCTTGGTAGATTGAGTTCTCTGTTCATCTGTCTCGACTCTGAGGACATCCTCTTTCCCATGAACACATCAGATTAAACAAATGGATACTGCACTGCTAATGGGAGCATATACAGTGCCTTGAAAAAGTATTAATACCCCTTGAAATTTTCCACATTTTGTCAAGTTACAACCAAAAACGTAAATGTATTTTATTGGGATTTTATGTAATAGAACAACACAAAGTGGCACATAATTGTGAAGTGGAAGGAAAATTATAAATTGCTTCCAAATTTTTTTACAAATAAATATGTGAAAAATGTTGCGTGCATTTGTATTCAGCCCCCCTCAATACTTTGTAGAAATACCTTTCACTGCAATTACAGCTGCAAGTCTTTTTGGGGATGTCTCTACCAGCTTTGCACATCTAGAGAGTGACATTTTTGCCCATTCTATTTGAAAAAAGCTCAAGCTCTGTCAGATTGGATGGAGAGCGTCTGGGAACAGCAATTTTCAAGTCTTCCCACAGATTCTCATCTGAATTTAGGTCTGGACTTTGACTTGGTCATTCTAAAACATGAATATGCTTTGATCTAAACAATTTCATTGTAGCTCTGGCTGTATATTTAGGGTCGTTGCCCTGCTGGAAGGTAAACCTCTGCCCCAGTCTCAAGTCTTTTGCAGACTCTAACAGGTTTTCTTCTAAGATTGCCCTGTATTTGGCTCCATCCATCTTCCCATCAACTCTGACCAGCTTTCCTGTCTCTGCTGAAGAAAAGCATCTCCACAACACGATGCTGCCACCACCATGTTTAACAGTGGGGATAGTGTGTTCTGGGTGATGTGCAGTGTTATTTTTCATCCACACAGCGTTTTGCTTTTAGGCCAAAATGTTAAATTTTGTTCTGATCTGACCAGCTTCTTCCACGTGTTTGCTGTGTCCCCACATGGCTTCTCACAAACTGCAAATGGGACTTCTTATGTCTTTCTTTAACCACTTCAGGTCCCGCCCATAGTCAAATGACATCCACAGATGGGATCTCCCATCCTGGGTGGACGTCATATGACGTCCTGGGCTTCCCGGCCATCTAGGGGGCACGCGCGTGCCCGCGGCATCGCTTTGGACCCGATGCGCGTGCCCGGCGGCCGCAATTGCCTGCAATCACGGCAGGACCGTGGATCTGTGTGTGTAAACACACAGATCCATGTCCTGTCAGAGGTAAGGAGACCGATGTGTGTTCCCAGTACAGAGGAACACACATCAGTCTCCTCCTCTTGTGAGTCCCCTCCCCCTACAGTTAGAATCACTCATTAGGGAACATATTTAACCCCTTCAGTGCCCCCTAGTGTTAACCCCTTCCCTGTCAGTCACATTTATACAGTAATCAGTGCCGTTTTTTTAGCACTAATCGCTGTATAAATGTGAATGGTCCCAAAAATGTGTCAAAAGTGTCCGATATGTCCGTCGCAATGTCGCGGTCACAATAAAAATCGCAGATCGCCGCCATTACTAGTAAAAAAAAAAAATGCAATAAATCTATCCCCTATTTTGTAGACGCTATAACTTTTGCGCAAACCAATCAATATACGCTTATTGCGATTTTTTTTTACCAAAAATATGTAGAAGAATACGTATCGGCCTAATCTGTGGAATTTTTTTTTTTTTTAGAGATTTTTGGGGGATATTTATTATAGCAAAAAGTTAAAAATATTGCATTTTTAAAAAAATTGTCACTCTATTTTTGTTTATAGCGCAAAAAATAAAAACCGCAGAGGTGATCAAATACCACTAAAAGAAAGCTCTATTTGTGGAAAAAAAAAAGGACGTCAATTTTGTTTGGGAGCCACATCTCAGGACCGCGCAATTGTCAGTTAAAGCGACGCAGTGCCGAATCGCAAAAAGTGCTCCGGTAAGGAAGGGGGTAAATTCTTCTGGGGCTGAAGTGGTTAAAAGGCCAGATTTGTGGAGTGCACGACTAATAGTTGTCCTGTGGACAGATTCTCCCACTTGAGCTATGAATCTCTGCAGCTCCTCCAGAGTTAGCGGTGGGCCTCTTGGCAGCTTCTCCAATTAATGCAGTGGCGCCTTTTTTGTCTCACGTCGTTTATATTGGTTAGGCAACGCACTGACACCTTTGCAGCCATTGAGCTACCTGCTGGGTGCTCAGTGTGTTCCTGTACCTTTAAGAAGGGGTGGGCTCCCCTTCAGTCCACCTGCCCTCACCTATCCATCAGAATGCATGTGCTTCCATTGTGGAGACACTTAAAAGTTAGCGTTACGGACCACAGATACCAGGGAGCCGTGGCGAGGCTCTGTGGCTTACACATGCATTTGCAAATGCGTGCAGACTAAACCCCTACTGTTAGACTAGGGTGACCACATTTCCAAACTGCCATTCAGGGACACCCCCCCCCAAATGATGATTTTTGACCAAAAAAAATGCAGATTTTTAAGGCAGGGGTGTATCATGAAATCAGCGGGCCCGTGTGCAGGAGAGGAGTGCGGAGTGTATGGTGGTGAGTAATATGTACAGGAGAGGAGTGCAGAGTGTATGGCGGGGGGTAGTTAGTGGAGAGAGGAGGAAGAGGAGTGAAATACCACCTCCTGATAGTCTGTCAGCCACTGCTATACCACCTTGGTGGTGGGGCACTCCGAAGGATGTAAGGGGGCACTCTGGAGGCACCCTGGAGGTTGTAAGGGGGGGGATGTAAGGGGGCACTCTGGCGGTTCTTAGTCAGAGCCCCCTTACATCCTCCGGGGTGCCCCCTTACATTCTCCTCCAGAGTGCCCCCTTACATCCTATCCTCATCCAGAGTGCCCCCTTACATCCTCCTCCAGAGTGCCCCCTACATCCTCCTCCAGAGTGTCCCCTTAGTACTACTGTACTAAGGGGCACTCTGGGGAAAGTAAAGGGGCACTCTGGAGAAAGTAAGGGAGCACTCTGGAGGAAGTAAAGGGAGGCAAGGGGGCACTCTGGAGAAAGTAAAGGGGCACTTTGGAGAAAGTAAGGGGAGGTAAGGGAGCACTCTGGAGGAAATAAGGGAGCACTCTGGAAGAAGTAAAGGGAGGCAAGGGGACACTCTGGAGAAAGTAAAGGAGCACTCTGGAGAAAGTAAGGGAGCACTCTGGAGGAAGTAAAGGGAGGCAAGGGGGCACTCTGGAGAAAGTAAAGGGGCACTTTGGAGAAAGTAAGGGGAGGTAAGGGAGCACTCTGGAGGAAATAAGGGAGCACTCTGGAGGAAGTAAAGGGAGGCAAGGGGACACTCTGGAGAAAGTAAAGGGGCACTCTGCAGAAAGTAAAGGGGCAGCACTCTGGAGAAAGTAAAGGGGCACTCTGGAGAAAGTAAAGGGGCACGCTGGAGAAAGTAAAGGGAAGTAAGGGAGCACTCTGGAGGAAGTAAAGGGAGGTAAGTGGGCACTCTGGAGAAAGTAAGGGGAGGTAAGGGAGCACTCTGGAGTGTGACAGGAGGGGGTCATAGAAACATTGGGGGGAGACAGTGTGACAAGGGGGGGTCATAGAAACATTGGGGGGAGACAGTGTGACAGGTGGAGGACATGTGGAGTGGACACTATTCTCCCTCATGTACAGGGCACTCTGTCTTATGCTGGCCCCAGCCCTGACTGACAAAATCATCTCTCACTACATAGATCAGAGAATCCTCAGAACTCCCCCCCCCTCCTTCTCCTCCTCAGGTCGGCGTTTCTCTTACTGTGGCTGGTCTCCTGCAGCATCTGTTCCTCCCGGTCGCAGTTACGCGCCAACACTATGCAGAGTGAAGACAGTGACACACGGTGCCGGCCAGAGGTGGCTCTTTGAGGCCTTAGGCAAATCTTAGACATGAGGCCCCACTAACTCCCATAATGGGAAAAAAAATCAAGCGATAGACTCCTAGCAATTTCGCTCTCCACCCCAACATCCCAAAAAACAAACATGCACATAGACTTATCTAAAAAAACAACTTAATGTACACATAAAAGTCTGGTTCACACTCACTGATTGCTCCAAGCTCACTGATTGGTTGTTAGAGGTTAGTGCACATCATTACTGCTCACTGATTGGTTGCTTGAGGTTACTGCACAATATTACCACTCAATGATTGGTGCTAGAGGTACTGCACATCATTTCTGCCCACCCATTGGTTGCTAGACGTTACTGCACATCATTACCGCACATTGATTGGTTGATAGAGGTTACTGCACATTATTACTGCTCACTGGTTGGTTGCTATAGGTTACTGCTTATCATTATCACTCACTGATTGGTTACTAGAGGTTACGGCACATTATTACCTCTCGCTGGGTGGCAGGGCAGTATTGTGGGGTGTGATGCAACTGTTGGGGTACAGTTGGTTGAATGACAGGATGCAGTTTGGGATGATGGTGGCAGCATTGGGGTGAGAGGCTGAGATCATATTTTCCCTATAATGATAATGGGTAGGGGGATAGGATGCCAGAGGTGGGGTACAGGAGGAAGGAGGATGATAATGACAGGAGGCAGGGTGGTAGGATGCCAGAGGTGGGTTACAGGGGGGTGATGGGAATAATAATGACAGGGGGTGGGGTGGTAGGAAGCTGGTAGTGGGCTGCAGGGGGGATGAAGATGACACAGGAGTGGGGTAGTAGGATGCTGGCAGTGATGTGCAGGGGGGGTGAAGATGACGGGGGCGTTAGGAAGCTGGCAGTGGGGTGCAGGCGGGATGACGGGGGTGGGGCGGTAGGAAGCTGGCAGTGGGGTGCAGGCGGGATGACGGGGGTGGGGCGGTAGGAAGCTGGCAGTGGGGTGCAGGCGGGATGACGGGGGTGGGGCGGTAGGAAGCTGGCAGTGGGGTTCAGGCGGGATGACGGGGTGGGGTGGTAGGAAGCTGGCAGTGGGGTGCAGGCGGGATGACGGGGGTGGGGCGGTAGGAAGCTGGCAGTGGGGTGCAGGCGGGATGACGGGGGTGGGGTGGTAGGAAGCTGGCAGTGGGGTGCAGGCGGGATGACGGGGGTGGGGTGGTAGGAAGCTGGCAGTGGGGTGCAGGCGGGATGACGGGGTGGGGTGGTAGGAAGCTGGCAGTGGGGTGCAGGCGGGATGACGGGGGTGGGGCGGTAGGAAGCTGGCAGTGGGGTGCAGGCGGGATGACGGGGGTGGGGCGGTAGGAAGCTGGCAGTGGGGTGCAGGCGGGATGACGGGGGTGGGGCGGTAGGAAGCTGGCAGTGGGGTGCAGGCGGGATGACGGGGTGGGGCGGTAGGAAGCTGGCAGTGGGGTGCAGGCGGGATGACGGGGGTGGGGCGGTAGGAAGCTGCAGTGGGGTGCAGGGGGATGAAGATGACATGGGGGTGGGGTAGTAGGATGTCAGGCACAGGGGGATTATGGTGAGGATAGAAATGATGACAGGGGGTAAATTGGTAGGAAGTATGATGACAGGAGATAGGGTAGTGGGATGTCATGCCAGGAATGATGAGGAGGAGGATTATGATTATCAGATTCACGTCACTTAGGGCTGTGAGGTCACGGGCGGCTGGGGTTCCCTCGGTCTGGACATCACGGCCGGGATGCTGTCAGTGTCATGTAGTCTGCAGTACCTTAATGCTGTGGCAGACTGGCTCCTCGATGGCGCGGCACCTCAGGCAAGTCCTCCATTACAGGCCGATCCATCCCAGGGAGTAGAGCAGGGAGCTGCTCAGCCGCTGCATGCATGAGATTCGCAGAGCGCGGAGGAAGGGGGAGGAGCCGGGGGAGGGAAATACATACAACCATCCCGGGCTGGAAGAGGACAGCCAGACAGTCACTCAGACAGGCTTCAGCTGATGTCACTGGTTGCTAGATGCGGAGCGGCCCCCAGCCTAGCAACCAGACTGTCATCATGTGTGAGAGTGGGAGAAATGTGTTAAACTTTATAAGGTGGCGGCGGCGGACAGGCGGAGTTGGCGGAGCGGACTGGTGTGGACTGGTCACTGTGGGTTTTTTTCATTCCGGGACTTCTGTATTGTCCCGGAATGAACTGGCCGGGACACGGGACAAAAATCTCCAATCAGGGACAGTCCCGGGCAATCCGGGACACGTGGGCACCCTATGTTAGACAGGTTTATTTGGTTGTCTGCGAGCTGGTCGGTAAGTAAGCTTGTTTTTTTCCATTGGATTTATCCTTGGCCCTGTTTATACCTATGTAGCCTTCCAATGTTGCTTACTGGGATGGCCAGTTATAGGAGGGGGTTAGTGGCGCCTTTTTTGTCTTAATGCTCTCCTTGCCCTGCCTGTCAGTTTCAGTGGACGGCCATGTTCAAAGCTTGTGATGTTTTTGTTAGACCTTACCCTGCGTTAAACTTCTCCACAATTTTATCCCTGACCTGTTTGGTGTATTCCTTGGCCTTCATGATGCTGGAGGTGATTGGTGCTACTAGATTTTAGTTAGGGGTATCAGAGTAAAGAGGGCTGAATACAAATGCACGCCACACTTTTCACATATTTATTTGTAAAAAAAAAATGTGCCACTTTGTCTTGGCCTATCACATAAAATCCCAATAAAATACATTTAATTTTAGGTAGTAACATGATAACGTGCAAAGTTTCAAGGGATATAAATACTTTTTCAAGGCACTGTATAGTAATTAGATACCCTGTACACAACTAAGATTCAGTTTTAGAAGAACACATCAGATTGGTTTGTAGTAAATGAACCCAATATATTTTCACGGGTTGCAGTATAAATAGCACATAAATAAGTCATGTATTTAGGTCAATTACAGTTCACTAGAAAACATGTTCAATAGGCTATAGCAGCATAGAATGGAGTTCTATGCAGCTAAATTAGAGTAAACCTGGTAATTCACAAAATCAGCAATATGTAATGGCATTAGAAAACATTAACAGCAATGATAATCAATACTCTGATAACTCTTCTGTAAACAGTAGGCTATATCCACTTTAGAGTGCACTCTAAATGAATGGCAGCAATAAAATGTAAGACTCCCTAAAGTGGTACCTCTTACTATGGACAATAGGCAAAGTTCTTGTGAAGCAGCTATCTGAGTGAGCAGCCTTTACCCCTAGTTCTTCAGCTGACTAGCTTTTCGGTGTTACCCATGGGTATAGTCCCAGTAAAGCCTGTATGCAGTAGGTAATGCTAGTTAGATGACTAGTCCCTATGTGCCCAGTCTCTGCTAGCAGCAAAAGGTTAAAGTGACATTAACCACTTGCCGACCGCTGCACGACTATATACGTCGGCAGAATGGCTCGGCTGGGCATATGGACGTACCTGTACGTCCCCTTTGAAAAAAGGCATCGTGGGCACGCACACCGCCGCCGCCGGCACGTGCGCTCGCCCCCCGCGAGCTTCTCGAGTGTGAACCAGTGTTGCCAACCGTACATCTATTTACGTACAGCCCGCAATTTAACCCCTTTTTCGGGCTGTACGTTAAAGTCCGTTTATGGGCACCGACGCCCATAAAAAAGATGGCCGCGAGCCGGCCATACAACTGCGCATGTGCCGTTCCGAAGCCAGCCGAGCTCAGGGAAACTTGTTCGCGCTCGGCCGGGCGGCGCATACGCAGTAACGTGATGGCGCCGCTGGCGCCATTTTTGAAAAGGCCACAGCGGCTGGCGGCAGTGGCGGGACACCTGCAGTGAGTGGCTGAGTGCATGCCATGCACTCATCATAGGTGGAGGACTCGGAGCACTGACAGGGCCCAGCCAGGGGTGAGGAGGACGGACTCGAGGTCAGTTTAAATGGGGGGATACAAGGGGACAGCGTCATCAGTGTGCTGTGTCCTCTGTCCCCCTCCTGTAGTGTGTCCGCAGCCTCTGTCCCCCTCCTGTAGTATGTCCGCAGCCTCTGTCCCCCTCCTGTAGTATGTCCGCAGCCTCTGTCCCCCTCCTGTAGTGTGTCCGCAGCCTCTGTCCCCCTCCTGTAGTGTGTCCGCAGCCTCTGTCCCCCTCCTGTAGTGTGTCCGCAGCCTCTGTCCCCCTCCTGTAGTGTGTCCGCAGCCTCTGTCCCCCTCCTGTAGTATGTCCGCAGCCTCTGTCCCCCTCCTGTAGTATGTCCGCAGCCTCTGTCCCCCTCCTGTAGTGTGTCCGCAGCCTCTGTCCCCCTCCTGTAGTGTGTCCGCAGCCTCTGTCCCCCTCCTGTAGTGTGTCCGCAGCCTCTGTCCCCCTCCTGTAGTGTGTCCGCAGCCTCTGTCCCCCTCCTGTAGTGTGTCCGCAGCCTCTGTCCCCCTCCTGTAGTGTGTCCGCAGCCTCTGTCCCCCTCCTGTAGTATGTCCGCAGCCTCTGTCCACCTCCTGTATCGTGTCTGCAGTCTCTGTCTATTTCCTGTATCGTGTCCGCAGCCTCTGACCATCTCTTGTCATGTCTACAGTCTCTGAGGGGATCCTAGAAAGGAGTCAAGAGTGGGAGTGCCGCCGGGATGGGGGTTACGGCCCAGAAAGAAACAGACCTGTGGACTGGGAAGAGGAGATCAGAGCCACCAAGCTGGAGCCGTCTGACTGAACCCCACACTGTGCACCTGAGAGGAGGTAAGTGACAGTGCCGCCAGGCCATTCTGAGGGGGGGGGGGTCACTGATGTAAGGAGGTGAATGAATACAATAATGTAAGGGGGCACAGATATAAAGGTTTCCCCCTTATATTAGTACCCCCCCCCCTTACCTTAGTGTATTCACTCTGTGGAAGGTGGTCTCTATTCACCAGAGCCCCCCTCCACATCAGAGTTCCCCCTTACATCATGATCTGCAGCATTCCCCTTTACATAAGAGTTCCCTTGCACTGTAAGGGGGCATCCTGCAGACTCTGATGTAAAAGGGAACTCTGTGCTGGCTGGGTTATAGTAACCTAACCTTCATGTGAATTGAGAAATATGTTTTTTGACTTTTGTTTAACTTAAACACATTGATATTAGCATTAGCTGTGTGTTTATAGTTGAAATATTGATATTTGCACTGTTTAGCACTAAAAACAGTAATTTTAGGTACTTTTTTGCAGCGCCAGTAAAAAATGCGGCTCTGCCAGTAATCTTCATTATTTTTGCCACTAAGAAATTGGTGCCGTACAGAAATTTTGGCATCCTTGCCAGTAAATTTCACTTCAGGGGGTTGGCAACACTGGTGTGAACGCGGCTACCGCGGACTCAATGTCCCCTGGGAGTCCCGCGATCATCTGACGGAGAGGAAGAACAGAAAAATGCTGATGTAAACAAGCATTTCCCCATTCTTCCTAGTGACAGGACACTGATCACAGCTCCCTGTGATCGGGAGCAGTGATCAGTGTCATGTCACACATAGCCCATCCCCCCTACAGTTAGAACACATCCCTAGGACACACTTAACCCTACTGGTTAACCCCTTCACTGCCAGTCACATTTACACAGTAATCAGTGCATTTTTATAGCACTGATCGTTGTATAAATGTTAATGTCCCCAAAATAGCGCCAAAAGTGTCCGATGTGTCCGCCATGTCGCAGTCACGTTAAAAATCGCTGATCGCCGCCACCACTACTAGTAAAAAAAAAATATTAATAAAAATGCCATAAAACTATCCCCTATTTTGTAGACGCTAAAACTTTTGCGCAAACCAATAAACGCTTATTTCGATTTTTTTTTACCAAAAATATGTAGAAGAATAAGTATCGGCCTAAACTGTGGAAAAATTTAGTTTTTTTATAGATTTTTTGGGGATATTTATTATAGCAAAAAGTAAAAAATATTACTTTTTTTCAAAATTGTCGCTCTATTTTTGTTTATAGAGCATAAAATAAAAACCGCAGAGGTGATCAAATACCACCAAAAGAAAGCTCTAATTGTGGGGAAATAAGGACGTAAATTTTGTTTGGGAGCCACGTCGCACGACCGCGCAATTGTCAGTTAAAGCGGCACAGTGCCGAATCGCAAAACGTGCTCTGGTCTTTGGCCAGCCAAATGGTCCGGGCTGAAGTGGTTAAAGGGGTTGTAAAGCTTTGTTTTGTTTTTTTTCAAAATAATAACAAGCATGCCTATACTTACCTGCTCTGTGCAATGGTTTTGCACAGAGCAGCCTCAATCCTCTTCTTCTGGGGTCTCCCGCCGGCGCTCCAGACCCCCCCGCCTCATTGGGTGCTCCCAGACAAAGCCGTTTTCCCTGGGGGCACCCGTGCACGCTCGCTCCCGAGTTCCGCCGCTGCTTCCATTGACACAGACAGCGGGACTCGGCCCCCCCACTCTCGTGTCACTGGATTTGATTGACAGCAGTGGGAGCCAATCGCTCCCCCTGCTATCAATCTGTCCAATGAAGAGAGAGACAATTGCGGGAGCACATCGCTGGATCGGATGGGCTCAGGTAAGGAAAAGGGGGATTAGAAGAGCAAAAAGGTACACAACCACTCCAAGCTGATAAGAGGTCTCAAACACTGCTGCAGAAAGTCGGGTGCCTGCCTAGATCCGCGATAAAAGAATCCATGCAATAAAGAGAAGAATGGCGGCACATTCAAAATTAAAAATAGAAGTTTATTTAGATGTCCATGAATAAAAAAGCATGACACACAACCGGCAGGGTACTCAGCAGATGCGTTTCACACTAATCGCGCTGTTCATTTATACCCAAAAAGCATATGGGTGGAACCAATCAACACTGGATAGGTTGAAAAAACTCCTCCCATGAAAGGAACAAACCCACACGCCCAAAGGTAACAATTGAGCCACAATGGAAATAAAGAAAAGGGGGGATATGGGGGGGGGGGCAGCTGCATTAGAGAAGGTTTTTCACCTTAATGCATAGCATGCATTGAAGTGAAAAACCTTAAGGCTTTAGAACCACTTTAAAGGTTCAGATGAAAAAAAAAATAACAAACATGTTATACTTACCTGCTCTGTGTAATGGTTTTGCACAGAGCAGCCCAAATCTTCATCTTCATCTTCTTCTCTGGTCCCTTGCCGGTGCTCCCAGCACCTCCCTTTGACCAGTGCAAGCCACTTGTTATGGGGGCACTGTTGTGTGTTCTCTCCCAAGCCCGGCTGTATGCGTCCATAAGACATATAGAGCCGCGGCTCGGCCCTGCCCCCTGCTCTTAACTCATTGGCTCACTGGCTGTGATTGACAACAGTGGGAGCCAATGACACCCACTGCTGTCTCAACCAATAAGGAGAGGGTGTCCCGGGACAGCCGAGGCTCTCATGCACATCACTGGATAGAGAGGGGGCTCAGGTCTGTGGGGGGAGAAGCGCACAGAAGGTTTTTTACCTTCATGGATAGAATCCATGAAGGTAAAAAACCTTCAGCCTTCAGCCTCTTACCAGTACCAGGGATACAGCAACGGGGTCTTGCTGTTCATATGTCAGCTCACTTCTGGATCTGCCTGGAGCAACTCCGGTCCTCAGCACATGGCCGCATGCTGATGTGCACACCTCAGTCTCATCGCAGCAAAGAGGAACTCCCTCAGTATTCAGCCTGTGAAAATACAGCTCTTGCTCTCTTTATACCCGGCTTGCATTGGGAATTGTAGTTCAGTAGTCCATTAACTGCCCTAGTAAAGTTTCTTTCCCAAGCTTAATCTCCTATGATTTAATGCTCTTGAGCTCATTCTGCTTGTTAGCTCCCTCTGGTGGATGGAGGTAAGGTAGTGTTAATTTTTTCAGCTGAAATCAATCGTGAGCACAGAAAGCACTGCAGCACAGTGTCCAGAATCTTCTATCTCTAGTCAAGCACCTGGCTAAAGCTTTTTAGAGAAGATTAGTGAGAAGCTATCCTCCTGTTGTTTCTACTATCATTTGTAGTATCCTAATCCCTCAACCCCTCTCCTGTTATTCAGCAATAAGTTTTAAAAAGACATCCCCTAGACGGAGTCTGTATTGTTGGTGTGCATGGGACTGTGCTTGTGACTGGCAGCCTCTGTACTAGCTAGGTGGTTTATATTATATGGATATAAAAAGTCTACACACCCCTAAAATGTCATATTTCTGTCATGTAAAAAAATGAGACAACGATAAATAATTTCAGAACTTTTTCCACCTTTAATGTGACCTATAAACTGTACAACTCAATTGAAAAACAAATTGAAATATTTTAGGGGAGGAAGTCAAAATAAAAAAATAAAATAATGTTGTTGCATAAGTGTGCATACCCTTGGGTTCAGAATTAAGCAATCCCATTCAAATTCATGTTAAATAGGAGTCAGTACACACCTGCCATCATTTAAAGTACCTCTGATTAACCCCAAATAAAATTCAGCTGTTCTAGTAGGTCTCTCCTGACATTTTTTTAGTCGCATCCTACAGCAAAAGCCGTGGTCCGCAGAGAGCTTCCAAATCTTTAGCGGGATCTCATTGTTAAAAGGTATCAGTCAGGAGAAAGGTACAAAAGAATCAAGTCATTAGACATACCATGGAACACAGTGAAGACCGTCATCATCAAGTGGAGAAAATATGGCACAACAGTGACATTACCAAGAACTGGACGTCCCTCCAAAATCGATGAAAAGACAAGAAGAAAACTGGTCAGGAAGGCTGCCAAGAGGCCTACAGCAACATTAAAGGAGCTGCAGGAAGATCTGGCAAGTACTGGCTGTGTGGTACATGTGACAACAATCTCCCGTATTCTTCATATGTCTGGGCTATGGGGTAGAGTGGCAAGGCGGAAACATTTTTTTACGAAGAAAAACATCCAAGCCCGGCTAAATTTTGCAAAAACACATCTGAAGTCTCCCAAAAGCATGTGGGAAAATGTGTTATGGTCTGATGAAACCAAGGTTGAAATTTTTCTGCCATAATTCCAAAAGATATGTTTGGCACAAAAACAACACGGCACATCACCAAAAGAACACCATAGACACAGTGAAGCATGGTGGTGGCAGCATCATGCTTTGGGGCTGTTTTTCTTCAGCTGGAACAGGGGCCTTAGTCAAGGTAGATGGAATTATGAACAGTTCCAAATACCAGTCAATATTGGCACAAAACCTTCAGGCTTCTGCTAGAAAGCTGAACATGAAGAGAAACTTTATCTTTCAGCATGAAAACAACCCAACAAATACATCCAAATCAACAAAGAAATGGCTTCGCCAGAAAAAGATTAAAGTTTTGGAATGGCCCAGCCAAAGTCCAGACCTAAATCTGATTGAAAATCTGTAGGGTGATCTGAAGAGGGCTGTGCACAGGAGATGCCCTCACAATCTGACAGATTTGGAGTGTTTTTGCAAAGAAGAGTGGGCAAATTTTGCCAAGTCAAGATGTGCCATGCTGATAGACTCATACCCAAAAAGACCGAGTGCTGTAATAAAATCAAAAGGTGCTTCAACAAATTATTAGTTTATGGGTGTGCACAACCATATTTTTTATTTTATTTTTCTACTTCTCTCCACCTAAAAGATTCCAGTTTTTTGTTCAACTGAGTTGTACAGTTTATAGGTCACATTAAGCCCTGGTTCACACTGGTGCGATTTGACATGCGTTTTGACATGTCAAATCGCATGTAAAATCAGCGGCATTTGCCGGAAATGACACCGTCCTAATCGGTGTGATGCCGCATCTGCGGCGTTGCACCGATTTCAAAAAGTAGTTTCTGTACTACTTTTTGTGATTTCGGGACGTGATTTACATTGACATCTGTGCAGAAACCTGCACAGATGTCTCTGTAATCGCGGCCAAAATCGGGACTGACAGACGGGAGTAAAATTGTGCGAGTTCAGCTGAACTCACACGGCTTCACTCCCGCAGCCCACTGTGAACCTGGGCTATAAGTGGAAAAAAATTTGAAATGATTTATCTTTGTCTCATTTTTTTACATCACAGAACCCTTACATTTTAACAGGGGTGTGTAGACTTTTTATATCCACTGTTTTGTAAAATGTACTTTTGCCTTATGTCACATGATATAAATCGGACAGAGGGGAGGACAGTTCTTGGATAGTGCTGGAGAGGCACATCTCCATACCCTTTATCCACATTAGTAAAGCCAGTGATTTTCCTAGGGCCAAGAATAACTTAGAGAGAATAGGCCCACTTTATAAAGAATGGAAAGTATGCTCAGTCTCTCTAGATGCTATCGCTTGTTATTAATGCCATTTGTACAGTTTATGCATTGTGCTTTCAATGGACTGCTTTGCAGTGTTAAAGGCTTTTGGTGCTGCTAATGTGTAATATTCCAAGTCTCTGTCCTTTATGTAATGTACTTATTGTAATGGAATTCAGAGCAAACAAGCAAAATCTCTCTGGATAGCTTCCAAAGCCGGCTTCGGAGATTATATAAAAAGGAACAAAACAGAGCTTGGTTGCTTTAAAATACCATTAGTATGTCCGCAATATCATTTTTTGTTACTTTTTACTATGTAATTGGAGGTTTTAAGATTAAAGGACCAATAATGTAAATACAAGTAGATCTGCCTAAAGAGTTTTTAATAACATTCATGATTAATGCAGGACTCCAGCTTCCTCTGCTCTCCCAAACCTCACCTCCACCCTTATTGGAACTCCTCCCACATATTCACATCTATTTTTTTAAACATCCTATGTCAACTTTTTTTCTCTAAGCTTGTCTGGTGCAGTGGCGGCCCGTCAATAGGGGGCGCAGGGCCGCCCCCCCCCCTCCCCCAAAGCTACTTATTAAAAAAAAAAAAAATGTTTTTTTTTTAAGTGTCCCTTTAAGTGGGTGTGTTAAGGGCGCCGGACATGGGGTGCTATTGGAGGCATGACTTGTGTGTAAACACGTGATTGGGGCTAAGAAGCTCTATTGGCATAGTTTACAGTGTGCTCGGGGCGCAAAGCTTAGCGCCCCTAACACTCCACCTCTAGCATTAGGTTTCCAGTGCTTGTAATTGATTGGGTCCATAGGGTGGGGCTTTAATCAGACCTGCAGCATCATTGGCTCACAGGCTGCCTGTCTCCTTCAGTAAGTGAGGGGGGAAACCCAGCAGAAGAACAACTGCTCAGGGCAGACAGGGAGTGATAGGTCCTTGCAGAGGCAGCTGCCATTTATCTCCCTGTGACAAAGACTCGGCGAGTCGGCATCAAGCAAGCAGTGCACACAGAAATCTCCAGGTACAATACATGCCAGGATTGAAGGGGGAGGGGGGCAGAAGGGGCTTTTATCACTGTGTCCTGAGAGACTTTACAGCAGCATTTTTAATCTCCAACTTTACTTCACCTCTCTCTGTGTAATGCAGGTCTGTACACCTTCCCTATATCACACATCCCCCTTCCCCCTTCATTAGCTTCTGATTGCATAGTTCACTGCTCACATCCTGCAGTCTCTGTCACCATGCTAAGATAGTTTGTCCTGCTAGATGGACCCCACATCCCACTCTGATCCCCAATGACTGTCTGTGCAGTTTTCTGGGCAATAGTCCTCCGGCTCCAGGCTGTCCTGATTTAGATGTATTCAGTATTTGTGCAAGGCTAGGGGTGTGTGCATCATGTTCCTGACCTGTATAACTAAAACATGCTTCTTGGGCCAAATCTCAGCAGGCTGGTGCTGTGCAATGCATTAACCGGATCTCCCCAGCATGTTATTGTATATGGCTCCAAGGTGGATGGGTGTCCAGGTGTTTTCCTAGCACTGCAGGGACTTGTAGTCCCATACATGGGAGATTGCATGAACCAGAGTCCCAGCAGAAGATGAAGAACTACAAGTCCCAGCAGGTTATAGCATAGGGCTCCAAGTAGATAAGTGGTCATGTGATGCTGGGACTTGTAGTCCCTTACCTAAGAGAATTGCATGAACCAGAGTCGTAGGAGGGAGAGGCTGGAGAACTACAAATCCCAGCAGGCTGGTGTGCAATGCATGATCCTAATCTCCCCAGGAGAGGGTGGAGAACTACAAGTCCCAGCAAGAAATAGCATAGGGCTCCAACATAGATGGGTACACATGTGATGCTGGGACTTGTAGTCCCATACATGGGCTATAGCATGAACCTGCAGAACCTAGCAGAGGATGCAGAACTACAAGTCCCAGCAGGTTATAGCATAGAGCTCCAAAATGGCCGAGTGCCCATGCGATGCTGGGACTTGTAGTCCCTTACCTAAGAGAATTGCATGAACCAGAGTCTTAGGAGGGAGAGAATGGAGAAGTACAAATCTCAGCAGGCTGGCGTGCAATGGGTTAACCTGATCTCTCCAGGAGAGGGTGGAGAACTTCATGTCCCGGCAGGTTATAGTATGGGGCTCCAAGGAGGATGGGTGCCCGTGCGATGCTGGGACTTGTAGTCCCATAATGGGGGATTGCATGCACCAGAGTCCTATGATGCTGGGATTGTAGTCCCACACATACATAGGGAACAAAATCATCCGGGGACCTAGCAGATTATAACTTAAAACTCGAAGGATGATGAGTGGTCATTACTTTTTTTTCCAATGCTGGGACTTGTAGTAGTGTTGTAAGACGAAGAGGCTGTCGCCTGGAGGAGTGTGTCTGTCTGCCCTGCCACCCTGTGCTGGTCTGAGGGGGGGGGGGGGGTGATTGCTGTGTCCAACACCCCCCTGCCATGTATATAGTGCAGCACTGTAGCTGACCTGATTGGGGGGGGGGGGTTGCAGAATGCAGATACATGTGATTTACAGGGGTGCAGAATGCAGATTTGTGCGATTTACAAGTTGCAGATATGTGCGATTTTTTTTTTCCAGGTTGCAAAATGCAGATATATGCGATTTACTAACAGTGTAATTTTTTTAGTTTGTTTGCGTCGATCTGTAAGGCTACGCTATATACCATGATCTGTGATGCTGGGGCTGTATACTCTGTCCTGTGATGCTGATCTCTATACTCCTGACACTATGAGTGGAAGCAAGTGGAATACAGGGGACGGAGTGGGTGGATTATATAAGGGGTGTGGCTTATTAGAAGTGGGAGGGGCCAATGTGGAGGGGCGGGGTCTTGCGCCCCCCCATCCTAAAACTTCACCAGCCGCCACTGGTCTGGTGACATCACTGGTTCTTCCTCTGTTCTTCCTGCTAGACTTAACAGTGCTCATGTAGTGACATCAGGAATACAGTGATCTTAGGCTGCAGAATGACCCCAGGGGGTGTGTTATTATCAGCTTGGGCCTACAAGTAGTAGGTTGGAAAAAGAGCAGTGCTGGACATCAGAGCAATAGGTTGGCAGGGGACAGCACTGGGCATATGGTGAGTACTGCAGCAAAAGCTGTTTTTTCTTTTTTTTTTTTTAAATGTGAAGTACCACTTTAAAGAGGTATTGCTCACATTGCTCACCCCCCTCTGATGGCCCATTGATTTTCTTTGGGGGGAGGGGGCAAGATGAGTTTGGAACCCCCCCAAAAATCACATTCAGGAAAATTAGTTAAACATTTGAGGGGGGGGGGAGGACTACAATGGATATGAAAAAATACATTGTTAACAGACTAGGCTAGATGTGTTTGGGCCCAGGAGAGCATGCTGGAGAGGTATTTGTGGTATTTGTGGGAAAAAGGACGCCAATTTTGTTTAAGAGCCACGTCGCACGACCGCGCAATTGTCAGTTAAAGCGGCGCAGTGCCGAATCGCAAAAAGTGGCCTGGTACTTTAGCTACAAAATGGCTTAAGTGGTTAAAAAGGTACAAAATTCACATTTCCCACATGGACCTGTACCTCTACGCCTCCGACCAATTGGGTGGGACATTAAATGACTGTGGACAAGTTGATCCTTGATAGATCTTGATTTTCGAAAAGTAATCTGAGGAAAAGCTTTAACGTATTTTGAAATGACCTCGTCAGTGGCTAGTAATGGCCAATATTTTTCAATAATTTTACTTACTCTCCTATGTTCAGCCGAGTATCTGGTTGTTAATCACACCTGTTGATCTGTCTTGTGTATTTTTACAGAATGAATGAGATCTGCTTGATTCTTTTGTTTAGCCCGATGGTAGGCCTTCTTTAAAACCGAGCGGCTGTAACCTCTATCTAAAAGGCGAGATTGGAGTGCCTTTGCTTCAGTGTCAAAATCTTGATCCAGACTACAGTTTCTCCTTAAACTGAGATATTGACTGTACGGAAAACTCTGGACAAGTGGCTTAGAGTGGGAACTCGCTGCATGTAAAATAGTGTTGCCAGCCGATGGCTTTCTAAATAACGAAGAGCCAATGCTGCCATCTGGATTGATATAGATGGAAATGTCCAAGAAATCAATGGATTTTAAATCACAAGACAGAGTAAACTTCAAATTATAGCGATTGTTTGCCAGTTTGGCTAGGAAGAGTGAGAGATCCTCTCTGGTGCCGATCCAGACGACAAATATGTCGTCTATGAACCGACGCCAGATGAGAACCTTTTGAAAGAATTCTTGATATTCTACTGACAAGAATATCTCTCGCTCTCCCACCCCCCCAGGTACAGATTGGCGTACGATGGGGCACATTTAGTCCCCATCGCAACACCCTGTACCTGGAGGTAGTGGGAGCGATCAAATCCAAAAATTGTATTTGTCAAAATAAAAAATAACAAGTCCAAGATGAACTTGTTGTAGGGCTTAGCCCTAGGGCATCGTTCAGATATAAATCCCTCTACAACTCGGACCCCCAATTCATGGGGTATAAAGTTGTAGAGGGCCTCCACATCAATGGCAACTGGCCAGACTCCCTTTGGTACAACTATGCCATCGAGTGACCTTAAAAGGTCGGCAGTATCTTGGATATAGGAACATAAAGACTTCACATGAGGTCGCAAACAGTCATCGACCAACTTACTCGCTGGCTCTGTCAAGCACCCATTGCCTGAAACAATAGGACGATCAGGAGGAGTTTGCATGTTTTTATGTACCTTAGGGAGGGCATATAGCGTGGGTAGTCTGGGTGTCTTGACAGTCAGAAATTTGCATGTTTTCTAGTCAATGAGGCTCTCAAAGAAAGCCCCAGTGATCTACATCCATAACCACTATATTACCCCCTTTGTCAGCGGGTTTTATAATGATTTGGCAATTTTGTTTTTGGGGAGGACAGAGCCTGACATTGTGCTGGATTCAAATTTGGTTGCTTAATGGATCGTTTCCACTTGCAACTTTGTTTTTATTTTTTATTAGGGGAATTGAACTTGGATAGGGAAGGAATGATATGGGATGCCCATTTGATCAGCAGAACTTGTGAGGGACTAGAACTATATACACTCCAGTATATCTCTTCTACACTCCTGCACAATCTTGATTGCAGCACAACAACTCACAGGACCAGCTAGCACAGATTTTAGATCCAGCACAGCCTTAGCTGTATCTTAGTAGAATGCCCTTTGCAGGCAGGGACCCTATGGAGTAGCAAAAATAGAAGTCTTTGGTGCTAGCTGAAAAATAAAATTAATTAGCAGCGCTAGCAGTTATCATATGATGAACAAGAGCACATCCTATATAAACACACCTTTTAGGTGTTGGTGACACAACTAAGTGTAACAAATGATGCTGAAAAATCGTAAATAATAATTTATAAATTGCAATGAGTGGATCCCCCTTCAGAGACTCCACTCAAAAAGTGTCCACAAAAGTATTGACAAAAAACACAAGAACCCCATGTCAGGGCCCGGACTGGCGGCTAGTGAGGACACAGGAGGTGGATCCTCTGTGCCAGAGAGGCGAAGGCACGGGTCGCACTGGAGGACCGGTTCTAAGTAGCTACCGGTTTTCACCAGAGCCCGCCGCAAGGCGGGATGGACTTGCTGCGGCGGTAGCAACCAGGTCGTGTCCCCCAGTAGCGGCTCGACTTCTCTGGCAGCTGAGATAGGCACGGTACACTGGGACTAGGCAGAGGCAAGGTCAGACGTAGCGGAAGGTCAGGGCAGGCGGCAATGGTACGTAGTCAGGGGCAACGGCAGAAGGTCAGATACACTGGAAAGGCAAGTACAAACGCTTTCTCAGGGCACTAAGGCAACAAGATCCGGCAAGGACAGGAAGGGGGAGTGGGTTTTTAAGTGTTTTGGAGTGTGACACAGTAATTGGACCAGGCACCAATCAATGGTGCACTGGCCCTTTAAATTTAAGAAGACCGGCGCGCGCGCGCCCTAGAGAGCAGCGGGACCGCGCGCGCCGGGACGGAGCAGAAGGAGGAGGCCGGTGAGCAGAATGGGATGCGATCCGCGGGCGGACAGGTGCTGCCGCAAGGATCGCATCCCCGCCAGCATCAGAGCAGCGCTCACGGTCAGAGGAGCCGACCGGAGCGCTGCAGGGAGACAGACGCCGCGGGCGCTCCGGGATGGATGGGACACCCGGAGCGCTTGGCGTTACAGTACCCCCCCTTAGGTCTCCCCCTCTTCTTGGAACCCAAGAATCTTCGGATGAGCTCTTTATCTAAAATGTTGGCCTCAGGTTCCCAGGACCTTTCCTCAGGACCACAGTTCTCCCAATCCACTAAAAAACATCTTTTACCTCGGATGACCTTGGAGGCGAGGATCTCTTTCACCGAGAAGACATCAGAAGAACCAGAGACAGGAGCAGGAGCAGTGACCTTAGGGGAAAATCGGTTAAGAATGAGGGGTTTAAGAAGAGACACATGAAAAGAGTTGGGAATACGAAGAGAAGGAGGAAGGTGGAGCTTGTAAGAAACAGAATTGATTTGGTTTTTGATTTTAAATGGCCCGAGGTAACGAGGGCCCAGCTTGTAGCTAGGTACCCGAAACCGAATATATTTGGAGGAGAGCCACACTTTGTCACCAGGGGTATAGACAGGAGGGATTCTTCTTTTTTTATCTGCATGTTTCTTCATGCGGGCAGAGGCCAGTGAGAGCGACTTTTGAGTCTCTTTCCAGATAGAGGCAAAGTCCTGAGTAAATTCATCCACGGCCGGAACTCCAGAAGACGTGGGAATGGGGAGGGGGGGGCAATGGGTGACGGCCGTAGACCACAAAGAAAGGCGACTTGGAGGAAGATTCAGAGTTCTTGAAATTGTATGAGAATTCTGCCCAGGGCAATAGGTCGACCCAATCGTCTTGACGGGCAGAGACAAAATGTCGTAGGTAGTCGCCAAGGACCTGGTTAACTCTCTCCACCTGTCCATTGGACTGCGGGTGATAAGCGGAAGAAAAATTCAACTTAATTTTTAGTTGAGTACAGAGAGCTCTCCAAAATTTTGAGATGAACTGAACACCTCTATCCGAGACGATATGTGAGGGCAGCCCATGGAGGCGGAAAATTTGAAGAAAAAAAAGCTTCGCCAACTGAGGTGCAGTAGGCAGACCAGGGAGCGGGACAAAATGAGCCATTTCAGAAAAGCGGTCAACGACCACCCAGATGACAGTGTTACTACGAGACAAAGGGAGGTCCGTGATGAAATCCATGGCGATGTGGGACCATGGTTGTTCAGGCACAGGTAGGGGAAGGAGAAGACCTGCAGGCTTCTGGCGAGGCGTCTTGTCACGTGCACAGATAGTGCAGGCCCGTACAAAGTCAGTCACATCTTCCTCCTGGGTAGGCCACCAATAGTGTCTGGCAATCAATTGTATGGATTTTTTGATCCCAGCGTGACCGGCTAGATGGGAGGAATGGCCCCACTTGAGTATCTTAAGCCGAAGGCGTGGAGGAACGAAAGTCTTTCCTGGAGGAATTGGCACGAGAGAAGCGGGAGCAGAGGAAATCAGACACTCAGGGGGTATGATGTGTTGAGGAGGAGTCTCGGTTTCCGAGGTATCGGAGAGACGGGACAAAGCATCAGCCCTGACATTTTTGTCTGCGGGCCGAAAATGGATCTGGAAGTTGAAGCGGGCAAAGAACAATGACCACCTGGCCTGGCGAGGATTTAGGCGCTGAGCGGACTGAAGGTAGGACAAATTTTTATGGTCAGTGTAGATGGAGATAGGGTGAAGGGATCCTTCCAGGAGATGTCTCCACTCTTCTAATGCCAACTTGATGGCCAACAGTTCACGGTCACCTATGGAATCGTTTTTTTCCGGAGGGGAGAAAGTTTTAGAGAAAAAACCACAAGTGACGTTTTTCCCTTTAGCGTTTTTTTGAAGAAGCACAGCTCCGGCTCCTACCGAGGAGGCGTCGACTTCAAGGAAGGACGGCTTTAGAGGATCTGGCCGAGACAGGACAGGTGCAGAGGAGAAGGCGGTCTTAAGGCGAGTAAAAGCTTCCTCCGCTTGAGGCGGCCAGGACCTAGGATTTGCGTCTTTTTTGGTCAGTGCCCCTATAGGAGCAACGATGGTGGAGAAGTGGGGTATGAACTGACGATAGTAGTTGGCGAAACCAAGGAAGCGTTGGATAGCACGAAGTCCAGAGGGGCGTGGCCAACCCAAGACTGCGGAGAGTTTGTCAGGGTCCATTTGAAGACCTTGTCCAGAGACCAGATATCCTAGGAAAGGAAGACTGCTGCGCTCAAAAAGGCATTTTTCAAATTTAGCGTAAAGATGATTTACGCGGAGGCGCTGGAGCACTTGACGGACATGGAGCCGATGTTCCTTAAGGTTGGCAGAGAAGATTAGGATGTCGTCAAGATAGACAACCACACAGGTATACAGTAGGTCCCGGAAGATTTTGTTGACAAAATCTTGAAAGACTGCAGGGGCGTTGCAAAGTCCGAACGGCATGACGAGATATTCAAAGTGACCGTCTCTGGTGTTAAATGCGGTTTTCCATTCATCTCCCTTACGGATTCTGATGAGGTTATAAGCGCCCCTGAGGTCCAATTTAGAAAAAACTTTTGCTCCGGGCAGACGGTCAAAGAGCTCCGAGATGAGAGGCAGAGGGTAGCGGTTTTTAATAGTGATTTTATTGAGACCACGATAGTCTATGCAAGGGCGTAGAGATCCGTCCTTCTTGGCCACGAAGAAGAAGCCCGCTCCGGCTGGAGAAGATGATTTCCTAATAAAACCTCTCTTGAGGTTCTCCTGAATGTATTCAGTCATAGCCTTGGTTTCAGGAGAGGAGAGAGGGTAAATTCTGCCACGGGGTGGTGTAGTACCTGGGAGCAAGTCAATGGGGCAGTCGTAGGGTCTATGTGGTGGTAAGACCTCCGCCTGTTTTTTGCAAAAGACATCAGAAAAGTCCTGATAGGCCTTTGGAAGGCCAGGCAAAGGAGTAGTGATGGGGACTTGACAGGTCGGTACAGACTTAAGGCAATGCTTGTGACAGGAGTCACCCCAGGATTTGATGTCCCCAGTGGTCCAGTCGAGGGTAGGAGTGTGACGCTGGAGCCAGGGTAGGCCAAGAAGGATGTCAGAAGTACAGTTCGGCAAAACAAAGAATTCAATCTTTTCTTGGTGAAGAACACCAACGGACATGAGCAGGGGTTCGGTGCGGTAACGCACGGTACAATCCAAATTCTCTCCATTTACAGAGGAAATGAAGAAGGGTTTGATGAGACGGGTAACAGGAATGTTGAACCTGTTGATGAAAGAGGCTTCAATAAAGTTTCCTGCAGAACCAGAGTCCAGGAAGGCCACCGCAGGGAAGAGGGAGCCAGCAGAAGGAGAAATCCGCACAGGAATAGTCAGACGTGGAGAGGAAGAATTCACACCCAGTAACGCCTCTCCCACGTTCACTAGGTGCGGGCGTTTCCCTGACGCGGAGGACGAATAGGGCAGTCTTTTAGGAAGTGATCAGAGCTCGCACAATAAAGGCATAAGTTCTCGTTCCTACGGCGAGACCTCTCTTGTAGGGTCAGGCGAGACCGGTCCACTTGCATGGCCTCCTCGGCAGGAGGCACGGTAACAGGATGCATTGGATTCAGAAAGAGAGGAGCCAGGCGCGGATAACGCCTGGTGCGAACAAGATCTTTCTCCTGGCGAAGCTCTTGGCGTCTTTCGACGTAACGCATATCGATGCGGGTAGCTAAATGGATGAGTTCCGTCAAGGAAGAGGGTATCTCTCGTGCGGCCAGACAATCCTTTATGTGGCCGGATAAACCCTTCTTGAAGGTCGCCCAGAGAGCCTCATTATTCCAAGCTAACTCTGAGGCCAGTGTGCGGAACTGTATGGCATATTCGCCCACAGAAGAGTTTCCTTGGACAAGGTTAAGCAGGGTGGTTTCAGCGGATGAGGCTCGGGCTGGTTCCTCAAAAACGCTGCGAACCTCAGCAAAGAAGGACTGAACGGTGGCTGTAGCAGGGTCGTTGCGGTCCCAGAGTGGCGTGGCCCAGGCCAAGGCCTTTCCAGACAACAGAGAGACCACGAATGCCACTTTAGACCGTTCTGTGGAAAACTGGTCAGACATCATCTCAAGATGCAGGGAACATTGGGACAAGAATCCCCGGCACATCCTAGAATCCCCGTCAAATTTCTCCGGAAGAGACAGGCGAATTCTCGAGGTAGTAGCGGCAGCTCGGAGAGGGGAAGATGCTGGAGGCTGCGCCGGCAGAAGCTGCTGGACCATGGCGGTCAACTGCGACAGCTGCTGTCCTTGTTGTGCGATCTGTTGCGACTGCTGGGCAACCACGGTAGTGAGGTCAGCGAGATTTGGCAGCGGTACCTCAGTGGGATCCATGGCCGGATCTACTGTCAGGGCCCAGACTGGCGGCTAGTGAGGACACAGGAGGTGGATCCTCTGTGCCAGAGAGGCGAAGGCACGGGTCGCACTGGAGGACCGGTTCTAAGTAGCTACCGGTTTTCACCAGAGCCCGCCGCAAGGCGGGATGGACTTGCTGCGGCGTAGCAACCAGGTCGTGTCCCCCAGTAGCGGCTCGACTTCTCTGGCAGCTGAGATAGGCACGGTACACTGGGACTAGGCAGAGGCAAGGTCAGACGTAGCGGAAGGTCAGGACAGGCGGCAATGGTACGTAGTCAGGGGCAACGGCAGAAGGTCAGATACACTGGAAAGGCAAGTACAAACGCTTTCTCAGGGCACTAAGGCAACAAGATCAGGCAAGGACAGGAAGGGGGAGTGGGTTTTTAAGTGTTTTGGAGTGTGACACAGTAATTGGACCAAGCACCAATCAATGGTGCACTGGCCCTTTAAATTTAAGAAGACCGGCGCGCGCGCGCCCTAGAGAGCAGCGGGACCGCGCGGGAGGAGGAGGCCGGTGAGCAGAATGGGATGCGATCCGCGGGCGGACAGGTGCCGCCGCAAGGATCGCATCCCCGCCAGCATCAGAGCAGCGGTGCTCCCAGTACCACCTCTTCAGGCACTGCCAGCCCTCCTGGCTGCAGCTGCCCCTTTCCACTGCAGGTGCCACCACAGTCCACCTGACTAGCTCTGCACCCATCCCAGACTGCTCCATCCCAGTCCTCTCAGGCGTGCTTCCCAGTCCTCCTGACTGTGTGTCACTCACCAGCCCTCTTGGCTGTTCCTGTTCCTTCTGGAGACTATCCCGACAGTGTTCTCCTGCTGTCCTCTCCTTGCTCCCGTGCCTTCTGGCCAGGACACCTCCATGTGTTTTTTTTTAGAAAGGTTCTGTCCCCACCCAAACCCAGGCCCAAGGTCACCCCCCCCCCCCAGACTGGAAAGTTCCCTCAAAGGCCACGACAGCCTAAAACTTGATCTCCAGCTTCCACCCGAAATTTCCTCCCTAGCTGGGCTGACCCAGAGTAATTAACGGGGCTGCCCCCTGCCAACCCAAATTGGGGATTGGTCAGGGCCATCAGAATAATCAAGACAGCTCCACCTTACTTCCCCTCCCATTTTTCTAGAAGGTTCCAGTACATTTTAAAAATAGGGGGTGGGGGTCTCAGTGATGCTGCCTTAGAGTCATCCAGCTCTCCCTGGATCTCTGCCCAACCCAGGAAAAACACAGACAGGCTTGGCTGCCAGCCAAACCTGTACAAATTTACCAATACTA
The DNA here is from genome assembly GCA_029206835.1 of Rana muscosa. NCBI lineage: Eukaryota > Metazoa > Chordata > Amphibia > Anura > Ranidae > Rana > Rana muscosa. The sequence goes on along the minus strand of CM055118.1, from coordinate 179,958,140 downwards.
AACACACAAGAAAAACTATCTACACTTCTAGCACTAGAGGGTGCTACAAATGGATTTACAGAACCCACCCTCCCCCATCAGCAGGGGATATGAAGTAAGGTTTACTTCAGAGTAACTGACAAGGGTAGTTGGACATGTAGCACAATTGCCACAATACAATATCCATATTCATAATTATCATCCAGCATTACCATAGTATGCAAAACATCAGATTTCAACAGATTTAAAACCTGCTGCTGTTGTGAAACAGATCTGGAAAGCAGGGAGTTCAGATTATACAAAGTGCACAATAAGTATCACAGTAGGGACAGGAGGACTTTAGTATCTTCTGGCATAGATTATCTAGCTAAATCGGGTATGCATAGGCTGTCATTAATCATGCAGGCAACAATTTGTAAACTGAATGTCATGTATGAATCCTGTATTAAATGTGTCCTGCAAAATAAAATTCATCCCAAAACACAGAAGTTTCCTCTCAAGCCATCACACCATCAGATTTTCTGCAGATTTTTGTCTTCAGATTTACCAAAACTATGTAGTGCAAGGGCCTGCCTGATTGCATACAAATTGAAACTCTTATGCGACGTACACACGATCGATTTTCATGGCATTTTTTAAACCGACGTTTTTCTCGTCGTTTTTTTTCATGTTTCCTCTCAAGCCTGTCTTGCGTACACACGATCATTAAAAAACACGTTCAAGCAAAGCGCAGTGACGTACAACACGTACGACGGCACTATAAAGGGGAAGTTCCAACAAGAGGCAGCCCAGGTTCCGCTCCCTGGGCTGCCCTGGGCGGGGAAAACCCCTGTTACACGCTTAACTACTCATCCGTTGATTGGCCCCACTTTAACGGAAATGGACAGGTTTTTCCAACTTTCTACACTAAGCAGTTTCCCTTCCCCAATGACGCCGATTGTAGGGCACCCTGGGTTTTTGCCCGGTCTCACCGATCCAGCATTCTTATCGCAAAGCTCAAAGGGACTTCTGAGGGCCTCGCAACTATTGTGACCGTCCAGTTGGATGTCTCCGGAGACATTGCTCTCTGGACGGGCCCCTCTTAAACTAGATCACTGGAGGACCTGGCAGTTATCGCACTTTTTTAGATCATTGCCTAGCCCGGCGCTCTTTATGCGTAGGCTCCACTCTTTCGAGGAGCTCTGTCTGGGAGAGGGCCCGATCCGGGGATCCTTATCAGCCTCATACAAATCTTTGTTAGATCTCCATGCCACAGAAGACCCCCCGTTCCTAGCCAAATGGGAGAGAGACCTACAAGTTACCTTTACCGAACCTCAAAAGGAGAGAATACTTTTTTTTGCTCAGAAGTCCTCCCTTTGCAGTAGGTACCAGGAAACCACGTACAAAATTCTGACACGTTGGTACAGAACCCCTTCAGTTTTGGCAAAAATGTTCCCTCTGCAGACAGACCGTTGCTAGCGTTGTGGCCGCCATTCGGGTACCCTTCTACATATTTTCTGGGAGTGTCCTACACTTGCTACTTTCTGGCAACCAGTGCTTAAGTTTATACATAAGCTCACAGACATCTCACTGCAAGATAACCCAGCTGCGGTCCTGCTTAACCTCACCCCATTGTCAAGGAAACGATACCACAAATCCCTTCTCAAACACCTCCTAAATTCTGCACGGGCTTGTATTCCACCTTTGTGGAAACAACAGTCGGCACCAACGGTAGCTCAGTGGTTCGCGAGAGTGAAAGACATAGGGCAGATGGAAGATCTGACAGCGGCATTGCAGGAGAAATCTGAGGAACACAAGTCCAGATGGATACATTGGGACCTTTTCCGCTTCTCGGATGAATTCCTCCAATATACTTGATTAAGACCCTTTATCAGAGGTTTCTGCTGCCTGACTGACGCTACTGGTGCCTTCTCCTGAGAGGCAACCCCCCCCTCTTTTTTTTTTTTTTTTTTTTTGACTTCTTCACTTTTCTTTCTCTCCTGTTTCTTTTCTAATTCTTTTCAAATAAGTAGATGAAAATATGGTGTGTACAGGACAGCATTCTATACCCCATTTTAGACTTCCCTCTATGATGTGACAGATTTCCATAGCAATCTAGAGAATCCCCCCCTCAGGCGGGCTTGCCTTTGGTATGACCTGCCTGAGGGGTTTCCTACATGAAGATAAGACTGTTTGGTATTTCTTATTGCCATTATTTGTTTTGATATTTCATAATATAGTACGTAGTAATGGTAGTACTGCAAAAGCTCTGCATTGATTGCTTGTTCTGAGAAGTTGCCTTTTTATTGTACCTGTGACACATCTTTAAATAAAGAATTTAAAAAAAATAAAAAAAATAAAGGGGAAGTTCCGTTCGGATGGCACCACCCTTCATGTTAGTAAAGTTTGTTGAGCGACGATTTGCTCTTTTCAGCCTTGTGCTTTTCAGTCCGTTACAGCGTGACGAATGTGCTATCTCCATTACAAACGCTAGTTTTACCAGAACGAGCGCTCCTGTCTCATACTTGATTCTGAGCATGCACATTTTTTTTCACGTCGTTAAAGCATACACACTATCGTTTTTCACGTCGTTAAAAAAAACGACATGAAAAACGACGTGAAAAAATAGAGCATGTTCGAAATTTTTAATGGCCGTTTTTCACGCCATTAAAAATGCTCTGGAGCATACACACGATCGGTTTTAATGCCCATTTTTAAAAATGGCATTTTTAACGGCATGAAAAACGATCGTGTGTATGGGGCATAAAGGTCTGACCTCATATGGTTTTGGTAAATCTGAAGACAAAAATCTGCAGAAAATCTGATGGTGTGTATGGGGCTTTAGAGGCAATTTCAACTAGCATAGGTTCCAAACAAATTTGGCAACCTTTCAGTAAAAAAAATGGTAAATACATTTATTTTTTTAAACTTCCTGGAGTGCTTCTTTATTTTAGAACTTTCAACAAGCTGGGTATATCGTATTATAATGCAAATGAAAGCCAAGAGGAGAAAAAGGAAAAAAGTGAAAGTTTTAAGGATTGTATTTTCTGCCATTAAGTGTAACAAGCAGAAAGAATTAAGCACACCCACTAACATAGCTCGTTACGCTGCCTGGAGCGAGTTCATTACAGTCTGACACCGTGCTTCTTCCGATGACACACCAGCTTTTTGACTCCAGCCAGCATCACGGATGAGGAATGCGTTGAGCAGAGATTATTGTGGAAAGGGCAGAGGCTCGCTGAGAAGATCATTCCCGTAATGTGAGGCTATTCTTCCGGGACAGTGACCAGCAGCACACCGCTCCACGGTAACAAGGTCTAACTTACTTAAAAAGCAAAGACATTTTTTTTTCCTGACTCATTAGCAGAAGATCATCAAGGAGAATAAGGGCAGAGAAGACAGATACTAACTAAGGGGATTTGGCTTTATTGCCAAGACATTGCTACTACATATATATATATATATATATATATATATATATATATATATATATATATATGTGTATATAGGACAATTTTTAATTGAACGTCTTTTTTTCACTTGTGTTATGAAAGGACAAGGCCTGCAGTTAAAGTGCTTGTAAACCCTTACATATACCCAGTGGAGTGCCTGGTCTCCACCTCCAGTGATACACAGAGATTAAACAAATCCTCCTACATAAGTTGTACCTGTTTATCTGCAGCCTTCTCTTCTCAACAGCTGTTCAAAGTACAGAATTGAGCTTTCAGATAGCAGATAGTACAGTTACAAGTCAATTAAACACAGGAGGAATCAAGAGTGTTTTTAAGATGAGTTTAGGAGAGTTAATCATTTTTTCTGCCAGAAAGCTTCAATCAGAAACACAAACCAGAAGGTTTTTTTTTTTTTTTCTGCCTCTAAAACGTTGAGCTTAAAATATGCCTTTTTTATCGAAACACACTCAAAAAACTTCACCCGGTGCACAACATAAAGAGGTGACACAAAAACGTGCAACGGGTGTACACAAGCCCTCTAAAATCAGAGGGCCTTGCCCTGAATCCCCCCAGGGCATTAGGCTCCAGACGGGGACAAGGGTACTTTACACTTGGTCCATCTGGCCAAAACCAGACAGACCCCTTTCTCTGGAGGGTCAGCCGAAACAGACCCACCCAAGTACTTGGTGGGGCTCCCCCAAAGGGAGACCCCATGAGAGAGGGCGAATCAAGCCAGAATGCCATGTCCACCCCCTCCCAAGACTTTCAGGGCAGACCCGGGACCTACACCCTACCAGTCACACAGTGCAACCAACCGTTTACAAACAAAAAAATACAAAAACGTGACAAAACAAAGGGAATGAATAAAAGAAAGTGGGGGAGAAGGAAGTAGAGAAGAGTTAAAAGGTGTCCATTGTGCAATACAATGGCCAGGCCCTCCGGCCAGGAATAAAAAATTCCTCCGGTCCCAGCCAAATGGCCCGGCCCAGGAGGCAGGTGAAAAAAAAGCGTATAATATGGTGCAGTGACCGTGGTGCTATAAATCAAAGCAACCCTTACTCACAGTGACTGTATGGCACCCCTGGACTGCCACTCCAGGGGCACATACACCATAGGCTTTCTGTTCCCTATCCGACCCCCCAATCGGGTCAGTGCAGCCCTCCGGCCCTGCCAGATAGAGAGCCCTTTAAGGTTTCCTCAGGGAGAGCTGCCTCAGCAGTCACAGCCTCCACCGGTACTAGCCCTTCCAGGTCCCCATCAATCTGGCAGATTTGCATGGCACCCACCCCTACCTCAAAAGGGCGGAGCCAGCTCCTCCTACCGGACGCTGACAGGAACAGCACCCACACCAACACCAGCCAGAAGGCCAGAAAAAAACCCGGCCAAAAGGCCAGACCCGATGCAGCACCCATCCTCACCAGGAGCACCCTCCTGGACGGCTCAGACCCCAAATGATGTTTCTTAGGGCGTCCAGACACAAGTCCCTACCGAAACCGCCCTTCCAGGTGCAATGACCCCACACTTGGGAGTAGCATAGTGCCTCCTTTGGCAACTGATAAGAACAGATACTACACTTGATCTCAGCCAAAAAGCAGAGCTTAAAATATGCCTCTAATCATCCTAATGTGCATGGACACATAGGATAACATTGAGCTGCTTCTACTGGCATAACACAAAAGTCAATGTGCGTGGACCCTCCCTGCTTGGAGTGAGGAACAAGTGATATACGCTGCTGAGTCACTACTGGGAGGTGGGAACAAGGTCACTGCTGGGAGGATGAGCAGCTGAAAGACTAGGCTACAATGTCTTCAGTTCTTCCGCTGTGAAACTTGAGGTTGAATTGCTTCACATTTCCTCCAGCTACAGAGATCAGTAAGGGCTTATTTACATATGCTACTTGTTAAGAATATGTACATACATTTGAATGTCTATAGCCTGTCCCCATTTCAACATTTAGGTCTGTGATGTTGTCTTTTTCAAAGCACCTTTCAGAACATATAGCAAACTCATGTTGTTTCAGTAATACTCTTGGATAGTTCATATATTGAAAAAGAATACTCATTTGCTGCTTTTTCACAGTGGCACGGATTGCAATATCACAGAGTGATATACACAGAATTTCATTTGTTGAGGAGCTGAGGCTTCTCTAGGAATGTCCAAAATCACTTAAAAACAGAAATATTTTCTAAATGAAAGATATATATAAAAGTACACCTTTAGATATTGATTTTTTTGGACCAGAACACTGCATTCTCTTTCAGGTTTGTCACAGATTTAATCAGAAAATCTTTTTTTAAAGGAAAATTGCACTAAGAAAATATAAAGGCTGCAATCGTTGGCCTCCCCTTCTGAAAATGCAACATCTGGCTGTCATGTTGGTCCAAAGGTTTTCAGTGCTTTCAGAGTGAATGACCTGGACCAAACATTGAGAGAGACCAAGAGTTTTGACTTCGGTGACTACATGCTTAGTCCAAGTCAGGAATAGAAACATACAGTGCAGGGTTCCTTTTTGGTATTGTGGGCTACAGATATATTGGTAGACCTCAATGTGAATGGATAGTTTTAGTTTTGCAACAGTTACAGCTCTCTAGAGATAGATGGAACATCAAAAATAAGTACAGTTGACAATTGAGAGTGATACATGGTCATTGAAAGTCAAACTTTTTATTGCTCAAAGCAAACATCAATTTCCGATCGGAATTTTTTTTCGTCTGAGAAACAGAGAACATGTTCTCTGTCTAACTCCGTCGGAATTTCTGAAGGAAAAAGTCTGATGGGGCATACACACGGTCGGAATATCCGATGAAAAAATTCCGTCTGACTTTTTTCATCGGAAATTCCAACCGTGTGTACGCGGCATTAGACTGGTGACCTGAATGAGGTTTTACACTTGCACATCATTTTCTCAAGGAGTACCTGCTCTGGTCTGATGATCTAAAAACTATTTTTAGCATTATAAGCCCTGGTGAATGAGGATCCATAAACGTGGTGAATATCTGATGTTTGCTGTGACCATAAAAAATTTACTGGACTTTCAATGACCCTGTTACACTCTCTTCTCTCACATTTATGCTCATTGCTTTTCCAAGTACTGAAGGCTATAATCCATGATGGCAGATGCTTTCTAAATTTGTTCCATCAATAAATCCACCAGGACCTACCAGCATAATTCAAGGGAGAGACTAGCCCCTTGACGTTAATACTGTATAGGGACAGAGGTGCACCACTTTCTGTATAGTATCGCATCTCCTATAATCCTGCCCATTTGAGTATTTCCCTTGAAATGTTCATTAATGGGCTGTTTGTGGTGCAATTGGACAAATTGCCTCACACTTCATGTCTCTATTAGGGATGAGCCGAACACTCCCCAGTTCGGTTCGCACCAGAACTTGCGAACAGGCAATAAATTTGTTCGAACATCCAAACACTGCTATGGGACTCGAACATGAAAAATCTAAAGTGCTAATTTTAAAGGCTTATATGCAAGTTATTGTCATAAAAAGTGTTTGGGGACCCGAGTCCTGCCCCAGGGGACATGTATCAATGCAAAAAAAAGTTTTAAAAACTGCCGTTTTTTCGGGAGCAGTTATTTTAATACTGCTTAAAGTGAAACAATAAAAGTGAAATATTCCTTTAAATTTTGTACCGGGGGGGTGTATAGTATGCCTGTAAAGTAGCACTTGCTTCCCGTGCTTAGAACTGTCCCTGCACAGTGTAATTTCTGAAGGAAAAAAAGTAATTTAAAAGCACTCTCAGCTATAATGAATTGTCGGCTCCCGGCAATACAGAGAAAAGTCATTGATAAAAAATAAAAAAAAATGCGTGGGGGTCCCCCGAAATTCAATTACCAGGCCCTTCAGGTCTGGTATGGATATTAAGGGGAACCCTGCCTCAAATAAAAAAAATGACGTGGGGTTCCTCCAAAATATCCATACCAGACCCTTCAGGTCTGGTATGGATTTTAAGGGGAACTCCACGCCAAATGTAAAAAAAAAATGGCGTGGAGTTCCCCCCAAAAATCCATTCCCCCCAAAAATCCATTCCATCCCCACAACCCTTGCCCGGTGGTTGTGGGGATCTGCGGGCGGGGGGCTTATCGGAATCTGGAAGACCCCTTTAACAAAGGGGACCCCCAGATCCCGGCCCATCCCTGTGAATTGGTAAGGGGTACATTGTACCCCTACCATTTCACAAAGAAAGTGTAAAAAATTGTAAAAAAACATACAGACACCGTTGGGAAAAGACTTTATTAAAAAAAAAAAAAAAAAAGATTCCAGCGGTGGTAATCCACTCTCGGTATCCTGCGATGGATGCTCTCCTCTCCAGGGTCCAGCGGTGGATGATCTCCTCTCCATCCAGGTCCAGGCTCCAGCGATGAGATGTCCAGCGCAGCGCATCCTGTCGGAGACACCCGGGGAATCCTGGCAGCCTGACAAGTCTCTTATGTAGCTGAGGGCGGGGCCACCCGTCACGTGACTCCGTCCCCCTCTGACGCAAGGGGAAACCCGGGATTCCCCAGTGACGTGCGAGTCACCCCCGCCCCCCTCGGATGCAACGGAAACCTGCGTTACATCAGAGGGGGGCGGGGAAAGGGTTGTGGGGATGAGGCCCTTGTCACCATCAACATGGGGACATGGTGCTTTGAGGGGTCACAGACCCCCAAAGCATCCTCCCCATGTTGAGGGCATGTGGCCTGGTACGGTTCAGGGGGGGCGCTCTCTTGTCCCCCCCTCTTTTTTGCGTCCTGCCAGGTTGCGTGCTCGGATAAAGGGTCTAGTATGGATTTTTGGGGGGAACTCCACGTTATGTTTTTTTTTTTTATTTGACGCAGGGTTCTCCTTAATATCCATACCAAACCTGAAGGGCCCGGTAATTGAATTTGGGGGGACCCCACGCATTTATTTTTTATTTTTTTATCAATGACTTTTCTCTGTATTGCCGGGAGCCGACAATTCATTATAGCCGCGAGTGCTTTTAAATTACTTTTTTTCCTTCAGAAATGACACTTTGTGCAGGGACAGTTCTAAGCACAGGAAACAAGCGCTACTTTACAGGCATACTATACACACTCCCTAGGTACGAAATTTAAAGGAATATTTCACTTTTTTGTAAATTATGTTTTTATTGCGTTTTATACATTACAAGGCACACAGCGTGGAAACAACCGCCACAAAATTCACCGGTGCACATTACATAGAACAGAACACAAAAATTATCACACTAAACTTGTTAAACTCCCAACCCCCCCATCAAAATTGAAGAAACCCCCCCCCCCTGCCTAGCTAGGTACACAGACATCATGGACCTCCAGCCGGAGGCGGTCCGCAACGACTCAGAGATACAGTCCGGTAACTCTCCGCATAGTCGTATTGGATATCTCTCAGGAAAGCGGATCCCCCTGCCCCCAGCCCTCCCCACCAACACATAGAAAGGATTGACGGAGAGGAAGCAGTCCCCTGTCCCCAAATGTTCAGTACATAACTTCTCAATAATCCCTTAATCCTCTGACATCCCGAATATGTTCACCTTCCAATACTAGAATACCTAGAGAGGGTCAGCATGTTATACCTTGCTGTATTCAATCAGAGGCTGTATCCATGGAAGCCATCCAACCCCCCCAAACCTTGTCAAACTTAGTCAGTGCCCCCCATCTCAAATAAGTGGCCTTCTAAAAGGGTATGGCCTTGTTGACCAACGCTTTCCAGGCTTCTATAGTCGGAGTCACAGAACTCTTCCATGATAGGATGATGCGCTTTTTAGCATAGTATAACAATAGTGTAAGTAGAGTACGTATAGCCCTGGTAGTGGCTAGGGGTTCCACCAGATGCAATAGGCAAACCTCTACAGACATGGGGATAGAGATAGAGGTGACCGACCTAATACAGCTAGCTATGGCCTGCCAGTAATGTTTAATCTGAGGGCACTCCCAGAAGATATGCATAAAGTTGGCTAAGGGTGCAGCACATCTCCAGCATAGAGAATGCTGATTCCCAAACATCCTTGCCAATCTTGCCGGGGTGAGATTGATTCATTACAAGTTTTTGCATAGAGTCTATCTATCTCTACTTGAGACTAGATATTGAAAAGCAGTCCCCCACATATCATCCCAATCGTCCCTGTTCAACCCCGGGGCCACGGCCTCCCAGGCTCTCCTACAAGGACCCAGCAGAAGAGTCGTCTCTGGGAACAGATCTTTGTATAGACTGGAGACTGGTTTGGACAGTGATTCACTGCGTGTTAGTAGCTCAAGATCACTGGGCTCAAGGTCAAGAGGCTCCCGACCAAACTGTGAGCAAAAAGCATGCCTCAGTTGAAGGTACCTGAAGAAGTGGGTATTAGGCAAGTCATACTTTAGTTTTAATTCATCAAAGGGTAATAGGGTACCATTTGATACAATATGGAGTATGAGCTTAATTCCATACTTAGTCCACACTACCGGGTCCGGGTAACCCAGGCCCTCATCACTGAGCGCATGGAGGATGTCAGTGGATAGGGAGCTCTCAGACCTCTGTATACCAAATGAGACAGTGCCTCATAAGAGCCCACACAGGCAGCTTCCAGGGACACGGAGGCATCATCCGGAGGAGCAGTCAACCAGCGGTGGGCCACCGTCAACTGTCCAGCCAGAAAATATTTGTGGAAATTAGGAACCGCAAGGCCCCCCTCCCCACATGGCTGCTGTAATATCGCCAATTTAAGGCGGGGAACGCCTCCCTGCCACAAAAAGGAGGAAATCATGGTATCAATGGATTTGAAAAGGGACCTGGGAATCCATACCGGAGAGTTTCTAAGGCTATACAGTAATAGTGGCAACATTTTTTTTTTATCAGATTGATCTTCCCTATGAGGGACAAGGGGAGGTTCTTCCAAGCCTGGAACTTCTTAGATATTATAACGAGCAGCGGAGAAATATTAAGGCTAATAAAGTCTGTCACTGAGTTAGTAATCTGAAGTCTCAGGTACTTAATTTGCGAGACCCACTGTAAGGGAACGGTGGGGTCGGCCTGATCAGGGATTGGATGGGAACACATCTGGAGTATCTTGGATTTAGTCCAATTAACCCTAAGCCCAGAGACCGTCGTGAATCTGCCCAAAAGTGACAATGCAGCTTGCAGAGAGGGTCCAGTATCTCTGATAAACAGTACTAAGTCATCCGCATAAAGTGCTGTAGTTTCAATTAGGGTGCCTACGCAAATGCCCTGAATTTGGGGGGGAGGAGCGTAGTGCAATCGCCAAGGGTTCCATGATGAGTGCAAATAAGCCAGGTGAAAGGGGACACCCCTGTCTGGTGCCCCTTGACACTGGAAAAGTCCCCGACACCCCTCCATTGAATCGGAGGGCCGCCATATAACAGCGATATCCATTTAAGGAACTTAGGGCCAAACCCCATGCGCTGCAGGACATAGGTTATGTAACCCCAATCGGTGGAATCAAAGGCCTTCTCCAGGTCAAAGAGCACCAAAGCCCCCCCAGAAGACGTCTCAGCCCCTAACTGTGTGTAAGTAAACACCCGTCGTAGGTTTATATCTGTGGCCTTTTTGGGCATGAACCCGGTCTGGTCAGGAGATACCAAGTAATGTACAATTTTCATCAGACTATTGGCTATCATCTTAGTGAGTACTTTTAGATCCATATTCAAAAGCGCTATAGGCCTGTAGAAGGAACAGCAAAGAGGGTCTTTATCAGGTTTAGGGAGTAACACTACATGGGCCTCGTAGAATGATGCCGGTAGGCTTTCCAATTCCAAACAGTCTCCATAAAGTCGCAAAAGTCTGGGGGATAGAATATCCAGGTATTGCTTGTACCACTCCGCTGGGAGTCCGTCAGGGCCCGGCGATTTACCATTGGGAAAAGAGGCAATGACAGTCGCTAATTCTTTGTCCGTGAAGGGAGCCTCAAGACTGGCCGCCACCTCATCAGGCAACTCCGGGATCTGAAGGGGGTCCAGCAGATCAGTCAGGACCTGTTGGTCATACGGTGGGATAGCAGAGTATAGGTCCAAATATTAAGAGACACATGCCTGCATAATGCAGAATATTTCACTTTTATTTTTTAATTTTAAGCATTATTAAAATCACTGCTCCCGGAAAAACGTCCGTTTTTAAAACTTTTTTTTGCATTGATACATGTCCCCTGGGGCAGGACCCGGGTCCCCAAACACTTTTTATGACAATAACTTGCATATAAGCCTTTAAAATTAGCACTTTAGATTTCTCCCATAGACTTTTACAGGGTGTTCCGTGGCTTTTCAAATTTGCCGCAAACACCTCAAATAGTTCGCTGTTCGGCGAATGGGCAAACAGGCAATGTTCGAGTCGAACATGAGTTTGACTCGAACTCAAAGCTCATCCCTAGTCTCTATACTCAAACTTTAGTAAAAAGAAATCTCAGAAGGGAACACTGAATAATAAAAAGGTTACCTTCCTTTCTCTACTATGGCTGGTCATACATGACTGATCAAAAAACTGAACCGATTCCCTCACCCACACAAGCAAAGTGGATGGAAGAATCCTCCCCACTGTGTTATTGTATTCTGACAAGAGGGCTCCTCTGCTGTCAGTATATACTTATTGAAGAAACATTTTCCATCAAGCCGGTTCCCTATTGAACCAGCCGAATTTTGATCAATTTATGGCCAGCTTCAGTGGCGGCTGGTGCTCAAAATTTTTGGGGGGGCGCAAACAAACTGAAAAAAAAAAATATCAATTGCCGCCACTGTGCCCATTAAACGCAGCCACTGTGCCCAAACGCCACCAGTTTGCCCCCTCAAATACAGCCAGTTTGTTTCCATATACAGCCAGTGTGCCCCCATATATATATATATATATATATAACCAGTGTGCCCCCATATATACAGCCAGTGTGCCCCCATATATACAGCCAGTGTGCCCCCATATACAGCCAGTGTGCCCCCATATACAGCCAGTGTGCCCCCATATATATATAGCCAATGTGCCCCCATATATATAGCCAGTGTGCCCCCATATACAGCCAGTTTGTCCCCCATATACAGCCAGTGTGCCCCCATATATATATATAGCCAGTGTGCCCCCATATACAGCCAGTGTGTCCCCATATATATAGCCAGTGTGCCCCCATATACAGCCAGTTCCCCCCAAATGCAGCCAGTTTGTCCCCCATATACAGCCAGTTCCCCCCAAATGCAGCCAGTTTGTCCCCCATATACAGCCAGTTCCCCCCAAATGCAGCCAGTTTGTCCCCCATATACAGCCAGTTCCCCCCAAATGCAGCCAGTTTGTCCCCCATATACAGCCAGTTCCCCCCAAATGCAGCCAGCGTGTCCCCCATATACAGCCAGTTCCCCCCAAATGCAGCCAGCGTGTCCCCCATATACAGCCAGTTCCCCCCATATTCAGCCAGTTTGTCCCCCATATACAGCCAGTTCCCCCCCATATTCAGCCAGTTCCCCCCATATTCAGCCAGTTTGTCCCCCATATTCAGCCAGTTTGTCCCCCATATTCAGCCAGTTCCCCCCATATTCAGCCAGTTTGTCCCCCATATATAGCCAGTTCCCCCCAAATGCAGCCAGTTTGTGCCCCATATTCAGCCAGTTTGTCCCCCATATTCAGCCAGTTTGTGCCCCAAATGCAGCCTGTCCCCCCCCCCCAGCCCTGCACTTACCTTCCTCGGTCCGCGCCGTCCTCGATGTGTTCTCCAGCCCTCGATGTCGCTTCAGCCAATCAGGTTACCGGTAACCAGATCCGGTGAACCTGATTGGCTGAAACCTCCACACAGTCTTCTCCCAGGAACGCACCCCCGTGCGTACCTGGGAGGAGTTTTTGGAAGCCGAATACAGCGTGAGAGCTGTATTCGGAAAGCCTATCAGAGCCGCTGGCTCTGATAGGCACTTCCAAGTCACACCCACCGCCGGCCGCCGCTCTAATTCATATGGCCGGCGCTCACCAGGAGGCCGGCCATATGTATAGTGGGCAGCGCGGCAGCGGTGACAATACACAGATTCATGCAATGCATGAATCTGTGTATTGTCTTTCAGTGGTGGTGCGGGAGCGAGAGGGGGCGGCGCTCCGGCGCCCTCTATGGACGCACCGCCACTGGCCAGCTTACAACAAGTGATTTATTGCTGATGGTAAATCCTCCCAGTGGAGACACAGTGTGGACACAGGCAGCAATAAAAACCAAATAGGGATTCCAACTCCGCCCTTCTCTTTCCATCTTTCAAAAAAAAGAAAAAGTTTGATATTAATTATTAAGACATTCAAGCAAGCGTGCAAATATAATATGTTACCATATTTCTCACCTCTGCTGGCCCCTGAGAACTTAATTGGAATCCTCAACTATCCTGCCTATTCTAGATTCTCAGCTGTTTTTGTATGGATTTGTAGAATGTCTATATGTGGAACACCCACACTGCAGAGTAGATAGCTAAATGCCAATTAATTGTTGTGAGCTTGCTTTCTCTGCCCTCCAAAGTTGTTCTGGTGTTTACTTGAGCCCACAGCAATCTACACAAAAACCAGACCGTACAAAAAAAAATGTTTTCACAGTGGCAAGCCACGGGATATGAAAAAATAGCCATGGCTAAGGGGCAAGCATGTGTTATTTTTAGCACAAATCTTACAAGTTGGAAAAAGCTGTTTCCATTGAGAGGCGTGTTTCCCATTTTATTTATTTTTTTGTTTTCGATTGGCATCTTGTGCTTTTTTTCTACATTGACGCTAAAAACAGGCCACGTGAACTGAAAGCTAACCGACTAAAATATTCAGCTTAAGAGCTTTCCATAGCCAGAAATGAATCACACTCTCACACAGACCTCTGGCAGTGTACCAGACACTGTCGTCTTCCATATGTAATGAATAGGATAAATCAACACATTGCAGACGGTAGTGATGTAGGCGAGTCATTTATAAAACGCTTTATAGAGCCTGCTTTCACTACTTGCTACCTGTTGCACTCAACCCATTCTTTCGGCTCTTATGTATGATGGTCATTTGCTTTTTTCTATGCATCAATGCCTTTATTCATATTAACCTGTGTTTGCTAGGAAAAAGGTTCAGCTTCTATTTTATAAGTTAAACTCCAGGAAGACAGCTAAATGCACAGTAGAAATACATATGTGAGAGTTGTTTTAGGCAGCCAAAAATATTTGGCATAAATATTATATAGCTAAAAATAAACTATATTACCAAAAGTATTGGGACAACTGCCTTAACACGCACATGAACTTTACTGGAAGCCCCCCATTGTGCCGGGCATCAGGCTTATTCCATTCTTGCACGGGACCGGGTTCAGATACTGTTGCCGTCCGGGTGCGTGCTACTTCTCTGTTCGTTACCTTCCCTTCTTCACCTACAGTTGTCTCTTTTTGCCCACTTTTCAGGCATACTGACCAGCTAGGCCAAGGCACACCTCAGGCCTTGGTGCATTAGGGTTATCACTGTCACACTCGAGGACTCGAAGACTCTGACGACAAGTGGTAAGGCTGGCCGCAGGCCAGCCTGTATTTGTGGGAGGAGACTGAGAGGGCTACTTAAGCCTCCTCCCCTGTCGGGTCTGGGTTGCCGTCATTTCCGGGCTCCCACCCACCCGTTCCCCCAGATTCATGCATACTCATTCTATTTTCCTTATTCTTATTCTTACATTCAGGGTATGCCCACTTTTCAGGCATACTGACCAGCTAGGCCAAGGCACACCTCAGGCCTTGGTGCATTAGGGTTATCACTGTCACACTCGAGGACTCGAAGACTCTGACGACAAATGAACTTTACTGGAATCCCAGTCTTAGTCCGCAGGGTTCAATATTGAGTTGGCCCACCCTTTGTAGCTATAAAGCCTCGTACACACGACCGAGTTTCTTGTCGTAACAATCTCGTCAATTTTTTCGACGAGATTCTTGTTAACCTTGACGAGTTTCTCGTCAAGCTTTCCATGCGTACACACTGACAATTCCAAATCTCGTCGTTGTTCTGCGCGGTCACGTCCAGCACGTACGACGGCAGTATAAAGGGGAAGATCGTTTTCCTTGGCGCCACCCCTTGGGCTGCTTTTGCTGATCTCGTGTTACCGCGTGTGAAGTAAAAGTTTGGGAAGAGACGATTCGCGCTTTTCAGTCTTCGTGCTTTTCAGTTCGTTTTCTCAGGTTCAGTTTATGCTTGTGGGTTCGTATCTTGACTTTCAGGGCGTCTAGGCAGGTCGTATCTGTTTTACAGTGCGTTCTTGCCCGTACGTTTCTGATTTTCAGTTCGTTATTCATAGGCCTTGCTGTTCTAAAGTGCGTTCTGTTCTGTACGTTCTGATGAGACGACCGTTTCCTAGCCATGTCGCCTGGACGTTCTTGTCGTCGAGTTCGTGCTGTGCGTGCGCTTGCTGTTGGTCTGCTTGTTTTGGACCAAGACCAGTCCATGAACGGTGTGAGGAGGAGTTCATGGACCAAGAATTGGTTGCTCCAGCGGGACCAATTCTGCCATATGCCTCTGCTGCGGGAGATCGTCGAGAATAATCCTGAGGACTACAGGAATTTTCTGCGGATGTCTGACCCCGTTTTTCATGAACTGTAGGCTCTGGTGTCCCCCTATATTACCAGGAAGGACACCGTTATGCGGGAAGCCATCAGTGCTGAGCAGAGGCTCATCGCCACGTTACGTTATCTGGCGACAGGGAGAAGTCTTCAGGACTTGAAGTTCACGACAGGCATCTCCCCCCAGGCTCTGGGCCTCATAATCCCAGACACCTGTTCTGCTATTATACAAGTCCTGCAGGAGGACTATATTAGGGTAAGTTTTCTCCATTAACATCACATTTTATGTATTCCATGTATGCTAATGTATTGCATTTCTTTCATCCTTCCCTAATTACCATGATTGTAATATGCTGAGAATGTCCCCTTTGTCCCCATGCATGCTGGAAGTTTTTTAAATGCCCCTTTTTTCTCCTCCATGCATATTTCCCTTCACTAAGCTTTCCAGCAGGGGCGTCTGTTGCTCCAAATGATTGGGGGTCCAATCCCAATTTAGGAAATAAACTTCCTCCTTTTTTGCGACTGTGCCTATTAAACGCCCCCAGTTGCCCCCTCCAATGCAGCCATTTTGTTCCCTCCAATGCAGCCATTTTGTTCCCTCCAATGCAGCCATTTTGTTCCCCCCAGCCCTGCACTTACCTTCTTGTGGTCAGCGCCATCCTTCTTCTGTCCTTGATGTCTTCTCCTGCCCCTGATGTTGCATCAGCCAATCATGTTACCATTAAACAGACTTGGTGAACATGATTGGCAGAGCAGCCTGTCAGTGTTTACCCAAGGAATGTCCCCCCCCCTGCGTCACCTATTTAACTTTTATGAAGCCAATTACATCCCTCAGGCTGTAATGTGCAAGGCTATTTGCCTCCCTGTTTCTGATATGCAATTTTCACCCCATAAATGCTGCAGTTATTCATATGTTGGTCGCTTAACAGGGGGCCACCCACCTGAATAGTGGGCGGCATTGACAATACATAGGTTAATGCAAGGCATGAACCGATGTATTGTTCGGAGTGACGGGCACAGGTGAGAGGGGGCAGTGTTCCAGCGCCCACTCTGGACGCACCGCCACTGCAATGCTATCCTGTGGCCAAACACATCTCCCCCCCCCCCCAAAATAATTTTTTAATGGACCATCAGAGGGGGTGATGAATATGAAACATGAGCTTTCCATTATACTTCTTAAAAACAGATTAATAAACGGAGAATTTGATTGATGTTGGCCTCTAATGTTTTTTATTATAATCTCCTTGTAATGTAATATTTTTAAAAAAAATTTCATCTTGTTTGACTCCCCAGCTTCCTTCCACGCCACAGGAATGGCAGACTGTGGCATCGGAGTTTGCCACGCGGTGGGACTTCCCCAACTGCGGTGGTGCCATAGACGGGAAGCACGTCCGCATCGTGCCGCCACCCCGTTCTGGGTCCTACTACTTCAACTACAAGGGGTTTCATAGCATTGTGCTGATGGCGGTGGTGTCAGCACGGTATGAATTCCTCTATGTTGATGTAGGGAAGAATGGCCGGATGTCCGATGGGGGATCCTTCATCCAGACGGAGTTTGCCCTCCGTCTCCAGAGTGACGACCTTGCATTGCCACCGGATGCAGGGAATGTTGAAGGACTCCCCTTTGTTTTTTTGGCTGATGAAGCCTTCGGGCTCGGACCGCATCTTATGAGGCCATTTCCTCAGAGGACCCTGACCCCAGAGAAGAGGGTGTTCAATTACCGGCTGGCCAGGGGCCGAAGAGTCGTTGAAAATGCCTTCGGCATAATGGCCAGCCGGTTCCGCATTTTTATGACTTCCATCCACTTGGTGGACTACAAAATAAACTATGTAGTTTTATGCTGCTGTGTGCTACACAACTTTCTCAGCAGAAAATCCACTTCTTATATGGCCACAGTATTGCATGAGGCTGGACTTTCATCTGCAAATCCCCTGCCGGGCCTTGAATCTGCCCATCCTGGCTTGCCCCCCCAAAATGCCCGTGAGGTTCGGGAGAAATATATGCAATATTTCACGGGTAGGGGGGCAATTTCTATGCCAGGCTTTGCCTTAAGATTCATGGAGAATGAGCTAAATAAAATTCTGATTTCAACTTTTAACTTTTGTTTGTTTCCTGTCTCCTAGTTTGTCTTAGTGCATTTGTAGTGCCAAGTGTATTTTCCTTTAGTAAATAACAACCATTTCACTATGTAACCTTAAAAAAAAACACAAATAAGGTTAGAACGTATTGAAAAAAGAAGCTACACGTTGTTTGTGTTCAAATATTTTACTCTGTGCACATTCACACACATGTTTACTTTTTAAAAAAAATTTTTGTCCTGGCCACATACCGCCAATTCTTTTCTTAGGAAAATACAAAAACAACAGTTGCATTCCAAAAAGTACAACTTTGGATATCTCTGAGCAATCTGAGACATTCACTTACACAAACTATGTCTCTATGTGCCCGTCATAATATGGGGTCTTGCCACCCCTTGCCCAGCCAAAAATTGAATATGCACACATTTTAAAGTTATTTCCAATAGGGATTTTAGACTCCTGATCCCTATTGTCAACATGTGCTATCTGCCATCAGGGGTGATCAATGGACGTGTTTTGGGGGTGCAACCCCTTCCTCAGTTCACCTACTTTAGATACGAGGAAGGGGTTGCACCCCCAAAACACGTACATGGATATCCCCTGATGGCAGATAGCACATGTTGACACACTGTGTGCATATTCAATTTTTGGCTGGTTTGATTGTCAAAAAGAGTTTAAAAGGTTGAAGAACAGTCATTCCTGAAACAAAAATGGGGGTTTGGTTGACTTATTCGATTCTCCCCAATACATCTAGAATGTCTTTAAACGTTTGATCCATCACATGAATTATTTGTTTTATTCTGTCCAGTTCCGTGCTACATTCCATCACTTGCTGTATTATTCGGAGGGCACTATCAGCAGAGAAACGTGTACTATCCTTCACAACAACATTTACATCCCCTAAAAACAAAATAAAAAGGTATTATAACTCTGCAGGCCTACATCTCTTACCTGAAGCTGTGGTGACAGATACTGACCTGTTGTGGTGACCAGTTCCACAACGTCATCCACCTCTCCTTCCTGCACTTCTCCTTCCTCCACCTCAACTTCCTCAACATCCTTCGGTTGTGGGTCTTTGGGAGTTTGGGGTTGTTGTGAAGCTGTCGGGTTCCTGTGCTCCCTGGAGTGTTCTCCTCCCAGTCTTCTCTCCCCTATGAGAATCAAACAAAAGGTCTATTTATCACACTGAAATTCTCTATGAAAAATAAAACAGGCTAAATTGTTTGGAAGTGGGGTACAAGTGTGTGTTTGTGCGGAATTTAAAGATGAATGCATTATTTGGAAAGAAAAATATGTTTAGTATTCACCTTTTGGATGTAAATTTTTAGACATGGAGGCACCACAAAAATTCACTGATGCACCTGTGTGGGACACCCAAAAAAGGCGCGTATGGTGGCCCACACTATAGTGCTCCAAAGTACAGATGTGGTACCAGCTGCTGAGTGTCCTCTCCTTTTACACTGATTAAAGTTTGCATTTCATTCTCTTTACAAACACATCATCTAGGCGAAAATTTAGGAACAACAATTTGTAAAAAACAGGCAGATGTCTATTTTCTTTTGTGGCTGTAAAATAAGCCAAAACAGTGGATAGTGGCCGAACGAAGTGTCTGTAACATAACGAACGATTACTGTGCCAAACCAAGTTTGAAATTAGGAGATTTTGGAAGGGAGTCCAATATGAAAATAAACAAAAAGGAGCAACATGTAATTTGAGAAAAACCTTAATAGCAGAAAAGTGTACATTTTACTTACTTTTTGCTAGCATTCTCTTAATGCTCCTTAACTGCTCTGGCTCCCTCAGTTTGAGGTCTGACCACCTCTTTCTGAGCTGCTCATTTGAGCGTTTCACCCCGAAATTCGTCTTCAGACTCTTCACGACTTTCTTCAGGATTTTGGCCTTCCTTCTATTAGGTTTGCTATACGGCCCATGCTTTGCGTCATAATCAGACTTGAGCAATATGTCCACCATCTCCGCCATCTCCGCAAAAGACATATTAGATGCCTTGAATCTCCTCCTTGATCGTGACGTTTCCTCAGTCTCCGGGCTTGTCTCCTCCTCGTTTTTGGAGGAATTATCAGACACCTGCTGTAAATCCGCCATATCTGTCTGCGCGCCGAAAGAGAAGGGGCGGGGAAAAGATGTTAGTTAGAACGTCATGGGCGGGCGACGTGTGCGGAGCGACGTGTGCGTAGTTTGACGCATGTGTGGTGTATATATAGCAAACACACATGTGACTATACTACGTTCGTTGTGCGGAGAGAGAAGTTCAAGTGACGGACGTGCGAACGAAGGTATGTGATTTTGTGACTTTGACTAATTGTTGGCCTATACTGTCTGGAGAATGTTGTAGGATATATATGGTGACTACGATTTTAAGGAGGTTAGACTGTGTGCCTCACATTAGTTATATATTATTTATTTTACTTGCAGATACAATATGAATGTCTTTATTAGCGACAAAGAATTCCTGGCGGAATTTATAGACCGGGTAAGGGAGCTGCCCGCTCTGTGGGAGACCAAAAACCCCATACACAAAAAAAAAGGGGTGAGAAAAGCAGCGCTGGAGACCCTGCTCCCATTTGTGCATACCAAGGTACCCACAGCCACAGAAAAACAGGTGGACACTAAAATTGGGAGCTTGAGAGGCACATACAGCAATGAACGCTCTAAGGTCCTGGCTTCTCAGAGGTCAGGAGCAGCAGCAGATGATGTGTATGTCCCCAATTTGTGGTACTACAGCAGGATGTCCTTTCTGGATGACCACATTGAGACAAGGCCATCACTCTCCACTCTTCCCCCCAGACTTCCCTGCAGCCAACCTGAGCCTTCTCTGGAGCAAGAGGAGGCAGCCATCCTGGATGAACCTGATTTGGCCATCTGGAGCTAGGTATAGTATTTATAGAAAATGTATTGGGATAAAATTAATGTTTGACAAATATGTCAAGATGACAAACATAAACTATTTTGGGTTCCACAAGTGAAATCAAGATCTCGAGACATTAGTCTGGCCTAAATTGGGTGCAAAATAGTCAATCTGATGTAGTTGTAAATTGGTCAAAATGATTTCTGGATTTACATTTGAATTGCTTCAATCATGATCTGAATTTTGGATGCAAAGATTAAACCAACATATTAAACTATGTCCCCGTTTCATACACAGGATGAAATCAGCCAGGAGGAGGGTCTGGAAACTGTCAGGCAGGAGGAGGCAGGGCCCAGTGGCAGGCAGGAGGTGGCAGGGCCCAGTGGCAGCCAGGAGGTGGCAGGGCCCAGTGGCAGCCAGGAGGTGGCAGGGCAAAGGAGAAGCACCAGATCACAGGTGCCTCCCATCCGACTTCCCAAAAGAAGCAGGAGGGACAGGACCACCAGTGAGGCAGCAATGGCCCTTATTCGAGAGGCCCATGCCACCCTCAAGGAGCCCACATCCCCTGAAGAGGCCATTGCCGGCCTAGTGGAGGCAAAGTTCAAGGTGATGAGCATGGAGCAACGCCTCCTATGCGAGCCCCTGCTCATCACCTTGCTGAACAAGGGGGTGATGGAAAAAATTACCCCCAATACCGCTATTTGTGAGGTGGTACAACTGTCCCAACCTCAACCTCCTCCTCCACCTTCTTCTTCTGCCCCACCCCCTTCTCCTCAACCTCCACCTTCTTCTTCTGCCCCACCCCCTTCTCAACCTCCACCTTGTTCTTCTGCCCCACCCCCTTCTCCTCCACCTCCACCTTCTTCTTCTGCCCCACCCCCTTCTCCTCCACCTCCACCTTGTTCTTCTGCCCCACCCCCTTCTCCTCCACCTCCACCTTGTTCTTCTGCCCCACCCCCTTCTCCTCAACCTCCACCTTCTTCTTCTTCTGCGCCACCCCCTTCTCCTTTACCTCCTCCTCCTCCTGACAGGAGTACCCCTCCAGTGGCCCAGCCTCCAGCCAAATGAAGAAGGAAGGCTGCAAGGCTGCAGGGAAGGCTTCAGGAAAGGTTGCAGGGAAGGTTGCCAGGAAGACGAGGAAGTGATGGCCTTGCTTCATTGTGGTCGGACAGAAGGCAGCCTGTTGTAGTACCACACACTTGGGACATATATCTCACCTGCTGCTGTTCCTGACCTCTGGGAGGCCAGCATCACATTGTGCTCAGAAATGTTGGCCTTCTCTCAAGCTCCCAATTTTAGTGTCCACACAGGGTTGATGTGTGCTCTGGGGTCCCTGGGATGCACAAATGGCAGCAGGTTCTCCAGCGCTGCCTTCTCTTTATTTTATTTCAAACATTAATAAAATGTTGTTTTTGTTTAAGTTCATACTTGACTATGTGTATTTTTAAAAAAAATTAAATTAAGCTTTGGAGTAAGCAGAGACATTTGACAGCCAAAAAAAGGGACAGATACCAAACCCAAAAAAAGAATAACAATCTTATTTTAAAAAAATAGGGTGTAAAATTTAACAAATATATATTAAAATATTCAATGGGAGATCACTATCAAAACATTGCCAAATTACAATTAACATCAGTTTAAAAATTTAAAAATGTAAAATATTCAGAAGATCTTGCACGATATAATACACATAAATCTTCTGAAGAGCAGCATGAAAAAGGATAAAAAAAGATAGTCATAACTCTGTGTGAATATCAGCAGCAAAAGAAGTTCATTCGTTTTGATTAATGTAACATTCTAAAGAAGATTTCAATGCACAACATTTAAACGATGCAATAATTTCGAGCGTGACGAATGTGCTATCTCCATTACGAAGGCTTGTTTTACCAGAAGATGCGCTCCGGTCTCATACTTGCTTCTGAGCATGCGCGCTTTTGGAAGAGTCGTAAAAGCATACACACGAACCATTTTCTCGTCACAAAACAGGCCGATGAGAAACACGACAAGGAAATCTGGAATCCTGACGAGAAAATAGAGAGCAGGTTCTCTATTTTCTCGTTGAGATTCACGGCAATTTTCTCGTCGTAAAACCATACACACGAACGGTTTTCTCGAGGAAAAAGCTCTCACGGCACTTTTCTTGCCGGTTTTGGACGAGAAAATCGGTCGTGTGTACGAGGCTTAACAGTTTCAACTCCTCTGGGAAGGCTGTCCACAAACTTTAGGAATGTATCTATGGGAATGTTTGACCATTGTTCCAGAAGCGCATTTGTGAGGTCAGGCACGGATGTGGACGAGAAGGCCTGGCTTACAGTCTTCGCTCTAATTCATCCCAAAGGTGTTCTATTGGGTTGAGGTCAGGATTCTGTGCAGGCCAGTCAAGTTCCTCCACCCCAAACTCGCTCATCCATGTCTTTATGGACCTTGCATCGACATGACTGCTGCTTAGTGATGGGTTGCTAGAGATTTCTGTACATCAATACTGCTCACTGATTGGTTGCTAGAGGTTACTGGACATCCTTACCACTCACTAATTGGTTGCTAGATGTTACTTCACATTATTACTGCTCACTGATTGGTTGCTAGAGGTTACTGCATATCCTTACCTCTCAATGATTGGTTGCAAGAGGTTAGTGCACATCATTATTGCTCACTGATTGGTTGCTAAAGGTTATAGCACATTATCTCCTCACCGCCCACACACCATGGACTGATGATGGTGCGAGACCCATCAATAGACAGAAAACTCCAAGGGATCCTAGGACTCTTGGGATCAGTGGCAATGCTGGGGTAGGGGGTTGTGATCAGTGGCAATGCTAGGGGGTTGATGAGATCAGTGGAAGTGGTGGGGGGGGTGGGATTAGTTAGGAGGCAGTACACTGTAGCAAATTCTGAATCATGTAGAGGAAAACTAGAAATCTTTGGCAAGTATATAGTGGGAGATCCTACACTGACCAACAATGTAATGGGGAATTTACAATGACCACCAATGTGAGGGGGATTTACACTGATCACCAATGTGAGGGGTAATTTGCACTGACCACCATGTACCAGGGCATTTTATGCCACCCACCAATATAAAGACACCAATGTAATAGGAGCATTTACACCCACCACCAGTGTAAGAAGGAATATACAATGACCTCCATGTAAGGTGACACTTCTACACTAACTGCCAATGTAAAGGGGGATTTACACTAACCACCAGTGTAAGGGAAATTCTGCACTTACCACCAATGTGAAGGGAACTGTACACTGATCACCAATGTAATGAAGAATTTATTAATAATAATCAATGTAATGGGGGATTTTACATCAACAACCAATAATGGGGGATTTATACACTGGCCACCAATGTAAAGCCGACCGGTTTTCCTGGCAGGAAAAAAAACATTGGTTTTCCCGACGGGATTCCTGCCAAGCTTGACGTGTTTCCTGCCAAGCTTGTCTTGCGTACAGACTGTCATACAAAATCGACGAATGTGCTATCTCCATTACGAACGCTAGTTTTACCAGAACAAGCGCTCCCGTCTCCTGCTTGATTCTGAGCATGCGTGGTTTTTTTTGCCCTCGGAAAAGCATACACACGACCGGTTTACTATCATGACGGGAAAAAGTCCGCTGGGAATCCTGATGGGAAAATAGAGAGCAGGTTCTCTATTTTTTCTCTGCAGTTTTCCTGTCGGGAAAACTGCGATGAAGCATACACATGGCCGGTTTTCCCAGCCAAAAGCTCTCATGGCAGTTTTTCTGCCGGGAAAACCGGTCGTCTGTACAGGGCTTAAGGGGGATTTGCACTCACCATCAATTTAAAGGTGGCTTCAACATGGAGGGAGGACTCAAAACTGACCACAAATGCAAGTTTGGATTTTGTTTACCGATTAGCAATAGAAAGAGGAGTTTCTACGCTGACCACTAATGTAATGGGGATTTACACTGACCACTAATGTAATAGGAGCATTCACAGTAAGAACCAATGTAAGGAGGTATTTAAACTGACCACCAATGTAAGGGGGGCCTTCACACTGGCCACTAGTGTGAATGAAAGGATTGTACACCAAGCCCCAATGTAATGAGAAGATTTACACTGACCACATATGTAACTGCGACATTTAGCCTGCGTTCACGTTTATGTGTGTTGGGAACGCATGCAAAATCGCTTTCCTGACACCACAGAAATGTGCTGGCCTTTAGCAGATATGCAGCAGTGCCATTAATTGTTAATGACATCCTCACACATCTGCTGAGATGTGTGTATTCACATGCACCAAAATTCAAGGTGCTGTGGCACAATGTTATTTTGAAAAAGGGTTTCACCTCCAATTTGCTTATCTTTGCAAAACAGGTTGATGTTAGGCTTAATGACCACAGTTGAAGGCAGGACTTTCAAGCATACCCCTTTACCAACCCAGTGGGCGGCATTCAGCAGAGGTGATGGGGGATATGACCTCAGAGGGGCATGATATACATATTAATGCTGCCTCTATTTACATATCAATGCAGCCGGTCCGGGGCTAATTTCATACTAATGCCACCACTATTTACAAATCAATGCAGGACAGGATATTTACATGTAAACACAGGGTCTGCAAGTGAGTCATCTGTACATGACAATAGGGCAGAGCTGGGCAGCATTAGTAACAGAACTTCACACTGAGATATTGGGACATGACCATAACATGATTTCATTTGATGTTAGCTGTAAGCAAAAATCACATACGGGAAAGATAAAAACACTTAATTTCAAAAGGGGAAATTTTCCAAGGATGAGGTCTGCTCTCCAGGACTGCGAGGGAATATTGGCATCAATGGGCACAGAACAGAAAAGGGAATTCTTCAAAAAGACTGTTTGTGAACTCACTGCAAAGTATATTCCCATGGGCAATAAGTTTAAAAGGCTAAAAATGAAACCTATGTGGCTCACGGCCAAAGTTAAAAAAGCTATAAACTATAAGAAAAGAGCTTTTAAAA
This sequence comes from Rana muscosa, assembly GCA_029206835.1. NCBI lineage: Eukaryota > Metazoa > Chordata > Amphibia > Anura > Ranidae > Rana > Rana muscosa. The sequence continues at coordinate 179,932,318 of CM055118.1, read as the reverse complement.
AATATAAAAATGAGGGAACACTAGTGTCATTTAAATGTTACAAAGAATATAACAGGATATGTAAAAATGAAAACAAAGATGCAAAAATTCAAAATGAACGACAGATTGCAAAAGATAGTAGGACAAACCCCAAAAAATTCTTCAAATATATTAACCACCTTGCGCCCGCCGTACGACTATGGACGGCCGCAAGGTGGTTCTTAAATGCCGGGAGACCGTCTTTTTACAGCCTCCGCTCCTCCGGCCACTGGGGGGCGTGGGAGCGCCGCTGGCGGCGCGCGCGCACGTGCCCGGCGCGTCACTGTAATGCTGATGCGCGTGCCTGGCGGCCGCGATGTCTACTAGGTACCCGCGATCAGCCGGTACAGAGACAAGGACATGGATCTGTGTGTGTAAACACACAGATCCATGTCCTGTCTGGGAGAGAGGAGACCGATGCTGTGTCCCTTGTACATAGGGACACAGATCGGTCACCTCCCCCAGTCAGACCCCTCCCCCCACAGTTGGAACACATCTAGGAAACACATTTAACCCCTTTCTCGCCCCCTAGTGTTAACCCCTTCCCTGCCAGTCACATTTAGTAATCAGTAATCAGTGCATATTTATAGCACTGTTCGCTGTATAAATGTGAATGGTCCCAAAATAGTGTCAAAAGTGTCCGCTGTGTCCGCCATAATGTCGCAGTCACGAAAAAAATCGCTGATCGCCGCCATTACTAGTAAAAATTTTTTTTATAAAAATGCCATAAAACTACCCCCTATTTTGTAGACGCTATAACTTTTGCGCAAACCAATCAATAAACGCCGATTTTTTTTTAACACAAATATGTAGAAGAATATGTGAAAAGGGAAGTAGGGAATGTGGGATTATGACGGTGCCAGGAAAAACATCAAAAAAGGTAATTTTATTAATACATCCAAATATTGACACAAATATATATATAAACAGAGTTGAATATGTCATACTGTACACATAATGCACTAGATCACAAGGCTAACCCAACATGTTTCGCCAATTCATTGGCTTCATCGGGGGTGAAGAGAGGTACAGTACAGTTACAAACAAATCTACAAACAAAACAAAACAAAAATCCATATTAGTAAATTGCACATCATTGCCCGGAGGGGGGGGGGGAAATTGGGTTAGCCTTGTGATCTAGTGCATTATGTGTACAGTATGACATATTCAACTCTGTTTATATATATATTTGTGTCAATATTTGGATGTATTAATAAAATTACCTTTTTTAAACAATTCATTATTTGATGTTTTTCCTGGCACCGTCATAATCCCACATTCCCTACTTCCCTTTTCACAAATTTAAAAAGGGATGAGGTGCCGTATCTTTCAGAGGACACACCAACCACTTACCTCTTCCATGTAGAAGAATACATATCGGCCTAACTTGAGGAAATTTTTTATTTATTTTATTATTTTTTTTTAAATTGGGATATTTATTATAGCAAAAATCAAAAAATATTGTGTTTTTTGGAAAATTGTCGCTCTTTTTTGTTTATAGCGCAAAAAATAAAAACCGCAGAGATGATCAAATACCACCAAAAGAAAGCTCTATTTGTGGGAAAAAAAGGACGTCAATTTTGTTTGGGAGCCACGTCGCATGACCGTGCAATTGTCATTCAAAGCGTGACAGTGCCGAAAGGTGAAATTTCGCCTGGGCAGGAAGGGGGTTTATGTGTCTAGTAAGGAAGTGGTTATTAGTAAAAAGGTAAATTCTGAGCATGTAGGCCCTTTACAAAATAATCTAGAGTGGGTGACTGGGGACAAAGAGAAGGCTAATTTAATAAATACTTTCTTCAGCTCTGTGTATACAAAGGAGCATGGGGGAGCTCGTGTCCAAAATGGGTGTGGTAGTGACACAGCCCCAAATCCACAATGGCTCAAAAGTGATATGGTCCAGAAATATTTAGATAGAATAAAGGTGGATAAAGCACCTGGACCAGATGGCATACACCCACGGATCCTAAAAGAATTGAGCTCTGTAATTTCAAAGCCATTGTATCTAATTTTTAAGCAACAGACAGCATGGATTCATGAAAGACAGAAGTTGTCAGACAAACCTGATTTCTTTTTATGAACAGGTAAGTAAAACCTTGGACAGAGGGGCGGCGGTGAACGTGGTATACTTGGATTTTGCTAAATCGTTCGATACAGTTCCCCACACACGGCTAATGTGTAAGGTAAAGTCTACAGGACTGGAAATATCAGTTTGTAAATGGATAGAAAACTGGCTAAAAGACAGAATTCAGTGGTGTACCCCAAGGTTCAGTGTTGGGACCCTTACTTTTTTATTTCTTTATAAGTGATATTGGGTCTGAGATCAAAAGTAACATTTCAGTCTTTGCAAATGACACTAAGCTATGCCGTGGAATAACGTCCTTACAAGATGTCGCCAATTTACAAGCCAACCTCAATGCTCTGTCTAATTGGGCGACTATGAGGCAGATGAGGTTTAATGTTGATAAATGTAAAGTTATGCACTTGGTGGCTAAGACTATGAATGCATCATACATACTAGGGGGAGTACAACTGGGGGGATCCGTAGTGGAGAAGGATCTGGGTGTTTTGGTAGATCATAAGCTCAATAATGGCATGCAATGCCAAACTACGGTTTCTGTATTTCTGATAGACAGAAATACATTAAACCCTGCCAGGCAACATTGCCAAGTTGTGACTTCGCTCTTATTAACTTTATTTCTGCAGTATTGCTTGGTCACTTCTCCAACCCCAGAAGTCAAACCAAGGCATAAGCACATGGGAAAGCAGCCTACTGATTATTTTCTACAGCAGCCTGCACAAACACTTACAGTATATTTAATCCACTCAAGTGAATCCAACTCTTCCTATTGTGTATGTGCTGTCTAGCAGGTATGTCTGGATCACAGGATTGGCAAAAATAATTGTTGTAGGTACGTCAGTTCATTTGCATTTGTTTTCATCTGTGCATTGCGTCAATTGCTTAAAGTTCAGCTTTAAAAACATAACTCCAAGCAGATACAGTATATATGGCACCAGGTAAAGCAGATCTGTAATCAGTAATACATCATTAAATTTATTTTTAAAATGCAAACAGTGTAAGTACCTGAATGTGGCCTGATATCAGCCTATTGCAGCCCCTGTTCAGCAGGGATGTAGTATAAGAGAAATGAAGCAGTACAAGGAGCCAATCAGTTTATATTTTCCAAGAAGCATGTTGATAGGGGAGAGACTACAAAAAACTAAAAAAGAGGATGCACCAGCCTAGTGCATTATCCTACAGCATTTATTTAGGATCAACAATAATAATACTCACAAACGTGAATTAAAATCTCTTATCGAGCTACTCATCTATAGCCCAGTCGTCCTATGCTTGCCACACTCCAGAGTGCAGGGGAACCTCACCGAGATCCTTTATGGCTCTCGATGCTAACCCCTTCTTCCTCAGAGACAAAACTGTTTTGATGAGTAGTTTGACGAACGATTTTAATTCACATGTTTGTCAGTGTAGCACCACCCCTGTGGGGGCTGCTAGGTATTGCTTGTCCTCTTGTGCTGCCCTGACCCTGGGAACTTTCCAGCCCATCTGACACTCTAGATTAAGACATAATGTATACCCCTTTAAATGAAACACAGACAATGTAAAGTGAGTTTAACAGCCCTTTTGTGTTAACAAAACGGCAAAAAGGGGTATACTGTATAAGAGCGTCAATCAGCCAATCCTGTAAAGACACCCAAAAATCTGTTGAATTGAACGCTCAGCAGACTGGTATGTACAAATAGCAATCAAACAGTGAATAATAGCATTACTTAAATGTAAAAAGCAATACCAGACACTTAGGAATAGAATGGTCTAAGGGATGTAGCACTACCCCCGTAGGAGCTGCTGGTTATATTTTTGGGTCATGCCGTTACCTGTCTGTTCACCATATCCGTCATAGGGGTTCCATTGAAGAGTTGTTCATAGATGTCAGCACCAAAACACAGTCTCTTTTTTGCAATGGTTTTTTATTTAACAGTCAGTTAGAGGGATGGAGGATTAGGGGAGATTCAGGTACCTTGTATTTGCGGATCACGGGTACTTCTTTAATCCAGAGGACAAACAGTCTCTGGATTAAAGTCGTTAGGCAATCCTCTGCCACAGGATTGTATAACCAATAGCTTTTTGTAAAGTCAAAGTACAGTCACACAGTACCAGTTTCTTTCAGCCGATCCGGAAACACTGTGAGGTAGATGGGTCGGGATGCATCCTCCAATTGAGTCTCCAGGCTCTTCCTGAGATACCAACCTTTTTGCTCGGTCCTCTCTGAGAAAAGTCCTCCCCTGGTTTCTCCAATTGCTTGGCTTCTCCCCGCAGGCAAGACAGCACAGGACCACCCCCGACCAGCAGGCCCCAGAAACTCCTGGGCCCACTTTCAGCAACTAGGCCTCGGGCCAGCCAGCCCCGAGGCAGGAAACTGCTAAGGCTCACCTTAGGTCAGGAGGGCCATCAGGTCAGAGAGACCCGGAAGACGGCATCTGTCCCTTAAGTACCCTCTCCCATAATGCACAGCGGGTGAACCACTCCCACTGAGCCGTTTCTGGGCAAGAGGTACTCAACACATCCAGCCTGTTGCATTTCCAACCTTGACCTGTGGTGACAGCGAAACCTACAGTCAAGTGGAAAATGCGCAACACAGCTGGACTGGAACAGAAACCAGCAATGTACCACAATTATTCTGGGCTAAACTACAGCTCAGACAACTAAATTTACAAATAGCGCCTACCCAATTGGAGCATGGCGCTACAGGGCAAAAAAAAAAAATGTCGCTACAGGGACTTGTACAGATTATGCTACTACTAAGAGGGAAAATAGCCGGCCAATGTGATTCTAATCCTAATGAGAGATTGCGCTGTATAGAAACCATTCACACTTCCCATAAGTGTGCGCAGGGGGTGTGCCAGGTGTGCCTGGGCACACCCTAATCACCTTGTGCAGCACCAATTTCCCCTGCTGCCCAGGCCCCCCGTGTCCCCCTCCCAACCCCCCGCAGCACTGCCAGCTTCCGTTCTTTCCTCTCTTGCAGGATGCTGTGGGGGATGTGTCAGGATGGAGTAGAGGAATGGGCTGGTAAATATGTCATTCACCAGCCCCTTTATTTTCTGAATGAGTACAATGAGGGATCAGTACTGTGTTCAATCATAACTAAAGCAAGGGTCACAGGGGGTCTTCGCCACAGCGATGCATGGCGGGTCCTCTATGACAGGAACAGCGGTGTCTTCTGGCACCGCGGTAGGCCGCAATTCCCACAGCTGGGCAGCGAGGTCAGTGCTCACTCGAGTCGGAGATGTAGTTTACAAAGGATTCAGCAATGCAGTAATGGCTGTGCAGGTGACTAAAAATCCCACAATGCTCTCCTTCAGAGCTCAGGAGTGTGATGCAGATAATCCGAGCCCAGCACAAAAGGGAAACAGGAGTAGCCTACAGTGATAGAGATAAAGTATGCTACTTCATATTACAGTAGTCCACTCCCGTCTACATCCTCCTTCCACTGAAAGTCTTTTGTCCCTAAAGACAAAATATAGTTCTTGCAAATGTATATTGATTAGTAAACAACAATAAAACTTGTCAACCAAAACCTACAGTATCAAACAACAGACTGATAGAAGAATTCTCTAATAGCAAACTGTACAAATCATCAGATACATTTTGATCGTTCTGGTGACAGGTCAGTAAAATGTTAGTGGCCCACTTAGTAGTGTCAGAGGGTGGTTCAGGGTCATCCTCTACCAAAGGTGTGGTAGAAGAAGCTGGCATTTGGCTGGAGCATTGAGCAGTATGTATAAACTCATCAGACCTTTCTCCAAGAGAGCTGTATGTCAGTCTTTTCGGTGGACGAATGTCCCTTCTGAGCCTTGAGTTCGTATTATCTGAGGTCTCAAGTTTGCAGGTTATTCCCCATGTATAACAACAAGGCTCTGGTTCTTTGGAGCACTAAATGGCAGTATCTCTTACTACATCATGGGCCAGAGGATTGGGGCTTCCCCAGAATCATCTTCCTCAGAAATGTCAATTGATTCTAGCTTGATACCTATGATCCCATCTGGGGGTGGTGGAACAGAATCCTCTAACTCTGAAGTCTGATACCTAATTTTTCAGACTGAAGAGCTCCACAAGTATCTTCCATTGGAGGCTGGGGGATTCTATTGGTGTCTTCTGGTGGGGGGACCCATAGTCAATCAAGTGTCATCACTCTTCCTCTTCTGCCGCCCCCCACCGAGGGAATGTGCTGGTGCGTTTACCGAGTTCTGGGTCTCAAGTTAAAACGGGGTGGGTCTTAGCAGGAAGGTTAGGGCACCTGAATGGCTTCAGAGATGGGCAAAAGGTGATTCTGATGCCAGGTCTTAGGCAGACCAGTCTTCCCCTCAGGGCAAATCTGGTAAACGGGAAGTCCAGGCAATTGTCTGCAAACGATGTATGGCTGAGATCGCCATCGATCAGCTAACTTGCTTTTTCCTGGTACTCCCAGATTTTGCAATCACACTCTGTCTCCTGGCTGCAAGTCTTGCACCCTCACCTTGAGATCAAAGTTATTTTTGTATCTTTTTTCTCTAGCAGTAGATGCTTCTTTGGCCCTCTCATAAGCTGACTTCAGATTTTTTCGCAGCCGGTCAACATAGGAGGCTTGAGAAGTGTGGTCGAGAGACGTCCCAAAGGCTAAGCCTCTCTCTCGAACATCAGTCAGTAACGGAAATATCTGGTAGAATCATTCATGGTGCTGTTATAGGTATGGACCACTGCAGCAATGTGGTTTCCTCAATGTTGCCTTTTCTCCAGAGGCAGCGTCCCCAAATTGTTCCGCAAAGTGTGATTAAAACGTTCTGGCTGAGGGTCTCCTTGCTGATGATACAGGGATGTTCTAGACTTCTGAATGTTCATCAATTTACACAGCCTTTTGACCAATTTACTCTCAAAGTCTCTGCCCTGATCGGAATGTAAGATGAGGTAAGATTGAGGTAAGATGTAATGGATGAAGAATTTCTCTACCAAAGTCTTAGCTACTGTGCTGGCTTACTGGTCTTTGGTCAGGAAAGCTTGGGCATAGCGAGTGAAGTGATCAGTCACAATCAGGACTTTTCTTCATCAATTCAAATCAGGTTCCAGACACAAGAAGTCAATGCACTCCATCGGTCCTTGGCTTGGCAGATGGCCCATTGGGGCAGCCCTACCAGGCAGAGTCTTTCATTGGATGCACCGGATTCAAGAGCCATAATAGCTTTCAATTTCCGCTCTCATGGATGGCTATTAGAAGCGATCTCTAGTCAGTTTAGGAGTTCTGTCTGCCCCCAGATACCCATGATCATCGTGAAGTGCCATCAGCTCTATATGTCGATGCTTCCCAGGAAGGAACAATTGTTGAACACTTTCTAGGTCTCTGGATGGACCTTTCTGGGAAATGACACCATCTTCCAACTGCATTCATTCCCACTCTCTGAAGACTATTTTGGAGTCTCTGATTGAGCTACTTAGCAGTATCTGGGGGTCTCGAGCTACTAATGCCTTCTTAATAATATTACATAGCGGATCCTCATTCTGATCCTTCCTCAAATCCTCTTTGGTCAGTTGAGGCAGTTCTCTGCCACACACTTGGGTCGGGTCGCAATAGCACTGAGGTACCCCGGCAGGGGTGACTCCAACAGCTTCAGCTCTGGTGGCCCCATTTTGGCGATGCTCTACCTCTTGGCACACCGCACAGACTCCCTCAGAGGTCAAATGGGTCCAGCTCTTCAAATCAGCATCTGAAGCATACGGTCTTTGAGATAAACCATCCGAATCCCGACTGTAGCTCAGACAGTTCGGCCAACCACTGATGCCCAGTGGCGTCCAGCTTGGCGGTTGACAGTAGACAAGTCAAGGGATTGTTGTCCGCTTTGACCACGAATGTAGCTCCATATAAGTAGTCCCTTAGTTTGTCAGCCACAGTCCACTTCAAAGCCAGGAACTCCAGCTTATGTACGGAGTAATTCTTCTCGGAGGGAGTAATACCCTGTAAACACGATCTGAATATCTGACAAGAAATTTTTTGCTGTCAGAATTTCCACCAACAAGAGGTGGTTCTCAAATATTTCCCGACGGACAAAAATTCCTATCAAAAAATCAAATCGTCTGTAGCAATTCCGACGCGCAAAATTCCGACGCATGCTCGGAAGCATTGAACTTCATTTTCTCGGCTCGTCGTAGTGTTGTACGTCACCGTGTTCTTGGCGGTCGAAAGTTCCGAGAACTTTTGTGTGACTGTGTGTATGCAAGCCAAGCTTGAGCGGAATTCCGTCTGAAAAACCATCCAAGGTTTTTCCAATGGAAAATCAGATTGTGTGTACGCGGCATAAGACTCTGGCTCACATAAGCTATAGGACATAGCTTCCCTCCCGATTCCTGATTCAGGACTCCCCCCAGCCCATCCAGGGTGGCATCAACATCAAGCTCATAAGGTATAAAGGGGTCTGCATAGGCAAGGACTGGTGCTTCAGTGAAGCTTCTCTTTAAGTGTCAGAAGGCTTTCTCACACTTGGAAGTCCAGCGGTCCTGAATAGATTTGCAGGACTTTCTAGCCCCTCGCTTCTAGAGGGTCTAGCAATCTGTGCAAAGTTTTCCACACACCTTCAGTAATACGAACAGAACCCTAGGAACGATCTCAGCTCTGTGACAGTTTTTGGCCGAGGCCAGGAGGTAACAGCCTCCAGCTTCTTAGGATCTGTTGCCACTCCTTTGGCGGAGACTACGTGTCCCAATTAGGTAACTGAAGTTTGCTTGAACTGACACTTCTCTGACGACAGCTTTAGTCCCTCGGCATGGAGCCTCTGAAAGACTTTCTCCAGTCGTGCTTCGTGTTCTTCCAGCGGTTTGCCGAAGACATTCTGTCGTTCAGATATACGAGCACCTCTATCAGGTGTTGCACACTCTTTGCTCAACCCACATCAAAGTCATTCTTAGAGAACATCTCTTCCCATCTGGCTAGCTGTGCCTTCATCCTCTCTTCCCATCTGAGTGGCAGAATGGGGCTCTGAGCATTGAACGCCCTTTCACATCCTCCGCTGTCTGTTCTCTGGGCCAAGTCATCCAGCGTCACAGGAGTCATAGAAATCTCTGTACAGTAGGGTTACCTGAGCCCCGGTACCTAACAAAGCTTTGGTATAAATCCCTTCTAATTGGAGTGAGACAACTGGAGATGGGCCTACCAGATTTTTTGTCATATTCTTCACTTTAGGATCAGTCTTCTGGACCTTTGCTAGTTTCCCCTGCTGTGGCAAGAGCCTATTGATGACCTGAGTGGAAGGTGGTGCATTGACTTGTTGACCTTACCTGTTGCTTAGATTTCGGTTCTTTCCAAACTTTAGAGCTCCTGCTTTTCTTGGGACCCTCAGTTGGCTCCTTTACTGAGGTTGCTTGAAGTTTCCCCCTTTCTTTGTGAAGAGCAGTTTCTGTAATGCCTTTAACACCTCAGCCAACAATTCTGGCCTAAGGCCTTCTTTGGGACACTTAGCCCTGAAATGCCCGACTTCCCCACATCCAAAGCATCTCTTTCCTTTGACTTGGGACGAATTTGGCCCTCCTGGGTCAACCTTAGCTCCTGCATCTTCCCTTGAGTCTCCATTACTCGGATCAGAGCGTGTTGCATTTGAGTCTGAGCCTGAGTATCAGAGGTTTTTTTGGAGTTTGGAGAGTACTACTATTTATATACATTTTGTATGCTTGCTATGAATTCACTATGTGTTCCTTTTGTCATTTGTTTTGTTATGTCATGGTTTAACTGATCATCACATGTGTGAGTGATCCAATTTTATATGTATAAATAAACACTTTTTTATTCTATACCGGTAGTGTTGTTGCCTCTAAAATCCCACACAGGGGCATTTCCTTTTTCTAGTCTGAGCCTGAGCGACTTGGCTCAACAGCTCCAGTTGCTTTGGTTCACTAACTAACTTTTGACCTTTAAAGCTGTCGCGCCCCTCACGATCCGTCTCTGCCTCACTGACCTCATCTGAGTAGCTGGGTTCCATTGAACTGCACTGGTAGATACATTCTCCCTTCTTTCCCCAGCCATGGCTGGCTCTCTCGCTTCTTGACTCCTCTTCTCTAGTAAAGCCTCTTCTTCCCTCACTTCCCTCACAAATTCTGGATAAGTAGGGACTGCTCAAGCTCCCTTCAACAGCAGCTTTAAAACAATTGGATGATTTGGATGTGCCCCCTGTAAGACTCGGTCCAGACGGACTCGGTCAGCATCCTTGGGATCTATGCCCCTTTTTAAGATAATCTGGTGCAACATCCTGTCCACTTAGGAAATGTATACTGAAAGTCTCTCTCCCTTTTGCTGGTGAGTGTGATTGAACTTGTACTAAAGGTCAGAAGTCTTCTCTACCCTTCCGAACACAGCATACAGGGCATCTATGTAGTCTATAGCTACATAGTCTTTCTTTACCATTCGCAAGCTATGGATTACTTCCGCTGCCGGGCCTTTAATGCTTTTACTGAGCCTCTGCCTCTTCATAGCTTTTGAAATGCCCTACTCTTCTACTGCCTGAGTGGCCCGACTCATACATTTTTTTAAACTCTTCCTCTCCAACAGGGGTTGGCAATTGCCCTGAGAAGAAACAGAGTTTTCTATACCCTTGGTTTGCAGTGACGGAGCCATTCTTCCCAAGCTCTCAACTACCCAGCTCATATCAGAATAGAATGAATTAGGGGGAGCCCTGGCCCCACAGGGGTCTGGGCCAGCTGGTTCTGTGTTCCCCGCACTGGCCTGTGGCTGCCCTGTGGTTATGTCTTCCTGCCATTCCATCAGCACTCAAACACAGTCCAGGGTAAACTCTGCCCTCACGTCCAGAAGGCACACGCTCTGTTCTGGTACAAAGGCCCTTACCCGCTTTTGAATTTCCCTCTCAGTGAACTCATCCCCTGAGACCTCTGTGAGCTCATTGCGCTTGTCCCAATGCAGCTGCAGTGGCTAAATCCATGTCTTGCTTACTTACTGGCTCGTGACTGGGCTGGCTGGGGCCTGCAGCAGAGGAAATGTAGCGCCACCCCCTAGGGGGCCGCTAGGTATTACTTGTCCTCTTGTGCTCCCCTGACCCTGGGAACTTCCCAGCCCATCTGACACTCTAGGTTCAGACATAATGTATACTCCTTCAAATGAAACACAGACACAATGCAAATTGAGTTGAACAGTCCCTTTGTATTAATCAAACGGCAAAAAGGGCGTCAATCAGCCAATCCAGGGAAGACACCCCAAAATCAGTTGAATTGAACGCTCAGCAGACTGATATGTACAAATAGCATCCAAACAGTGAATTATATTTTCTTTAGTAATATCTGTTGATATTCACATGTACACTGCTGTTTTATATCAATAAACATTCCTTCTGTTAAAAAATAAATAAAAAAAAACAGTGAATAATAGCAGTACTTAAATGTATAAAGCAATAACAAATACTTAGCAATGGAACAGTCAAGAGGACTTGTACTGATTATGCTACTACTAAGAGGAAAAGGGGCTGGCCTAATGTGACTCTAATCCTAATGAAAGATTAAGCTGTATAGCAACCATTTACATTTCCCTATAATTGCAAGTAGAGTAGTAGTCCATATGTTAGGCCTGAGGGTTATCTTCACCGGCAGCGTTGGAGCTCAAGATGTGAACAGGGAATCCTCAATGTATATCATAAGGGTTTGATAATCAGCAAGGGAGTGCTAGGTATGGCAAAGTGGCAGATCCCTTGACAATCCAGGTTATGTTGTCTGAATGCAGTGTTCATGTGTTGTATATTACTGCCAGGCAAGGATGGGTTTGGGTATAGGCCCGCTCACCAGATCCTGAATCCAGCAGGCACTCACACACAGAAAGGGTTGCAGGGTCTGTACACTGGTCAGCAGGGAGCTGGATGCGATGGATCAGTCGGATGTGGCTTCAGCGATCCGAGCTGTCACTTGCTTTGCTGTCTCCCTTTCATCAGCACAGCGACGCATAGCGGGTCCTTTTGGGCAGGAACAGAGGCCACAATTCCCACAGATGGGCAGCGAGGTCGGTGCTCACTCAATAGATCCCGGGAAGAAGAGAGCGCGGGCCTGCTGGTAGACTCCTTTTACCTCTTCTCCCACAATTCTCTTATGGAGAGGGTGGCTTGCTGGGAGATGTAGCTTGCAAAGGATTCAGCAATGCACTAGTGGCTATGCAGGAGACTATAAATCCCACGATGCTTTCCTTCAGAGCTCAGAGATATAGGGATGAGCCGAACACCCCCCCCCGGTTCGGTTCGCACCAGAACCTGCGAACGGACCGAAAGTTCACGCAAACTTTAGAACCCTATTAAAGTCGATGGGACTCGAACGAATCAAAAGTGCTAATTATCAAGGCTAATATGCAAGTTATTGTCCTAAAAAGGGTTTGGAGACACGGGTCCTGCCCCAGGGTACATGTATCAATGCAAAAAAAAGTTTTAAAAACAGCTGTTTTTTCGGGAGCAGTGATTTTAATGATGCTTAAAGTGAAAAAAAAAATAAGTGAAATATTCCTTTAAATATCGTACCTGGGGGGTGTCTATAGTATGCCTGTGAAATGGCACGTGTTTCCCGTGTTTAGAACTGTCCCTGCACAAAATGACATTTCTAAAGGAAAAAAAGTAATTTTAAACTGCTTGCGGCTTTAATGTAATGTCTGGTCCTGGCAATATGGATGAAAATCATTGAGAAAAATGGCATGGGTACCCCCCCCCCCAAACCAATACCAGCCCCTCTGTGTCTTGTATGGATATTAAGGGGAACATCGCACCCAAATTAAAAAAAGGAAAGGCGTGGGGCCCCAAGACCCTATATACTCTGAACAGCAGTATACAGGCGGTGAAAACAAGACAGGGACTGTAGGTTTGTTGTTACGTAGAGTCTTTTTGTCATCGTGAACTGGTACATTTTTAAAGTGTAGCTCCAGCCAAAAAATCTATTTTTAAGCTTTTTGGAAAACATAGGGAAGGGTTATCACCCCTGTAACATTTGTTTTGCTGTCTGTTACAAATGTATTTTGAAAATTTGTTTTTTTATTGAAACGAGGATTGGTGATAAAGCATCAGTGGAGAGAAGACACCCTTTTCCCCATATTAACTCTTACAGGAGAGAATTTCCCTTCCTAGGGGTAGATTTCCTCTCACTTCCTGTTGTCTCATTCCGTTCGCAAGTAGGAGTCGTTTGTAAGTTGGATGTTTGAAAGTAGGGGCCTGCCGTATATACTCTGCAGAAATTTAGCCCTAAGGTGTTGGTGTTGCCACAACACTGTAAGCCCTCACAGTTACTCTTGGTGGGCGCTGGAACGCCCTGCTGTGAACTATTATATCAATAATTGTAATTACATTCCATTGTTGAACAGTGGTAGGAAAAATTGGGCCTTTGGTGGTGGTGCTGGTGCCACAAACTGTAAGTCCTCACAGTTACTCTTGGTGGGCGCAGCAATGGGCCCAGCTGTGAAATATTAGATCAAGAATTGTAATTACATGCCCCTGTCGAACAGGGGCAGAAAAATTTGGGCCTTTGGTGGTGGTGGTGTTGCCACAACACTGTAAACCTTCACAGTTACTCTTGGTGGGCGCAGGAATGGGCCCTGCTGTGAATTATTAGATCAAGAATTGTAATTACATGCCCCTGTTAAACAGGGGCTGAAAAATTGGGCCTTAGGTGCTGGTGCCACAACACTGCAACCCCTCACAGATACTGTAGTTGGAGCACAGCAATGAGCCCTGCTGCAAAGTATTGCATCAAAAATTTTAATTACACGCCCCTGTTAAACAGGGGCAGAAAAATCGGGCCTTAGGCACTGGTGCTGGTGCCACAACACTGCAATCCCTCACAGATACTCTAGTTGGAGCGCAGGAATGAGCCCTGCTGCAAAGTATTGCATTAAAAATTGTAATTACACGCCCCTGTTAAACAGGGGCTGAAAAATTGGGCCTTAGCCACTGGTGGCGGTGCCCAGAAACAAAAATGTTCTTACATGCTATCAGCATGATCATTGAGGAGGAAGAGGATAGTCACTCAGCATAACAGGATAGTCACTCTGCATCAGCATAGGCAGTCTTGAAGGGATCTGACATTTCAAAGAAAATTATTCTGTTACATCAGCATCAGGTGCTTGGTAGCTGGTGGTGATCCAAGACTGATTCATTTTTATGAAGGTCAGTCGATCGACTGAGGCGGTGGACAGGCGCACCCTGTGATCGGTTACAAAGCCTCCAGCAGCACTGAATGTGTGTTCCGAAAGAACGCTGGATGCAGGACAGGCCAGTAGCTCAATTGCATACTGTGCAAGCTCTGGCCAGTGATCCATCCTCAAGACCCAATAACCCAGAGGATTTTCAGTGGGAAAGGTGACCAAGTCTGATCTTGCTCCTAGGTTTTCCTGTACCATGTAAAACAGACGCTGGCTATGGTTGCTGGAACGGATCATACCTTGGGGCTGTGGACTAAAAAATTGTCTGAACGCATCGGTCTGACAGCCACCTTCTCCACTGCTCCTTCTTTGACTGACCGAAGCCTCAGCAATACGTTGTCCAGAACCAGGAATTTGTAACCTCCCAGTCTCTGGGAACGCGTTGTACAGACCTTTCTGCAAGGCCTCCCGAAGATGTTTCACCCTCTGCTCCTCTGCTCCCTCTGCAACGCCACAATAAGGTCCGCAACCTTACTCTTGTAACGTGGCTCAAGGAGGGTTGCCAGCCAGTAATGATCCCTCTCCTTGATAGCATGAATATGAGGATCCTTCCGCAGGCTTTGCAGGATCAGGGAGGCCATGCAGCGTAGGTTTACTGAGGCATTCGGTGCGGAGTCCTCTGGGTCACTGAGGACGACATGATCTGCAGCCACCTCCTCCCAGCCATGTACAAGTCCATGTGTTTCTTGGGACTGTAATTGATCCCTTAAAGACTGATACTGATGCTGAGTGCTAGGCTCCATCTCCATGCTGACACAATAATCTTCCTCCTCCTCCTCGTCCTCTTCCGGTGTGATAGGCGAGCCAGCAGGAACACTGTCTGGATAAATGGGGCCTTGAGAGGTAAGGAAGTCCTTCTCTTCCTCCCTCTGTTCTGCCTCAAGTGCCCTGTCCATTATTCCACACAGCGTGTGCTCCAACAGGTGGACAAGAGGGACAGTGTCACTGATGCATGCACTGTCACTGCTCACCATCCTCGTGGCCTTCTCAAATGATGACAGGACAGTGCAGGCATCTCTGATCATGGCCCACTGGCTTGGGGAAAAAATCCAAGTTCCCCTGACCCTGTCCTGGTGCCATATTGCAACAGATACTCATTGATGGCCCTCTGCTGCGCGTGCAGCCGCTGCAGCATGGCCAACGTAGAGTTCCACCTGGTGGGCATGTCACAGATTAGGTGGTTCTTGGGCAGGTTGTATTCCTTTTGGAGGTCAGCCAGCCAAGCACTGGCATTATATGACCAGCGGAAATGCACACAGAGTTTCCTGGCCTGCTTCAGGACCTCCTGTAAGCCCGGGTACCTGCCCAAAAACCACTGCACCACCAAGTTAAGGACGTGAGCCAAACAGGGCACATGGGTCAGTTGTCCCTGTCGGAGGGCGGAGAGGAGGTTGGTGCCATTGTCGCAAACCACCTTTCCTAGTTTAAGCTGGCAGAGCTGACAGAATCTCTGCCCCAGAGTGGCTCCTGTCCCCCAAGCACAACAGCTCAAGCACTGCATGGCATCTTTTTGCCTGCGTACTTGCGTAGCCCCTTGAACGCCTATGAAGCACCGCTGTTTCCGAGGACAAAGCACAGGAAGAGGCCATGGAGGAAGAAGAAGAGGAGGGGGTGGAGGAGAGAGGTGTGTCAGGATCACCAGTAGTAGCATTTTGGAGGCGTGGTGGCTGGAACAAACTCCAACACTACTGCACCTTGTCCTGCATCCTTCCCAGCTGCCAGCAGAGTCACCCAATGCACAGTGAAAGATAGGTAACGTCCATGTCCATGCCTGCTGGACCATGAGTCAGCGGTAATATGCACCTTACCGCTGACCGCCCTGTCCAGCGAGGCCAAGACATTGCCTTCCACATGCCGGTAGAGAGAAAAAGTGGCGCTTGGGAACCTGCCACTGAGGAACCGCACATTCCACAAACTCACGGAAGGGGGCAGAGTCTACCAACTGAAAAGGCAGCAGTTGAAGTGCTAGCAATTTAGCCAAGCTAGCATTCAACCACTGGGCATGTGGATGGCTGGGAGCAAACTTCTTTCGGCGGTGCAGCAGCTGAGGCAGGGAAATTTGCCTGGTACAATCTGACATAGGTGTAGCAGATTGCCCGCAAGTACTTGGCTGTGACACACCTAATTCTACACCTTCATTCCTCTCAGTGCAGGTTTCAGAGAGGACTGAAGGTATAGTGGGGTTGGAGATCCCAGCTGATGAGGAGCAAGGAGAGGTCCGCTTTGTTCTTTGGTGTGGGTCTTTTTTGTATGCTTGCCAACGGACTGCATGCCAGGTCGACATATGTCTGGTCAAGCACATGGTGCCCAAGCGGCTCATGTCTCAAAAAAGGCCCACACCAAAGAACTTTTGGAATAACGCGCAGAGACAGCAGCAGCGCCCTGAACATGTGGAACACTGCGGTGTGATGCAGTCGGTTGGCTGCCCTTAAGCTGGCCCCTGGAGGGCATCCTGCCTCGTTGGAGATGTGCCTCCTCCTCCTCTCTCCTATCAGGCACCCACATTGAGTCAGTGACCTCATCATCCCCTCCCTCCTCATCACTGGAGCAAATCTGGCAGTATGCTGCAGCTATGGTAACATGACTGCCAGATTGCTGTCCTTGTTGGGCACCCCCTCTCTCTGGGCTCACGTTACTGCCTTCTTCTATCTGGGAACCATCATTGGAGCCTTCAAAACGCTGGGCATCCTCCTGGAGCATGTACCCAACACTGTGCTCAAACAGTTCGGGGGACTCCTCAGGAGGACATGGTGGGGCTAGGGAAGGAGTGACTGATGCCATTGAGCCGAGGGAAGAAGCCGCTTTGGCAGCTGCTTTGACAAACAAAGTACCCTGAGCCTGGGTGAGAGAGGATGAGGAGGATGGGGACGGCTTGGTCATCTACTCTACCAAGTCTTCGGCATGTTGCGGCTCAACATGGCAAGATGCCGAAAAGAAGGACAAGCATGTCCCACGGCCACGTGCTGATGAGGATGCACCGTGTCCAAGACCAGCACTGTTGCCTCTAGTCACAGAGCCTCCTTGCCTTCTTTTATTGGCTCGTGACTGTCTGCCTCTCCTTGTTTGCCTTCCAGACATATTAATGGCCTGCAGTGAGATGTAGCTGCACAAAGGTGGGATGTATATACACAGTATATAGATCTATAGTGATTATACTGCAGCTAGCACATTCAACTGCCTGCTGTGGTATTAGTATGAGAGAAAAGCAGCAATTGTCTTCAGTTAGTTATAGGTGCACACTGTGCAGAGGACACGGTACACTAACTGAAAATACTTGCAGCTCCCTGCCTGTGGTATTAGTATGAGAACACCACTAATTGTATTGAGGTACTTTTAGGTGAACGCTGTGCAAAGGACACAGTACACTAAATGAAATTAATGCAGCTCCCTGCCTGTGGTATTAGTTTGAGAACACCACCAATTGTATTCAGGTACCTTTTAGGTGCACACTGTGAAAAGGACAGAAGTACACTAACTGAAATTAATGCAGCTCCCTGCCTGTGGTTTTAGTATGAGAACACCACTAATTGTATTGAGGTACCTTTAGGTGCACACTGTGCAAAGGACACAGTACACTAAGTGAAAATAATGTAGCTAGCACAATCACCTACCTGCCTGTCAGTATAGAGAATAACAGGAACGGGTCTAGCTAAAATGAATACAGTGTGTAAATATATATACACAACACCTAGGATGCATATATATCCTCTACACACTGTAACTGCAGCTAACTGACTCGCATGCCTGCTCTATCTAACTCAAAATAAATGACACTGTCTCTCTCTCTTTAACCTCTCTCTTTAACCACCGCAACACACCAACACACGGAGGCGGCCTTATATAGTGTGGGGCGTGTACTAAACCCCCTGAGACATAATTGGCCAAAGCCACCCTGGCTTTGGCCAATTATTGCTCTCCGTTTTTTGCGTGCTGTGATTGGCCAAAGTATGCGGGTCATAGTGCATGCTTGGCCAATCATCTGCCAGCAATGCACTGCGATGCCGCAGTGAATTATGGGCCGTGAGGCGCCACTCGAATTTGGCACGAACGGCCCATAATGTTCGAAATTCGGCGAACAGCCGAAAAGGCGATGTTCGAGTCGAACTTGGGTTCGACTCGAACTCCAAGCTCATCTCTATGCAGATAATCTGAGCCCAGCACCAGGGGGGAAACAAGAGTAGCCTGCAGTGATGGAGATAAAGTCTGCTACTTCATATTACAGTTGTCCGCTCCTGGCTAAATCAGTATTATTCTTGTAGATCTTAAATAAATGCTGTGGGATAATGCACTAGGCTGGTGAACCCTCTTTTGTTTGTTTTTTGTAGTGGCTTCCGGACATCCCCAGTCCTAGAGGACAGCAAGGCTGGAAGCATTCCCCAGTGACGTGGTGTCATCTTTTACAACTGTACCAGGATATCACACTTATACGCAGGAGACATTCTGTCATTATTGAAAGGGGGAGAGAGCAGAGTGACAGAGCAATGAGCTAATTGTGTTACTGCTTTTCCCTTTACTGTCCAGTCACAGGCTGGGGGCAGTTCCAGGACAACCTGAACCCAGAGTTAATAGGCTGAATGATGCTGGACATCAGACGAAGGATATGTAGGGGCAGAAAAAAGTACTGCAGGATAAATCCCTGGACTGAACTTGAATAAGTATTTTTTTTTAATTGGGAATTTTTTTTTTTATCTGGTTATTTTTAAGCTGAACTCCCAGTAGATGTAAACAACAACAGTTAATGCAACTCTAAATTCATTTGTCCTGGTTTAAAAGTTTTTTTTTAATACAAAAGGTGTACGGTAAGTACCTGAATCAGACCTGGTATTGCCTTTTTGCAATCCCTGCACAACAAAGCCCAGACTTGGAGATTGAGAAGCAGCACAAGGATCCAATCAGCTGTGCTGCAGTGCTTATGCGCTAGCAAGAAACATGCTAAGGGGAAGATAGAGCAACTGAGAGATTATATACTGTAATCATTCTGCTGCTTTTTTTTTCACAGTCTAGTCAAGGGCTGGGGGAGGGAAAGACCTGTAAATGTTTTAACTTCTTCAGACAAAAAAATAGGTCCCCTGCCTTGCCAGATAGACTGAGCTGCATAATTCTCAGGACTGGATGGACAAAAAGCACAAATCTTTTTCTAGGTAATAAAGCTCATTTATGTGTATTTAATTTGTATTTCATTTGTGTATTGAGCAGTCTTAATTTCAGCTATAAATATACAGCACACAAATTCGTTTTTTTAGTCTTGACCTTGGTCACCAAGACACTTTTGTAATCCCTATAGGAACTACAGATAATACATTTCAATACATTTTAAATGGATAATACAGTTTCTTTGTAGAAAACAAAATTCCTTACTGTCACTCTTGACTTAAATTGATTTTTCTGCAAAGCAGTAACCAACGCAAAATCTGCTGCAAGGCCTTCAGTTCTTATCCAGAAATAATTGAATACCTCCATTACCCGGTATCAGGAGCTAAAGAATAAAAATAAAAAAGGCTCAGGTATGCGACGGATGGCTTTTTTAGGAAAAAGATCACATAAAAAAAAGGGAAATTTTAGCCAGAAAAAAAAAAAAACGTGAAAATCTGGAGATCAAGGCTGAATAATGCATTTCTATACTGCCTTTGTTCGTGATGATAGACACCTGCCATCTTGTACTTTACTTCTTGTGTACTGGCGTCTTATCCCAGAATCCTCTCTGGCAGTTACTAGACCAGATAGGAAACTGACAGATCTGGTTCCACGCCATTAGTTTGCCATTTTTTATCTCTTCTCTCGCTCGTTGCTCTTTTCTTTCTATTTCATCTTCTGTTATTCAGCTAACTTTTTCGAACCTCCTGGGGTCGCCAAATTCATATGAAAAGACTGGTTAGCTCCTGACAAGCGTGACCTATGACTGACAGCCGGGCTTATGGCTCCCCAGCCAGAAAAAATTATTTTGTTTATCCTTGTAGGGAACTGTAAAAAAAAAATCTATAAAAATCTATTTCATACAATTCAATAAACGCAAAAAAAATAAACTTGCAAGTCAATAAGGTACATGGAGAAGTTCATCTGGGGTTAAAATAAAGGTTATGATTGAGTTGGTGTGTTCAACATGTACGGGTCATTGTGACAAGGCTATATACCAGAAAATATGTTGTTGTTTTTTCTAGTCTCTTAAAGCTGAACTCCAGGCAGATATAAAAGGCTCAAAGAATGCAGCCCTGCAATCTTTAATTGTTAATACAACATTGATGTGTATGTGATGTGTTTTATTCTTTCCACCTGGCGTTCCAAATCCTATCCTTTCATTAGGACACTCACTCTTTTACTGTATCTGTGGAGGGAGCCATGGTTGTCACATAGGATGGACTTCAAACGTCTGTCTTTCTTCATCTCTATTACATAGTGGATTGATGGCACTAGAAGTTTACACCAGTGGTCTCTAAACTGTGCCTCGTGGGCCATATGTCGCAATTTGCTTGCCTTTATTCCACCCTTGGGGCACTATTTTTCCCACTGATACAAGAAATTATTTAATCCACTGACACCAACAAGGGACACTCTTTCTCCCACTGACACCAACAGTGAGAGACTTATCCTCCCACTGACACCAACGATGGGTACTACTATTCCGTTCACTAATACCAATGAAAAGGCATTGTTTTTTACTTCCACTGATGCTGGTGAATTTTCTAATCCCAATAACTACAGTCTGGCCCTAAGGAGAAGAATTTTTTACTTATCATCTAAAAGTTATTGGCACCACATCCCCTTGATTGGTAACAATAAAGAAAAATGGGAATTGGGATTTTTTAGGTGCAAAATTACAACAACAAAATATATCAAAAAAGATTTTATTATAGAGGTTAAAAATTGACAGAATAAAATCTATCCAAAAATACAATACAGTTTCAGAGTGTGTGAGCTGACAAAAATCTCTACATGTTTCACCACGGTTAGTAGCTTCCTCAGGAGAATTACATTTATCAGGCACTATCTACTGAAAAATATAAAACAAACACACATAATTACAAAAATATATAGATACAGAAATACACACATTATAAGAAATTGACAACAATTATATTTGAATCCCAAAATTGGCTGAGGTCACAATGACAAACTGGAATGGGAGCAAAAAATTACCTGTATAGGGATGGACTTGTAAAAATATAAAAAATATAATTGAGGCCAAGAGGTCGAGAGGAAACCCAAAAATGGATCATCTAGTGTAACCATAGAGGGTGGTATGTGGTGAAAGACATACTGGAGCAGTGGGGACTAGTAAATGGTCCACCTATGTGCGAAGGGAGATGAATTAGGCTTATATATAGTATTTTGCTTTAGTGTCCTTTGCACAGTGTGCACCTAAAGCTTGCCTCAATACAATTGCTGGTGTTCTCATACAAATACAGGCAGGGAGCTGCAGTATTTTGCTTTAGTGTCCTTTGCACAGTGTGCACCTAAAGCTTACCTCAATACAATTACTGGTGTTCTCATTCAAATACCACAGGCACGGAGCTGCAGTATTTTCAGTTAGTGTACTGTGTCCTCTGCACAGTGTGCAACTAAAGCTAACTGAAGACAATTGCTGGTGTTCTCATACTAATAATACTACAGGCAGGCAGTTGATTCTGCTAGCTGCAGTATAATCAGTATATATATATATATATATAGCGGGTATGTACTTTCCCGGGTGTAATTCGAACTGGCAGAGACACCAGTGATGTGCAGTTCCTTGCGGTCCAGTGGGTGGTGCTGTCGCCTCGGACTGGGGTTGAACCATTGCTGTGTGCTGTGCCCCCTTTTTGTCCTCCCTTGGCAGCGGTATGGTGGGGCGGGGAACCCGCCGTGCTTGCTGGGAGAGGGTATAAAGGGGCCGGCCATCTTTGTCATGGGGTCGAGTCCCAGGCACCTTCAGCCTGAGGGCGTGTGGTTCGTGTCGGTCCTCTAGGCGGCCTAGGCCTAGAGGACGTCCGGAGGTCGTGTTCCATCCCAGGCACCATTAGCCTGGGGTGAGGAACTCGGATGGAGGTCTGGAGCTCAGTGCCCAACACTGAGTTCCGCGAGGGAAGGAGGTCCTAGGGAACCCAGGGATTGGGTACCCGAATCCAGAAGGCGTAATGGACCGGGGGGAGCTCCTCACTTGAAGACCGGGTGCAGCAGATTGCCAGTGCCAGGTGAGCCTCCCATCGGAGACCGCCTGGAAGGAAAATCCCCCCCTCGCTAGGAGACCTCAGCCCACTATCAGGAAGGAAAGTGGAGAGTTCATTGTGTCTGGGCCTACTCGCATCCACACCTCCTTGTTTGTTCTGTTCTTTAAGGGAGTCTAACTGATTATGCTGTTCACTCGAGAAGAATAAAGGAGTGTTGGACTTTAATGGTGTGGGGCTCTTTTCTGGTGGACATTGTTCAAGGTAACTCCAGGTGCACAACACTGACCCGAAGGTAGAGAAGGAACTTTGCTTACACCGCACGGACACATGTGGTGAAGGCTTGGCGTGGTGACCCCGCTCTCTCCCCTCTAAGGTACCCCTAGACAAGAGAAAGACGAGCTGATGCAAAGAGGGGAGTGAGGAGGCCGCTACATATACACATCCCAGCTTTGTGCAGCTACATCTCCCTGCAGGCCATTAGTAAGTCTGGAAGGACAATAAGGAGAGGCAGACAGTCACAAGCCAATAAAAGAGGGCAAGCAGGCTCTGTGTCTAGAAGCAACAGTGCTGGTCGTGGACATGGTGCATCCTCATCAGCACGTGGCCGTGGGAAACGCTTGTCCTTTTTTTCGGCAGCTGGCCGTGTTGAGCCGCAACATGCCGAAGACTTGGTAGAGTGGATGACCAAGCCGTCCTCATCCTCCTCATCCTCTCTCACCCAGGCTCAGGGTACTTTGTCTGGCAAAGCAGCTGCCAAAGCAGCCTCTTCCCTCGGCTCAATGGCATCAGTCACTCCTTCCCTAGCCCCACCATGTCCTCCTGAGGAGTTCCCCGAACTGTTTGACCACAGTGTTGAGTACATGCCCAAGGAGGATGCCCAGCATTTTTAAGGCTCAGATGATGGTACCAAGCTAGAGGAAGGCAGTAACGTGAGCCCAGAGAGAGGGGGTGCCCAAGAAGGACAGCAATCTGGCAGTCCTGTTCCCCCAGCTGCAGCATACTGCCAGGTTTGCTACAGTGATGAGGAGGGAGGGGATGATGAGGTCACGGACTCTACGTGGGTGCCTGATAGGAGAGAGGAGGAGGAGGCGCCACATCTCCAACGAGACAGGATGCCCTCCAGGGGCCAGCTTAAGGGCAGCACACCGACAGCATCACACCGCAGAGCTCCGCATGTGCAGGCCGCTGCTGTCTCTGCGCGTTATTCCAAAAGTTCTTTGGTGTGGGCCTTTTGAGACGAGTGCATCAGATCGTAGCGCTGCTATTTGCAACATATGTCTCAGGCGTATCTCGCGTGGCCAAAACATCACCCGCTTGGGCACCACATGCTTGATCAGACATATGTCGACCTGCCATGCAGTTCGTTGGCAAGCACACTTAAAAGACCCACACTAAAGAACAAAGCGGACCTCTCCTTGCTCCTCATCAGCTGGGATCTCCAACCCCACTATACCTTCAGTCCTCTATGAAACCTGCACTGAGAGGAATGAAGGTGTAGAATTAGGTGTGTTACAGCCAAGTACTTGCGGGCAATCTGCTATCGGTACACCGACGTCAGATTGTACCAGGCAAATTTCCCTGCCCCAGCTGCTGCACCGCCGAAAGAAGTTCGCTCCCAGCCATACACATGCCCAGCGGTTGAATGCTAGCTTGGCTAAATTGCTAGCACTTCAACTGCTGCCTTTTCAGTTGGTAGACTTCCTCCTCCTCCTCGTCCTCTTCCTGTGTGATAGGCGGGCCAGCAGGAACACTGTCTGGATAAAGGGGGCCTTGAGAGGTAAGGAAGTCCTCCTCTTCCTCCCTCTGTTCTGCCTCAAGTGCCCTGTCCATTATTCCATGCAGCGTGTGCTCCAACAGGTGGACAAGAGGGACAGTGTCACTGATGCATGCACTGTCACTGCTCACATCCTCGTGGCCTCCTCAAATGGTGCCAGGACAGTGCATTTATCCCTGATCATGACCCACCGGTGTGGCAAAAAAAAAAACAAGCTCCCCTGACCCTGTCCTGGTGCCATATTGGCACAGTTCCTCATTGATGGCCCTCTGCTGCATGTGCAGCTGCTGCAGCATGGCCAACGTTGAGTTCCACCTGGTGGGCATGTCACAGATTAGGCGGTTCTTAGGCAGGTTAAATTCCTTTTGCAGGTCAGCCAGCCGAGCACTGGCATTATATGACCGGCGGAAATGCCCGCCCACAGACTTTCCTGGCCTGCCTCAGGACATCCTGTCCAAGAACTGCTGCACCACCAAGTTAAGGACGTGAGCCAAACAGGGCACATGGGTCAGGTGTCCCTGTCGGAGGTTGGTGCCATTGTCGGAAACCACCATTCCTGGCGTGGCGTCAACCACCTCTGAGCCTGCCCCTGCAGAGCTGACAGAATCTCTGCCCCAGTGTGGCTCCTGTCCCCCAAGCACACCAGCTCAAGCACCGCATAGCATCTCTTTGCTTGCGTACTTGCATAGCCCCTTGAACGCCTACGGAGCATCGCTGGTTCCGATGACAAAGCACAGGAAGAGGCCATGGAGGAAGAAGGAGGAAGAAGAAGAGGAGGGGGTGGAGGAGAGAGGTGTGTCAGAATCACCAGTAGTAGCATTTTGGAGGCGTGGTGGCGGAACAACCTCCAACACTACTGCACCTCGTCCTGCATCCTTCCCAGCTGCCAGCAGAATCACCCAATGCACCGTGAAATATAGGCAACGTCCCTGTCCATGCCTGCTGGACCATGAGTCAGCGGTAATATGCACCTTACCGCTGACCGCCCTGTTCAGTGAGGCCAAGATATTGCCTTCCACATGCCGGTAGAGAGCCGGAATCGCCTACCGTCAGAAAAAGTGGCGTTTGGGAACCTGCCACTGAGGAACCGCACATTCCACAAACTCACGGAAGGGGGCAGAGTCTACCAACTGAAAAGGCAGCAGTTGAAGTGCTAGAAATTTAGCCAAGCTAGCATTCAACCGCTGGGCATGTGGGAGCGAACTTCTTTCGGCGGTGTAGCAGCTGGGGCAGGGAAATTTGCCTGGTACAATCTGACGTCGGTGTACCGATAGCAGATTGCCCGCAAGTACTTGGCTGTAACACACCTAATTCTACACCTTCATTCCTCTCAGTGCAGGTTTCATAGAGGACTGAAGGTATAGTGGGGTTGGAGATCCCAGCTGATGAGGAGCAAGGAGAGGTCCGCTTTGTTCTTTAGTGTGGGTCTTTTAGGTGTGCTTGCCAACGAACTGCATGGCAGGTCGACATATGTCTGATCAAGCATGTGGTGCCCAAGTGGGTGATGTTTTGGCCATGCGAGATACGCCTGAGACATATGTTGCAAATTGCAGTGCTACGATCTGATGCACTCGTCTCAAAAAAGGCCCACACCAAAGAACTTTTGGAATAACGCGCAGAGACAGCAGCGGCCTGCACATGCAGAGCTCTGCGGTGTGATGCTGTCGGTGTGCTGCCCTTAAGCTGGCCCCTGGAGGGCATCCTGCCTCATTGGAGATGTGGCGCCTCCTCCTCCTCCTCTCTCCTATCAGGCACCCACGTAGAGTCCGTGACCTCATCATCCCCTCCCTCCTCATCACTGTAGCAAACCTGGCAGCATGCTGCAGCTGGGGGAACAGGACTGCCAGATTGCTGTCCTTCTTGGGCACCCCCTCTCTCTGGGCTCACGTTACTGCCTTCCTCTAGCTGGGTACCATCATCAGAGCCTTCAAAACGCTGGGCATCCTCCTTGGGCATGTACCCAACACTGTGGTCAAACAGTTCGGGGGACTCCTCAGGAGGACATGGTGAGGCTAGGGAAGGAGTGCCTGATACCATTGAGCCGAGGGAAGAGGCCGCTTTGGCAGCTGCTTTGCCAGACAAAGTACCCTGAGTCTGGGTGAGAGAGGATGAGGAGGATGAGGATGGCTTGGTCATCCACTCTACCAAGTCTTCGGCATGTTGCGGCTCAGCACGGCCAGCTGCCGAAAAAAAGGACAAGCGTTTCCCACGGCCACGTGCTGATGAGGATGCACTGTGTCCCCGACCAGCACTGTTGCCTATAGACACAGAGCCTGCTTGCCCTCTTTTATTGGCTTGTAACTGTCTGCCTCTCCTTGTTGTCCTTCCAGACATACTAATGGCCTGCAGGGAGATGTAGCTGCACAAAGCTGGGATGTATATATACACTGATTATACTGCAGCTAGCAGAATCAACTGCCTGCCTGTAGTATTTTTAGCATGAGAACACCAGCAATTGTCTTCAGTTAGCTTTAGTTGCACACTGTGCAGAGGACACATTACACTAACTGAAAATACTGCAGCTTCCTGCCTGTGGTTTTTGTATGAGAACACCAGCAATTGTATTGAGGTAAGCTTTAGGTTCACACATTGCAAAGGACACTAAAGCAAAATACTGCAGCTCCCTGCCTGTATTTGTATCAGAACACCAGCAATTGTATTGAGGTAAGCTTTAGGTGCACACTGTGCAAAGGACACAGTACCCTAAGTGAAACATTGCAGCTAGCACAATCACCTGCCTGCCTGTCAGTATAGAGAATAACAGGAACGGATCTAGCTAAACTGAATACAGTGTGTAAATATTATACACAACACCTAGGATGCATATATATCCTCTACACCAGGGATATGCAATTAGCGGACCTCCAGATGTTGCAAAACTACAAGTCCCATCATGCCTCTGCCTCTGGGTGTCATGCTTGTGGCTGCCAGAGTCCTGCTATGCCTCATGGGACTTGTAGTTCTGCAACAGCTGGAGGTCCACTAATTGCATATCCCTGCTCTACACACTGTAACTGCAGCTAACTGACTCGCCTACCTGCTCTATCTAACTCAAATCACATTACACTGTCTTTCTCTCTCTGTCTCTTTCCTTTAACCAATGCCGCAACACACTACACAAGGCCTGCCAAGCCGGTGGCCTTATATAGTGTGGGGCGTGTACCTACTCCTCTGAGCCATGATTGGCTAAAGCCACCCTGGCTTTGGCCAATTACGGCTCTCTGTACTTACGGCGCTGTGATTGGCCAAGCATGCGTGTCATAGTGCACGCTTGGCCAATCATCAGCCAGCAATGCACTGCGATGCCGCAGTGAATTATGGGCCGTGACGTGCCACTCGAATTTGTCGCGAACGGCCCATAATGTTCGAAATTCGGCGAACGGCCGAACAGACGATGTTCGAGTCGAACATGGGTTCGAGTCGAATTCGAAACTCATCCCTAATGGTCAGGAAATAAACAACTGCAAATATAGCCAATATACACCCATTATAGGAACGGCTTGTAGCTGATGGACTCATTCAACCCTGGGTAAGATGTAGCTGCCAGGGAATAGATCCATCTCATTTCTCTTTGTAAGAGGTTTTTGTCCACATCCCCCCCTCTGTCAAGGGTGGGTAGATGTTCTAAGGCAAAGAATTTTATTTTGGACAAATCAAAAAAGAGTGATATAAGCCCATATGTCGGCTTATAGGGGTTTCTTTTGAACCAGGGAAACATGATCCCTTATTCTATGAAAGAAAGGTCTCTTTGTTTTACCTACATAGAAGGCATTACATTCGCACTTCATGTAGTAAACAACCCCAATAGATTGACAATTTGCAAAGAAATATGGTTTGTAGACATTCCCGTTGGGAAGGGTTAATTCCACGGAGTTTAAAAGAAATCTACAAAACTCACATCCACCACAGGGGGCCATACCTCTACGAGCCTGGCCACCTGGCTTGGGCATAAGGTGACTGAACTAATTCGTCCTTTATGGATCTAGACTTCCTATAAGTGATCTGAGGGAAGGGCTTGACATATTTAGAAATGACCTCATCAGTAGATAATAAAGGCCAATATTTTTGAATGATTTGATGAACTTTCCTATGTTCACCGGAATATCTTGTTATTAATCCCACCTGCTGATCAGATTTTTTTACTTTCTTTGAATGGATCAATTCAGCTCAATTTCTTTTTTTGGCCCTGTGATAGGCCTTTTTTTAAATCGAGCCGCTGTAACCCCTATCCAAGAGGCGGGACTGCAATGCCAGAGCCTCCCATTCGAAATCCTTGTTACGACTACAGTTCCTCGTTATTCTCGGATACTGACTGTATGGTATGCTCTGAACAAAAGACTTGGGGTGAGAGCTTGCGGCATGCAATATCGTATTGCCCGCTGATGGTTTTCTGAACAAGGAGGAACCAATAGTGCCATCAGGATTTAAATAAACCGATATATCAAAAAATGTATCACTTTTTGATCACAGGTCATAGTAAACTTTAGATTATAAAAATTATTTTCAAGTTTAACTAGGAAAAAAGAGAGTTCCTCCCTGGAGCCGGTCCAAACAACAAAAATGTCATCAATGAAACGACGCCAATTGAGGACCCTATCAAAAAAAACTTGAAATTCATCAGAGGAAAAGATCTCCCGCTCCCACCACCCCAGGTACAGATTGGGGTACGATGGGGCACATTTGGTCCCCATCACAACACCCTGCACTTGGAGGTAGTGGGAGCGGTCGAAAATGAAAATATTGTTAGTCAAAATTAACAACAGATCCAAGATGAATCTATTATTGGCGTTAGCCCTGGGACCTCGCTCAGAAATAAAGCCCTCTACAACTCGAACCCCCCGATCATGGGGGATGAAGTTGTAGAGGGCTTCAATATCAATGGCAACTAGCCAGGCTTCTTCTGGTAAACATACACCATCCAGGGATCTTAAAAGGTCCGCAGTATCTTGGATGTAAGAACTCAGTGATTTAACATGAGGTCTTAAATAATCGTCCACAAGTTTACTGGCCGGCTCCGTAAGGCAGCCATTGCCAGAAACTATTGGATGGCCTGGGGGAAATTCCATGTTTTTATTTATCTTAGGTAGGGAATATAGTGTAGGAAGTCTAGGTGTCTCAACAGTCAAAAATTCACAAGTCTTCTTGTCAATCAGGTTATCATAGAACGCCCGAGTGACAAGAAGGGGGTCATCAAAAGGGATTGCTTTCCTCCCACAATTCCATTAGATCATTGAGGGCTTTAACCTCATTTATTGTTTTATTCTTCCAAATGTCCATCGTACCCCAATCTGTACCTGGGGTGGTGGGAGCGGGAGATCTTTTCCTCTGATGAATTTCAAGATTTTTTTGATAGGGTCCTCATTTGACGTTGTTTCCTTGATGACATTTTTGTTGTTTGGACTGGCTCCAGGGAGGAACTCTTCTTTCCTAGTTAAACTTGAAAATAATTGTTATAATCTAAAGTTTACTATGACTTGCGATCAAAAAGTGATATATTTTTTGGATATCTCAGTTTATTTAAATCCTGATGGCACTATTGGTTCCTCCTTGTTCAGAAAACCATCAGCGGGCAATACGATATTGCATGCCGCAAGCTCTCACCCAAGTCTTTGGTTCAGAGCATACCATACAGTCAGTATTTGAGAATAAGGAGGAACTGTAGTCGTAACCAGAATTTCGATTGGGAGGCTCGGGCATTGCAGTCCCGCCTCTTGGATAGGGGGGCTACAGCCGCTCGATTTAAAAAAAAGGCCTATCAGAGGGAAAAAAAAAGTAATCGAGCTGAATTGATCCATTCAAAGAAAGTAAAAAAATCTGATCAGCAGGTGAGATTAATAACAAGATATTCCGGTGAACATAGGAAAGTTCGTCAAATTATTCAAAAATATTGGCCTTTATTATCTACTGATGAACTAATTTCTAAATATGTCAAGCCCTTCCCTTAGATCACTTATAGTAAATCTAGATCCATAAAGGACCAATTAGTTCACAGTCACCTTATGCCCAAGCCAGGGGACCAGGCTCGTAGAGGTACGCCCCCCTGTGGTAGATGTGAGTTTTGCAGATTTCTTTTAAATTCCGTGGAATTAACCCTTCCCAACGGGAATGTCTACAAATCAAATTTCTTTGCAAATTGTCAATCTATTGGGGTTGTTTACTACATAAAGTGCGAATGTAATGCCTTCTATGTAGGTAAAACAAAGAGACCATTCTTTCATAGAATAAGGGATCATGTTTCCCAGGATCAAAAGAAAAAAATTGAAACCTCTATAAGCCGACATATGGGCTTATATCACTCTTTTGATTCGTCCAAAATGAAATTCTTTGCATTAGAACATCTACCCACCCTTGACAGAGGGGGGGATGTGGACAAAAACTCTTACAATGAGAAACGAGATGGATCCATTCCCTGGCAGCTACATCTTACCCAGGGTTGAATGAGTCCATCAGCTACAAGCCGTTCCTTTAATGGGTGTATATTGGCTATATTTGCAGTTGTTTATTTCCTGACCATTCTACAAATACTGTAGTTTTGGTCAATGTTTTAGCCTTCAGGCTATGTGTGTTCTTTCCTTTTAATTTGTAACCCATATTTGGCTGAGCTCATTATGCTGTGGACTGGACACTGTGAGTCTGTAGATTGTGAAATACTTATTATTCCATCTTACTATGTTAATATGAGGCCAGGGGTCATTAATTGTTTCTTTCTAACATTTTTGATCTTTTATAGACTGTCTGTAGTATTTTATGTTTACCAATACTTTTTGAGGAACCCCTTCAGGATCAGGTGACCATATGGACGCCCAGGGCGTCATTTACAGTGTCGTCAATTCTCTTGACTCCACTGGGTGGCGCCAGGTGTCTCCAGCGTGCCTTGGCTTGCTCTTACTCTATGTCAGGCACTATCTGGCTTAGTCCAGTTAGTTTCCTGTCGTCTTGGAAGGATTTTTCCATCCAACCGGTTCTTGACCAATCAGAACGTATGTTTTAAAATGGCGAAGTATGTGTTCATGCACCTCTTTGCCATTTAGGAGATGCTGAAGAGGATGGGTCCCTTATTCCTTGCCTCAGCCCCTCTGAAACACTAGGTTGAATGTATAAACATGCATAGTCACAGGAAATAATTAAAAATAGCAATTGGCACTCAGCAGCAGGGATGAGCCGAACACCCCCCTGTTCGGTTCGAGCCAGAACCTGCGAACAGACAGAATGTTCTTGTGAACTTTAGAACCCTATTAAATACAATGGACTCGAACGTTCGAAATCTAAAGTGCTAATTATAAAGGCTAATATGCAATTTATTGTCCTAAAAAGTGTTTGGGGACTCGGGTCCTGCCCCAGGGGACATGTATCAATGCAAAAAAAGGTTTAAAAAATAGACGTTTTTACGGGAGCGTGATTTTAACCACTTCCCGCCCAGTCAATAGCAAATTGACGTCTGGGAAGTGGTTCTGTTATCCACACTGGACGTCATATGACGTCCTGCGGGATAACAGCCGCCCCGCTGCCCGGGGGGGCACGCATCGCGGCGATCGGTGGAGCGGTGGGTCAGTCTGACCCACCGCTACACTGATCTCGGTAAAAAGCCTCCGTCGGAGGCTTTTTACCATGTGATCAGCCGTGTCGAATCACGGCTGATCAGGAAGTAAACAGGAAGAGCCGTTGATCGGCTCTTCCTCACTCGCGTCTGACAGACGCGAGTAGAGGAGAGCCGATCGGCGGCTCTCCTGACAGGGGGGGTTCACGCTGATTGTTTATCAGCGCAGCCCCCCCTCGGATACCCACACTGGACCACCAGGGAAGCCCCCAAGGACCACCAGGGAAGCCCTAAGCATGTGGATGGCCCCCATGGCCATCCACATGTAGTAAAAAAAAAAATATATATAAAAAAAAACATAAAAAATATGCCAATCAGTGCCCACAAATGGGCACTGACTGGCACTATCATGCCAAGAAAATAATGTGTGGTGGCTGGCATTGCTAGGCAGCAGTGTCACCAGTGCCACCTACTAGTGTCCATCAGTGCCACCTATCAGTGCCCATCCGTGCCCATCTGTGCCCATAAGTGCCCACCTATCAGTGCCCGTCTGTGCCACCTATCAGTGCCACCCATAAGTGCCCATCAGTGCCGCCTAAAAGTGCCCATTAGTGCCGCCTATGAGTGCCCATCAGTGCCGCCTATGAGTGCCAATCAGTGCCGCCTATGAGTGCCAATCAGTGCCACCTATGAGTGCCCATCAGTGCCGCATACCAGTGCCATATATCAGTGCCCATCAGTGCCGCCTATCAGTGCCCATCATCAGTGCCCATCAGTGCAACCTCATCAGTGCCACCTCATTGGTGCCACCTCATCGGTGCCCATCAGTGTCGCCTTATCAGTGCCCTTCAGTGCCGCCTTATCAGTGCCCGTCATTGAAGTAGAAAAGGTACTTATTTACAAAAAAATTAACAGAAACAAAGAAAAACATAGTTTTTTTAAAAATTTTCGCTATTTTTTTATTTGTTGCGCAAAAAATAAAAATCGCAGAGGCGATCAAATACCACCGAAAGAGAGCTCTATTTGTGGGAACAAAATGATAAAAAAAATTGTTTGGGTACAGTGTAGCATGACCGCGCAATTGTCATTCAAATTGCGACAGCGCTGAAAGCTCAAAATTGGCTTGGGCAGGAAGCTGTATAAGTGCATGGTATTGAAGTGGTTAATAATGCTTAAAATGAAAAAATAAAAGTGAAATATTCCTTTAAATTTAGTACCTGGGGGGTGTGTATGATATGCATGTAAAGTGGCACATGTTTCCCGTGCTTAGAACTGTCCCTGCACAAAGTGTCATTTTTGAAGGAAAAAAAGACATTTAAAACTCACTCGCGGCTATTAATGAATTGTCGGCTTTTATCAATACATAGAAAAGTCATTGATAAAAAAAAAAAAAAAAAAGCGTGGGGGTTCCCCCAAAT
This sequence comes from Rana muscosa, assembly GCA_029206835.1. Classification (NCBI taxonomy): domain Eukaryota; kingdom Metazoa; phylum Chordata; class Amphibia; order Anura; family Ranidae; genus Rana; species Rana muscosa. The sequence goes on along the minus strand of CM055118.1, from coordinate 179,899,220 downwards.
TCAATTACCAGGCCCTTTAGGTCTGGAATGGATATTAAGGGGAACCCCGCCACAAATTTTTAAAAAAATGGCGTGCGGTTCCCCCTAAATATTCATACCAGGCCCTTGAGATCTGGCATGGATTTTAAGGGGAACTCCACCCCAAATTAAAAAAAAAATGGCGTGGAGTCCCCCAAAAATCCATACCAGACCCTTATCCGAGCACGCAACCTGGCCGGTCACAGGGGAAGAGGGGGGGGCGAGAGAGCGGCCCCCCTCCCTCCTGAACCGTACCAGGCCACATGCCCTCAACATGGGGAGGATGTCCCCATGTTGATGGGGACAAGGGCCTCATCCCCACAACCCTTGCCCAGTGGTTGTGGGGGTCTGCGGGCGGGGGGCTTATCGGAATCTGAAAGACCCCTTTAACAAAGGGGACCCCCAGATTCCGCCCCCTCCTATGTGAATTGGTAAGGGCCCCGAGACGACGTGATTTTTCACGAAACGCGTAGGGCAGGATACGAGCTTTGTGCTGACGTCACCCTCCATTGCTCGACTTCCACGGACATGTGTGTGCCAGCACCAATTGACCGGTCGGCGCTGTGATACTTTTAAGCTGTCTTTATAACTGCTCTTGTGAGTATGTTTTCATTATTTTAATAAATGTTCACCAAGGATTTTACACTATCTAGTGTCCCCCCCTTTTTTTCATAGTCCACGTTGAATACCTGTATGATGTTATATGAGCTGTCGGGCTATTAAAACAACTGAGGTTTACCACTGGCTACACTCTGGAGGCTTTACTGAGTACTACTTAAGGCTGTTTGAGGTCCTCCGTCATAGGGGACCATCGCTGTTCGGTAAGCAGTAACTTCTACTGGTGGTGGTGAAAGTCACGAATTTAAGTCTAAGAAGATCTGAATCCTTTCCTTCTTCATTTCTTCATTAATTTTGGATATCGCCTCACGGGTGTTTTTTTCATTATGGATTTTTGAATATGAACTTTGAGGGGTTCTTCCGCTCCACAGTATTTTTGGACAATAACCAATTTTTTATTCACAGTTAATTTTCTGTTTATTATCTGTTCACACAGATTATACATTGCTTTTTATTTAGCTTTTTATATGTTATCACTGTTGATATTTGGATTTTTTCAGTTACCCAGTGATGGGCTTATGTTCAAATTCATAAGTTAGCGCGACTATATATTTTTTTCTTATTTGTACCCACTGATGATTGTTTTCAGACTAGTTGCTGCTTCTCCTAAAATATTTTCTTTTTTCAGGCAATTCATTAGCTTGATTTGTACACTTTAAGCGCAGTTTCTTTTATAATTTTTTTCTAAGGGGTACCCCTACCATTTCACGAAGAAAGTGTCAAAAAATGTAAATAAAAACACACACACCTTGGAAAAGTCCTTTATTAAAAAAATAAAAAATAATAAAAAAAAAAAAACATTCCAGCGATGAAATCCAGTGTCCCGCGGCGTTCCCGATGTCCAGCGCTGTCCGTCATTGGTTGTGCCTGTGCGGACCTGATGGGGAACTTCCTCCGCTGTGTTTTAAATGTATAGACCCGCCCCTTCTAAAGTTCCCCATCAGGTCCGCTCAGCGGACCAGATGCGGAACGCGAGAAGGGGCGGGTCTATTCATGTATTACACAGCGAACGAAGTTCCCCATCAGGTCCGCCCCCTCGGTATGTCCGACCCCGCCTACGTCATTGGCCTGAGCGGGGAACTTCCTTCACTGTGTAATTTAAATTTACACAGTGAAGGAAGTTTCCCGCTCAGGCCAATGACGTAGGCGGGGTCTGACATACCGAGGGGGCGGACCTGATGAGGAACTTCGTTCGCTGTGTAATACATGAATAGACCCGCCCCTTCTCTCGTTCCCCATCAGGTCCGCTCAGCGGAACATGAGAAGGGGCGGGTCTATACATGTATTACAAAGTGAGAGAAGTTCCCCATCAGGTCCGCCCCTTCGGTATGTCGGACCCCGCCTACGTCATTGGCCTGAGCGGGAAACTTCCTTCACTGTGTAAATTTAAATTACACAGTGAAGGAAGTTCCCCGCTCAGGCCAATGACGTAGGCGGGGTCGGACATACCGAGGGGGCGGACCTGATGGGGAACTTCATTCGCTGTGTAATACATGTATAGACCCGCCCCTTCTCATGTTCCGCATCTGGTCCGCTGAGCGGACCTGATGGGGAACTTTAGAAGGGGCGGGTCTATACATTTAAAACACAGCGGAGGAAGTTTCGCATCAGGTCCGCACAGGCACAACCAATGACGGACAGCGCTGGACATCGGGATCGCCGCGGGACACTGGATTTCATCGCCGAAATGTTTTATTTTTTTTATTATTTTTTTTATTTTTTAATAAAGGACTTTTCCAAGGTGTGTGTGTTTTTATTAAATTTTTTTGACACTTTCTTCGTGAAATGGTAGGGGTACAATGTACCCCTTACCAATTCACATAGGGGGGGGGCCGGAATCTGGGGGTCCCCTTTGTTAAAGGGGTCTTCCAGATTCCGATAAGCCCCCCGCCCGCAGACCCCCACAACCACCGGGCAAGGGTTGTGGGGATGAGGCCCTTGTCCCCATCAACATGGGGACATCCTCCCCATGTTGAGGGCATGTGGCCTGGTACGGTTCAGGAGGGAGGGGGGGCCGCTCTCTCGTCCCCCCCTCTTCCCCTGCGGCTCGCCAGGTTGCGTGCTCGGATAAGGGTCTGGTATGGATTTTTGGGGGGACTCCACACCATTTTTTTTTACATTTGGGGTGGAGTTCCCCTTAAAATCCATGCCAGATCTCAAGGGCCTGGTATGGATATTTAGGGGGAACCGCACGCCATTTTTTTTTTATTTGCGTCGGGGTTCCCCTTAATATCCATTCCAGACCTAAAGGGCCTGGTAATTGAATTTGGGGGAACCCCCACGCTTTTTTTTTTTTTTTTTATCAATGACTTTTCTATGTATTGATAAAAGCCGACAATTCATTAATAGCCGCGAGTGAGTTTTAAATGACTTTTTTTCCTTCAAAAATGACACTTTGTGCAGGGACAGTTCTAAGCACGGGAAACATGCGCCACTTTACATGCATATCATACACACCCCCTAGGTACGAAATTTAAAGGAATATTTCACTTTTATTTTTTTTAATTAAACATTATTAAAATCACTGCTCCCGAAAAAACAGCAGTTTTTAAAACTTCTTTTTGCATTGATACATATCCCCTGGGGCAGGACCCGGGTCCCCAAACACTTTTTAGGACAATAACTTGCATATAAGCCTTTATAATTAGCACTTTAGATTTCTCCCATAGACTTTTCGAATTTGCCGCGAACACCCCAAATTGTTCGTTGTTCGGCGAACGGGCGAACAGGCAATGTTCGAGTCGAACTCATTCCTACTCAGCAGTAATACCTTGTCAAAGAAATAGACACTAAGCAAGTTAGTAAAAGCAAACTTGATATATTGTCACTAAGCAAGGTTGGCAACTGTAACAATGACAAAAACACCTTCAGCGAACCCCCTAAAGGGCTGCTGGTCGTTTGGGCCTATTTCCTCCCCTTAGTGCACACACAGCCAGGCACATAGCATTTTTGGCAGTCTCTCTCTGGCTCTATCAAGGAGCAGTCTAGGGATTTGTTTTTGTGGTTTTTAGCATGAGATACCCCGGAACTGACGAACTTAACTACTTCAATACTGGGCACTTTCAACCCCTTCCTGCCCAGGCCATTTTTCAGCTTTCTGCGATGCTGTACTTTGAATGACAATTGCGCGGTCATGCAACACTGTGCCCAAATCAAATTTAATAATTTTATTCACACAAATAGAGCTTTCTTTTGGTGGTATTTAACCGTTTCCCGACCGGCTCACGCAGATAAACTGCGGCAGAATGGCTCTCCTGAGCAAAATCCATATGGATACATCCTTCCCTTTAGTGCATGCGAGCCAGATCGGGGATTTGTGTGATCAAGTTTTTATTGCTGTCTATGTTCCTGGTGGAGCAATTTTCTTTTCACTTCCTGCACTGATGACCAAACAGGAAGTGAGAGCTACCCATCAGGGACTCAGACAGTAATAAGGTAAGGTGACCAGATTTTTTAAATGAAATCCGGGGACATATTTATTTTTTTACTAGTAATAGTGGCAATCAGCGACTCTCTGCCCGTTGCCATCCGCCTCACAGCCTGTTAAGTCTTACTCTCTGGGCCCCAGCTACTACTGAGTGGGGAGCTGAGAAAGATCACTCTACCAGGGAAGGCAAGGAGATAAGCAGTCAGGCGGCTGGCCGGGACTTGAGCCAAGGCAAAAGAACATGTGAGCGTAGCTGACTTGGCATGTACCCGAAACTGAAGAAATATTCCCTCCGCTCCGACCAGCACATGATCATCAGAAAGGGGCACAGATAATGGAAAAAAAATACACCCCCCTAAGCTAGTAGGAGCGGCGGTGTGTAATTCAGATTTTTTTTTTTTTTACTCTGCACTGACTGTCTTTGAAATTGACTGTTCAATTCCAATCCGGGGACAAAACCGGGGACAGACTTGGTCCGGGGACAGTGTCCTCAATCCGGGGACTGTCCCCTTAAACCGGGCATGTCTGGTCACCCTATAATAAGGCCCTTGCAGAGCTTTGAACCCTTCCTCACCCAACATTATCAGCTCATTTGAATACTGTCTGCACCCTTGTTAGAGAGGCTTTGGTTACTTCTACCCTCTCTCTGTGACCACACAGGAAGTAAGAGGAAAACCTTGCCAAAGGCTACACAAAATACCACAACCCTGAATATCTCCTAACATAGACCAATAATTTATATCAACATAAATGTAGCGGGGTCTCTAAATTTAGGTGGGACACCCAGGTGTGTAAAAGTGGACCACTTGTGTTCGTGGAGGATTGGATGGTGTAATAATCTCCTTGGCCTCTGGGTGGCGGGGTACCTGGAGGCTCAAGGTAGATTTGCCATTACAGTGCTACCCTTTTTGTCCCTTTCCGGAGATGGTACGGCGAGGGCGGGGAACCTGCCGTGGTGTCGATGGGGGGAGATAAAAGGGGGAGACGCCCTAACCACGAGGTCTTCAGGAGGATCTTCTTCACGCGCCCAGGCACCTTAGGCCTGGGTGCGGGCGGTTCTGGATTCCGGCCCAGGCGCACTAGGCCTGACCGGAATGGAGTTGGAGTCCATCCCAGGCACCCTCAGCCTGGGGTGAGGTACTAAACTAGGCGGCCTGGGGTCCAGTGACTTCGACTGGATCCCGCGAGGGTGGAGACGTCCGAGGGTCCCTGAGGTGGACGGGGCCCATGTCTGAGGTGAGGAGGCCGGGAAGGTTACCCATTCGGAGAGTCTGGAGCAGCATCAACCCAGTGACGGATGGGCCTCTGGTAACTCCATTGGAGGGACATCTTCCCCTGATAGGGGCCGCAACGCTGCGAAGGTACTCCTATCTACGTTCTCTTGAGTCGCTGGTAGAGACTCTCAGATTCTAAGTCCTTTCTAGCTAAATGCTATAGTAACCGCTGGCCAGATCGCAGTGGTTTAGTTAATAACCAGGATAGTGCCTCGACATGCTCATCCCCTGTATCAAAATGTTATCAAGTCGCAACCAGATGGCTACTGAAGCACTGTTTATTGTGAGATGTACAATAAAGCAAGAGTTGGACTGTGATCGGTGTGTGGAACTCTGGTTAATGGGAGCAGAGGGAAGTGTTGACACAGCAGGACTGTATTCTAGACAAAAGCACACAGGCCCGAGGAAATATCTGATACTGGCCTTCACCTCACCCACAGTTATGGGGAGGACATGGGCCGTAGCGCATCTCACCCTGTCGTGTGACATACCCCTAGACAAAGGAGATGGGGTGAGGCCGCTACATAAAATAAGACTATAATGTAACTGAAATAACCCCTGTTTGTATAACTTATTCATGGATATCATCATTATTGTTGCTGCGATGTATAACCTAGTTCATCTTTATATGTAACATTTAGCTCATGTTAAGTGCATACATGATAAGTTTTGAATGTACCTATGCTTCTGTTATAAATTTGTATCAAACTATGACCTTTTGATATAATAAAAATCGTTTGTAAACCAAAAAAAAAAATGCAATAAAAACATGACATGGGTTCTAACCCTTCTCTATTCTGTCTAAAACTAACAAGTAAACAAAATAAAAAATTTAACTGGAGATGGGCTTTAAAGTTTTCACTGGCAAAAAATATCAAATAATATGTTGAACATCTAGAAATATGATTTAGTACACAAGGTAGTGAAAGGCAGTAAAATATTTGACCAATATATAATTAAAGCTGAACTTAATAACCCAGTCAAAGATGCATTTGCTGCAATTTTCGTCTTCAATCTAGAGATTCCGCTCCAGGACTATTTATCTGGCGCTAGATGTCCTCCGTCTGATGTCCAGCATCATTTAACCCACTTCCTCTAAGCCCAGATCATCTTTCCCAGCTTGTAATTGCACAGTGAAATGAAAAGCATCACAATGAAGCAGCACTCTTCTTTCTCCTTCTATCAACATGCTTCTTGTCAGCATATGAACTGATTGTCTTCTTGCACTGCTTCTTCTTCTCACACCCCAGCTCTGCTGTACAGACACTACAGGAGGCCAATACTAGGTCAAATTTAGCAACTTACAATGCTTGAATTCAAAAATAATTTTCTAATTATGTATTAATGATTACAGAGTTGCATTAAATTGTCTTTTTTATCTGCCTAGTACCCAGGTTAAAAAAAAAAAAAGGTTTATTTAAAGTGGTTTAAACTCAACCACACAACTTGCACCTACAGGTAAGCCTAGATTAAGGCTTACCTGTAGGTGCAAGAAATATCGCCTTAACCTACACGGTTAAGGAGATATTTTCAGAAAACCCTGCACCGATGTGTATGGCGCATGCGCGCCGTAAACAACGGCGCAGGCGCACTGAGCGTTTCCGGTTTTCTTAATGGAGACTGCCGGTTTTCTCAATAGAGAAAACCAGCCCCACGGGCATGCGTGTGACGTCATCGCCGCTCCGCCCAATCACAGCCCGGAGCGGCGATAACAGGAAGACGTTCGGAGCGGACATGGCAGCGGAGGGGGACGAGGAGCGCTTCGGAGGCTTCGATCTGAGGTAAGTGCCACATAATGAGCTAGTATGCATAGCATACTTGCTCATTAAGTCTTTTTCTTGCAGGTGTCATTTTTTTTTTTTTTTTTTTTTTAGAAAAGTGGGTTTGCAACCACTTTAAATCTTGTCGGGAAAGAAAAAAAAAGTTGTTCCATTAACCTACTGAACCTTCAGCAAACCTTTACCTGGACCCTGAGGGCCTGTCCCGCCACTGTGAAAACATATCCGAGAGGCCTGTATGGCTAACCTTTATCTCATAAAGAATTAGGTGGTGTTCAATTATAGATGAATCCATTGTCAGGCTTCGACAGACGTAGAGGAGGTATAAAAAAAAAATCTGTGGGTTGTTTTAATTATAATCTCATGTCAAAAAGCCCAGTCGGAGAATGAAATGGCTCTTAGGAGACCATCTGTGATATTACATCTCCGCCATTTAAGCAAGGGAGCTGTTTAATCATCCAGCCCACTCCCCGTCTCATCTCTTTTGTTGTCTGTGCAAAAGGCTTGGACCAGCGAAATGTGTTCGGAGGGCGACGGGATTTCTGGCAAGGAGCTCTGGCAACGCATTGATAGCCGAGTTCATCGTTTAATATTTCTACCTGTTGTGTAGATGCATTTGTCATTTTTATGGATACAGTATCTCACAAAAGTGAGTACACCCCTCACATTTTTGTAAATATTTTATTATATCTTTTCATTTGACAACACTGAGTGCCGGTTCACACATGGGCCACCTGACTTACAGCGCGACTTTGCAAGGCGATTTGGAGTCGATTTCAGCGTGACTTTGAGCAACTTACAGCGCGACTTAAAGTTGCCTCCAGGACAGGCGACTTTGGCTGTGGCCAATCACAGAATAATCAGCTCTGTGGGAGGGAGAGGGTTTGCCTGGGTAAACTATTTTCTTTTTCCTGTAAAGTTGCTTCAATATAGATGGAGATCCGACTTGGAGGCAACTTCCATTGAAATCTATGGGTACAAGTTGCCTAGAAGTTGCCTTGAAGTAGTACAGGAACCTTTTCTGAAGTCGGAGCAACTTCAGTAGTGTTAAGACAGCTCTCATTCACTTCAATGGAATTTCTTATGTCCAGCGACTTGGGGCAAATTGAGGTCTGACAAGTCGGATCCCAAGTCGCTGTAGTGTGAACCGGTACTGAAGAAATGACACTTTGCTACAATGTAGTGAGTGTAAAGCTTGTATAACAGTGTAAATTTGCTGTCCCCTCAAAATAACTCTGGCTCCCACTGCTATCAATCTGCTCAATGAGGAGAGAAACAGCGGCAGCTGCTGCTCTCGTGCATGTCGCTGGAACGGATTGGGCTCAGGTAAGAAAAAGTGGGGGGGGGGGGGGCTGGTTGGGAGCTGCAGCACAGAAGGTTTTTTACCTTAATGCATAGATTGCGTTAAGGTGAAAAACCTTAAGGCACAGGTGTCAAACACAAGGCCCGCAGGCCGAATCCGGCCCTCCAGGCCATTTCATGTGGCCCTCGCACCTCTCCTGCAGCTGCAGGCGAGCTCCAGCCCTTCTCTGGTCCTACTCCAGACCCTTACTTTCTGCTTTCAAGCAATGCATTCAGCTTCTTCCCAGCAGCAGCATAAGGAAAGGGGGGTGCACTGTGATGTAGAGGAGAGTGGGGGACTCTACTTCTGATGGTGGGGTGGCTCTTGACATCCAATATATGGGGAGGGGATGCGCTGGACATCTAATCTTACAGATACAACCGGCCCTTTTGAGGGCAATCATAATGCTGATGCGGCCCACAATGAAATTGAGTTTGACACCCCTACCTTAAGGCTTTAGAACCACTTTAACTATATCCAACTATGGAAAACTAAAAAAAAAATGTTTTGGCTTTACATTAAAAAAAAAAGTGAGTCGCTGAAATCCCCCTAAACTGACTGTTACCTGCCAATCATGCACAATGCAGCCCACAGTAACCATGGCAGAGAAACAGTGCATGCAGATATGTTCCTTTTAGTAAGCTAGGTCCTGCCTACATTGTTTCAGACAATTGTTGGTATGGTGTCATATAAGGAAATACAATAATAAAAATTCAGAAGTCATTTTAAAGCAAGGTATAAAGCTAAATAAAGAAGGGCTCTTAATATTTGAATTTTATATTTTTTGAATTTTATATTTTTTTCAGCATAGTACATTTTCCCAAACAAAACAAACAGGCCATTAAAATCAGGCAAGCACAATACTGTGTCGGAAGACAATGGAACACTTTACATTATTATTGCTCCATTAGAAATAATAGAATATACATTATTTTATATTTTTGCATGCCGCTTTTCAGAAAAAGTTTAAAGGGATTTTACAGCCCAAACTTCTTTTTTTTGTGTAGCAGAATCTCTAACCTATTCCAGTCTAATGAGAACCTTTGAGGCCCACAGACCGCTGACATCCTTCAATATGTAGTGGGTTGTGAGACATAGTCCTTTTATATTTTACAAGGGAAAGAGGTTTGGGGCCAGGACACCCTTATGTAGTTGCAATTTCAATATCCAGACTTCGAGGCTTCAATAGGCGGACAGCCATACAGGGAAAGGCCCCAGCAAGGTGCCACTTCTGCACGTGCAGATTTGCTGTCCCCTATGGCTATAGTACTTAACAGTTCCTAATTCAAACGTAACAGTTCTCTCAGCTTTACTATAACTTCTACTTGTAGTTCTTCAGCCCTTTGAGCTCCTAGTCTCTCACTGGACCCTCTGATTCACTAACTTTGAATCCCATGAGCTCCTCGAGGCTTTTGCAGTGGTATCTCCCTCAAGCGTCACCCACGCTTCGCTGCTGGGTCCCTAGCTTGGCACTTCGGATACCTTCAAGCTTCACCCCTGCTGACCGTCTTGGTCCCTAGTTTGACACACAAGGCTGCTCTGCAAGCATCACTTCCACTGGTTGGGACCCTGACTTGATCACCGCCTGAAGTTTCCCGATTCTCCACCATGCCCAATCGGTGAGACTGCTGCTCCGGTACTTGCTTCAGTTTCTCACTGTGGTCCCTGGTAAAGGTGATTGGTCCTTTAGTGGAGCCAGATTCCCTTCTACCTCCAACCACGACAGGTTCCCCGGCAGGCAGAACCATCACTTTTGGTTGGACTGCAAGCCACAGTCCCAACCCTGCGCTTCCCTATTACTTCTGGATAGGCCCTCGCACAACCTGGCAGCCAGATGTCCCTGGGATAGACCCAATCTCTTGCCTAGCAGCCCAGAGGAGACGACTCACGTCCACCCAGATGGCAGTCCAGGTGGCACAGAAACATAGATCACCTGACTCCAGCCAAATATATAGGCTCTCCCAGCAGGCCAAGGGATTCAAGAAAATGCTGTACATAGTCTGTGCTGAGAGCAGAGTTGTGGGAGGGGCCAATCAGGCCACACCCACTACAGGCTGCCTGCAGAAAGTGAAGCAGGAGGCAGAGACAAGACCTTTCACCATGCACAAATTGAGAGAACAGCATTGACCGGTCTTTATTACAAGAAGCTCCTGTTAAGAGGGAAAATTTCACACTGGATTTCTGCACAAATCTGGAAGAAATACACAAAGTACACCAAGAGTCCAGTAAGACTACACACGCCTCTTGTACTTAGACAATATTTTGTTATCCCAGAGTCCATTTTTTTTTTTTTTGCTGCCTGTGTCTTAGTGGGGAGATTTTCCTTCATTTCCTGTCCATCTCTACAAATTCCCCACTTAGCCCCTGTTCACACTGGTGCAACTTGTCATGCGATTTGACGGATAAAAGTCGCATGACAAGTTGCACCCTATTTCTGGCTATTGATCCATTCAAATCGGTGCGACTGCGACTTGCACCGACTTTGAAAGGGTTCTTGCACTATTTTGGGCGATTTCATGTGCGACTTGCATTGAAATCTGTGCATTAAGTCGCATAGATGTCGGCAAGCCGCACATGAAATTGCACTGAAAGGAGGCTTTGAAATCACACTGAAGTAGCTCAATTTCGAAGCTGCATTCGGTGTGAATCCCGGCTTAGACAGCTTTCCCCAGAACAGGCGTCCCTATTGAAAGATTTCCCTTCACATCTTTTCTGGTGACAACTCAAACATGTGTAGCGGCCTCCTCTCTCTCACTCTACTTTCAGCTCGTCTGTCTCTTGTCTAGGGGTACCTCAGAGGAGAGATAGCGGGGTCACCACGCCAAGCCTTCACCGCAGATAGTTGTGTGGTGTGAGCAAAGTTCCTGTTTTACCTTCGGGTCGGTGTTCGGCACCTGGAGCCTCCTCCTGATGGTTTCCTTGAACAATGTCTGCCAGAAAATGAGCCCCACACCATTAAAGTCCAACACTTCTTTATTCTTCCGATAACAGAGTAACACACAGACAGTTGGACTCCCTCAATGAGTAAAACAGACAGAGGGGTGTGGATGCGAGTAGGCCCAGACACAATGAACTCTCCACTTTCCTTCCTGAAAGTGGGTTGCGGTCTCCGATTGAAGAGGAATATCCTTCCAGGCGGTCTCCGGTGGAGGCTCACCTGTCACTGGCAATATGCTGCACCAGGTCTTCAAGTAAGTACCCCCTCCCGGTCCATTACGCCTCTGGATTCGGGTACCCTCTCCCAGGGTCCCCTAGGATCTCCTTCCCTCGCGGAACTCAGTGGTGGGCACTGAGCTCCAGACCTCCATCCGAGTACCTCACCCCAGGCTAAAGGTGCCTGGGATGGAACACGACCTCCGAACGTCATCTAGGCCTAGGCCGCCTAGAGGACCAACACAAACCACCGCCCTCAGGCTGAAGGTGCCTGGGACTTTGACCCCGTGACAAAGATGGCTGGCCCCTTTATACCCTCTCCCAGCAAGCACGGTGGGTTCCCCGCCCCACCATACCGCTGCCGAGGGAGGGCAAAAAGGGGGTATGGCACACAGCAATGGTTCAACCCCAGCCCAAGGCGACAGCGCCACCCGCTGGACTGCAGGGAACTGCACATTACTGGTGTCTCTGTCAGTTTTAAATACACTAGGAAAGTGTATACCCGCTACAAATGCTTACTATGACAAATAGAGAGATGACATTTACTTAGCAGGGACACAGACAGCAATAAAAACCTGACAGGGGTTCTAATCCTACCAAAGTCTTTAAAAAAATGTAATTCATATAAAAATGGATTGTTATTGTGCAGTTGATCAATTCTACAAACCAGAACTGTTCCTGGAATCATCAACAGTAGATAGCGATGAAGCTACACTAGTAGAATGTGAAGTTCTGCTTACCCAGAAGTCTCTGCTCTTTTGCAATCCCCCCCCCCCCCCCCGGTACATGATTTATGCATGTCATGCAGGCTCAGTGGAAGCTGTGATTAATAAAATGTCCCAGCAATGTGTAACAGTTAAGAGCTTAATAAAGTCCCAGACCCAACATGACTTGATGTAATATTGTCAACCTTTACTCGCCTCTTCCCTTCTGTGTGCATTATTATCTGACATTAAAGAAATATATGAGCATATTAAGAAAATGTATCTCATCGTATTCACCTCCTGTAACGTTTCTGAAAATGTTTCCACTACAGTGAGGAACACTTGGCATCATAGTAATCGGCTATATTGGTTTTAATGGCCTTGATTTATAAAAGAGGGGGAAATGTCTTATCCTTTCATTCATTTGCTAACCTGCACTAGAAAAATTGATAGGAAGAATTTGAGTTATTGCACAGAGTCAGTTGTAGCAATGGAAATAATTCAGAAGATACTGTACCTTAAACCTGGGCCCACTAGATTCTGACTGGCCCCCCATGTGTAGATTGAAGAGGCTATCAATGGTGAAATCCCCTCAAGCAGTAGTGGGGTCTTATCTTTTTATTTTAGTTCTCACCCGCTGTAGAAAAAAAAAATGTGGTAGAAGGACTATTTGGGCGTTGTGTAATGCTTCTTTACAATATCTGAAAGGTGTGGTGAGGGAAAGTTTTAGAAGATTCCCCAAATTCTGGACCGACTTGCTTCTGATTGGCCTAGCAGGAATCTATGTGTATGTATAAAGCAGGGCTTTTTTTTTCTCAAACAATAGGTGCTGGAACTTAACCACGGCCCCACAAAACCCCTCCCCCTACACACACCCTCCAAATCACATCAAATAGTGGGTGTGGTCAGTCAAATTTCACGAAAACAGTGGGAGGGTCTTAAAGGGGCATTAAATACCAGGATTGCATTACATACAGAGTGCAGAGTTCAGGAGGGATGGACACAGAGTGCAGAGCTGTTACTTGTAAACACAGAAACCAGACTTCTGTGTTTACAAGTGATTGTGGTGAGCAGGCACCAAAGGGTCTGAGCCAGAGGTGGTGGAAAGTTCTCCTTGAAAAAAATCCCTGGTATAAAGTATAAACAGGCTGTTATTGGTAGAATTCCCTCAAGCAGGAGTGGGGTTTTATCTTTTTAAAATGAATCGAAAGGAATTAAAAAATAAATAAAGTACCGTATATACTCGAGTATAAGCCGAGTTTTTCAGCACATTTTTTAGTGTTGAAAATGCCCCCTCGGCTTATACTCGAGTCATCTTTTTGCACCTGATCTCCCGGATTTTGGGGACCCAGTACCGGCCGGCCGTAGGCCCCCTGGACCCCAAACTTGGCACACATGTAGCCCCACTCTTCTTCTACAAGTGTGCAAAGCTTGTTGTCCGTTGAACCTTTGGCCGGGGAGCACCGATTTTTCAAACCGGGCACTCCTTCCATAGACTCCCATGTTAAATGGTCATTTCTCAAGTGAATTTGGGGACCCGGTAATGGCCAGTCGTAGGTTCCCTGGACCCGGAACTTGGCACACATGTAGCCCAATTTCTCCTCTACAAGTGTGCAAAGTTTGTTGTCTGGGGGACCTATGGCCGGGGAGCACCAATTTTTAAACCCGGGCCCCCTTCCATAGACTCCCATGTTAAACGTCAGTCTAGTCATGGACACAGTGAGGCATGGGCACAGTGAGTAGAGTTGAGCGGACACCTGGATGTTCGGGTTCAACGGGTTCGGCCGAACTTCGGAAAAAAGTTCGGGTTCGGGACCGAACTTTAACCCGAACCCGGACCCGAACCCGAACCCCATTGAAGTCAATGGGGACCCGGACTTCTAAGGACTAAAAAGGCTCTAAAAAAGTAATGGAAAGGGCTAGAGGGCTGCAAATGGCAGCAAAATGTTGTTAAGAGCATGGCAAGTGCTCTGCAAACAAATGTGGATAGGGAAATAACTTAAAATAACATAAAAAAAATAAAAAAATAAAACAATATACTGGAGGCCCCCTTTTCAGCAGAAGAGGTACGGGAAGTCATTAAGAACCTCAGAAACTCAACGGCACGATGCCACACATATGGTGGGAATGCCCCAGAATACGCCCTTTCTGGAGTAAATTATTCAATTTAATGGATAAGCTAGTGGGAAAATAAAATACTTTGAAATAAAAATGTAGCGGGGTGCTAAATTTAAGGGAAGTGTTTGAGTGGTAAATAGGCTCAAACACCCTAATTCTGTAGGATTCATGGACCATTTTGTCCTCGGGGGACATTATTGGTGTGCAGTTCCCTGCGGCCTACAGGTGGCGCTGCCATGGTAGGCTAGGGTTGAACCGCCGATACAGTGCTGTGCCTTTTGTGTCCCCTCTTGGCAGTAGTACAGCGGGGCGGGGAACCTGCTGTGCATGCCGGGAGAGCATATAAAAGGGGCAGACCTTTGGCCTGGGGGCTGATGTCCAGTGGGGTCCACGCCCAGGTGCCTTCGGCCTGGGTGCATGTGTTCCTGTTCCATCTCGGGTACCTTTAGCCCGGGGTGAGGTACTATCCTGGAGTTCCTGCTGCCCTGGGTATGGAGGCCTAGGTGCGGGAGTAAAGCCTGGAGTCCAGAGCCTTCGTCTGGAGTCCGCTAAGGGTCGAGGAGTCTTAGGGTGCCGCCTCGTGTAAGGGACCATGTTCCAGGGAAGGGAGGATCATTCTGATGGACCGATGCGGGAGTCAAGGTGAAGGAAGGGTCTGTTGACTCCCTGGAGAGATGTCTTCCCCTTGATATGGGCTAGGTTCGTAGAAGGAGAAGCTCAAGGTCACCTTGACTGTATCAGAGGCCTTATTCACCCGGCCCGTGGCAGGGGCCTTATACACCCTGGTCTGTGGCAGAGACCAAAGTTTTCCAGGTCCGTGGCAGGGGCCTTGTACACCCGGTCTGTGGCAGAGACCAACCTCAAGGTCTGTGGCAGAGACCGTGCACCTAAAACTGTTTGAGAAACCTAAGCAGTGAAGTGAATGTGCTACGTTTGTGCCTGGACCTCCTCCACACCTTAAGCTGTCCTGTTTCTTTGCTCTAACCTTTTCTATCGGAGTAGAGTTTATTTTGCCATGAGAGAATAAGAGTTGTAATTTCAGCTGGTGTGGACATTGACTTTACTGGGAATTAAAGGACTTGCCTCTACCTACAGTAGAGGTGAGAATCATCCTCTGGAGGAGTTTTGACTCCGGCTGTGGACACGGCCCGTCAAGTACACCGCTCAACCTCTTTATATAGGAGGGTACGGGCTGGTAGTGCGGTGTGCCTTTCTCCCTCCTGCGAGGAGCCAACAACATAAAGGCAGGTAAGGGGGAAAGGATCTGTGCGCTACAAAAAAATAAGAGCAGAACACACCCACAGTACGTAACCGCTGAATCGCACAGCTACAGAACTGCAGAAAATGCTATTAAAAAAAAATGTTGTTTTTTTAGTATAGCACAGTAGAAGAAAACTATTTAGAAATTGTTTATTTCACACACCTCCAAATATGTATAACACACTGCAAACAATTTTTTGTGCCCCTAAACGGCGTTTTTTGGAAGAGCAGAACACACCCACAGTACGTAACCGCTGAATCGCACAGCTACAGAACTGCAGAAAATGCTATTCCAAAAAAATTTAGTTTTTTTAGTATAGCACAGTAGGAGAAAACTATATAGAAATTGTTTATTTCACACACCTCCACATATGTATAACACACTGCAAACTATTTTTTGTGGCCCTGAATGGCTCTTTTTGCAAGCGTACATTAAAGTGCAAATTTTTTATTTTTTTTTGCCCTAAACGGGTCTTTTTTTGCACGAGCAAAATAAAATGCAAATTTTTTATTATTTTTTTTGCCCTATGGGTCTTTTGGAAAAGAGCACAATAAAGTGCCTTTTTTTTTCTCCCCTAAATGGATCTTTTTCAAAGAGCAGAATACACCCACAGTATGGAAACGGTGTATCTCTCAACGTAATATATGCAGTGCTGGTGCACTGAGCTTGCAGATAAAAGTTAGATTTTCTCTGACACTGGGCTCATGGCAGTGTAAAAAGACTGTGCACTGCAACACAAACAGGTAAACCTATGCAGATCGCTGATTTTAATCTCTGAATCTGGACTCCTATATAATATTCTCTCTCCCTGAAAGCACCAACAGGAACCTGGCCCTACACTACACTATCTCTCTATCTTTTCCCTCAGATTGCAGAATCAGGACTACCTCATGTATTTTTCAATCTCTCCCTATTAGCAACAGCAGCAGCCAAGATCCTCTCCCTATCTATTCTGAAGCAGAGTGACGTGTGTGCTGTGTGCCTCTAGCTTATATAGAAGCTGGGTCACATGTTGCACTGACCAATCACAGCCATGCCATTAGTAGGCATGGCTATGATGGCCTCTAAGGGCACACCAGCTAATCAAAAGGTGATTGGCTGGCCCCTGAAGCATTTCTAAATGCGTAATTAGATTGCCGAACCCGAACCCGGACTTTTGCGCAAAGTCCAGGTTCGGGAAAAAGCTAAAGTTCGGTACGGACCCGAACTTTACAGTTCGGGTTCGCTCAACACTAAGGCCTCGTACACACGGCCGAGATTCTCGTCGAAAAAAACATGACGTTTTTTTCGACGAGATTCTTGGACAAGAAACTTGTCCCGGCCGAGTGTACAGACGCTCGATTCAAAGAACCCGCGGTTCTTTGAATGGAGCGTACGCGGTGACGTCATCGACTTGGACGAGCATGCGCTCGTCACATTCGATGCCGTCGCCGCCATCTTGGTATACCCTACGTATGCCTAGGAAGCTACCGCGCATACGTCGAATTCATTTCGAACATGCGCGGGCTTCTGGGAGGACAGGTAAGTGTACACACACTCACTTTTCTCGTCGAGAAACATGCCGACGAGAATCTCGACGAGAAAATAGAGAGCAGGATCTCTATTTTCTCGTCGAGATACTTGTCGCTTTTCTTGACGAGAAACCATACACACGAACGAATTTCTCGGCAAAAAATCTCTGCCAGCAAGTTTCTTGCTGGTTTTTGCAGAGAAACTCGTTCGTGTGTACGAGGCTTAACAGTGAGGCATGGACACAGTGAGGCATGGGCACAGTGAGGCATGGGCACAGTGAGGCAAAGTGAGGCATGGACACAGTGAGGCACAGTGAGGCATGACACAGTGAGGCACAGTGAGGCATACAGATGGACACCCTAGGCTTATACTCGAGTCAATACGTTTTCCCAGTTTTTTGTAAAATTAGGTGCCTCGGCTTATATTCGGGTTGGCTTATAGTCGAGTATATACGGTAAATGTAGTGGTTAGCACTTTCGCCTAGCAGCAAAAAGGTTGCTGATTCGAATCCCAACCACGACACCTGCCTGGAGTTTCCTCTGGATAAGCCGGTTTCCTCCCACACTCCAAAGACCTGCTTGTAGGTAATTGGATCCTACCTAAATTAGCCTTAGTATGTGTATGTATGAATGTGAGTTGGGGACCTTAGATTGTAAGCTCCTTGAGGGCAGGGGCTGCGTAATTTGACAGCGCTATAAAAATACCTGAAATAAATAATAAATAACATGTCGTCTTTACATGCTCTGTGCAATGGTTTTGCACAGAGCAGCCCAATCCTCGTCTTTTGGGGTCCCCCGCTGGTGCTCTTTCCCCTCCCCCTCTGAGTGCCCCCAAAGCAAGCTGCTTGCTGTGCATAGCACTCGTATGGGCTCACTCCCGAGCCGCGCTCTGTGGGTCCATTGACACACACAGAGTTTGGCTCAGCTCTGCCCCTGCTCTTTCCTCACTGGCTGTGATTGACAGCACCAGGAGCCAATGATCCCGCTGCTGTCTCTATCTCCAATGAGGAGAAAGAGAGTCAAGTGAGCCGCTGCTCAGGCAGGGCCATAGATAAGGGGGTACCACCTGACTTCCTGTACGGGGCCCGGGCAATCAGGGAGGCCTAGGCAGCGGGGTGAATCAGATATGGTCAGGCAGGATGATTGGTATGGCAGGGGAGCAATTACTGGAACCAATCCCCTGTATGGCTCTCTCTGCAACAGCTGAAAGCTGGCTTCTTCTCCTCGCCTTCCTGTTGGCTTTCAGCTGCTGCAGAGAGAGCCATAGAAAGGATTGTCTCTAATATTTGCCCCCCCTCCCCTGCCACTCCGATTACCCTACCGGTGCACGATATGTTTCCCCCTGCTCCCCCAGGCCCGCCTGTGTGCCCCCCTGGCCCCGCAATGCTGTTGGCTTCCCACCTCTTCTTCCCACTGGCAGCCGCAAGCACACAATAAGTGATTGGTACCGATTACTCATTGTGTTCATTCATAACTGAAGAATTGGCTGTATGGGTCCTCGTGTCAGGTTGTCTGTATGGGGCCCTATGTCAGTTTGCCTGTATGGGGCCCTATGGTTTCTAACAGCAGCCCTGGGCTCAGGTAAGTATAAGGGGTGACTGGGGGGAAGCTGCACACAGAAGGTTTGTTACTCTAATGGAGAGAATTAATTAGGCCTCATGTACACTGCTGCTGGTAAACGGACGTTTAGGAGCAGTTGGGCATTTTTTTACAACTGCTCCTGAACTCTCCTCTATGTTATCTTATCAGTACCTGTACACTGGTTCGTTTATAGTCGTTTCTAGGCAGTTGTGTTTAAAAGGCTTTTTCTTGAACCAAAAAAATTTGTTCAGAAGCTGTGTTTAGAGGCAGTTAAAGCGCCAAATGTGGCTAAACGTGGCAACTCGTGTATAGCAGCGTTTCGTTTACAGACGTTTTTCATTTTAACAAAAAAACTAAAAAATGTTCCAAATGCTTCTAGACGCAAACGCGGCAACTCGCGTTTAGCAGTGTTTCGTTTACAGACGTTTTTCATTTTAACAAAAAATATTTTTTCCAAATGCTTCTAAACGCAAACGCGGCTAAACGCGACTAAATGCCCATTTTTAGACACTGGTTTCTAGCTGTCAAGTTAAATCGTTCAGGGGAGGTTGAACAACGTCCCGTGTACATGAAGCCTTAACCACTTGTCCCCCGCCCACTGTCAATTGACGGCGGGCGGAGGACACTCTCGTTCTGGGAGGACGTCATATGACGTCCTCCCTTTAAAACGAGCTAGGAGGCGCGCGCGCGCGCCCGCCGCGTTCCCAAGGCCCCGATGCGCGTCCCCGGTGGCCGCGATTGCCCGGGAAACGAACAGGAAAGTGGATCTCTGTGTGTAAACACAGAGATCCACGTCCTGTGAGGGAGAGGAGACTGATGGTGTGTCCCTTGTACATAGGGACAACCATCGGTCACCTCCCCCAGTCAGTCCCCTCCCCCCACAGTAAGAACACATTGAGGGAACATATTTAACCCCTTCCCGCCCCCTAGTGGTTAACTCCTTCCCTGCCAATCACATTTATACAGTAATCAATGCATTTTTATAGCAGGGATCGCTGTATAAATGTGAATGGTCCCAAAAATGTGTCAAAAGTGTCCGATGTGTCCGCCGCAATATCGCAGTCACAATAAAAATCGCAGATCGCCGCCATTACTAATAAAAAATAAAAATAAATAAAAATGCTATAAATCTATCCCCTATTTTGTAGACGCTATAACTTTTGCGCAAACCAATCAATACGCGCTTATTGCGATTTTTTTTTTTACCAAAAATATGTAGAAGAATACGTATCGGCCTAAACTGAGGAAAATTTTATTTGAAAAAAAAAAATGGGTATTTATTATAGCAAAAAGTAAACAATAGTGTTTTTTTTTCCAAACTGGACGCTCTTCTTTTGTTTATAGCGCAAAAAATAAAAACCGCAGAGGTGATCAAATACCACCAAAAGAAAGCTCTATTTGTGGTAAAAAAAGGACACAAATTTTGTTTGGGAGCCACGTCGCACGACCGCGCAATTGTCATTCAAAGTGTGACAGCGCTGAAAGCTGAAAAATGGCTTGGGCAGGAAGGGGGTTTTCGTGCACAGTAGGGAAGTGGTTAAGCTAACAAAACATCTACCTTTACTTCTGATTGGCATGGCAGGACCCTATGTGTGAGCAGAACAGGCAATTGTTAGTGGGATCCCCTCTGAGCAAGAAACTGCACTAGAAAAAAATGATAGGCAGAATTTAAATACAGTGCCTTGAAAAAGTATTCATACCCCTTGAAATTTTCCACATTTTGTCATGTTACAACCAAAAACTTAAATGTATTTTATTGGGATTTTATTTGATAACCCAACACAAAGTGGCACATTATTGTGAAGTGGAAGGAAAATGATAAATGGTTTTCAATTTGTTTCAGCCCCCTTTACTCTGATACCCCTAACTAAAATCTAGTGGAACTAATTGCCTTCAGAAGTCACCTAATTGGTAAATAGAGTCCACCTGTGTGTAATTTAATCTCAGTATAAATACAGCTGTCTGTAAAGCTCTCAGAGTTATGTTAGAGAACTTTAGTGAACAAACAGTTTGCGAGAAGCCATGTGGGGGACACAGCAAACATGTGGAAGAAGGTGCTCTGGTCAAAATTTTACTTTTTGGCCTAAAAGCACCACACTATGTCTGGCGGAAAACTAACACTGCACGTAACCCTGAACACACCATCCCCACAGTGAAACATGGTGGTGGTGGCATCATCATGTTGTTAGGATGATTTTCTTCAGCAGGGACAGGGAGGCTGGTCAGATTTTATGGGAAGATGGATGGAGCCAAACTCAGGGCAATCTTAGAAGAAAACCTGTTAAGAGTCTGCAAAAGACTTGAGACTGGGGCGGAGGTACACCTTCCAGCAGGACAACGACCCTAAACATACAGCCAGAGCTACAATAGAACAGTTTAGATAAAAGCATATTCATGTTTTAGAATGGCCCAGTTAAAGTCCAGACCTAAATCCAATGGAGGATCTGTGGCAAGACTTGAAAATTGCTGTTCACAGACACTCTCCATCCAATCTGACAGAGTTTGAGCTATTTTGCAAAGAAGAATGGGCAAAAATGTCACTCTCTAGATGTGCAAAGCTGGTAGAGACATCCCAAAAAGACTTGCAGCTGTAATTGCAGCGAAAGGTGGTTCTACAAAGTATTGACTCAGGGGGCTAAATACAAATGCACGCCACACTTTTTGTAAAATTTGTAAAAAAAAAATTGAAAACCATTTATTATTTTCCTTCCACTTCACAATTATGTTCCACTTTGTGTTGGTCTATCATATAAAATCCAAATAAAATACATTTACGTTTTTGGTTGTAACATGACAAAATTTGGAAAATTTCAAGGGGGGGGTATGAATACTTTTTCAAGGCACTGTAATTTGAAGGGGGGCTAGCTAAGAGTAGTGGATTTACACTGTTTGTGAGGTGTGGTAATAGGAGGGTTCAGAAGATACCCTGAATTACTTCTAATGGGCCTCACAGCACCCTATGTGAAGATAGAGCAGTTAGAGCAGGCGATTGCTGGTAGATACCTCACTGAGGAGGAGTGGGGTCTATGTTTAGTAGGTGATGCTACTAAAGTTAACCCAGGAAGAGCACCAACTCCAAGAAGCGTGTAGCTAGTGTCAGTTGGTGCCACTCTGTGCAGGCACAGTGTTGAGAGATATGCAGCAATGGTCATAGTTGTTTTTTTTGGGGTGTTAGGTTTGTGAGGTGTGCTATGTGTTTTTCTGTCACCTACCCATTGGAGAAAAGTTATCTGGATCTCTCTGAGTTTTAAGTATTAAGGAGAAAAGAGCAGAGCAATCTAAGTGCAGCAGTAAAATAACCATTTATTGGGTACATTTTACCCAATAAATGTTTATTTTTCTGCTGCACTTAGAGGGAGCTGCTCTTTTCTCCTTCTTCTCCAGAGTCCCTTCTGGATCTTCATGAGCTGGCAGCCACTGAGCCAAGCATCTCCTGTATTTTAAAGACTGTAATTTGGACTATATGGACTCCTTCACATTGCCCCTACCTTCTGTATCATTTTATATCATTGTTTTCATATAACCCACACCAGCCCTGCTTGAGTGCACTAAATAACCTTTTAATTTTTTTATGAGTTTCAAGTATTGCCTGACAAAGAACCCTGAGCGCAAATTATGCTGCCAATTGAGGTATGGAAACATTAGATAGTGTCAATAGAGTAGTCATATGATTAATTTTCCATGTTTTAGCCTCAATTTACTGCTGAACCTGGCTGTCAGAAGGACTCAGCTTAACCATTTGGCTATATTATCTGAGAGTTCTGGACGTTACCACAGCTGCATGTCTTTGAACAAACACATGCTGGTGCTTGCACAAGTCAACTGCCCTTGGGCAAAAATGACAGCTGGGCAGTCAATATTAGTGTAAGCTTGATTAAGTGATGGCAAAAAAGTAAGTATGCCTTTGTAGAACTGGTCATGGATATAGGAATTTTGTTGGCAGCTGTGACATGCTCCTTACAAACATAGTCAATTGTGGAAATGTCTTTGATTGCATACGTTTTCTGTAGTTTTTTTAGTATTGGGATACCGAACTCCTTGTCTATATTCCAGAAGACTGCTAGAAAGCATTCCCTGTGTTTCAAGAGTCAGTTTGTATGTGCTAAAAGACTATAAGAAGCTGCCCCAATGTTGCAAAAGACTGTTAGAAACTGGTTCTATAAGGGGTTTCTATCTTGGGTACCAATTATGGAGTAGCAGACTTTAGCCCCCCTTCATTTTTTCTGAAGTTACAAACAGGGAGCCCCCCCCCCCCTCTGTCTGTTAAAAAGGCATTTTGAAGAGTGTGGGTGGGAGGCACTAGATCCAAAATCCAATTTCATGTTGCAGTGTGGAGTACAGTCTATGAGAGTGCAGTAACTCTTAATTGGGGCCTTGCTGGATGCTTTAAACAGAATCCTGGAAGTGTAGAAGAAAAAGGAATACCAATGCTTTTGAACCCAAAAGTATTTAATCATACAAGCTCAAGAAAAAAAACACAATTTTTCATGGGCTCTAGTTTACCCCTTTATCAGGGATAAAAATGCTGGTTGAAGAAGAATGATGAACTCAGTAATGTTAAAAGATTTACGAGTAGATAGGAAAATTTAAGGAAGCAGATTTCAATCACTTGTAACTGCAACCTCCAGCCCTGATAAAGGGGGCACATTAGAGACCCCATAATGTAAATGCAATGGCTTGTTTTCACAGACTGGTATGATAAAATAAATACTTCCAAACTCCAAACCATTTGTGTGGCATTTCATTTCTATCCAACACCTTCTGCTTTATATGTGACTTATTAATACAATTAAGGTAACTGCAATCACCAAATTGAAAAATTATTTCTTGATTTTTCAAGGTGCACTTAAGTGAGCTAAAAGGCGTTTTTAATATTTCCCCTGAGTCGTTCTCTTAAAATTTGTCTGTTGTCCTACTGAGTGATAATTGATCATACACTTATTTGCAGGACATTCTACTTAACAGATAATTAACCAAGATGTAATTGTGAAGAATACTGACTCTGCAAATATGGATTACTCCGAGCAGCTGACCCATGTGTGGCGGATGAAGGAGGAACATGTAATGGATTTCTTAAATCATTATCTTTAAATCCATTTAGCCTAATAGTTGGTCCTAATTGCTCTGTCTACATGTTGGCTACCCATAACTAGAGTAAGATAAACAATTAATTTCCCTTGATAAGTGGGACTGTCCCTAGGGGAGGGTACAGGTCAACCAAATTATGCAAAATCCATTTGCTGCACTAGAATTAATAGAATTGCAATTACTCCCACTGGGTGTGACATTATAAGATACTCTCCCAAACTGTGGATGTTATCATTGACATAACGGAATGGGTGTATAAATTCTTAAACGGTCAATTAAAGTGGAACTCTTGACAAAATAAAAAAAAAATGACATACTGTATATGATGATGATGATGATGATGATAACATGTGTAACTTTCTTTTTCTGAGTCATACCTTTTACATAGTTTTTATCACCTGTTAAACTGTGAGTAGATCTGTAATTTTTCCACTCCCTTTAACCAGTGGATAAAGATATTAGTTTTGCAGTGAAATTGCATGTAAGTTGGGTCATACCCTGATTCCCAGGCACTGGAAATCCCCCATGATACAGACCATTCGAGAGTGGATGGATGAAAAAAACTCCATTAAGCAAATGGAAGAGTAACTGGTCACTGCCAAGTACAACTTCTTCAAATTTCGAGACTTGTGTTTTTCATGGATTGACGTTTCAGATTCTCCTGAAATCTTGCCTTTTCCTAGGAATTAGGCTCACTGTACAACAATGATTACTGAGACCAGATAGATGGACTTTCCATTCGGATGCTTTATTTCCCCCCCCCCCCTGCTGTTTTCACTCTCCTTTACTGTCTCCACCTTGTCACTTCTCTAGATCCCGCCCATCTTTAACGTTATATTTGGGAAAAGTGCAATGCGCTATTCCAAACCTATGCAAGGGTTCACCTCACATGCAATGGCATCTTATGCTTTGCTGGCTTAGAGCCTGTGCTGACGCTTGACCTGACTTTCTGTTTTACACCCCTGTAGATCCCAAATGAATGGCTTGTTCAAGTGGACTTATGCATATCCTTATTACGTTTCTCAATCAATGTTTTATATTTTTATGATTATATGGTTTGCTATAATTTAAGACAAATACTAATGTTACTATATATATCACTGTTGCTGCAGCACTTTGTTTACGAGATTGTACACATTTCAATTTTTTTTTTAATTAATAAAAAAGAAAAAAAGAAATTGCATGTACGTTTTAAAAGCACTTTAGAAAGTCAAAAACAAATTAAAGCACAACCACAGTTAACACTTTTAAGCAGTTAGAGCCACAGTTTTCTTTTCTTTTGCAATAAAAGTTTAAACCACATGAATAAATTCTGATTGTTGTAAGCACCCCCGGCAGTATTGAATGATTTGTCCTGACCTCAGTAACTTTTGTTGGACAGCTTGACCTGCATGTATATGTGGATGTAGGGCCCTGCTACTTTTCAAGTAGGCGCTATGTGTAAATTTAGGGGTTATCTGTGCTGTAAGTAGCTCAGAGTTGATTATGTAAATTGTTGGTTCTGTTCCAGCTTTGGCTGTTGTACGTATTTGCCACTGTTGCCAGTAGGTGTCACTGTTGTCACAGGCCAGTGTGAGAAATACAGCCAGCTGAAGTTTATTGGATTTTCTTTCTCCCAGAAAACAGCCCAATCAGGAGCTTCTTTGTAGCTGGGAGAAGGATATTTAAGGGGCAGTGCCATGTGCTCCGGGGTTCGTCTTGCCTCATGGCCCTCCAGGCCGGAGTCTATGCTGCTGTGTTTGCTGTAAGTAGGCCCAGAAGCCTGTCTGGGGCCTACTTAATGAAAGGTGATCCTGTGCTGTCTGTCCTGCGGGAAGAAGCCACTCAAGCGGAGAATATTCCAGGGGAGGACCCTAATGGAGAGGACCGAGCTGATAGCTGGTATCTCAGGAAGGGCCAGATGACTCGTTTGAAGGATGCACCCAAGTAACCTACCTCACAGAACTGCCGAATGGCTTAAAGGTTCAGGTACTGTGCAGCTGACCTAACTAACTGACTACTGGCTAACAATCCTGTGGCAGGGGATTATCCAGGAGTTTCCACTTATTGCTAAAGTCTGTGGCAGAGACTTTGTTCGTTATCACTCAAGTCTGTGGCAGAGACATTGTCCATTATTACTCAAGTCTGTGGCAGAGACTTTGTTCATTATCACTCAAGTCTGTGGCAGAGACATTGTCCATTATTACTCAAGTCTGTGGCAGAGACTTCGTTCGTTATCACTCAAGTCTGTGGCAGAGACTTTGTCCGTTCTTCATACTCAGGCCCACTGATAGGGCAGAACAACCAGCCCTGTTGTACCGGGCCCGCCCAGATCAGCAACACAGTGGGGCCCAGGTGCGCACAGAGGAGGGACTATTTTTTCATTTTCGGGGCTCATGTACATCATGCCACCCTCTACTCAATTTGTCCCGGCCGGCGGAGTGATACCATGATTCTCCGCCCAGCGCCCGCCTCCAGTTCTCACTTGCCAAGATGCGAGGTGGCTGACAGGAATCATCTGAAGGAGATCGTGGCTGCAATGGACACAGTGAGTGGAGAATAGAATAGAATCCTCAATGTGTCCTAATATTCAGTATATCTCACAGCACAGCGGGCTATCATCAGCCTTACAATAACAGGCAGCACATTAAACAGGGGCTCTATCATGGCTCTATGTCACATGGCTGCTGAGGGTTCTGACTTTGCTATGGCTGTGCTGTGTTAGTCTGTTACATACAGTACAGCCATAAGTTAAAAAGTCAGCAAACAGCCATGTGACATAGAGTCATGATAGAGCACCTGTTTAATGTGCTGCCTGTGATGATTATTGTAATTCTGATCATAAGACGTTGAGATACTACTTTACACTTCAGTTGGGGGAGCAGTAAAAGTGCAGTGGAGCTGCATTTTTACCACCCGCCAAACCAATCCCCTTTAACTGCTTCCCATCCAGCAACATACTAGTACGTCGCTGGATGGGAAGTGTCATATCTTGGTCATCACTGCAGCAATGATTGAGATATCATTTTTTAGCCCCAGCAATGTACACAAGCCATTACCAGCTTGAACAAGTATCTGATCAAACCGATCTTGGTTTGATCAGATGCTTTGGTGGCCAGAGGACAGATATGGTCTCTTAACCACTTAACGACCGCTCACTGTATATATACGTCGGCACAATGGCACCGACAGGCACAATCACGTAGAGCATACGTGATTGCCTTTGTACAGTTGGGGGTCCGATCGGACCCCCCTTCTGTACAGTGAGCGGTCGGAATTCGTTGGGGAGCGATCTGACATGAGGGGACGGCCGTTCGATTCCGGCCACCCCCCCCGCGATCGCTCCCGGCGAATGGAAATGCCCCCTCTGTTTGTGGAATGTACACACAGACAGAGAAAGCAGGAGGAAGTGATGTCATCTCCTGTGCGGCGCTCACATATGCCGAGCGCCGTACAAGAGAAGACACACAGGTTAGTGCACAAACACTACACTAACACCAGCACACATAGGCACATAAATCGCCCCCCCAGGCCCCCCCCAGATCACCCCCCAGCCCCCAGTCACAGTGTCACTGATTGCAGTGACCATTTATTTACTGATCACTGCAATCAGTGACATTTGTGACTGTAAAAGTGTCACTACATTTAGTTTTAGGTCCAGTGTAGCCCCCTAACCCCCCCCTAATAAAGGTTTAACCCCTTGATCACCCCCCAGATAACCCTTTCACCCCCTAGCACCGCCGTCGCTAAGCGATCATTTTTCTGATCGCTGTCTTAGCGTCGGTGATGCAGATTGGTACCCAGTAACTTTTTTTAGGTTCGCCGCAGGTTTTTATAGCGTCGGGTACCCCCATAAATTATCTAATAAAGGTTTAACCCCCTTGATCGCCCCCCAGGTAACCCTTTCACCCCCTATCACCACTGTCGCTAAGCGATCATTTTTCTGATCGATGTCTTAGCGTCGGTGATGCAGATCGGTAGCCAGTATTTTTTTTTTAGGTTCGCCGCAGGTTTTTTTTAGCGTCGGGTACCCCCATAAATGATCTAATAAAGGTTTAACCCCCTTGATCGGCCCCAGGGAACCCTTTCACCCCCTATCACCACTGTCGCTAAGCGATCATTTTTTTGATCGATGTCTTAGCGTCGGTGATGCAGATCGGTAGCCAGTATTTTTTTTTATGTTCGCCGCAGGTTTTTATAGCGTCGGGCACCCCCATAAATTATCTAATAAAGGTTTAACCCCCTTGATCGCCCCCCAGGTAACCCTTTCACCCCCTATCACCACTGTCGCTAAGCGATCATTTTTCTGATCGCTGTCTTAGCGTCGGTGATGCAGATCGGTAGCCAGTAATTTTTTTTAGGTTCGCCGCAGGTTTTTATAGCGTCAGGTACCCCCATAAATTATCTAATAAAGGTTTAACCCCCTTGATCGCCCCCCAGGTAACCCTTTCACCCCCTATCACCACTGTCGCTAAGCGATAATTTTTCTGATCGCTGTCTTAGCGTCGGTGATGCAGATCAGTAGCCAGTATTTTTTTTTTAGGTTCGCCGCAGGTTTTTATAGCGTCAGGTACCCCCATATATTATCTAATAAAGGTTTTAACCCCCTAATTGCCCCTAGTTAACCCTTTCACCAGTGATCATCATATAAGTGTTACGGGTGACGCTGGTTAGTTAGTTTGCTTTTTATAGTGTCAGGGCACCCGCCGTATATATAACCCAATAAAGGTTTAACCCCCTGATCGCCCGGCGGGTGATATCAATTAGGTTTTAGCGTCAGAGAGGGTCTGCGTCACACCCCAGGCAGCGTCAGGTTAGTGCCAGTAACGCTAACACCCACGCGTGAAGCATACACCTCCCTTAGTGGTATAGTATCTGAACAGATCAATATCTGATCAGATCTATACTAGCGTCCCCAGCAGTTTAGGGTTCCCAAAAACGCAGTGTTAGAGGGATCAGCCCAGATACCTGCTAGCACCTGCGTTTTGCCCCTCCGTCCAGCCCAGGCCACCCAAGTGCAGTATCGATCGATCACTGTCACTTACAAAACACAACACACATAACTGCAGCGTTCGCAGAGACAGGCCTGATCCCTGCGACTCCAGTGCTGTAAGAGGTGATTTCACCACCACAGTTAAAAAAAAAAAGAGCAAATATGCCGAAGCATTGGGGCAACAGGGGCGGAGGAGTGATTTTGCTCCTAATGCCGCGTACATACGGTCGAAATTCCGACGGAGGCTTGCCCGTGGAAAAGTCCGACCATGTGTGTGCGGCATAACTTTTTTGCGGGAGGATGCCCCCATGCTTCGGCATATATAAATGGTGCATGTATGCCCATCATTAGAAGTGGGTGGATGAAGGGCGGTATTCTAATGGTGGGCATACCCACCGATCAATCTCTTTTTTCGTTCAGCCACCTGGCTGCATGAAAAAAAAAGATTACAATACATGTCCAACAAGGACCAGCAACGTACTGGTATGTTGCTGGACTTTGAATGGTTATACCAGATTGATGCCTGCGGGTTTAGGTATCATCTTGGTATTATTCTTTTCAGCCAGCGGCCGGCTTTCATGTAAAAGCAATCCTAGTGGCTAATTAGCCTCTGGACTGCTTTTACAAGCAGTGGGAGGGAATGTCCCCCCCCCCCGGATATAAAAAGCGCCATTGGGAAATTGGGAAAGCATTTTATCACACCGATCTTGGTGTGGTCAGATGCTTTGAGGGCAGAGGAAAGATCTAGGGTCTAGACCCCAGTTTTTTCAAAAAAAAGTACCTGTCACTACCTATTGCTATCATAGGGGATATTTACATTCCCTGAGATAACAATAAAAATGATAAAAAAAATAAAAATATGGAAGGAACAATTTAAAAATAAAATAAAAAAGCAAAATTAATAATAAAAAAATAAAAAAATAAAAAAAAAGCACCCCTGTCCTGCCCTGCTCTTGCCCAATGGCGAACGTAAGCGTCGGTCTGGCGTCATATGTAAACAGCAATTGCACCATGCATGTGAGGTATCACCGCGAAGGTCAGATCGAGGGCAGTAATTTTAGCAGTAGACCTCCTCTGTAAATCTAACGGGGTAACCTGTAAAGGCTTTTAAAGGCTTTTAAAAATGTATGTAGTTTGTCGCCAATGCGCGTTTGTGCAAAATTTTAAAGCATGTCATGTTTGGTATCTATGTACTCGGCCCAAGATCATCTTTTTTACTTCATCAAACATTTGGGCAATATAGTGTTTTTTAGTGCATTAAAATTAAAAAAAGTGTATTTTTTCCCAAAAAAATGCGTTTGAAAAATCGCTGCGCAAATACTGTGTAGAAAAAAAAAATGCAACACCCACCATTTTATTCTGTAGGGCCTTTGCTTTAAAAATATATATAATGTTTGGGGGTTCAACATAATTTTCCTGCAAAAAAAAATATGTTTTCATGTAAACAAAAAGTGTCAAAAAGGGCTTTGTCTTCAAGTGGTTAGAAGAGTGGATGTAAGCTTCCTAATGTTGTCTATAAAATGCCAGAACAGTTCAAAACCCCCCCAAATGACCCAATTTTGGAAAGTAGACACCCCAAGCTATATACTGAGAGGCATGTCCAGTCCATGGAATATTTTATATGTTGACACCAGTTGCGGAAAAAAGACAATTTTTTTTTTTTTGCACAAAGTTGTCACTAAATGATATATTGCTCAAACATGCCATGGGCATATGTGGAATTACACCCCAAAATACATTCTGTTGCTTCTCCTGAGTACGGGGATACCACATGTGTGAGACTTTTTGGGAGCCTAGCTGCGTACGGGACCCCAAAACCAATCACTG
The DNA here is from genome assembly GCA_029206835.1 of Rana muscosa. Lineage (NCBI taxonomy): Eukaryota > Metazoa > Chordata > Amphibia > Anura > Ranidae > Rana > Rana muscosa. Next base: position 179,868,548 of record CM055118.1, on the reverse strand, counting down.
CCTTCAGGCTTTCTAAGGGTGTAAATTTTTGATTTCACTTCTCACTGCCTATCACAGTTTCGGAGGCCATGGAATGCCCAGATGGCACAAAACCCCCCCAAATGACCCCATTTTGGAAAGTAGACACCCCAAGCTATTTGCTGAGAGGTATGGTGAGTATTTTGCAGATCTCGCTTTTTGTCACAAAGTTTTGAAAATTGAAAAAAAAAAATAATAATAATTTCTTTCTTCATTTTCAAAAACAAATGAGAGCTGTAAAATACTCACCATGCCTCTCAGAAAACAGCTTGGGGTGTCTACTTTCCAAAATGGGGTCATTTGGGGGGGTTTTGTGCTATTTTGGCATTTTATGGCCTTCGAAACTGTGATAGGTAGTGAGGAGTCAAATCAAAAATTTGTGCCTAGAAATCCTGAAGGCGGTGATTGGTTTTCGGGGTCCCGTACGCGGCTAAGGCTCCTAAAAAGTCCCACATATGTGGTATCCCCGTACTCAGGAGAAGCAGCAAAATGTATTTTGGGGTGCAATTCCACATATAACCATGGCATGTGTGAGCAATATATCATTTAGTGACAACTTTTTGTAATTTTTTTTTTTTTTGTCATTATTCAATCACTTGGGACAAAAAAATAAAATATTCAATGGGCTCAACAGGCCTCTCAGCAATTTTCTTGGGGTGTCTACTTTCCAAAATGGGGTCATTTGGGGGGGTTTTGTGCTATTTTGGCATTTTATGGCCTTCAAAACTGTGATAGGTAGTGAGGAGTGAAATCAAAAATTTGCGCCCTTAGAAATCCTGAAGGCGGTGCTTGGTTTCCGGGGTCCCGTACGTGGCTAGGCTCCTAAAAAGTCCCACACATGTGGTATCCCCGTACTCAGGAGAAGCAGCAGAATGTATTTTGGGGTGCAATTCCACATATAACCATGGCATGTGTGAGCAATATATCATTTAGTGACAACTTTTTGTAATTTTTTTTTTTTTTTGTCATTATTCAATCACTTGGGACAAAAAAAAAAATATTCAATGGGCTCAACATGCCTCTCAGCAATTTCCTTGGGGTGTCTACTTTCCAAAATGGGGTCATTTGGGGGGGTTTTGTACTGCCCTGCCATTTTAGCACCTCAAGAAATGAGATAGGCAGTCATAAATTTAAAGCTGTGTAAATTCCAGAAAATGTACCCTAGTTTGTAAACGCTATAACTTTTGCGCAAACCAATAAATATACACTTATTGACATTTTTTTTACTAAAGACATGTGGCTGAATACATTTTGGCCTAAATGTATGACTAAAATTGAGTTTATTCGATTTTTCTTATAACAAAAAGTAGAAAATATCATTTTTTTTCAAAATTTTTGGTCTTTTTCCGTTTATATTGCAAAAAATAAAAATCGCAGAGGCAATCAAATACCATTAAAAGAAAGCTCTATTTGTGGGAAGAAAAGGACGCAAATTTCGTTTGGGTACAACATTTCATGTCCGCACAATTTACAGTTAAAGCAACGCAGTGCAAAATTCTGAATTCACCTCTGGTCCTTTAGCTACCAAATGGTCCGGGGCTTAAGTGGTTAAAGACCCCAGATCTCTCCATAAAGAGGACCTGTCATGGCTCTTGCTATCACAATGGATGTTATTTATCCCTTGTGAAAGCAAAAAAAGAAAAGAAAAAAAGGTAAAAATACAGTGTACATTTTTTACATTTTTAATAAAATAAAATTAAAAATACATTTAAACTGCCCCTGCTCTTTCGTGCTTATGCACAATTGCGAACTCACATGTTGGCCCCGCACGAGTGTGTAAACAGCAACAAACCTGCATTTTGTTTTGAGACTGGGTCAGGGACAGGGACAGGGGTGAGGTCAATGGCATGGCTGAAGGGGGCCCCGTCAGGTAGGCTGTAAGGGGCCCCATAATTTCTAACAGCGGCCCTATTCATACCGGCTGCTAGGTCGCTGTGAGAGGCCTATCCGGTAGTCGCAAGAACCAAAGGCAGAAAGCTGTTTCATCTGGATTCAAGAATCGCACTAGTGATCTGAAAGAAACCAAGGTATCTGAACTTCCCCTAACCCTCTATCCCCTATCTGAAGTTGTGTAATAAAGCAAATTGAGAAAAAGACTGAAGTGACTGACAATCACCTTTTTCAAAACGACTAACATAGACTCTTAAGTTCTGGGACAGTGAAGTGTGGGGTAACGGCAGGACCCAAAATTAATCATGGAGAAAAATATAAATTCAAACCCATGAAGTTAAAAAAAAGGAATTGACATGATGAATACTATCATAACAGGTATTGGACAAATATAGTTACTGGAATACATAATAAATCTTTTTTGTTTTAGTGGTCTAGCTAAAAACATAGCATGATCTGATAGTTCAGTCTACTTAAAGAGGAACTGCAGTCTACTCACATAATTTTTAATAAAAACATCTTTGCTATTCTGAAGCTTCCCTCCAACCACTTTGCGTATTATTATATATATATATATATATATATATATATATATTGTGACAGCAGGAAGGTAAAGTCACCTGGTTGCATCCAGGGGGGTAGATATATTTCGCCCAGATTCAGGCTTTACGCCGATTTATACAGCTAGGTGGAGAGTTGTATAAGCCCAGCTGAGACTAGTGGGCTCATTGATGACTCATACCTCTAGGGAGAGGGCTGGGCGTCGTGCAGGCAGGGAGTTGATGAGGCCAGCTGAAGCCTGTCAGTTCGTTTAAGGCCTCTATAAAAACTCCCAGCTTCATTAGATGTTAGCTCATGCCTGGAAGCAGACCTGTGTGGACTGTCTAGGGAGAGTGAACCCCTGTGCGGTGAGAGAAAGCCTGTGTGGCTATATTTTGCTTGGACATTTAAAACCAGGGACTAGGACAGCACTAGGCTGATCCCAGTTGTTAGTTAGGAAACCTGTATGTTTAGTCAGAGGTCAAGTTGACCAGGATTTATTTTGTTTGTTTCTTTTGCTTTGCTGTGTTTTTGTCACTGTAAATAGAAAATAAACGGCACCTTTTTGATTTTGAAAACCACAACCTCCATCTGCTGGGCCTGTTTTTGTGTGGGGAGCCCATCCCGGGGGTCACACACACCCGCTGCCGAGCTAACCCCCTCACAGTTGGTGGAGAACCAGTGGCAGTTTTTTTTTAAGCCAGCATGGAGGAGATACTGAAACAGCTGGCTCTAGCAAATGCCAATCAACAGCAGACAAATGCAGGTTTGCAAAAGAGCCTTGCAGCTCAACAACAGAACTTCGCAGCCCAGCAGCAAGCTCATCAACAGAGCCTTGCAGCCCAGCAGCAAGCTCACCAACAGAGTCTGGAAGCTCAGCAACAAGCCCAGCAACGATCTGAGGCCCGCTTCATAGACCTATTACAGAAGCAAGAGCAGAGACTACAACAAATGGAAGCAGTAATGCAGCAACGTCCGCAGACCAGTGAGGAAAGCCGTCCCACTAATACCGCGTCCTTTGGGGTGAGTCGTTTATTGACAAAAATGACTGGAGAGGATGATCCAGAGGTATTTTTGACCACGTTTGAAAGGACTGCTGAAAGAGAAAAGTGGCCTGAGGAGCAGTGGGCTGGACTGGTGGCTCCTCTGTTAACGGGTGAATCGCAGAAAGCTTACTATGACCTAGAGCCTGACCAAGCAAAAGACTATGTGATGCTAAAAGCTGAAATATTGGCAAGGCTGGGTGTCACCCTGGCTGTCCGGGCTCAGCGTGTGCATAACTGGACTTTCCAGCTTGGAAAACCCCCCAGGTCTCAAATGTATGATCTCATTCACCTGAGCAGAAAGTGGCTACAGCCAGAGACTTTGTCCGCACCAAAGATTGTGGAACGTGTTGTAATGGATCGGTTTTTGAGAGCTCTTCCTACTGCCATCCAAAAGTGGGTAAGCCATGGAGACCCAGAGACGGCCGATGGTCTTGTGGATCGTGTGGAGAAATACTTGGCTACAGAGAACCTGACGGCCTCTTCCAGAGACACTCGGACTTTCCACCCTAAGACCAGACCATCCCCAGGGGCGGATAAGATGATTCCAAGGGGTAAGGGTGGAGAGAGTGAGAGGGTGGGAGCTCTACCCCAAGTTTGGCGAGAACAGCCTGGGAAATCAGCGGCTCAAGAGGCGGCAAGAAGGATCATTTGCTACCGCTGCCGGCAAGCGGGACATATTGCAGCAAATTGCCCGGTTTTGGAGGAACCCATGCAGTGTGACTTTCTGACGGGCAGACGTCAGTCGCTGTGTGCGACAGTCGCATGCACTGCCATTCGGGGAACTGAGAAACATTTATGCAAAATGTGTATTAATGGTAGAAATGTTGTGGTATTGCTGGATTCAGGTAGCCTTGTGACCCTGATAAAGGCTGAATTAGTTAAAACAGAGGTCTCTGGGAATAGCAAGGTAGCTGTTATTTGTGTGCATGGGGACACCCGAGAGTATCCAGTGACTACAGTGTGTTTCGAGACCCCCAAAGGTACCCTTTCTCATCCAGTGGGCTTAGTGTCTCAGTTACCGCATGACGCCATTGTGGGAAGGGATTTTCCGAAGTTCTGGGAACTGTGGGATGATCCTGAGCCCCCCACTGGTGCCCCTATGTACCAGGAATATGATAGCCAGAACTCCTCTGAGAGTGGTGAGGACTCTCCCGAATTTCCCTTGTCAGTATTGGCAGGGGAGACTCAAGAAACTGGAGAGGAGCCCACCTCCTCAGACGAGAACCTACCGTCTGTGGAGTTTTCTGATCTTGAGGTTCACAGGGAAAACTTTGCCACAGAACAGTTGAAAGACCCCGCCCTAATAAAGGCACGGGAAAACGTAGTGAAAATAGATGGCGAGTTAGTGAACCCAGATAATACCTGCACTTACCCATACTTCAGCGTAGAGAAGGACCTACTGTATCGGGTGGCAAAAAGGGCAGAAGAAACCGTTGAGCAGCTTGTGGTGCCCAAACCTTACAGGAAGTTGGTGTTGGAGTTGGCCCATGGGCACATTCTTGGAGGTCATCTGGGGACAGAGAAAACCCGAGAGAGGGTATTACAGAGATTCTATTGGCCTGGGGTGATGAAGGACATAGAAAATTATTGTTCCTCCTGCCCTGTGTGTCAGAGGTCGGCCCCGATGCCACACTTCCGTAGCCCGCTGGTCCCTCTACCCATCATTGAGGTCCCGTTTGAGAGAATCGCAATGGATTTGGTAGGTCCTATAATCAAGTCCGCTAGGGGGCACCAGTACATATTGGTTATAATGGACTATGCCACCCGTTATCCAGAAGCGATCCCTCTCAGAAATACCTCGGCCAAAACCATAGCCAAAGAGCTATCTCTTGTTTTTAGCCGGGTGGGTATTTGTAAAGAACTGCTTACGGACCAAGGTACACCCTTTATGTCCCGGGTTATGAAGGAGCTGTGTAAATTGTTCAAAGTGACGCAATTACGTACATCTGTGTATCACCCCCAAACCGATGGGCTGGTTGAAAGATTCAACAAAACCCTAAAACAAATGTTGAAGAAAGTGGTGGATAGGGATGGAAAGGATTGGGACTGTCTACTTCCTTATTTGATGTTTGCTATTAGGGAGGTGCCCCAATCCTCTACGGGATTCTCCCCCTTTGAGTTACTGTATGGGAGACACCCAAGAGGGCTGTTGGATATTGCCAAGGAAACTTGGGAAAGTGAGAGTTCTCCCCACAGGAGTGTGATTGAGCATGTCGCCCTGATGCAAGATCGAATTGCACAGGTAATGCCCATCGTGAAGGAACATTTGGCCCAAGCGCAGTTGGCACAGCAGAGAGTGTACAACCGTGGAGCCAAGACCCGTACCTTTTCCCCGGGGGATAGGATATTGGTACTTGTCCCTACGGTTGAAAGTAAATTCCTTGCCAAATGGCAAGGCCCCTACGAGATAATGGAAAAAGTGAGCGAAGTGAATTACAAGGTCAGACAACCAGGAAGGCGAAAGCCCGAACAGATCTATCACGTTAATCTGTTGAAAGCCTGGAGGGATAGAGAGTCCCTAGTCGCAGACACTTGGTCACCAGCTCAAACTGGTTGCGTGATTCCTGAGGTTGGAATCGCAGCCACCTTGTCACAACCCCAACAACAGGAGGTTAAGGAGTTTGTGCTTCGCAACAAGGAGGTATTCTCTGAGCTGCCGGGACAAACATCTGGGGTAGAGCATGACATTATTACCCCGCCCGGTGAAAGGGTGAAGTTAAAACCCTATCGGATCCCAGAGGCCCGACGGGAGGCAATACGGGAGGAAGTACAGAAAATGCTGAACTTAGGGGTGATAGAGGAGTCCCAAAGTGATTGGTCTAGTCCCATTGTGTTGGTGCCCAAACCGGATGGGAGCTGGCGATTTTGTAACGATTTTCGTCAGTTGAACAAAGTTACAAAATTTGACACCTACCCCATGCCACGTATAGATGAGTTGATCGACCGGCTGGGAACAGCCCGATACATGACGACTCTTGACCTCACAAAAGGGTATTGGCAAATCCCCCTGGCCAAGTCAGCCAAAGAGAAAACCGCATTTGTAACCCCAGACGGGGCGTTCCAATATAAAAGAATGCCGTTCGGGTTACAGAATGCGCCGGCCACATTCCAGCGGAAAATGGACCAGATGCTGAGGCCCCATCGGAAGTATGCTGCGGCTTACCTGGATGACGTAATTGTCCATAGCACAGATTGGGCCTCACATCTGCCAAAAGTGCAAGCAGTCCTGGACTCTGTTCGGGAAGCAGGGTTTACGGCTAACCCCAAGAAGTGTACCATTGGGCAGGAGGAGGCCAAATATCTTGGGTACACCATTGGGAGGGGAGTAATAAAACCCCAACTCAACAAAGTCGAGGCCATCCAGAGTTGGCCACGTCCCAACAGCAAGAAGCAGGTACGAGCCTTTCTGGGAATCGCTGGGTATTATCGGCGATTCATTCCCCACTTTGCTTCTAAGGCTGTGCCCCTAACCAACCTGACGAAGGGGAAAGGGTCGGTCATGATTAAATGGACCCCCGAGGCTGAGGCAGCATTCCAATTCTTGAAACAAGCCTTATGTAGCCAGCCAGTGTTGTACTCACCCGACTTCTCTAAAGACTTTGTCGTACAAAGTGATGCGTCAGATGTGGGGTTAGGAGCAGTATTGTCCCAGGTCTGGAACGGGGAAGAGCACCCAGTCATTTACCTCAGCAGGAAGTTGAAGTCCCATGAGGTAAATTACGCCACCGTTGAAAAGGAGTGTTTAGCGGTGAAGTGGGCTCTAGATTCCCTTCGGTACTACCTGCTAGGTAGGCACTTTGACATGGTTACGGATCACGCTCCGTTAAAGTGGATGGCTCAAAACAAGGAAACAAATAGAAGAGTGAATAGGTGGTTCCTGGCCCTCCAGGAATTCAACTTCACAGTAAAGCATCGCCCTGGCGTTCAAATGGGGAATGTGGATGCTTTGTCTCGAGTACATGAATGCCTGATTGCTGGTGTTCCAACCCCGAGGTTAAAACAAGAGGGGGGGGTATGTGACAGCAGGAAGGTAAAGTCACCTGGTTGCATCCAGGGGGGTAGATATATTTCGCCCAGATTCAGGCTTTACGCCGATTTATACAGCTAGGTGGAGAGTTGTATAAGCCCAGCTGAGACTAGTGGGCTCATTGATGACTCATACCTCTAGGGAGAGGGCTGGGCGTCGTGCAGGCAGGGAGTTGATGAGGCCAGCTGAAGCCTGTCAGTTCGTTTAAGGCCTCTATAAAAACTCCCAGCTTCATTAGATGTTAGCTCATGCCTGGAAGCAGACCTGTGTGGACTGTCTAGGGAGAGTGAACCCCTGTGCGGTGAGAGAAAGCCTGTGTGGCTATATTTTGCTTGGACATTTAAAACCAGGGACTAGGACAGCACTAGGCTGATCCCAGTTGTTAGTTAGGAAACCTGTATGTTTAGTCAGAGGTCAAGTTGACCAGGATTTATTTTGTTTGTTTCTTTTGCTTTGCTGTGTTTTTGTCACTGTAAATAGAAAATAAACGGCACCTTTTTGATTTTGAAAACCACAACCTCCGTCTGCTGGGCCTGTTTTTGTGTGGGGAGCCCATCCCGGGGGTCACACACACCCGCTGCCGAGCTAACCCCCTCACAATATATATATATATATATTGTGACAGCAGGAAGGTAAAGTCACCTGGTTGCATCCAGGGGGGTAGATATATTTCGCCCAGATTCAGGCTTTACGCCGACTTATACAACTAGGTGGAGAGTTGTATAAGGCTAGTGGGCTCATGGATGACTCATACCTCTAGGGAGAGTGTGGGGCGTCGTGCAGACAGAGATGAGGAGACCAGCTGAACCTTGTCAGCTCATTTAGGCCTCTATAAGAACTCCCAGCTTCATTAGATGTTAGCTCATGCCTGGAACCAGACCTGTGTGGACTGTCTAGGGAGAGTGAACCCCTGTGCGGTGAGGCAAAGCCTGTGTGGCTATTTGTTTGGACTTTTACTAAACCAGGGACTTAGGGACTAGGACAGCACTAGGCTGATCCCAGTTGTTAGTTAGGAAACCTGTATGTTTAGTCAGAGGTCAACTTGACCAGGATTTATTTTGGTTATGTTTCTTTTGCTTTGCTGTGTTTTGTCACTGTAAATAGAAAATAAACCGCACCTTTTTGATTTTGAAAACCACAACCTCCGTTTGCTGGGCCTGTTTTGTGTGGGGAGCCCATCCCGGGGGTCACACACACCCGCTGCCGAGCTAACCCCCTCACAGTTGGTGGAGAACCAGTGGCAGTTTTTTTAAGCCAGCATGGAGGAGATACTGAAACAGCTGGCTCTAGCAAATGCCAATCAACAGCAGACAAATGCAGGTTTGCAAAGGAGCCTTGCAGCCCAGCAGCAAGCTCATCAACAAGCCCAGCAGCAATCTGAGGCCCGCTTCATAGACCTGTTACAGAAGCAAGAGCAGAGACTACAACAAATGGAAGCAGTAATGCAGCAACGTCCGCAGACCAGTGAGGAAAGCCGTCCCACTAATACCGCGTCCTTTGGGGTGAGTCGTTTATTGACAAAAATGACTGGAGAGGATGATCCAGAGGTATTTTTGACCACATTTGAAAGGACTGCTGAAAGAGAAAAGTGGCCTGAGGAGCAGTGGGCTGGACTGGTGGCTCCTCTGTTAACTGGTGAATCGCAGAAGGCTTACTATGACCTAGAGCCTGACCAAGCAAAAGACTATGTGATGCTAAAAGCTGAAATATTGGCAAGGCTGGGTGTCACCCAGGCTGTCCGGGCTCAGCGTGTGCATAACTGGACTTTCCAGCTTGGAAAACCCCCCAGGTCTCAAATGTATGATCTCATTCACCTGAGCAGAAAGTGGCTACAGCCAGAGACTTTGTCCGCACCAAAGATTGTGGAACGTGTTGTAATGGATCGGTTTTTGAGAGCTCTTCCTACTGCCATCCAAAAGTGGGTAAGCCATGGAGACCCAGAGACGGCCGATGGTCTTGTGGATCATGTGGAGAAATACTTGGCTACAGAGAACCTGACGGCCTCTTCCAGAGACACTCGGACTTTCCACCCTAAGACCAGACCATCCCCAGGGGCGGATAAGAGGATTCCAAGGGGTGAGGGTGGAGAGAGTGAGAGGGTGGGAGCTCTACCCCAAGTTTGGCGAGAACAGCCTGGGAAATCAGCGGCTCAAGAGGCGGCAAGAAGGATCGTTTGCTACCGCTGCCGGCAAGCGGGACATATTGCAGCCAATTGCCCGGTTGTGGAGGAACCCATGCAGTGTGACTTTCTGACGGGCAGACGTCAGTCGCTGTGTGCGACAGTCGCATGCACTGCCATTCGAGGAACTGAGAAACATTTATGCAAAATGTGTGTTAATGGTAGAAATGTTGTGGTATTGCTGGATTCAGGTAGCCTTGTGACCCTGATAAAGGCTGAGTTAGTTAAAACAGAGGTCTCTGGGAATAGCAAGGTAGCTGTTATTTGTGTGCATGGGGACACCCGAGAGTATCCAGTGACTACAGTGTGTTTCGAGACCCCCAAAGGTACCCTCTCTCATCCAGTGGGCTTAGTATCTCAGTTACCGCATGACGCCATTGTGGGAAGGGATTTTCCGAAGTTCTGGGAACTGTGGGATGATCCTGAGCCCCTCACTGGTGCCCCTATGTACCAGGAATGTGATAGCCAGAACTCCCCTGAGAGTGGTGAGGACTCTCCGGAATTTCCCTTATCAGTATTGGCAGGGGAGACTCAAGAAACTGGAGAGGAGCCCACCTCCTCAGACGAAAACCTACCGTCTGTGGAGTTTTCTGATCTTGAGGTTCACAGGGAAAACTTTGCCACAGAACAGTTGAAAGACCCCACCCTAATAAAGGCACTGGAAAACGTAGTGAAAATAGATGGCGAGTTAGTGAACCCAGATAATACCTGCACTTACCCATACTTCAGCGTAGAGAAGGACCTACTGTATCGGGTGGCAAAAAGGGCAGAAGAAACCGTTGAGCAGCTTGTGGTGCCCAAACCTTACAGGAAGTTGGTGTTGGAGTTGGCCCATGGGCACATTCTTGGAGGTCATCTGGGGACAGAGAAAACCCGAGAGAGGGTATTACAGAGATTCTATTGGCCGGGGGTGATGAAGGACGTAGAAAATTATTGTTCCTCCTGCCCTGTGTGTCAGAGGTTGGCCCCGATGCCACATTTCCGTAGCCCGCTGGTCCCTCTACCCATCATTGAGGTCCCGTTTGAGAGGATCGCCATGGATTTGGTAGGTCCTATAATCAAGTCCGCTAGGGGGCACCAGTACATATTAGTTATAATGGACTATGCCACCCGTTATCCAGAAGCGATCCCTCTCCGAAATACCTCGGCCAAAACCATAGCCAAAGAGCTATCTCTTGTTTTTAGCCGGGTGGGTATTTGTAAAGAACTGCTTACGGACCAAGGTACACCCTTTATGTCCCGGGTTATGAAAGCTGTGTAAATTGTTCAAAGTGACGCAATTGCGTACGTCTGTGTATCACCCCCAAACCGATGGGCTGGTTGAAAGATTCAACAAAACCCTAAAACAAATGTTGAAGAAAGTGGTGGATAGAGATGGAAAGGATTGGGACTGTTTACTTCCTTATTTGATGTTTGCTATTAGGGAGGTGCCCCAATCCTCTACGGGATTCTCCCCCTTTGAGTTACTGTATGGGAGACACCCAAGAGGGCTGTTGGATATTGCCAAGGAAACTTGGGAAAGTGAGAGTTCTCCCCACAGGAGTGTGATTGAGCATGTCGCCCTGATGCAAGATCGAATTGCACAGGTAATGCCCATCGTGAAGGAACATTTGGCCCAAGCGCAGTTGGCACAGCAGAGAGTGTACAACCGTGGAGCCAAGACCCGTACCTTTTCCCCGGGGGATAGGATATTGGTACTTGTCCCTACGGTTGAAAGTAAATTCCTTGCCAAATGGCAAGGCCCCTACGAGATAATGGAAAAAGTGAGCGAAGTGAATTACAAGGTCAGACAACCAGGAAGGCGAAAGCCCGAACAGATCTATCACGTTAATCTGTTGAAAGCCTGGAGGGATAGAGAGTCCCTAGTCGCAGACACTTGGTCACCAGCTCAAACTGGTTGCGTGATTCCTGAGGTTGGAATAGCAGCCACCTTGTCACAACCCCAACAACAGGAGGTTAAGGAGTTTGTGCTTCGCAACAAGGAGGTATTCTCTGAGCTGCCGGGACAAACATCTGGGGTAGAGCATGACATCATTACCCCGCCCGGTGAAAGGGTGAAGTTAAAACCCTATCGGATCCCAGAGGCTCGACGGGAGGCAATACGGGAGGAAGTACAGAAAATGCTGAACTTAGGGGTGATAGAGGAGTCCCAAAGTGATTGGTCTAGTCCCATCGTGTTGGTGCCTAAACCGGATGGGAGCTGGCGATTTTGTAACGATTTTCGTCAGTTGAACAAAGTTACAAAATTTGACACCTACCCCATGCCACGTATAGATGAGTTGATCGACCGGCTGGGAACAGCCCGATACATGACGACTCTTGACCTCACAAAAGGGTATTGGCAAATCCCCCTGGCCAAGTCGGCCAAAGAGAAAACCGCATTTGTAACCCCAGACGGGGCGTTCCAATATAAAAGAATGCCGTTCGGGTTACAGAATGCGCCGGCCACATTCCAGCGGAAAATGGACCAGATGCTGAGGCCCCATCGGAAGTATGCTGCGGCTTACCTGGATGACGTAATTGTCCATAGCACAGATTGGGCCTCACATCTGCCAAAAGTGCAAGCAGTCCTGGACTCTGTTCGGGAAGCGGGGTTTACGGCTAACCCCAAGAAGTGTACCATTGGGCAGGAGGAGGCCAAATATCTTGGGTACACCATTGGGAGGGGGGTAATAAAACCCCAACTCAACAAAGTCGAGGCCATCCAGAGTTGGCCACGTCCCAACAGCAAGAAGCAGGTACGAGCCTTTCTGGGAATCGCTGGGTATTATCGGCGATTCATTCCCCACTTTGCTTCTAAGGCTGTGCCCCTAACCAACCTGACGAAGGGGAAAGGGTCGGTCATGATTAAATGGACCCCCGAGGCTGAGGCAGCATTCCAATTCTTGAAACAAGCCTTATGTAGCCAGCCAGTGTTGTACTCACCCGACTTCTCTAAAGACTTTGTCGTACAAAGTGATGCGTCAGATGTGGGGTTAGGAGCAGTATTGTCCCAGGTCTGGAACGGGGAAGAGCACCCAGTCATTTACCTCAGCAGGAAGTTGAAGTCCCATGAGGTAAATTACGCCACCGTTGAAAAGGAGTGTTTAGCGGTGAAGTGGGCTCTAGATTCCCTTCGGTACTACCTGCTAGGTAGGCACTTTGACATGGTTACGGATCACGCTCCGTTAAAGTGGATGGCTCAAAACAAAGAAACAAATAGAAGAGTGAATAGGTGGTTCCTGGCCCTCCAGGAATTCAACTTCACAGTAAAGCATCGCCCTGGCGTTCAAATGGGGAATGTGGATGCTTTGTCTCGAGTACATGAATGCCTGATTGCTGGTGTTCCAACCCCGAGGTTAAAACAAGAGGGGGGGGTATGTGACAGCAGGAAGGTAAAGTCACCTGGTTGCATCCAGGGGGGTAGATATATTTCGCCCAGATTCAGGCTTTACGCCGACTTATACAACTAGGTGGAGAGTTGTATAAGGCTAGTGGGCTCATGGATGACTCATACCTCTAGGGAGAGTGTGGGGCGTCGTGCAGACAGAGATGAGGAGACCAGCTGAACCTTGTCAGCTCATTTAGGCCTCTATAAGAACTCCCAGCTTCATTAGATGTTAGCTCATGCCTGGAACCAGACCTGTGTGGACTGTCTAGGGAGAGTGAACCCCTGTGCGGTGAGGCAAAGCCTGTGTGGCTATTTGTTTGGACTTTTACTAAACCAGGGACTTAGGGACTAGGACAGCACTAGGCTGATCCCAGTTGTTAGTTAGGAAACCTGTATGTTTAGTCAGAGGTCAACTTGACCAGGATTTATTTTGGTTATGTTTCTTTTGCTTTGCTGTGTTTTGTCACTGTAAATAGAAAATAAACCGCACCTTTTTGATTTTGAAAACCACAACCTCCGTTTGCTGGGCCTGTTTTGTGTGGGGAGCCCATCCCGGGGGTCACACACACCCGCTGCCGAGCTAACCCCCTCACAATATATATATATATATATATATATATATATACAGGTCCTTCTCAAAAAATTAGCATATTGTGATAAAGTTCATTATTTTCTGTAATGTACTGATAAACATTAGACTTTCATATATTTTAGATTCATTACACACAACTGAAGTAGTTCAAGCCTTTTCTTGTTTTAATATTGATGATTTTGGCATACAGCTCATGAAAACCCAAAAATCCTATCTCAAAAAATTAGCATATTTCATCCGACCAATAAAAGAAAAGTGTTTTTAATACAAAAAAAGTCAACCTTTAAATAATTATGTTCAGTTATGCACTCAATACTTGGTCGGGAATCCTTTTGCAGAAATGACTGCTTCAATGCGGCGTGGCATGGAGGCAACCAGCCTGTGGCACTGCTGAGGTGTTATGGAGGCCCAGGATGCTTCGATAGCGGCCTTAAGCTCATCCAGAGTGTTGGGTCTTGCGTCTCTCAACTTTCTCTTCCCAATATCCCACAGATTCTCTATGGGGTTCAGGTCAGGAGAGTTGGCAGGCCAATTGAGCACAGTAATACCATGGTCAGTAAACCATTAACCAGTGGTTTTGGCACTGTGAGCAGGTGCCAGGTCGTGCTGAAAAATGAAATCTTCATCTCCATAAAGCTTTTCAGCAGATGGAAGCATGAAGTGCTCCAAAATCTCCTGATAGCTAGCTGCACTGACCCTGCCCTTGATAAAACACAGTGGACCAACACCAGCAGCTGACATGGCACCCCAGACCATCACTGACTGTGGGTACTTGACACTGGACTTCAGGCATTTTGGCATTTCCCTCTCCCCAGTCTTCCTCCAGACTCTGGCACCTTGATTTCCGAATGACATGCAAAATTTGCTTTCATCCGAAAAAAGTACTTTGGACCACTGAGCAACAGTCCAGTGCTGCTTCTCTGTAGCCCAGGTCAGGTGCTTCTGCCGCTGTTTCTGGTTCAAAAGTGGCTTGACCTGGGGAATGCGGCACCTGTAGCCCATTTCCTGCACACGCCTGTTCACGGTGGCTCTGGATGTTTCTACTCCAGACTCAGTCCACTGCTTCCGCAGGTCCTCCAAGGTCTGGAATCGGTCCTTCTCCACAATCTTCTTCAGGGTCCGGTCACCTCTTCTCGTTGTGCAGCGTTTTCTGCCACACTTTTTCCTTCCCACAGACTTCCCACTGAGGTGCCTTGATACAGAACTCTGGGAACAGCCTATTCGTTCAGAAATTTCTTTCTGTGTCTTACCCTCTTGCTTGAGGGTGTCAATGATGGCCTTCTGGACAGCAGTCAGGTCGGCAGTCTTACCCATGATTGCGGTTTTGAGTAATGAACCAGGCTGGGAGTTTTTAAAAGCCTCAGGAATCTTTTGCAGGTGTTTAGAGTTAATTAGTTGATTCAGATGATTAGGTTAATAGCTCGTTTAGAGAACCTTTTCATGATATGCTAATTTTTTGAGATAGGAATTTTGGGTTGTCATGAGCTGTATGCCAAAATCATCAATATTAAAACAAGAAAAGGCTTGAACTACCTCAGTTGTGTGTAATGAATCTAAAATATATGAAAGTCTAATGTTTATCAGTACATTACAGAAAATAATGAACTTTATCACAATATGCTAATTTTTTGAGAAGGACCTGTATACGGTGATTCTGTACTTACCAAATATGCTGTAGAAATCTCCCTCCACTAAGCCTGGCTGCAGCCATTTTAACTGTGGGCAAGCTGAAACTGCTGCCTGTTCACTTCCTGGATTTACACAGACACACAGAGGCACACCTCCAGCTCTGCAGCCCTGCAGCTCTCATTAGCCGTCTTATGACTCATCCCCCCCTCCCTTCCTGGCAAACGCTCACGAGAGTAAGAGAGAGAGCTGTGCATGATGTCATAAGCCTATGCTTATTACCAGACAAGAAACAGGAAGTGGGCTGTATAAGGTATTTACTGGCAGAAAAACATGTTTTACTATCCAAAGTTAAAACAACAAGGGCAGGAGATTTAATAGATGGAAAGATGAAAAAATTACTGAAGGTCCACTTTAAAATTACACTTACTGGCTTTGTACCCACTCTCCAATTTCTTTACCTCAATTCCAAGATGCCCTGCAGTTAAATTATGTCCACAGTCTTCCAGGTTGTGTTGTTGTGGTGAAGAAAAGGTACTGCAGGGGACAACTCTGGATTAAAGGCATTGTTTTTTTAGCCAGGACTGTGTTTTTGTTTTTTGCTTTTTTTTTTTCAAAGGTTGGGGGGCATTTCTAAAGAAAAAAAATAAACTTTGGGGGAGGGTTTATGTAAATGGGCATTGATGAATAAAAAAGGCATATAGACAAGATTGTACAATTGTCTATTGCAAAAATGTTCAATGTTTTAGAAATCAAGGTGACAACAGACAAGCCATTTCCAGTATTATCTCCTCATTACATTTTACATAGCCTAGATAAATTGGACACAGAGGTAGGCTCCACCGGATGCGGCTGACACAGGGGGGAAGGAAGCAAAGTTTGAGGGAAGGGGGAATAAGGTAAAGAAGATTAGAGCTGAGTAGCATCAGGGGAAAAAGTGGGGGAGGATGAAAATAAACATCTAACCAGCAACTAAAAAGAAATGAACCAAAGTGGTGCAGGTCAGCACTGGAGTGAGTCAGATGAGGTCTAGTTTAATGGAAGGAGCATTATCCAACAGTCACATGTGTGAGACCCGAGAGGGGCAGAGGGTGTAAAAGTCACTAAAATGGTCAGGTAAATGTGTAGTCAGATAAATCTGAAATATTGTATAGCAATATTTCATAACTATCATGTTCAGTTTATAAATATTTCATAATTACCATTTTCAGCCACTAAGAGATGCTGTTGTGTCCGCTGACTGCAGTTTTTCTACAGTTCTGGCTTCTATAATGTAAAGAGAGTATATATTCCTTCTGTATTGAATTGTACTGTAACTACTGTCTACCCTCAAATGGTAAAGCGCTGCGCAAAACTGTTGGTGCTATATAAATCCTGTATAATAATAATAATAATATTAATAATTTGATCTCTGGTTCTGCAGGTCTATTCAGAACACATGCACAGCTGAATAAATCACAGGGGAGATCAGAGGTCTCCAAACTTTTCAGTGCGAGGGGCCACATGGTCTATTTTACAAATATTCATTTTTTTTAAATTAACAAATCACATTTTAATGAATGAGTTAGTTTTACTAGGAGTTTTTTTTGTAATCAGCATGATTTAACTTAAAACAGAGAAAAAATTTCAGCAAGCAAAGCAAATACATTTCAACTAAACTTGAGCCCATCAGGGTTCGCATCAAAGTTCCCCTTATATTGGAGCCCCCCCCTTATTTCAGAGTCCCTCATCAGAGCCCCCTTATATCAAAGTCCCCTTTACATCATGGTCCCCATCAGAGTCCCCTCTTACATCAGAGGGCTGGATAAAATCTTGCAGTTGGCCGATTTTGACCAATGGCTATAGTTTGGAGTCCCCTGCTCTAGATTACAGAGTTCAGAATGAAGTATCAATTTGGGAGACAGTCCAAAATGGAATGGCTACAGCTGGGCAGCCTTGTTAGGTAGTTCCAAAGCCTCTAATGGCCTATGCACATAGTGCCATGGAATGCTGCACTGATGATGATCCAACTTAAAAGATGAATTTATAAGCTTATAAAAATTTAAAATGTGACAAAAGGGAACCAAAAAGTCATCATAGTTTCTTTGTAAGCCAGGAATTCTAATGTAATTTCCGACAACAAATGTTCGATGTGAGCTTTCCATCTGATATTCCGACCATGTGTAGGCTCCATCGGACATTTCCTGTCGGAATTTCCTACCACAAAAATTTGAGAGCTGGTTCTCAAGTTTTCCGACCAAAAAAGTTCTCATCGGAAATTCCGATCATCTGTATGCAATTCCAACGCACAAAAATCCTACGCCTGCTTGGAATCAAGTCGACGCATGCTCTGAAGCATTGAACTTTATTTTTCTCGGCTCGTCGTAGTGTTGTACGTCACCGCGTTCTTGACGTTCACAATTTCAGACAACATTTGTGTGACCGTGTGTATGCAAGCCAAGTTTGATGGAAATTCCGTTGGAAAAAATCCACGGTTTTGTTGTCGGAAATTCCGATCGTGTATACGCGGCATAAGCGTGAACTCAAAGTGACAAAGTTTAACATCCAAGACATAAAACGTCACCCTTGATACCCTGCCCACACAACAATTTTGAGGCCTCTCACCATGTCACGCTGCATCTATCAGGGCTGACCTGCTAATGCAGAATGGCAAGCGTGAGACCAACCTGTAATGGTTTTTCAACACTGCCTCACCCTGCACGCTCCCTCTAATTGCCTTACGAAATCAATCAGACAGGCTGGTGAAATAAAACTTCCAGCAAGGGGAAGCATTGCAGAGATCAGCACTAAGAGAAAGTGTTGGGCGTCTGCTTAGTCGGCTGCCCTCGGCCATTCAGCATGGATTTAATAAATACATATATCACGCCATGAAAACCATTATGTGAAAGCACTGTCGACTCAATGCCATATATCTTATTTTCAGAACCTGTCCCTGGGCACTTGTTGTCTTCAAAGCTCAGTGTCTGAGAGCGTGCTGATCCCAGAAGAACGGGCAGCCTGGGGGCGCCGAGCGGCGTGTGTTTGCAGATAGTAACCCACAATTCACAGAAGAAGTCTCCCCACCTCTGAAGAGAGAAAGGGTGACTGAGGTCATACTGTGTGTATTGTGCTGTGTCTCATTTTGAAAGGTTAAATGGTTTATTGATCTTCTATCTTAAGCTGCATCTGGAGCTCCAAAGTGTCCCCTCTTGTCTTGAAGACTAGGCGATCATAAACATGAATTGAACCCTGGATGATATTGCTGATTGTGAAGATTTTGTTTTTATGTGTTTGGCTCCCACTGACAGACCTGACTGACAGATTTAGGGTAAGAAAGTAATTAGGTTAGGAAACCTTGCTGATCACTATTAATAATCCAAAGCTAAACAGTCACTAGGACTTCTACCTGGGAGCCACACCTCTTTCCTGCCCATGAAATTCGGTGTCATGAATAGGAAATAAGATTTGCAGCCTCCCTAAATGTAAAGTACATCTAAACAAAAGAACAACTGTTTTTGTGTATAAGCAGCGTTGTTACCCAAGGCCTCTTGATTTGGACTACAAAACAACCCCCCTCTCCTCATAAGATAGGGTGTTGCATAGTTTACAGGTATGAACTGAGCAGGGCTTATAACTGCTTGAAATTTCAATGCAGTAGAAACAAAGTACAAGAAAGTTAGGAGCTCATTGAGTTTCTGGAAGGATGAACAGGCACTTAATGAACAGATATAACAAAATGCTTTTTAATGATATATTAAACCATAGGCAGTGGTGACCCGCCAATTAGGGGCGCCGCCCCCCTAATCAACGTGCCCGGCCCCTAATCTACATGCAGGGTGCCGAGCGCATGTATTTCAAGGAGGTTTTTTTTTTAAGCTTCAAAAAAAAGGGTGGGCTTGGGCGCAGAGCACAGTTGTGTGACAGTAGCAAACTTATATTCGCTAATGTCTTCCCGCTTCTCCTTCTGGCAAATCAGGAAGCGGGTTCTGTGCGAGTGAGGGGGGCAGGTTTGTTTGCTGCCCCCCCCCCAAATATTGAGCACCTAAGCACCAGCTGCCACTGAGGAGTGTCCAACCTTTTGACCTTTCTGGGCCACAATGGAAGAAGGGGAATTGTCTTGGGCCACACACAAAATACACTAACAATAAGAATAGCCGATGAGCAGAAAAAAGTCAGGCAGATCAAAAGTTAATGATCACTGATATAGATAATGCATCTATCTAAATAATAAAACATATTTTTTGGTAATATTTTTTATTATAAAAGTAAGAGGGGAACATAAAACTAGTGTGCTATTTGACACTGTTTATGATAAGCGAATGCATCAATATCTGGTTCGATGGATGTAGTAGCAATTTTCAAAAAAATTCTCAAGGAGCTCATGAAATATTTTGGTTCTAATTTTGCCGATCGTGTGCTTTATCCTTGAAAATAGTTGCTCACAAATATAGGTGCTGCCAAAAACTGATGACATGAATGAGAAGTGATTGTGAAGAGTGGGATATTTTTCTTTGGAAAAATAAATCTCGACATTTTTAAGTAAGTTTACGATTTTGTGTTGAGCTGCATTTATAGCTGTCTTGTGCCACATGTGGCCTGTGAGCCACAGGTTGAACACCCCCTGCATCAAACAGACCAAAGGGGTGCAGATGTTTGTTGTAAGGGTTTACATACACTTAAATGATGTGCCCCGCCACACATCCCTTCCATGGTAAAGTGAAAGAGAGAGGAGGGGAGCTAATCCCCTGTTGGTCACCCCTGAAGCAAAGAAACTATGGACTATCTCAGTGCCAATTTAGGCAGTATATACAGTTGTGCTCAAAAGTTTGCATACCCTGGCAGAAATTGTCAAATTTTGGTATTAATTTTGAAAATATGACTGATCATGCCAAAAAACTGTCTTTTATTTAAGGATAGCAATCACATGAAGCCATTTATTATCACATAGTTTTTTGGATCCTTTTTTAAAATTATAATGATAACAGAAATCACTCAAATGGCCCTGATAAAAAGTTTACATATTCTGGAATGTTTGGCCTTAGTACAGACACAGAAGGTGGCAAACACAGGTTCAAATGGCAATTAAGGTTAATTTCCCACATTTGTGGCTTTTTCAATCTTTTTCAATCTCACTTAGTGTCTGTGTATAAATAGTCAATGAGTTTGTTAGCTCTCACATGGATGCACTAAGCAGGCTAGACACGGAGCCATGAGGAGGTAGAAAAGAACAGTCAAAAGACCTGCGTAACAAGGTAATGAAACTTTACAAAGATGGAAAAAGGATATAAAAAGATATCCAAAGCCTTGAATATGCCAGTCAGTACTGTTTAATCACTTATTAAGAAGTGGAAAATTAGGAGCTCTTTTAATACCAAGCCAAGGTCAGGTAGACCAAGAAAGACTGCAGCCACAACTGGCGAAAGAATTGCTCAGGATACAAAGAAAAACACCCAGGTAACCGCAGGAGAAATACAGGCTGCTCTCCAAAAAGACGGTGTGGTTGTTTTTAAGGTGCACAATTTAATGATACTTGAACAAAAAAGAGCTGCATGGTTGTGCTGCCAGAAGGAAGCCTTTACTGCACCAATGCCACAAAAAAGGCATGAGGCATGTCAAGGTGTTTTTGGGCATTTTGTAACCAGGCTTTTTTGTGGAATTTGTAAAGTAAAAGCATATTTCTGGCAGATTGACCATGCAGCCCTTTTTTGTTCAAGTATCATCGTATTGTGCTCCTTAAAAACAACCACGCCATCTTTTTCCAGAGCAGCCTGTATTTCTCCTGAGTTTACCTGTGGGTTTTTCTTTAAATCCCGAACAATTCCTGTGGCAGCTGTGGCTGAAATCTTTCTTGATCTACCTGACCTTGGCTTGGTATCAAGAGATCCCTAAATTTTCCACTTGTTATTAAGTTATTGAACAGTACTGACTGGCATATTCAAGGCTTTGGATATCTTTGGATACCCTTTTCCATATTTGTAAAGTTTCATTACCTTGTTATGCAGGTCTTGTGACTGTTCTTTTCTACCTCCTCATGGCTCAGTGTCTAGCCTGCTTAGTGCATCCATGTGAGAGCTAACAAACTCATTGACTATTTATACACAGACACTAATTGAGATTTAAAAAGCCACAAATGTGGGAAATTAACCTTAATTGCCATTTGAACCTGTGTTTGCCACCTTCTGTGTCTGTACCAAGGCCAAACATTCCAGGGTATGTAAACTTTTTATAAGGGCCATTTGGGTGATTTCTGTTATCATTATTACTTAAAAAGGATCCACAAAACTATGTGATAATAAATGGCTTCATGTGATTGCTATCCTAAAATAAAAGACAGTTTTTTGGAGGGTGGAGGAAAAAAAGGGGGGGGGAGGGAAGGAGAAGAAGGGAGGGGGGATAGGGGGAGGGGAAAGGAAAGAGGAGAGGAAGGGAAAAAGGAAAGGGGGGAGGAAAGGGAAAAATGGGGGGTGGGAAGGAAAATGGGAAAGGAGAGGGGGAACTTCATTGCCTAATTGACCAACCTTGTTAACTCAACAGATTAAACCTGCATTCCAAAAGGAGGGGTAGAAGAAAGAGGAAGAGCCAGAAAGCAAAATTGTCTATTCAAAAAGGTTAAATAATAAGAGGAAAAGAGCAAAATAAGTACACATAGTATATAACTAGATATACAGTGCACTAACCTCACATCCTAGAAAGGACAGTGTGCTAGTATAGTAAGTAATCATATTGTAGGAGTAACAAGTGACTTACCCAACTGGCTGATAAAAAACATATCCCTTCCGTTTTGGAGCAATCTTCCACCGCACACAGAAGTGGGGGAAAAAGCCTGTTTATATTGTCCCTAACCCGGCACCATTCACATGCACCTTACACTGGCTGTGTGTGATGTCATCGGGTCTGATCTCCTGCATTGTGCATGCGCGAACAATCGCACATATGGATGCGCACCAAAAATGCAGCCAAAGGGCAAATTAGTCCAAGCTGCAGCTGTGCAAGCATGGAGAGGACCTTGCTTTCTGCTCCCAACACCAGGGAGACCACACATCCTCCGAAGGGGGAAAAAGTTATGGTAAAGGGGTACACCCATTAACGTTACAATTCCCTCCTCAGGTTAACAATAAACAAAAAAAGAAAGAGCTATTTGTGTAGTGGGGAAAAGAGGGGTGAAGAGGAGGGAAGTCTGTTTTGAGGGTGAAGAT